>CM060920.1:1054637766-1055837766 GCA_030737875.1 Allium sativum
GCGTTCATGAATAAGAATACTTTTTGTGGAGTTACCTTTCTAAAGATTGAGAGAATGCTCGAATTTTCGAAGGTTCGAAAGATTTGGGTTCGTTCTTCGATAATGCAGGCGAAACGATTCGGCAGAAAGAAAGAAGAAGGAGAATGAAGAGGAGAGGGTCAGCTTATATAGGCAAAGAGGGCGACCGTTTGTCTCCCTTTCTTTGTCCTATTCGGTCCACGAAACACCATGCAGGCCACGATCCAAAGCTTGTATCGCATAGAAGCCCACGGACCGCCTCAAACGATGGCCCACCAAGCTCGAAGCCCGACACGGCTCGAAGGAAAATCCGCCGCGTCTCGCACAAAAGCCTAGATACTCAGCTCGAGACGAGCACGTGACCACTCGAACCGTGGCGCTCTATGGCGATCCGATTCGTGCATACGTTGATTTGAACCAATGCGACTGTTGATTTGCGTCCCTTCAGGAAAAAGTAGATCAGAATCTTCAAAGCATGTTCCATCATCGATAAAACATACTTCGAGGGGGCAAAATGTTGGCTCGCTTTTTGACCAAGCCACCCAGGATCATTCGTAAGAGGATAGCAGGAAACCACGATATCTAAGGACATGAAGGAATGGATCGCGCACCATTGTCTCGCCCAATATCGAATAGCGTACCATCGTCTCGACCACCGTCGGATTGCGCACCATTGTCTCGCCCAATATCGAATCGCGTCTCTACGGATCGCCCCATCTCATCAGCGAACGACGCCTCCGGGCGATCCGATCCAAACTTATATTGTTACCCCGAGCGAACCGATCCGATCCCCTGGTGCATGGCGAGCCCTCTGACCTGTTCAAGCGTGAGCTAGTCTTCAGCGATCCGAATCGCACGGATCTGGCGACACGTGTCCCTAACCGTCACTTGGACCGATTCTCCCCATCTGCATGATCCGATTTTCAAGCAGATCACGACACCTGTCCACAACGGCTAATTTGACTGTTTCTCCAACGGTGGCGATGCGATCCGATGCTCTCGGGATTCGTGCCACGTGTCCACGATCCGCCTGACAAAATCAGCTATAAATAGCCCAGAGCTTGGCATTTTTCGGGATCCTTTTGGCAATATTAAGTACTGAATCCGTCATTGTTGTCAAACTACTGAAATATTGAGAGAAATTCTTGTTGTATTAGCTTTTAAATCATAATCAATAATATATAAAGTGGACGTAGGCTCGTTAACGCCGAACCACTATAAATTCTGAGTGTTATTTTCTTTTTCCTCGTTCTTCATTTGAAATTCTCTAGTGTTCATAACAATTTGGGTGTTAGGTCCAAATTTCGATCTAACAATCATGATACCTTAGTTTATCTTGCTACAGTAGATCATCCGGTTATCTTGGTTTAGCTTATCTATCTTGTCGTCATCTTTATGTTTACTTTCAGTTTATGCATGTCATGTTACATTTATCTGTTTTTATACTGGAAGTAGATAGGACTTACCCGTCTTTATGATTGACCCCGTTTTGTTTCGCCTCTTTGTCTTCCGTCCCCCCCCCCCCCAGGTTTTCAGCGAGGAAACACTGTTATTTAGTTCAGACTTCCTCTGCTTGTAGGTCATCATGCATGGCTTGGACTTTTCTTGGCTATGGCTACCTTATTGTTTTACTTGGGGAATTATTTATGAAATGGTTTATGCTTCTTTACTATTGCAAGACAGGTTTTGATGTATTCTGATGTAAAAGGCTTTTGACCTTACTATTTTATAAGGTAATGAAATTTGCTTTACTTCCGCTGTTTTATATGTTCTGTCTTGTAATATTTCTGTGCATGTTTACCTCGATAATGCTTCACCAAACCTAGTGCATTCCCTATGTGAATGACCCTAGCGGAGGTGGGGTGTTACATTTGGTATCAGAGCAGAAGGTTACCAGACTGGGCAAAAGTTTTTAAAACCTTTTGAAAACTATTTGAGAAACCGTTTACAAAGAAGCATTTTTCAAGAAAAGTTATTAAAGGCTATTCCCCAAAATCCGTTAGCACTATCCTTTATTTCCTTGATTGAATATCTTTTCCTTTCCTTCCTCCATCTGTAGTCACAGTAGTTTTAACTGCCACTAATCCTTGTCTAGCTATGTAAGTGTTTTCCCGTGCGATGGAGGAACTTCTCGAGAGACCTGTTACCAAAGTTATAAGAAGGGATAATAAGAGCAAGGATAAAGGATACGAGCTTAAGAATAAGCAACTTGTTGGTATGGCTTGATCCACAAAGGAAGATAAGGACAAGTTCGGCGAGAGGGCAATTGTATGCTCTCATTTCTAGCGTACCTAAGAGGAATGGTACCGTTTCTATTAAAGGCTTAGCCTTTCTTTTCTCTCGTCCCGTCTAGACTTTGTTTTGATGATCGCATCATTTAAGTCTGCCTTGATAGTTAAGTCTCTGCACCTTAGAACTAGCATGGTAGAAGATCCCACTTTAGTCCCAAAATCTGGTTGGAGAGTTGGTCCATTTATTCATGACTTGTTTGGATTTGAGAACGTCTATGCCAAGTGTTGAGATTAGAAGCAATGCTTCTATTGTTGAGCTATGGATGGATTCTAGGGATGAATTGGTTATCTAGTAAGGGATACCATCCTCGGTTTTGAAAACAGAGTAGTCAGACTCTTGGCTTGCTTTGGTAATACCCTCGAAGTCTCGTGTAACCTTTTGGGTTCTATCATGGTTAGTTACCTAGAATCTCTTGATGCATTTATCGGAAATCTCTGATCCAATCGAGTAACGTTCGCCAATAAGACGGATGGTTCATTCCGCTTGAGAATGGGTTATAGGAATCACCCTAGTAAGTGCACGTGATAACATGGATTAGCATCGGTAAACGAGATCCAGAATTCACAAGTGAATTTTGGAGAGCCTGCATGAGTACGCAGATATGGTTGAGCCAAGTATACTAGGGAAAGAATAAGTGAAAGTGTTACGAGAGGCGATAGTGAAATGAGTTCCAACTCATACCTTGGAAATAGGAATCAAGGAGCTACGAAATCATGAAGTCAAAGGCGGTCAAGGCACAGTGGAATTAAGCTCATAGAAATGCGGCTTAGACGCGCGCATCATGTCTCTTTTTAAGAGTATATCGTTGATCCCTGGTTCTCCTGTAGAGCTTGCTTGCATGCTATCTCTTGGTGGATATCCTCTCGGCCCTGTTTCTGTTGCAAACCCCGTAAGGAGTTTGTCTTGTTTATCTTCTCGATCCTATCTTGGGAACCTTAGGTAGAACTATATGGATGTAAACATGTATTTGAAACATGTTATGATTGATATGGTTGCAAGTGGTTTCTCGTGGATGCGCGAATACACATTATATACTAGATTGACGCGGTCACGTTTCATGTTGCATATGCACGAGTATTTATACTTGTTTATGGATAAAATTGAATGTGTTGTCATGCGGGTGTTGCATATGAATGAATGTTTGTGCACACATATAGTGTTTATATGACTAGGAATATTTGCATACATGTTGGACTCATGGCACTAAACATATTTTGCATTAGAAAGATCAATCAGGCCTGACCATTAGCATTAGCTAAGGAGCATATACACACACGTTCTGCATATGTTCATATGGCATTAGGTCTAAGGACAATGGTTGCCTGTGAATGATGTGTTGAGTAGATGGATGATGGATGGTAGGATACGTTCTTCCTAACTTGGAGATTTCGGGGACGAAATCCTTTAAGTTAGGGAGAATGTAACAACCCGGATTTTTACAACGTGCTAGGACAAGAATCAAGGCAGAATCTAATTATAAAATCTGAATCAGGGGAAAAGGGCTGTGCCATTGCGTTCATCTCGGAAAAATACGCGAAATAGAGTCCGAGTTTTCGAGAATCGGAGTCCGTATGACCCAGTTATGGCCCGTCAAAGTTTTTAGAAAAATTCAAGTTCAAAAACAGCTCGAAAATTCAAATTTGAAGCCAAACAGATTGGGCAGGAAAATTCCCGCCCAAGCCCCAGGTCGACTGGGGTGTCGACTGGGGAGTTGACATGCCCGGGGGTAGGTCGACAGCCTAGTCGACACGGGTGTCGACCTGGGTGGTGCGACCACTTTGGCCTGGTTGCACCTGCTCGGCCTTGTGCTCTGTTCTGATGGCCTATGACGGATTTTGAGGGTTCAGATATATCCTAGGGTTTATCCTATGGCCTAAACTACTCCTAATCTCTATAAAAACACCCTAGGACCAAACCTAAATCACTCAAAATCAATTTAACAACGAAGTGCTGCCCAAATCCCTATTGATCATGGCCTCCATCTCCAACTCCAAGAGCTTATGCATTCAAATCAGATATGAATCAAAGGTGCTAGCTTGCTACATCAAATCAAGGGTGTGGATCAACGTTGCTAGGCCAATTTCATGACGATTCTTCAATAAAGGAGCCACATTTCTTTGTCAAGACGATTCATGCTCATAACCCCTAAGCCTCGCTATATAAGTTCTAGCTACTTGTAGATTCTAACGGTGGTTCTAATGTGACATGGAATAAAGTGCGATGAAACATAAGTATGCTAGCCTATGTGAACCTAATTTTGCCCCTTTTCTATGATCTATGACCTTGGGCTAAGTTTTAGCGACTTAATCATGCCACTCATGCTATGTTTAACCTAGTTTATCTTGCAAGTTTGAATCTTTATCTATGGAATGTTAACATGAACCTTTTGGAACCATTTGACTTGTGAAACATTGGCAAAGACTTGACTTTGGGGCCTATGCATGTAATTGAACCCAAACCCGTTATGTTATCATGCATGTTTGTGGCCAAATTCCCTTATGATACTATGCATGTTTGTGGCTAATCCCATTGTGACATTATGCATGTTTGAGGCCAAAAACCCCTTATGATGCTATGCATATTTTGAGGCCAAACCCCTTATGATACCATGCATGTTTGTGGCCAATCCCTTTTTGACATCGTGCATGTTTTGGGACCAATATGTAGCATAGTATCCTTACTATGTTGACTTGCTTTTACTTGGGTTGGAAACACGATTTGGGGTAGGTTAGACGAGCGTGATTATGACATGATAATTTGACATGGGATTTCATGAAAATATGACACTCAAGATGCACCTAAATGTGGACATGACATGTGGGGTAAACATGGGACTTGAAACTAGACACGTATGGGTTGTAAGTGTAATATGACACTAGACCAAACATGAGAATGGCCAACTCGAGGTTGGGTTGAGTTTGTAGCATAAATCTACCCGGAACTGACCGACTTAACTAGTGGCTACAAACAATAGGACCCAATGTGAGTAGTTGGTCATATAGCACTTAAAACCCGAGGTTAGACTAGGTTGTGGTGTAAAGCTACCCGGACCCGCCCGGCTTAACTAGTAACCACAACAAAGTCTAATGTGAGAGGTTGGTGTGCATTAATCTAATTAGTGCCACATGAAAAGGTTAAGTAATTTTGACTAATGACACTTAACCGATATGACACGAATGGGTAGGTTAAGTGGAACCGGACTTGATTTCTTAATGACACCTAACCATATAAGAATATTAGGGGATGGGGTTAAGTAATCCACACTTAACTAATCTAAACACGGTACTTAGATGGGGTTAAGTAACCTAGACTTAACTAATCTAACACGGTAAATTCGATGGGGTTAACTAATCCACATTTAACTAATCTAAACACGGTAATTAGATGGGGTTAAGTAACCTAGACTTAACTAATCTAACACGGTAAGGTGATGAGGTTAAGTAACCAATACTTAACCAACTTAACATGATACTTTAATAGGGTTAAGAAACTTATACTTAACCAATTATACATGATGAATTGATGGGGTTAAGTAACCTATACTTAACCAATCTAATATGCGGACCTGATAGGGTTAAGTCACAAGACCTTTTAAATATACTTAACCATTGTAATACGATTAGTGGATGGGGTTAAGCTAACCTGTAACACCCCGTGTATTCTATAATAGTGAGATTCACAAATTAAAGTATAACTAATTCCAAATCAAAGAATTAAGGGAAACGGGATATGCCATTGCGTTCGTCTCGGAATTCTGCTTGAGATAGAGTCCGAGTTTGCGTAAAACGGGTATCGTATGAAGAAGATATGGACGAACGAAATTGGGCGAAAAACCAGAAAACGGGTCAGAATGCACTGGCGCACTTGGGAAGTGCACCAGAACAAAAATGAACTGGCGCACTTGGGAAATGCGCCAGTACATTTTTGGCCTGGCGCACCTGCCAAGTGCGCCCAGGTCAGAATGACCTGCTGGTCAGGTCTTGGCTGGCCTGGTCTGTGTTTGGTCGATTTTCTGAGCCTTGCCTTGTCACTAGGGCTAGGTGTCAGCTCCTGGTTGGTCTCCCCTTCAAACGAACAGCTATTATTGAACCAAGCTCCATCGATGGTCTAAATTAACTCACAAACTCTATAAAAAGGACCTAAGACTAACCCTAATTCACACAAACTAAAATGGAGATGAGACCGTCATGCTGCCGAGGAGAGACTAAGGATAGCCGTCAGAAATAGAGAGACAATTAGGAGATAAATCAAAAGCTTAAAGCAACGTTAATTGAATCAAAGCAACGCCTACAACAAAGGATAGCACCTCTAAATTCAGAATTCAGATTCCCGAATTGAAGATTCGTCATACATTGTAAGTAGAGTGCTATTCCGATGTGAATAATTAATTGCGTTTGATTTGTGTAAGATGCGAAATGGAATTGTGGTGATAAAAATCTATGTTTTGTATGTTGTTTTGATTATAAACGATTTGGGAATGTTATGGTATACGATTGGATATTTGCAAGAATGTGATTTGCGTTGGAAATTAACAACGAAATGGAATTGTGGCAATAATAATCTATATTTTTATGTTATTTTGATTCTAAATGATTTGGCAATGCTATAGTGTACGATTGGATTCATACAAGTATATGATTTATGTTGACAACCACATGTTGTGGAATTTTAATTGAGATTCATGCAAGTATATGATTCATTATTATGCTAATATGATGTACATACTTTTATGATCACTTTTAGTGTGTAATTGAATCGACTAAGTACTATGATTTATATGAATCTATGTTGAAATTGGCAAATCATACTTTTGTGTTAGAAACAAAAGTAAGCACCTTTATGAACATGACCAAACTATGTTTTGTATTATGCCTAGTTGAATTATGTTTTAAGCCTAAGTTGTTATCAAAACCATATGGTGATATATGTGACACAATTAAGTTAGATTTACATCCCAATTGCAAGTTTACAATGATTCATGTTTAAGTATTAATTATGCCATGATTACATGAATAGAATGATTCATGTTAAAGTATTGTTTATGCCATAATCATATGAATAGAATGATTCATGTTTAAGTATTGTTTATGCCATAATCATATGAATAGAATGATTCATGTTTAAGTTGTCTATGCCATAACCATAAGAATAGAATGATTCATGTTTAAGTATTGTTTATGCCATAATCATATGAATAGAATGATTCATGTTTAAGTATTGTTTATACCATAATAATATAAATAGAATGATTCATGTTTAAGTATTGTTTATGTCATGATTATATGGATTAAATGATTCATGTTATGCCATGATTATATGATGTTACAATTGCAAGTTCACATGTGCCTACTTTATGTTAATTGAATCGTTTGTTGCAAGTTCATGCGTTCACACTCCCCTCTTTCATGTTACCTTATAAACACCATGTTATAAGCCTCCCCTTTTCATATGGCTAAATTGGGTTTAAATATTAAACCCAACACACCTTACATTGTAGCGAACGTGTAAAGCGGGGGTAATGACGTTTGGGTTAAAATATAGAACATATGTGTTGGCATGTTTGACGCATGCTAACAATCTTGAAAAGCAATTAAGTGGCACAAATAAATTTTAATCAATAAAGATGAATTTGAATAATGGGCCGCAAATATTTACATATAAAAAGAAAAGAGACAAAATATGTAAATGTAGAAAATACGATGTGTTTAACCCGAGGTTGGATTGAGTTGTGATGTAAACCTTCCCGGAACCGCCCGGCTGTCCAGTAGTCACAACAATACCTATCCAATGTGGGTGGTTAAACACGGAGCCCAATAAGGACCCGAGGTTAGACTGAGTTATGGCGTAAGACTGCCCGGACCCAACCGGCAACAGGCAGCCACAACAATACCTGTTTGATGTCAGAGGTCAAGGCTTTAATAAGACAATTAAGGCTGAGTCGGGATTGATAGGATTACGTAAATTATATTAATACTTAATCAAAATGGAACATGCTAAACTAAACAGACTGATTGGGGGTTAGGTTTATTAAACACTAAACCAACTTGGCATGTTGGCTAGAAATAGAAAACCAAGTAGCGGGGGGGACCCTTTTCAGCAGTAACCCTACAAGGTGTACCAGGATACCTTGAACTAGGCAGGGTGGGGCACGATTACTGGGCTGACTATAAGAGGTCAAATCGACGGCGGTGGTGCAGCAGTTTAGGTTCTAACGGGGTGCGGGCGTGCACACACTCCGGCACAGTAAAATAAGGCATTGGGCACCAGTAGCATACCTGTGCATTCTAGAATTGTGTCGGGCCGCCACCATGGGACTTGATACACCCCATGGTGGGACCAGCATAGGTAACTACAACATCGGGGGCCGTAAGACACATGTAACTATGCGAGTAGGAGCCGATCATCAGAAATGGATCACTTCACCCTGATTATGGGGTGCCTGTTGGGAACTAGTTTGTATGGGTACAGAGATTAATATGGGGTACGATAGTATATTCAACCCTAGACAACTTAACTTAGTTTATGGTGCTTTCCCATTTCCAGTTTATACTTATCATACCCAGTTCTTTATTCATAGACTGAATAGTCCTAGACTTACTTAGGCTTTATGTCTGACTCTACTTTTCTTTCGCCTTCTTTTCTTTCGTTCCCCCCCCCCCCCGGTCCACAGGGAGGGAATACCGCAACTTGACCAGATTTCACATCCAGCTTGAAGAGAAATAATGTATTGCTTGGATCTTTTCCGTTTTGGATTATGGCTTTGGACAGCAATTATGGGACTTTTGCAGTTTATTTATGTTTTCTTTATGCTTCTTTAATAATGTAATCAAGACAGTTATGAAGTTGTTATGTTTTTGGAAGAATTGTAAGACAAGTATGGCATGTTTCCGTGAACACGTATTTTAATGAAATAAAAGATGTTGTTGTTTTTCGCTATTCAAAATATGTGGTCTTATATCTGTCTTGTATATCTGTGACTTATACTTATAAACCTCCACCAAAATTAGGGCATTCCCTTTGAGAGTGACCCTAACGGAGGTGGGGTGTTTCACTTGGTATCAGAGCATAGGTTTACCAGAAAAGATAAAAAGTTTTGAAAATTTATTTTCAAAAAGGAAATTTAAAGAAGCATTTTTAAGATAAAATATTATTTTATTTTAAAAGGCAAAGTCCCCCCAAAGCCATAGGAACTATCTCTTATCCTTCGTTTTGAATCTATGCTTTTTGTTTTAGCATGTCCGAAGAGCTTAACTTACCAGAGGGTGTACCAATACCTGGTTGGTTTAGACGGTTCTTAGAAGCAAGGGCCACTCAGCCAGGCCCTACCGTTCCTCCTCCACCAGCTGTAGGAAATCATCCAGCTGCAGCAGCACCTCTTCCTCCACCTCCTCCATGGGGAAATACTTTTGCTAAGATATGTAAAGATTTTAAAGCTATGGGAGGAAAGGATTTTCATGGAACTGAGTCCTTCGTGGCAGCTAGAAATTGGCTGAAAGAAACCGAGGACCTATTCGTCATCTTTGAGGTAGAAGATAGGCAGAAAGTACAACTGGCAGTGTGGCTACTATAGGGCAAGGCTTCCTACTGGTGGGAAGTCACTAATGCAGAAAGACCAGTAGAAACGTGGGAGGACTTTAGGGCAAGGTTTGAGGCTAAATTTCTCTCAGACGCAGAAAGGAGTTTGCAGTTGGAAAAATTCTTATTTCTTATGCAAGGGAACAAGACAGTCAAAGAGTATGTTAATCAGTTCGATGAGCTGGCTAGGTTCGGACTGGACCTAGTCAACACCCCGCACAAGAAGGCTCTCCGTTTTGTCAAAGGGTTGAATGAGCCATTACATAGTTTGGCCATGACCCATATACCCATGGGAGCTACATATGAAAGATTGGTACAGATGGCATTGCTGAACGAAGAGGATAAGGGCAAGAAGGAGACAAAGGCAGAAAGCTCTCAAGGGAAGAAAGAGGGTTTACAGTCTAAGAAGACAGACTTTAAGAAGGGCGGGAAAGACAGCAAAGAGAAGAGAAAGTGTAATTTCTGTGGCTAAGTGGGGCACTTAGTGAAAGATTGCCGGAAAAAGAAGGCCAAGATGAATGGTGGGTGCTTTTCTTGCGGTGAGACAGGCCACATGGCTAAGGACTGCCCAAAGAAACGAGGACAGGGGCAGAGGGCTGGATCCACCTCAGGGGCACAAGTTCATGTGCTAGAAGCGCCACCTCTACAACAGCGAGGTATAAATACTTCTGTAGAAAGTGTAGTTTATCTTTATGATCACCCCGTTCGCACTTTATTTGATTCTGGCGCATCACACTCCTTTATCTCGTCTGCTTTAGTAGAATCTCTACACCTAAAAACTAGTATGGTAGAGGACCCCTTAATTGTTTCAAACCCATTTAGGGGCCCAGCTCATTTGTCTATGATCTGTGTGGGATTGAAAATTTCTATTCTAAGCGTAGAATTTAAATGTAATGCCTTTGTTTTGGGCTTTTCGGGATATGGTTTGATTTTGGGCATGGATTGGCTATCCAATAATGGGGCCATCCTTGATTGTGAGAAAAGGGTTGTTAGGCTCCTGACCCAGCTCGGTAACACTTTGGAAATTTCTTGTAATCCCTCGTATGCGGTTATGCTTAGTTATCTTGAATCGCTAGATGCCTCCGTTGAAAATTTGCATTCGGTTAGAGTGGTCTGGGAATATCCGGATGTCTTCGGAGAGGTGAAGGGCTTGCCTCCGAAGCGGGAGATAGACTTCCGTATATATCTTGTAGATAATGCAAAGCCCGTTGCGTTGCCCGTTAGACACATGGCTCCACGGGAAAGGAAAGACCTCAGTAAACATATTAAAGAGCTTCTAGAGAAGGGGTTCATTAGAAGGAGCATTTCAGAATGGGGCGCTCCAGTGGTGTTCGCTACAAAGGCGGATGGTTCACTCCGTCTATGTGTTGACTATAGGGAGCTCAACAAGCTAACGAAAAAGAATAGGCACCCTCTTCCCAGAATTGACGATCTGTTTGATCAGCTTGTAGGGGCGTCTGTTTTCTCCCAACTCGATTTAGCGACCGGTTTTCATCAGCTAAGGGTGGCTGAAGATAGCATCGATAAAACGGCATTCAGAACCCCAGACGGCTTCTTTGAATGGCTTGTCATGCCTTTCAGCTTGACAAATGCACCTGCTTACTTCGTGGACCTGATGAGTAGGGTATTCAGAGATTTCCTCAATAAGTTCGTAGTGGTCTTCGTAGACGATATCATTATCTTCTCAAAGAATGAAGAGGAACATGCTCAGCACTTAAGGGCAATCATGGAAACTCTGCGAGTCCATCAGCTAAAAGCCAAATTCTCCAAATGCCACTTTTGGAGAGAAGAAGTGAGGTTCCTTGGGCACATAGTATCCAAACAAGGGTTAGCTGTGGACCCTGCTAAGGTAGTGGCGGTACAGGATTGGAAGACACCAAGGAATGCAACTGAGGTCCGAAGTTTTCTAGGACTAGCAGGTTTCTATCGAAAGTTCATAAGGGATTTTGCGAAAATCTCAGCTTCGCTCACAAAGTTGACCAAGAAGAATCTAGTGTTCAATTGGGACTTGGATTACGAGTTTGCTTTCCAGCGACTGAAAAGGGCTCTTACAACAGCCCCAGTTTTGACGTTGCCAGATGGAAGCAAGATGTTCACCGTTTATACAGATGCATGTGGGACAGGGCTAGGCGCCGTCTTAATGCAAGAAGGAAGGGTGGTAGCTTATGGCGGGAGGCAGTTGAAAGTGCACGAAAAGAACTACCCGACCCACGATCTTGAGTTAGCTGCCATCGTCTTTGCACTCAAGTCTTGGCGACACTATCTCCTAGGTGAGAAGTTCGAACTTTACACTGATCATAAATCGTTGAAATACCTTTTCTCGCAGAAGGACCTTAACTTGAGGCAACAGAGATGGATGGAGTTTCTTGCCTCGTATGATTTCGAGATCTCCTACACTCCGGGCAAAGGCAACGTAGTGGCAGACACGTTGAGCCGAAAGAAACTGACCCTAAGCCCACTATTTGTTGAAAAACAAAGCCTAGAGTTTATAGCCATCTTTGACTTTAGGCCCTCCTCTGATTTTGTACCGGGCTTACTAGCATCTCTCGAAGTACGCCCAACTTTAGTGGACTCAATAGGGACAGCACAACGCGAAGGCCCTCAGCAGGTGGAAACGATTGATAGGATAATTAGGGGTGAGACTTCAAGTCACCTCAACAGATACTCCATTGATGATAAGGGTTGGCTAAGGCGAGACAGAAGACTATGCATCCCACAGACAAGGGATTTAGTAAAGACGGTTCTCGAGGAAGCACATCACTCCAAGATGACAATACACCCAGGCGGAGATAAAATGTACAAAGACATAAAAAGAACTTTCTTTTGGAACGGCATGAAGAAAGACGTGGCAGAATTCGTTTCTAAGTGTATGGTGTGCCAACAGGTTAAGGCGGAACAGAAAAAGCCTGGCGGTCTGCTACATCCTCTAGAGGTCCCGCAGTGGAAGTGGGATAGCATCTCAATGGACTTCATCGATGGGTTGCCTAGGTCTAGGAGAGGCAACACTAGCATTTGGGTAATAGTGGATAGGCTTACTAAAAGCGCCCACTTTTTACCTGTCAAAAGTAAAAGAACTGCCTCATCTCTAGCATCTCTTTACCTCAAGGAAATTGTCCGACTCCATGGAATACCGTCCAGCATTGTTAGTGACCGAGACCCTATCTTCACAAGTGAGTTTTGGCGGAGTCTGCAAGAAGCGGTAGGCACACAGTTATGCTTGAGCACAGCCTATCATCCCCAAACCGACGGCCAAACAGAAAGGGTGAACAGAGTTTTGGAGGACCTTTTAAGACTGTGCGTCCTTGACTTCGGAGGGACATGGGAAGACCATCTTCCTTTGGTGGAGTTTGCCTACAACAACAGCTATCAAGCAACCATCGGAATGGCGCCCTTTGAAGCTTTATATGGGAGACCATGCCGATCACCCACTTGTTGGTGGGAGTCTACTGATAAACTCATAATTGGACCAGTTATGATCCGAGAGACTTCAGAGAAAGTAGACTTAATACGAAGAAGGATGAAGACAGCCCAAGACAGACAAAAGTCCTATGCTGACAAGAGAAGGACCGACCTTGAATTTGAGGTTGGGGATAGAGTTTTTCTGAAGGTATCTCCGCTAAGGAACGTTGTTCGTTTTGGAACCACAAGAAATCTAGCACCAAGGTTCGTAGGACCATTTCCTATTATTGAGAAAATTGGGAAAATGGCCTATAGATTAGAGATGCCCGAAAAGCTGGCCGGAATCCACAACGTCTTTCACGTTTCGCATCTCCGAAAATGTCTACATGAGTCTGCTGAAGTGGTAGAGCCAAATATCCTAGAAGAAGCTGAAGTGGAACGCGAAGCAACCATAAGGAAAGTTCCAACCCGCATATTAGGAACAGAAGTGAAGAAGCTACGCAACCGCGAAGTCAAGCTCGTCAAAGTTCATTGGAGCAATGCCGAGGGAGACGTAACTTGGGAAACTGAAGCTAGAATACGCGCTGCCTACCCTTTTCTTTTCGAGGGTACATCTTTGATCTTTCTTTTTCCTTAAGTTGCGCTTTTATCTATCTTTTTAGGTATATCTCCTCGACCTTGTCTTTTAGGTAGAAACTCTTTGGATGAAAACATGTAATTGAAACATGTTATGGATGATGGTTGCAAGTGGTTGCAAGTGATTGCTAGTGGTTGCTCGTGGTTGCATATACACACACAATCTAGGTTTTAGATCGGCTCAGTCACTTCATATTGCATGTGCATATATGTTTGCATTCGTATATGGTTGAACTTTAATGTGTTGTCATATGGATGTTGCATTTGTATGAATGATTGCGCACTCATATAGAATCATGAATAGGAAAATTTGCATACATAATGGATTCATGGCACTTACATAATTCGCATTAAGGAGGTCAACTGAATCAGTTGACCGCCTGATTTTGCATTAGATAAGTACATGTACACACACACTTCGCATATGATCATGAAGCATTAGGAGTCTTTTAAGGACAATGGATGCTCGTGTTTGATGGATGAGTAGATGGATGTTTGGATGTTAGGATATACATTCTTCCTAACTTGAAGATTTCGGGGACGAAATCCTTTTAAGTGGGGGAGAATGTAACACTCCGTGTATTCTATAACAGTGAGATTCACAAATTAAAGAATAACTAATTTCAAATCAAATAATTAAGGGAAACGGGATAAGCCATTGCGTTCTTCTCGGAATTCTGCTTGAGATAGAGTCCGAGTTTGCGTAAAACGGGTATCGTATGAAGAAGATATGGATGAACGAAATAGGGCGAAAAATCCAGAAAACGGGTCAGAATGCACTGGCGCACTTGGGAAATGCGCCAGAATAAAAATGAACTGGCGCACTTGGGAAGTGCGCCAGTACATTTTTAGCCTGGTGCACCTGCCAAGTGCGCCCACGTCAGAATGACCTGCTGGTCAGGTCTTGGCTGGCCTGGTCTGCGTTTGGTCGATTTTCTGAGCCTTGCCTTGTCACTAGGGCTAGGTGTCAGCTCCTGGTTGGTCTCCCCTTCAAACGAACGGCTATTATTGAACCAAGCTCCATCGACGGTCTAAATTAACTCACAAACTCTATAAAAAGGACCTAAGACTAACCCTAATTCACACAAACTAAAATGGAGATGAGACCATCATGCTGCTGAGGAGAGACTAAGGATAGCCGTTAGAAATAGAGAGACAATTAGGAGATAAATCAAAAGATTAAAGCAACGTTAATTGAATCAAAGCAACGCCTACAACAAAGGATAGCACCTCCAAATTTAGAATTCAGATTCCCGAATTGAAGATTCGTCATACGTTGTAAGTAGAGTGCTATTTCGATGTGAATAATTAATTGCGTTTGATTTGTGTAAGATGCGAAATGGAATTGTGGCGATAAAAATCTATATTTTGTATGTTGTTTTGATTCTAAACGATTTGGGAATGTTATGGTATACGATTGCATATTTGCAAGAATGTGATTTGCATTGGAAGTTAACAACGAAATGGAATTGGGGCAATAATAATCTATATTTGTTTGTTGTTTTGATTCTAAACGATTTGGCAATGCTATGGTGTACGATTGGATTCATACATGTATAAGATTTATGTTGACAACCACATGTTGTGGAATTTTAATTGGGATTCATGCAAGTATATGATTCATTATTATGCTAATATGATGTACATACTTTTATGATCACTTTTAGTATGTAATTGAATCGACTAAGTACTATGATTTATATGGATCTATGTTGAAATTGGCAAATCATACTTTTGCGTTAGAAACAAAAGTAAGCACCTTTATGAACATGACCAAACTATGTTTGGTATTATGCCTAGTTGAATTATGTTTTAAGCCTAAGTTGTTATCAAAACCATATGGTGATATATGTGACACAATTAAGTTAGATTTACATCCCAATTGCAAGTTTACAATGATTCATGTTTAAGTATTAATTATGCCATGATTACATGAATAGAATGATTCATGTTTAAGTATTGTTTATGCCATAATCATATGAATAGAATGATTCATGTTTAAGTATTGTTTATGCCATAATCATATGAATAGAATGATTCATGTTTAAGTATTGTCTATGCCATAACCATAAGAATAGAATGATTCATGTTTAAGTATAGTTTATGCCATAATCATATGAATAGAATGATTCATGTTTAAGTATTGTTTATACCATAATTATATAAATAGAATGATTCATGTTTAAGTATTGTTTATGCCATGATTATATGGATTAAATGATTCATGTTATGCCATGATTATATGATGTTACAATTCCAAGTTCACATGTGCCTACTTTATGTTAATTGAATCGTTCGTTGCAAGTTCATGCGTTCACACTCCCCTCTTTCATGTTACCTTATAAACACCATGTTATAAGCCTCCCCTTTTCATATGGCTGAATTGGGTTTAAATATTAAACCCAACACACCTTACATTGTAGCGAACGTGTAAAGCGGGGGTAATGACGTTTGGGTTAAAATATAGAACATATGTGTTGGCATGTTTGACGCATGCCAACAATCTTGAAAAGCAATTAAGTGGCATAAATAAATTTTAATCAATAAAGATGAATTTGAATAATGGGCCACAAATATTTACATATAAAAAGAAAAGAGACAAAATATGTAAATGTAGAAAATATGATGTGTTTAACCCGAGGTTGGATTGAGTTGTGATGTAAACCTGCCCGGAACCGCCCGGCTGTCCAGTAGTCACAACAATACCTATCCAATGTGGGTGGTTAAACACGGAGCCCAATAAGGACCCGAGGTTAGACTGAGTTGTGGCGTAAGACTGCCCGGACCCAACCGGCAACAGGCAGCCACAACAATACCTGTCTAATGTGAGAGGTCAAGGCTTTAATAAGAAAATTAAGTCTGAGTCAGGATTGATAAGATTATTATATTAATACTTAATCAAAATGGAACATGCTAAACTAAATAGACTGATTGGGGGTTAGGTTTATTAAACACTTAACCAACTTAGCATGTTGGCTAGAAATAGAAAACCTAGTAGCGGGGGGCACCCTTTTCAGCAGTAACCCTACAAGGTGTATCAGGATACCCTGAACTAGGCAGGGTGGGGCACGATTACTGGGCTGACTGTAAGAGGTCAAATCGACGGCGGTGGTGCAGCAGTGTAGGTTCTAACGGGGTGCGGGCGTGCACACATTCCGACGTAGAAAAATAAGGCATTGGGCACCAGTAGCATACCTGTGCATTCTAGAATTGTGTCGGGCCGCCACCATGGGACTTGATACACCCCATGGTGGGACCAGCATAGGTAACTACAACATCGGGGGCCGTAAGACACATGTAACTATGCGAGTAGGAGCCGATCATCAGAAATGGATCACTTCACCCTGATTATGGGGTGCCTGTTGGGAACTAGTTTGTATGGGTACAGAGATTAATATGGGGTACGATAGTATATTCAACCCTAGACAACTTAACTTAGTTTATGGTGCTTTCCCATTTCCAGTTTATACTTATCATACCCAGTTCTTTATTCATAGACTGAATAGTCCTAGACTTACTCAGGCTTTATGTCCGACTCTACTTTTCTTTCGCCTTCTTTTCTTTCGTCCCCCCCCCCCCAGGTCCACAGGGAGGGAATACCGCAGCTTGACCAGATTTCACATCCAGCTTGAAGAGAAAGAATGTATTGCTTGGATCTTTTCGGTTTTGGACTATGGCTTTGGACATCAATTATGGGACTTTTGCAGTTTATTTATGTTTTATTTATGCTTCTTTAATAATGTAATCAAGATAGTTATGAAGTTGTTATGTTTTTGGAAGAATTGTAAGACAAGTATGGCATGTTTCTGTGAACACGTATTTTAATGAAATAAAAGATGTTGTTCTTTTTCGCTGTTCAAAATATGTGTTCTTATATCTGTCTTGTATATCTGTGACTTATACTTATAAACCTCCACCAAAATTAGGGAATTCCCTTTGAGAGTGACCCTAACGGAGGTGGGGTGTTTCATAACCCATACTTAACCAATCAGACTCGATAATCTGATGGGATTAAGATAATCTATGCTTAATCAATATAACACGATAATCTAATAGGGTTAAGACAAACAAATACTTAACCAATTTGACTTGATAGGGTTAAGTCATGAGCTTCTTGGTATACTTAACCAACTTGTAGGGCAAAGCCTTGAATTTAAATACTTAGCCAATCTTGACATGATTCGTAGGCGGGTGAAGTCATGAACTTGAATGACAACACTTAACCTATTAGATAAAACCCTAGCTCAGGGGACTAGGTTGAAAATCGTAGTTAACAAGGATAGCGGGAAGAGAAGCTAAGTGGTAAACCTTAGTTAAGGATAACTAAGTAATAATTCTTAGTCAAGGAAATTGGACTAGTTCACAGATAGATGAGTAACCCGTTACGGTAGGTCATCGCTTGAACACACGTGGAGGAGCGAATTATCTGACTTAGATAAAGGCTCCAACGAACTGGGTGACGAAGCGGTAGCTTCGGGGGACGTGAGGATACTCTTGGTATCCCTCTACGAGGTTGCAGATGATCCGCCTGGGCTCACAGAGGTTAAGGTCTGCGGTAGAAGAACCAAGAGTATGCCTTGGTTGCTGTGCGAGCAACCTAAAGACGGGGATGGATTAGCGTGGAGTCGACGATACTTGATTTTTTCCCTGGATAGCGCGTCGTCGACTACCTACCATCTTTAGTCAATCGTGTACGTACGGAAAAGCAGAGAACTCCCAACAGACCATATACTTGCTATCGAGTTATGGGTGAGGTTGGCCAATAGGAAAGTGGGGCTATAGTGGGGCCGGGATGTAGTTCTCATACATGATTTTTCTTGGATTGCCTTTCAGTAGTTGAGGAGGGGTCACGTGGGACCATAGCCACGGATACAAAAACAGACCTTGATATCTGCATCGGTAGATGACTTAAAGCTCCCGACCAAGTTCCGTATTTCTTGATTTGCCCTGGCACGGAACTCGGATGGCACATTGAGATACATGTGCGTCTAGACATGGAAAACGATTCACGATACATACGTGGGATAAAGGGCGTGGTTGACGGGTGGCATAATCCCTAGTGGCCCTAGGTGGCTTGAACCCAAACCGAGACACGGAAACGTTCATTAGGTAGCATAATCCCTAGTGGTCCTAGGTGGCATAAATCCTAAGTGAACACGCGATAGTTCATGGTAAGAAAAAATAACCAGATCAAGGGTAGTAGTCCAAAACAACTTCAAGGATAAAATGGTACTACGTTGAGGTGGTATAGATTTACATGGGAAAGCCCGTACGGCCTACGGCAAAGGACTGAACTTATACATGGAAAGAAACATACGAGTTGGGAAAACCTACGTATGCTATATATTAGTTGACATGGACCATTACATGACGTTGGGCAAGGGACATTCATAGTTAACACATGACGCGGGTTGGGATACTAGTACGAGAGGTGCAGAGCAAATATACATGATAAATACCTTGGAATGTTATACATGATAGATACCGTGGGATGTTATACATGATAGATACCTTGGGATAGTATACTTGATAGAAACCTGACGATGTGATACCTTGATTTATCTTGACACCGTAGTTTATCATGATACCTTAGTTTATCTTGCTACAGTAGATCATCCGGTTATCTTGGTTTAGCTTATCTATCTTGTCGTCATCCTTATGTTTACTTTCAGTTTATGCATGTCATGTTACCTTTACCTGTTTTTATACTGGAAGTAGATAGGACTTACCAATCTTTATGACTGACCCCGTTTTGTTTCGCCTCTTTGTCTTCCGTTCCCCCCCCCCCCAGGTTTTCAGGGAGGAAACACTGTTATTTAGTTCGGAGTTCCTCTACTTGAAGTTCATCATGCATGGCTTGGACTTTTCTTGGCTATTGCTACCTTACTGTTTTACTTGGGGAATAATTTATGAAATGGTTTATGCTTCTTTACTATTGCAAGACAGGTTTTGATGTATTCTGATGTAAAAGGCTTTTGACCTTACTACTTTATAAGTTAATGAAATTTGCTTTACTTCCGCTGTTTTATATGTTCTGTCTTGTAATATTTCTATGCATGTTTACCTCGATAATGCTTCACCAAACCTAGTGCATTCCCTATGTGAATGACCCTAGCGGAGGTGGGGTGTTACAACGAGCGTTAAAATAAATAAATAACGCTCATCACAGTCTATCAACCCATCTATTGACATACAACTAAACATTGGGATTAGTGTATGTCAAATATCATCCTAATATCTGTGTAGGGTTTTCAAACAACAAATACTGATTATTATTTGTGCACCTGGGCGATGTATAAAAATTATCGTCCCAATCAATATCACTTAAATAAGTGTACATAAACAAGTCGTCCGACCTGTACATGGATATTTATTCCCATTTTACTGTTTAAATTTTAAACGGATATTTATAATTTTAATTTCAATTTCCACAATAATATTAAAAATATTTTAATATGTTATCATCACGGTCACAATACACAAATCACCAAATCAACCATATAAATAAATACTCAACTACCCAATGCCATTTACGGAGCCATAAGTGGACATTCGTGGAGTATGAAATCTGAGTGTCGGTAATATCCATACATCGCTTCCAATTTATGTGATTTGTGCGAATTTGACTAACATATAAAAATCTATAATGGCAATTTCTATATATTTATAGTTATAAAATAAATTAAATAACTGTACAAAATTTTAGTGAGAGAGTTCTCACATTAGTTTTTACTCCGCCATTCTTTATTTCTGAATTTATTTCGGTTCAAATTTGAATTTGCCTCAATTTCTAATTTTCTTCATTTCTGATCTAGTTAGTTCCATCGCGTAGTGTTCGTCTTCAAGATTTTGACGACTTTGAAATCGTCAAATTCTGATCTAATTTGAATAAGATATGAACATTTTAATATTTACACTACTTAATTAATAATAAATTTCCTTAATCACAGAATTAACTAAATTAATTACACTAAAAATAATACGCTGTCGTTCCTATTGTTTTCTTCTTTGTTCCATATCCAATTCGAGAAACTCGTTGTGGCCAAAAGAAATCCTCTATCACACGCTAATTAAGACAGCCAAACCCCCATCCAGGAGCACCACCGCGCGCATCACTCACCACTACCCCCACATCTCCAACGCCTCAATGTCCGATACTCCCTACACTATGAAAAGCGCAGCCAAGCGATGCAACTTCAAAGACCAAAATTGGCCACCACGTCACCCTATAGTCGATCACCACCGTCAAAGTTGAAGACCTCACTGAGCTTAATCATTTGATGTTAGGAATTTCTAATATAACTGAGTGGATGTCGATAATTAGAAGGGAGAAATTCGAACAAGTTCAGCCATCGAATGGCTTTTGGCGGTGCAAGAAGACTGAACGGGGATTAGGTTTTATGACAGTTATTATATATATAATATTATTTAATTCATAAATAACTCTTTTAATGTCACGAACTCCAAATCGAACCCAACGACTATTGACCCTAGCCAAATACTCCCATTCTAGACACAATGGGATATACTACGTAAGCCAATTCAACTGTTTCGGTCAGTTTTTATTCAAAATTAAAATATAAATGAATATATATTGAATTTAAACGTACATTTTAATTAGCCGGGCCACATACCAACTCCAAAAATTACGAAAATTGGAATCTAGCAATAATTTGACATTCCAGATCTAACAAAAGTGGTTTCGTCGAGAACAAAATTCGTTTGCAAATGGCTATTTTTAAGGGCTATATATTATACTAAAAATATATAAATTCCATAGTGACTATTCTAAATTTTAAACAGGACATAACTTTCAATTTATATTATGAAATCTGAATTTTTCGCATTCATTAGAAAGATATAATTAAATAGATCCAATATTTCTGGTTTTACTGAAATTCGATTTATTTTGAATTTTGTATATTCAATTGAAGTTTAAAATCGAATTTTCAAACTACCGCATCATTTCAGGCTCATTTTATAATTAAATTAAATTTATACGTTCTAACTTCGATTTAAATAAATTTTTAGTTGTAATTATTTAAAATAAACCATTTTAAATAATCAAAGTTCATTAAAATAACTAAAATAATATTTTAAAATTGGTTCGGAAATTCCGGGTCATTACAAACATAGGTTCGAATCTAGTTGGTTTGGTGTCTCGTTTGTGCTAAGGTGGCTCCACTATTTATGGGAAGACTTGGCAGGCTATGCAAATGTGACATGGAAGGAATTTGCCATGGGTGGAGGTGAGGTGGATGTCGAGTTTTAAGGGTTAGGACCTAGGGTTTAGATAAATCTAGTTTTATATGGAGTTTAGGGAGAGGCCGCTGGTTTTGATTTGGGTTAAGGTGGAGGTCGTGATTTTTGGATGATCAGGGAGGAGCGGTAGTGGCTATGAGAGTGATGGAGCTGGCGTCTAGAAAAGATGGAGTGGAGAGAGATGCTTAGGTTAGATCTAGGTTAATGTTAGAGAAATAAGAAAGAAAAAATATAGATTTAAATCTTGTGGAAGAAGAAAACCTATAGCGGAAATGAAAAACAAAAAAGGATTGCGTAGAGGAGAGAATGAGAGAAGGGAATCTGTGTATATTTAATTTCTAAGAGAATCTTTTCAAATTCAAAAAGTTTTGAGATAATTAAGGTATGCTGACTAAGCGATGTTTCAACATAATTCCCATTATTTATTTATTTTCAAAATTTAAAAACAATATACAAGTATAAGAGCGGGAGATAATGATATTATACAAAAATGCATCATATATTTTTGTTTGTTTTTGCAGTAAAACTGCAAATACGGAGCTACAATTATCCAGTTTTTATGAAATGAAAAATGGAACCTAACTTAGAAAATCATCCATTATTTGAAAAAAAACCATTTCAAATTTCTAAAATTTTAAGTCCTAAACCGTTGATTGGTTTTTTTTTTCTCTGAGAAAATTTTCTTTGCAATGTTCAATCATACATATTCCAACTATTAAATTTCATTATATTTAAAATTTTAACTTTAAAAATTCAATTGAAATGTTTATATTCACAGATTTTCAGGTCGTTACACTATCCCTATCTTAAAACTTTTCATCCTCGAAAAGGGGGAAAGTAAAGAAATTACCATTTAAATGATGCATAATTCATGCGCATATCAAATTCGATTGCTTCTTCGAATACACAGTTTTACTTTAACTTGCACTCTAACCGAATCACCCTAGTACATGCACAGATTCGACTTCTTGATTAGGAAATACCTTCTCCTTGCGTGGAAATATGCTATGATGGAGAACTTCAGATTTGTATCTGAAACCTATAATAATGTTCTTCATCGAGAACCGAACGAACAATTATACTTGGATCTAAAATTGTATATTTGAATCTGAATAAAAAATGTCATGCAAATATAATGATTTACGTTCAACGACATATTTATGCCACTGGTTCCCTCCTTTGATGGGACAAAAAAAAGTATTTTGATACATTTCAAAATGGTAAATTTGTAAAACATTGAAAAATCTATCGTTGTTTATTATGTTGAAGTTATAAGATATTTAATTTTCATGTTACTGATTACTTTCATAACCAAAAGTCTTTTTCTCTTATAGAATTTAGGCATACGTTGATCAAGTGCATGATTAAAAAACTCTAAATACTTAATATAATTGTTTCAACTCCATGTGAAAATTCCTAAAAAAGCATTTTAGAAATAGTATGGAAAGCACACTCCCCCTAAGGATCGTAGCTAATCAATGGTTATGCCATAATCCTAAAAGAATCACTTGTAACTGTTGAAATCACCAACCCCTCGTATTACACAATGGCTCCTAGTTTGCACTTACACAATGGTTACGCAACTATACCTTGTAACAATAGGCATCTTTTCCCCAAGAATTATGTTATGGAAAACTATCAAACAAGTACAATAATTTCAACATCATCCCAAGGAGTGGGATTCCAGCCAATGTGACCCTATCGAGTCGGATTCTAGTAAGTGTTCCTACCAAATAGGACCTCGATATCCATTGGACACTCCGTGTTGAGTTCCAAACACAAACCTACTAAGTAAGATCGCAATTTCCGATGTAAGTACTTCCCGAATCTTCGATTTGAAAAACGTATGATATTGTATATAATGTTTCACTCCACATATATCGTACTTACATAAAATCATTGACATAAGATTTCTCAAATCATATTTTTAAATGTATCATTCTTATATAAATTTCGCTATATATAAGATTATCATTTTATATCAATTACTTTTCAAATCAGTATTTTTCGAATTAACATCATACTTATACAAATCATTTATATATATGTTTGAAAACTTTTACGTCAAAATATTTATATAATCAAAGGTTTTCAGCAATTTATACATTTCAATTTTTTTTTCATTTTTAATTCATATATGATTTCAACAATCATTTTCCTCAAATTGAATATTACTCTAACAAGTCTGTAAAAATTCAAAATCAATTGTTTAAAGAAATTCAGTTACATTTCATAAAGTCGTTTTTATATAAAATAAAAATTCCCTTTAATATAAGAATTCATTTTTTTCCAACATCTAATCTTTGTCGAATTCAAAGATTTTAATAACCAATAGATTTTAAACTTTGGAGTGTTACACTTATATAATTATAAGATCGTCAATTTTCAAAGTTTAGTAGTATGGATTCATTTCATGTTCGAATAACATTCGCTCTTAATATTTCAAACATCTCTCGATGGGTGTTTCTTCATACAAATTCAAATAAGGAGCATTACAATATAACTCGTACGAATTCCATTTATATCAAATTCGTAATGTCAAGTTTGATTACTTACAAAGTTAATTAATAAGATTTCTCAATTATTGTAAAGTAAATCTTGCTTATTAATATTGTTTAAATATTCAGTTTAACGTATGATTCACATATGTATTTATGCATTTATGCTCAAAATAATATCTTTACTTTTTGAATATTCAACTCGATTAATTTCATTATTTAATATTCAAATCAGAATTATTCTCAAGTTATTGTTATCGCCATACCAATTTTTTGAGTTATTAGAGTATTCCACTTGAACAGTTCGAAATAATTATGATGTTTATAAAATACAAATCTAATTCATTTTACGTTTTATATATTTAATGGATTTAAACTTGTCTAGATTATACTTAGCTTAAAACTTTAAATTTCAACTGGAAGAGTCTAGTTATTCAAAATGCTCAGAAAATATCAATCTAATAATAAAAAATTAGCAATCAATCATCTCTTCAAGATGTAAAATCAAATTATCGTAAAGCATAAGGTTTGTGTTTTATAATATCATTCGACTGAAACTCGAGAATCAAACTCTAGAATTTATTTAAATCATTTGATTTATATATATATGTGTGTCTTATATATATTAAATAACACTTCATCAGTTTAAATCAAATTCATTTAATAAAGACTAACAAGTAGCAAAGTCACATTAGTGGTCTCCCCTATGTTGAAATTCAAAAATGAATTCTGATGATGCGGCCATTAGCACCAAAATTATTTTATAGTGAAAAAACTGAGTTTGCCATCCTCGATTTCTTTCGGATACATTTTAAAAAATACTAGTATCATTTTCAAAATATTATAAATCAATTTCATATTTGAAACGACCCAAACTGTGTGCAGGAACTACCTTTTAAATAATTAGAAATCAATTTTATAGTGACAAAACTGTGTGCAGGAACTACTTTTTAAATAATACTAGTATCATTTTCAAAATATTAGAAATCAATTTCATATTTCAAAATTCAATTCTCAACTTTTAGTTGAATAACTTTTTATGTTATAAAAAGGATAATATATCATCCTTTATTTCATAGTTGTATTCATTTGCTAAAATTAAATGCATGATTTTGTATAAAATCAAATTTTAAAACGTCTTACCAATACCTATTATTCATTTCATATAAATACCCTTTATTTTAGATATTTCATTTCAATTGTTAACCTAAAGTATATTTTTATTATTAAAGATGTCAAGCACAAATTTGAAGGTTTTATAATAGATATCTTTTTCTGGACTTAAAATTTATTCATTTGGTCTTCAATTATAAAATCTACGCTTATTATGTACTTAACTTATTATATAATTACTTTATTTAAATTAAAGATGTTTCTAATTGTAAAACTATACAAAATCTTCAATATACTAATATAAGTACAAATACGCTCTCTCAATGATCTCAACTTTTCCTAGGTACTACTAACCCTCTCTCTAATGAGTTTAACCCAAACATGCTTTGGTATTTACTTAACCAAAGCTTAGATACCAACTATAACAACCATGTTTTTTGAGATGATTAAAGTCTATTATAAACCACACATGTCCAACTCCAACCATTCCTAAATGACGAATTATTAATGAGGATTAATATAAGAAGAGGAAATAAAAAAGAAAAGGAGAAAAACGGTACATAGAATCTCATAATGAAACAATAAAATATAATAATAACAAAAATAGTTTATGAAACTATTAAATAATATACATTTGATTTCAGTTACAAAAATATCAGAGTCATTTGATCGTGACAAACTAATAACGCAGTGGAAATAAAATAATAGTATATACAATCTTTAAACTACATCTTTGAAACGACCCAAAATCCCCATAAGGGAAAGCCCCAATTAAGTTGAGAGAAAGACAAATCAGAACGCAAATAGAAGAACATTTCATTGCTGTTACAACAATTACATCAGAGTACAAGAATATAACAGAGTACGAATAAATAATATACATCAGAAAAATATCAATGATTTAAATTACATTAGCTGCGGAAAAATAATACATAACACAACTGAAAGAAATACATGGATACAAAGATTTCTGAATATAGCTCCAGCTGTAAATCCAGGATCCTGGAAAAGAAATATATGCAAAAACTAGATTACTTTAGAAATAAAGTAAATCAAGGGACCAGCCGTATAACACGGAACGTTTTACCTCCCAAGAATACCAATGCATAAAACAGTTTATAAACAACGCAATGCTTTTCGAAAAATGAAGCTAGTATAAGACTCAGGTCCCATCACACAATGCAACACAAGCCATAGGATAGTTTTTTCCCTTATAATAGCTAAACATGCTTGGTACATTTTAAAACAAATCATTTTGATATTACTATATGAGCATAGTGTATAAAACAACTTCAAATGTAAATGTATAAATCATAGACGGCATGGGTACTGTATATCTTGTCGTCATACTAGTTCTATAAATAAAATGAAACGACCCGAACTTCCCCGGTCTCCGAAGAGAAGAGAAAGAACAAATTGTTTTGAGAACACCATAAAATAGAACGCAGACGGACGAACATTTCATTGTATATTACAACAATTCCATCAGATTACAAGAATATACAGAGTATGAATAAATAAATATTACACAGAAAATATCAGAGATTACAATACATTATATAGCAGCGGAAAATAATACAATACACAACTAGAAGAGATATACGGATACAAAGCTTTCCAGATATCGTTCCAGCTGTAACCAGGATCCTGTGAATATAAATCTGCAAAACCAAAACTACTAGCTGCCCGTGTCAAAATAGGGGCACCCAGAGTTTAGGTCAAAACAATAAACTCCAGGTCAGTCATGGGACTGGTGTGAGAACTAAAACGGTTATTAATCTTTATTTTAAAGTTAGGTAAATCAAGGGCCCAGGCCGTATAACACGGAACGGGTTTCCTCCCAAGAATACCAGTGCATAAAACAAATAGCGTAATGCTAAATAAAGAAGAATGAAGCTATTATAAGACCCAGGTCCCATCACACAATGCAACACAAACCAGAGGATAGGGTTTTCCCTTGTAATAGCCAAAGCATGCTTGATACGTTTAAAACAAATCATTTGATACTATAATAAATGTATAGTGTCAAAACAACTTCAAATATAAATGTATCAATCCTAGACGGCATGGGTACCATATATCATGTCACCATACTAGGCTCTACAATCAAAACCGCAAAGTCACGTATTTGGAAATTGGATTTCCGTCTGTGAACCGAGGCAAAAGATAGTCCTCTACCGATTCGAGACAATCTAGCCTACCATGTCTCAGAAACAGCCACAACTGCACCTAGGAGCCACAGGACCGGTCCACCGATGTGGATTAAAATGCCTGAATACTGCGTTTCCCCGCCCTTTGGGGCGTAAATGGGTCAACGAATGACCCCATCGGACCCGGATCGTCCGATCAAACCGAGGCGCCTCGCAACAGCAACAACCACACAGGTGAAAAATATATAAATGTCAGGGCTGGTAGGTCACTGACACCACCCTAGCTAGAAAGAAACGTGTGCCCTCCCTGGATCTTTCTCCCGTTTTTAGTTCACAACCGGGGTGTTAGGCTCGCGAATCAACGTTACACAAAGCTAAGCCACATAGGCCTTGCTTTGATCATCATCCACAGGACTTTGCTTTTCAACAGAAGCCTTGATCAATTGCCATTTAGGCATGCCACACAGGCAATTCACTCCATGCGATTGATATCAATCAATATATAACCCCTGAGCTCGTACGTCTGAGAGAAGGGCGTCAAGCAAGAGTATAAATTCTCTGCCGCCAAACAGATGTGTATTTAATAGAAATCAATCACACAGACTAAAATCCAATGTCAGACACACAGTCCATTTACAAGTTCGTTCTGGGTCTGAACGAAACCAGAGACACCTAGTACCCCGCATATCCATCGATCTCCAAATACGTCTGGACGATCACTAACTGATTCCCTCCTCCTGGGTGTACAGCCCAATCAAGATCATCAGTAATCACCCAAACGACGTGAAGACCTCCGGTCTTCAACCACCGTCTTCATCCTCGACACCACGTCGAATCAGTTATTCAGAATGGGATAAACCCGGTCTTTCTGAATAACTCGCATATATAATAAACAAGTGTTACACAACCACAACATATGCCTCATTCCAATTCATAATATTCTTTTACTTTGGGAAAGGTTCCCATTAATTTTATCAAAGATAAATTCTTTAAATTTATTCTTTAATCTTCTTTGAATATCAATTCAAACTAATCGGGATTAGCGAACCACACCAAAGTAATCATTTATTTTATTTCCCAATCCCAACCTATTCATCCCACGAAGTAAAACTGGTCATACTTCATATCTAACACTGCGGTGTTATCGGTAAATTCAATTACCATTTCACATTCAAATCTAATTAAAGATTTAACTATCGCCAGGAGCAAAACTGGTGATACTGCATTCTCGATCTTTTCCATCTAATTAAAGTTTCATTAAAACTCCACTTAATTTTAATCTTTAACTGGGTTAAAGAATCAGTGTCATTTAAAACACGGTTCACGATAAACCCAAAATCACATTCCATTAATTATCGGGTTAAAGAACATGTGTTATTTAAAACACTGTTCACGATAAACCCAAAAATCAATACCAATTCAATTCCAATTAAATACTATTTAATTGGTACACTTCATTAAATCTAAATAAAAAGATTTAATCTTTTTCTCAACTGGGCTTAAGAACCGTGTTAATGAAGACACCATTCACGACAAACCCAAATCACATTTGATATTAAATACAAGGCTCTGAATAGAAAATATATCAGCTTATATTCAATATCAAATTCTATGACTAACAAATATCATATTGGAAATAACGATATCTATATTTCTTTCAAATTTCCATAACAATATTTGTACCATCACGAAATCCAACATCGAAATATTCCGAAGACAATTTCGATTCAAATCCCTTCCAATTCCATTATTGAAAATTCTGGTTATATTTCAAAACCATTTCAAATTCAATTCATTTATTTCAAAAATAAATGAATTAAAATTCTAGTTCAAAACTAGTTCATTTCGATAAAAAAACTATTTTTATCTTTTCAAATATGGAGTTTTTCATCCCAATTCTTCCCAAATCATTTCATATGATTTTACACAAATTATTTCTATTTTTAATAATTTTATTAAGGCCAGTATAGTCGATTTCCATCAACGGCCATCGAACTGCACTTACAGCGACCTTTTCCAAATTTTATTTGGACATAATTCCAAATCCAACCGTTAGATTTCCAATTTCTCATATTCGTTAGAAAACTCTTTTCGATACGAACCCAACGGTTCCGGTTTTAGGAGGATCCGATGGTCGGATCTCCAGCAATATCCATTTGAAGTCAATGGTCGAAATTCACGAACTACCACAACGCGGCGCGTTCTATTCAGGCCATTATATTATATATATATTTATATATTATATATATATAATGTATACTTCATCAATTTCCTTTTAAAACGTATTTCATGAATCGTTTTAAATTCGTTTCAATTCAAATTCAATTCAAATCAGTTTCAGTTCAATTTCAATACGTTTTAAATTCAATTCAAAATGATTTCAATTCAAATCGTATTTCAATTCTATTCAGTTTAATACGAATTTCATTTCAATTCAATTTAATTTGAATTTCAATTCCTTTCTGTGACGGCAAGGAATTTCGCTCGGTCCGAACCAGTCGCTAAACCGACCCAGACCGTTCGAAACGCCCTATCGTTTGAGAACAAGCCACAACAGAATGCATACAGAAGAACATTTCATTGTTATTACAACAATGCACCAGATTACAAGAATATACAGAGTATAAACGAATATATATTACACAGAAATATCAGAGATTTAAATTACATTTAAATACATCGCAGCGGAAAATAATACAATACACAACTAGAAGGAGATATACGGATACAAAGCTTTCCGGATATCATTCCAGCTGTAAACCAGGATCCTGTGAATATAAATCTGCAAAACCAAAACTACTAGCTGCCCGTGTCGAAAATAGGGGCACCCAGAGTTTAGGTTAAAACAATAAACTCCAGGTCAGTCATGTGACTGGTGTGGGAACTAAAACAGTTAATCTTTATTTCAAATCATTAGGTAAATCAAGGGACCACACCGTATAACACGGAACGGGTTTCCTCCCAAGAATACCAGTGCATAAAACAAACAGCGCAATGCTAAATAAAGAAAAATGAAGCTGTTATAAGACCCAGGTCCCATCACACAATGCAACGCAGCTGAGGATAGGGTTTTCCCTTATAACAGCCAAAGAATGCTTGATACGTTTAAAACAAATCATTTGATACTATAATAAGTGCATAGTGTATAAAACAACTTCAAATCATAAATATCAATCATAGGCGGCATGAGTGCCCCATCCCACTATGTCACCATACTAGGTTCTACAAAAAAACCCGCAAATGTCACGTATTTGGAAATTGGATTTCCGTCTATGAACCGAGGCAAAAGATAGTCCTCAACCGATTCGAGACGCTCTAGCCCGTGTCTCAGGAACAGAACGCATCGTCCCTTGGAGCGACAGGGCCGGTCCACCGATGTGGATTAAAATGCCTGAACACTGCGTTTCCCCGCCCTTTGGGGCGTAGGTGAGCCAACTAAATGACTCCATCGGACCCGGATCGTCCGATCAAACCGAGGCGCCTCGCAACAGCAACAACCACATAAGTCAAACTCGTCAGGGCGTGTAAAACCACTGACGCCACTTCTAACTAGAAAGAAACGCATGCCCTCCCTGAGGTCCGTCTCCCGTTTTTGGTTCATACCGGGTGTGAAACACGCGAAGTAAACGTTACACAAAGCTACGCCATAAAGGCCGTGCTTTGATCATCACCACAAGACTTTGCTTTTCAACAGAAGCCTTGATCAATTGCCACTTAGCATGCCACACAGGCAAACCATCCTATGCAACCGATATCAGTCACACAGAATGAAATCCGATGTCAGACACACAGTCCATTTACAAGTCCGTTCTGGGTCTGAACGAAATCGGAGGCACCTAGTACCCCGCATATCCATCGATCTCCAAGTACGTCTGGACGATCACTAACTGTTTCCATCTTCTTGGGTGTACAGCCCAATCAAGATCATCAGTTATCACCCAAACGACGTGAAGACTTCTGGTCTTCGACCACCGTCTTCATCTTCGACACCACGTCGAATCAGTTATTCAGAATGGGATAAACCCGGTCTTTCTGAATAATTCGCGTATATATTATAAAAGTGTTACACAAACACAACATACGCCTCATTCCAATTCAGAATATTCTTTTATTCAAATATTCCTATACTTTGGGAAAAGTTCCCATTAATTTTATCCAAGATAAATTCTTTAAATTTATTCTTTAATCACCTTTGAATATCAATTCAAACTAGTCGGGATTAGCGAACCACACCGAAGTAATCATTTATTTTATTTCCCAATCCCAACCTATTCATCCCATGAAGTAAAACTGGTAATACTTCAAATCTAACACCACGGTGTTATCGGTAAATTCAATTACCATTTCACGTTCAAATCTAATTAAAGATTTAACTATCGCCTGGAGCAAAACTGGTGCTACTCCATTTTCGATCATTTCAATCTAATTAAAGATTTAACTATCGCCTGGAGCAAAACTGGTGCTACTCCATTTTCGATCATTTCAATCTAATTAAAGATTCATTAAAACTCCACTTAGTTTTAATCTTTAACTGGGTTAAAGAATCAGTGTCATTTAAAACACGGTTCACGATAAACCCAAAACCACCTTCATTAATTATCGGGTTAAAGAACAAGTGTTATTTAAAACACTGTTCACGATAAACCCAAAAATCAATACCAATTCAATTCCAATTAAATATCGTTTAATTGGTACACTTCATTAAATCTAAATAAAAAGATTTAATCTTTTCTCAACTGGGTTCAAGAACAGTGTTAGTGAAGACACCATTCACGACAAACCCCAAATCACATTTGATATTCAATACAAGGCTCTGAATAGAAAATATATCGGCTTATATTCAATATCAAATTCTACGACTAACAAATGTCGTATTGGAAATAACGATATACATATATATCTTTCAAATTTCCATAACAACATCTGTATAATCACGAATTCCAACATCGAAATATTCCGAAGACAATTTCGATTCAAATCCACTCCAACGCAATCATTGGATATTCTGGTTATTTTCAAAACCCTTTTCAAATTCCATTTATTTATTTAAAAATAAATAGAATTATATTTCTAGTTCAAAACTAGTTCAATTCGATAAAAGTCTATTTTTATCTTTTCAAATATGGAGTTTTTCATCCCAAATCTTCACAAATCATTTCTTATGATTTTACACAAATTATTACTATTTTTAATAATTTTATCAAGGCCCGTACAGTCGATTTCCATCAATGGCCATCGAACTGCACTTACAGCGACCTTTTTCAAATTTGATTTGGACGTATCCCCAAATCCAACCGTTAGATTTCAAATTTCTAATATTCGTTAGAAAGCTCTTTTCGATACGTACCCAACGGTTCCGGTTTTAGGAGAATCCGACGGTCGGATCTCCCGTAATGTCCGTTTGAAATAAATGGTCGAAATTCGCGAACTGCCGCGGCGCGGCGCGTTCTATTCAGGCCATTATATTATATATATAATATATATAATATATATTTCGTCGATTTCTATTTAAAACGAATTATATAAATAGTTTTAATATTCGTTTCAAAAGCAATCTCAACTTCCTTTTCAATTCAAATCAAAATTGAATTCTTCTTTATAAATTCGTTTTAAAATTCATTTCTATTCAATTCAAATTTCAATTCAATTTGAATTCATTTTCAATTCACTTTCAATTCAATTTAAATTCGTTTTCAATTCAATTCATTTCGAAATCGTTTTCAATTCAATTCATTTCGAAATCGTTTTCAATTCAATTCATTTCGAAATCGTTTTCGATTCAATTTATTTCGAAATCGTTTTCAATTCAATTCATTTCGAAATCGTTTTCAATTCAATTCATTTCGAAATCGTTTTCAATTCCATTCATTTCGAAATCGTTTTCAATTCAATTCATTTCGAAATCGTTTTCGATTCAATTCATTTCGAAATCGTTTTCAATTCAATTCATTTCGAAATCGTTTTCAATTCAATTCATTTCGAAATCGTTTTCAATTCAATTCATTTCGAAATCGTTTTCAATTCAATTCATTTCGAAATCGTTTTCAATTCAATTCATTTCGAAATCGTTTTCAATTCAATTCATTTCGAAATCGTTTTCAATTCAATTCATTTCGAAATCGTTTTCAATTCAATTCATTTCGAAATCGTTTTCAATTCAATTCATTTCGAAATCGTTTTCAATTCAATTCATTTCGAAATCGTTTTCAATTCAATTCATTTCGAAATCGTCGATTTCAAAATTACTTTTTATTATTCATTTTAAAATGAATAAAATCAATATAAATATCGTTCACGTCAAAATGGCGTCAATCTAATCAACACGGCTTCATATATTGATATTTTCAAATATTCCATTTCGAATATTTCTATTTCAACTATTTCTATTTTAAAACTGGAATGAGGCCCAATCAATTACCATATAAAGTTAATTATATGGATTTTCATACAACACATGTATAATAGCATTGAAAAATAATCAACCATCAACCAAAGTGCACTACACTGTATAAGCATCAAATGTAGATATCTAACGCTTATAACAGCCTGTCAATCAATCGATCGACATATTTAATCAATCCGGATGAGTGAACTTCAAATTTCATCCCAACACCCGTGTGGGGTTTCAAACAATCCAACACAGATTTTATTTGTGCAGTTGGGCGATGTGTAAAATTTATCGACCCAATCAACGTCCTTCAAATAGGTGTACATAAACAAACCGTCCGGTCTGTAAATGAATATTTATTTACATTCACATTAAAAATTATATTTTTAACGACAAAACATTTTATTTCAACCTATGAATTTCTACTCAATTCATTTACACAATAAAATGATATTTTTATTTTCTAACATATTTTAGAAAATTTCGGCGGCATAACGGCACGATACTAGAAACGGGACAAGGCCTAGCCTTATCCCCGGTCTAGTGAAGGCCCACGCCATTCACACTTCAATCAAATTCATTCAATTCACCCAAACAACTCAATTTCAATTCAAATATCCAACTAATCTATGCAACCAAACAAACAAGTCCATGGTCTGTGGACGATTGTGTCTGGTGCTACTAAACACCGTCTGCATCCTAGTATATATATATAACTAGAAAAAAAGAAATTGAAAGGTGAGAAATTCTCACATATAGCTATCCTAGCTCCACGGCACTTCATTGATAGAAATCTTCATCGCTATCGCATCTTCGTCATCTTCGTTGTCCGCTTTCACTACCTATGTAAAAATCGAATTTTTACTTTGCTATTCCATATATAAAAATCATATTTTTATTTCAAAGTTCAATATATAAAAATTCTATTTTTATTTCGAAGTTCAATATATAAAAATCATATTTTTATTTCGACAATATAAAAGATTATATTTTTATAACTTTACAACATAAATATAAACTAGTTTTTAAAGTAAATAAAATTCCGTTTTTAAACAAAATGAAATTCAGATTTTAAAAAAAATAAAATCCAGTTTTTAAACAAAATAAAATTCAGTTTTTAACCTAAATAAAATTCAGTTTTTAACCTAAATAAAATTCAGTTTTTAACCTAAATAAAATTCAGTTTTTAACCTCTTAAAATCGAAATTAGTTTTAAACTCTAAAATAAAAATAAAAGTAAAATAAAAAAATAAAAAAAAAACTTACTGTAAGCGAAGAAAAAGGGGGGGGGGCATCGACTTCGTCGGCGGCAGGTGGTTGCGGTGGTGGGGGCTGCTTGCATCGCGATGGCTGGAACGAGGGGGGGTTTCTTCATCGCGATCGAATTCGTGGAGAGGGGGAGGTTTCCGTTCTGACGAGGAGGAGGGTCTTCGCACGGCGTCGAGCAGGAGGAGAGTGGGGCGAGGGTTCGGTGGTGGGTTTGGCGCCGGCGGCGACGCCACCTGGGGGGGGGGGGACCGATCGAGGTTTCCATTTTTTTTTTTTTTCTGAATTTAGTTTTTGAACGGGGGGGCAGGAGGATAAAAGGGGAGAGAGATATGTTTTTTTTTTATTTATTTAATTAATTTTCAAAAAGTTGACTTTTACATACGACCTCGAAACGAGGCTCACCGCCTGTCGTCCATAGCTTTTTACCCCCATTCCGAACACAATGGGATATGTATCGCAAGCTGATTTGATCGTTACAATCAGTTTCCTTTTGAATTTTCATTTAAATCATTATATTGAATTTTAAACGCACATTTCAAATTACCGGGGTCACATACTAACTAGAAAAATTCCAGAAAAATATTTTCTAGCTTCGTATTGACGATACGGTCCTAACAAAACTAGTTTCGTCGAATTCTGAGACCGTTTGAAAAATGACCAATTTCCAGTCGATTAAAATCAACTGAAACTGGTCAAACGCGTTTTCCTTTGCCACGCTCACATATTGATTTGAAAAATTACAAAATTTGAAACCTAGCAATAACTTAACATCACGGACCCAACAAAACTGGTTTTGTCGAAATCCGAGGTCGTTTGCAAAATTGCTATTTTTAAGGGCCTTATATATATAAATATATATATAAATTCCACAGCGACTATTTCTAATTTTAAACTGGACATATCTTATCATTTCTAAGATGAAATCTCAGTTTGTTAACTTCGTTACAAAGATATAGTTATACAGATTCAAATATTTCTTGTTTCGTTCAATTCTGACTTATATTGAATTCTGTATATTCATTTGAAATTAGAAATCGAATTTTCGAACTACCGCGCCATTTTCAATTCCTTTTATAATTATATATAATTATTATATATTCTAACGACGACGTATATAATATATACGTTCTAATTATATTCAAAATAAATTTCTCGTCGATATTATTTAAAATAATTCATTTTAAATATTCAAAATTCGCTAAAATCGCCGAAATAAAAATTTCAAACTGGCTCGCATTTTACGGGTTGTTACAATCTCCCCCACTTAAAACTTTTCGTCCCCGAAAAGGAACAAAGTCGAAAGTTGTTTAACAATTCAACTCAACTTGCATTGTTTTGATTACGGCTTAAGTTCTTCAACTTTTCAGTTTCTAAGAACTTTTCAAAAATTCCAAAAATTTGGCTAACACCTTAAATTTTCGAAAAATTTCGCCATAACCTCCCCTGCAATGGGAGCATCGGGAAATCTCAATTAGCTTCCCCGGTCCTTCAGATCTCAAAAAGAAAAAGAAAAAGCCAAGCGGCTAGCCAATAGGCTCATAAAATCATCATCACCCAAACGAAACAGTAAATTATGTAGTAAACATGTACCTATTTGTCGGGCAAACAAATTTTATTCTCTGCTCTAGCCTCCTTGCTATGACCTGTTCAATGTAAGTACAAGTATATGCAAGCAAACGCAACCAAATTTCAATATAGTTCAATTGGGCATAATGTTTCAGAATTATCATACAAATAAACCAACAACACAACCATCAATCAATTAGTGGATTAACGTTTCAAATTCATAATTTTGATACATATACAAAAATCATGTTTTTGATGCCAAATCACAACAATAGGCCTTATCTAATTTTGGTTCTCACACCAGTCTAATGGAAATATATAGATATCACACCTTCGTTACTCGAACATGAATACTAATGACGACTAGTCAATCATCAGAATCATCTTCGGGCCACTAGAGTATGATTCTATATCTATCCAGTATATCTAAACTTCGAATACACGCGGATCAGACGTATACGCAAAATCTATATATACTGGATTGTCCAAATTCATTAAAATAAATAATCAAATATGAATAGTTGATTTAAATTTTCAAAACAAATTTTGTTTTAATTTGAAAAATATACTCTTCACACTCGTTCTAGGATACTACCGATCTCATCTCTAACGAGTCATTCCCATTGGATATTACTAATCCAATCATCTGATGAATTCTTTCGTATGGTTCTAATGTGTCTTGTTCTCTGAGCTTTGTAAACCAAAGCTCTGATACCAACTGTGACGGCAAGGAATTTCGCTCGGTCCGAACCAGTCGCTAAACCGACCCAGACCGTTCGAAACGCCCTATCGTTTGAGAACAAGCCACAACAGAACGCATACAGAAGAACATTTCATTGTTATTACAACAATGCACCAGATTACAAGAATATACAGAGTATAAACGAATATATATTACACAGAAATATCAGAGATTTAAATTACATTTAAATACATCGCAGCGGAAAATAATACAATACACAACTAGAAGGAGATATACGGATACAAAGCTTTCCGGATATCATTCCAGCTGTAAACCAGGATCCTGTGAATATAAATCTGCAAAACCAAAACTACTAGCTGCCCGTATCGAAAATAGGGGCACCCAGAGTTTAGGTTAAAACAATAAACTCCAGGTCAGTCATGTGACTGGTGTGAGAACTAAAACAGTTAATCTTTATTTCAAATCATTAGGTAAATCAAGGGACCACGCCGTATAACACGGAACGGGTTTCCTCCCAAGAATACCAGTGCATAAAACAAACAGCGCAATGCTAAATAAAGAAAAATGAAGCTGTTATAAGACCCAGGTCCCATCACACAATGCAACGCAGCCGAGGATAGGGTTTTCCCTTATGACAGCCAAAGAATGCTTGATACGTTTAAAACAAATCATTTGATACTATAATAAGTGCATAGTGTATAAAACAACTTCAAATCATAAATATCAATCATAGGCGGCATGAGTGCCCCATCCCACTATGTCACCATACTAGGTTCTACAAAAAAACCGCAAATGTCACGTATTTGGAAATTGGATTTCCGTCTATGAACCGAGGCAAAAGATAGTCCTCAACCGATTCGAGACGCTCTAGCCCGTGTCTCAGGAACAGAACGCATCGTCCCTTGGAGCGACAGGGCCGGTACACCGATGTGGATTAAAATGCCTGAACACTGCGTTTCCCCGCCCTTTGGGGCGTAGGTGAGCCAACTAAATGACTCCATCGGACCCGGATCGTCCGATCAAACCGAGGCGCCTCGCAACAGCAACAACCACATAAGTCAAACTCGTCAGGGCGTGTAAAACCACTGACGCCACTTCTAACTAGAAAGAAACGCATGCCCTCCCTGAGGTCCGTCTCCCGTTTTTGGTTCATACCGGGTGTGAAACACGCGAAGTAAACGTTACACAAAGCTACGCCACAAAGGCCGTGCTTTGATCATCACCACAAGACTTTGCTTTTCAACAGAAGCCTTGATCAATTGCCACTTAGCATGCCACACAGGCAAACCATCCTATGCAACCGATATCAGTCACACAGAATGAAATCCGATGTCAGACACACAGTCCATTTACAAGTCCGTTCTGGGTCTGAACGAAACCGGAGGCACCTAGTACCCCGCATATCCATCGATCTCCAAGTACGTCTGGACGATCACTAACTGTTTCCATCTTCTTGGGTGTACAGCCCAATCAAGATCATCAGTTATCACCCAAACGACGTGAAGACTTCTGGTCTTCGACCACCGTCTTCATCTTCGACACCACGTCGAATCAGTTATTCAGAATGGGATAAACCTGGTCTTTCTGAATAACTCGCGTATATATTATAAAAGTGTTACACAAACACAACATACGCCTCATTCCAATTCAGAATATTCTTTTATTCAAATATTCCTATACTTTGGGAAAAGTTCCCATTAATTTTATCCAAGATAAATTCTTTAAATTTATTCTTTAATCACCTTTGAATATCAATTCAAACTAGTCGGGATTAGCGAACCACACCGAAGTAATCATTTATTTTATTTCTCAATCCCAACCTATTCATCCCATGAAGTAAAACTGGTAATACTTCATATCTAACACCACAGTGTTATCGGTAAATTCAATTACCATTTCACGTTCAAATCTAATTAAAGATTTAACTATCGCCTGGAGCAAAACTGGTGCTACTCCATTTTTGATCATTTCAATCTAATTAAAGATTTAACTATCGGCTGGAGCAAAACTGGTGCTACTCCATTTTCGATCATTTCAATCTAATTAAAGATTCATTAAAACTCCACTTAGTTTTAATCTTTAACTGGGTTAAAGAATCAGTGTCATTTAAAACACGGTTCACGATAAACCCAAAACCACCTTCATTAATTATCGGGTTAAAGAACAAGTGTTATTTAAAACACTGTTCACGATAAACCCAAAAATCAATACCAATTCAATTCCAATTAAATATCGTTTAATTGGTACACTTCATTAAATCTAAATAAAAAGATTTAATCTTTTCTCAACTGGGTTCAAGAACAGTTTTAGTGAAGACACCATTCACGACAAACCCCAAATCACATTTGATATTCAATACAAGGCTCTGAATAGAAAATATATCGGCTTATATTCAATATCAAATTCTACGACTAACAAATGTCGTATTGGAAATAACGATATACATATATATCTTTCAAATTTCCATAACAACATCTGTATAATCACGAATTCCAACATCGAAATATTCCGAAGACAATTTCGATTCAAATCCACTCCAACGCAATCATTGGATATTCTGGTTATTTTCAAAACCCTTTTCAAATTCCATTTATTTATTTAAAAATAAATAGAATTATATTTCTAGTTCAAAACTAGTTCAATTCGATAAAAGTCTATTTTTATCTTTTCAAATATGGAGTTTTTCATCCCAAATCTTCACAAATCATTTCTTATGATTTTACACAAATTATTACTATTTTTAATAATTTTATCAAGGCCCGTACAGTCGATTTCCATCAATGGCCATCGAACTGCACTTACAGCGACCTTTTTCAAATTTGATTTGGACGTATCCCCAAATCCAACCGTTAGATTTCAAATTTCTAACATTCATTAGAAAGCTCTTTTCGATACGAACCCAACGGTTCCGGTTTTAGGAGAATCCGACGGTCGGATCTCCCGTAATGTCCGTTTGAAATAAATGGTCGAAATTCGCGAACTGCCGCGGCGCGGCGCGTTCTATTCAGGCCATTATATTATATATATAATATATATTTCGTCGATTTCTATTTAAAACGAATTATATAAATAGTTTTAATATTCGTTTCAAAAGCAATCTCAACTTCCTTTTCAATTCAAATCAAAATTGAATTCTTCTTTATAAATTCGTTTTAAAATTCATTTCTATTCAATTCAAATTTCAATTCAATTTGAATTCATTTTCAATTCACTTTCAATTCAATTTGAATTCGTTTTCAATTCAATTCATTTCGAAATCGTTTTCAATTCAATTCATTTCGAAATCGTTTTCAATTCAATTCATTTCGAAATCGTTTTCGATTCAATTCATTTCGAAATCGTTTTCGATTCAATTCATTTCGAAATCGTTTTCAATTCAATTCATTTCGAAATCGTTTTCGATTCAATTCATTTCGAAATCGTTTTCGATTCAATTCATTTCGAAATCGTTTTCAATTCAATTCATTTCGAAATCGTTTTCAATTCAATTCATTTCGAAATCGTTTTCAATTCAATTCATTTCGAAATCGTTTTCAATTCAATTCATTTCGAAATCGTTTTCAATTCAATTCATTTCGAAATCGTTTTCAATTCAATTCATTTCGAAATCGTTTTCAATTCAATTCATTTCGAAATCGTTTTCAATTCAATTCATTTCGAAATCGTTTTCAATTCAATTCATTTCGAAATCATCGATTTCAAAATTACTTTTTATTATTCATTTTAAAATGAATAAAATCGATATAAATATCGTTCACGTCAAAATGGCGTCAATCTAATCAACACGGCTTCATATATTGATATTTTCAAATATTCCATTTCGAATATTTCTATTTCAACTATTTCTATTTTAAAACTGGAATGAGGCCCAATCAATTACCATATAAAGTTAATTATATGGATTTTCATACAACACATGTATAATAGCATTGAAAAATAATCAACCATCAACCAAAGTGCACTACACTGTATAAGCATCAAATGTAGATATCTAACGCTTATAACAGCCTGTCAATCAATCGATCGACATATTTAATCAATCAGGATGAGTGAACTTCAAATTTCATCCCAACATCCATGTGGGGTTTCAAACAATCCAACACAGATTTTATTTGTGTAGTTGGGCGATGTGTAAAATTTATCGACCCAATCAACGTCCTTCAAATAGGTGTACATAAACAAACCGTCCGGTCTTTAAATGAATATTTATTTACATTCACGTTAAAAATTATATTTTTAATGACAAAACATTTTATTTCAACCTATGAATTTCTACTCAATTCATTTACACAATAAAATGATATTTTTATTTTCTAACATATTTTAGAAAATTTCGGCGGCATAACGGCACGATACTAGAAACGGGACAAGGCCTAGCCTTATCCCCGGTCTAGTGAAGGCCCACGCCATTCACACATCAATCAAATTCATTCAATTCACCCAAACAACTCAATTTCAATTCAAATATCCAACTAATCTATGCAACCAAACAAACAAGTCCATGGTCTGTGGACGATTGTGTCGGGTGCTACTAAACACCGTCTGCATCCTAGTATATATATATAACTAGAAAAAAAGAAATTGAAAGGTGAGAAATTCTCACATATAGCTATCCTAGCTCCACGGCAATTCATTGATAGAAATCTTCATCGCTATCGCATCTTCGTCATCTTCGTTGTCCGCTTTCACTACCTATGTAAAAATCGAATTTTTACTTTGCTATTCCATATATAAAAATCATATTTTTATTTCAAAGTTCAATATATAAAAATTCTATTTTTATTTCGAAGTTCAATATATAAAAATCATATTTTTATTTCGACAATATAAAAGATTATATTTTTATAACTTTACAACATAAATATAAACCAGTTTTTAAAGTAAATAAAATTCCGTTTTTAAACAAAATGAAATTCAGATTTTAAACAAAATAAAATCCAGTTTTTAAACAAAATAAAATTCAGTTTTTAACCTAAATAAAATTCAGTTTTTAACCTAAATAAAATTCAGTTTTTAACCTCTAAAAATCGAAATTAGTTTTAAACTCTAAAATAAAAATAAAAGTAAAATAAAAAAATAAAATAAAAAACTTACTGTAAGCGAAGAAAAAGGGGGGGCATCGACTTCGTCGGCGGCAGGTGGTTGCGGTGGTGGGGGCTGCTTGCATCGCGATGGCTGGAACGAGGGGGGGTTTCTTCATCGCGATCGAATTCGTGGAGAGGGGGAGGTTTCCGTTCTGACGAGGAGGAGGGTCTTCGCACGGCGTCGAGCAGGAGGAGAGTGGGGCGAGGGTTCGGTGGTGGGTTTGGCGCCGGCGGCGACGCCACCTGGGGGGGGGGGGGCGTCCGATCGAGGTTTCCAATTTTTTTTTCTGAATTTAGTTTTTGAAAGGGGGGGGGGGCAGGAGGATAAAAGGGGAGAGAGATATGTTTTTTTTTATTTATTTAATTAATTAATTTTCAAAAAGTTGACTTTTACATACGACCTCGAAACGAGGCTCACCGCCTGTCGTCCATAGCGTTTTACCCCCATTCCGAACACAATGGGATATGTATCGCAAGCTGATTTGATCGTTACAATCAGTTTCCTTTTGAATTTTCTTTTAAATCATTATATTGAATTTTAAACGCACATTTCAAATTACCGGGGTCACATACTAACTAGAAAAATTCCAGAAAAATATTTTCTAGCTTCGTATTGACGATACGGTCCTAACAAAACTAGTTTCGTCGAATTCTGAGACCGTTTGAAAAATGGCCAATTTCCAGTCGATTAAAATCAACTAAAACTGGTCAAACGCGTTTTCCTTTGCCACGCTCACATATTGATTTGAAAAATTACGAAATTTGAAACCTATCAATAACTTAACATCACGGACCCAACAAAACTGGTTTCGTCGAAATCCGAGGTCGTTTGCAAAATTGCTATTTTTAAGGGCCTTATATATATAAAAATATATATAAATTCCACAGCGACTATTTCTAATTTTAAACTGGACATATCTTATCATTTCTAAGATGAAATCTCAGTTTGTTAACTTCGTTACAAAGATATAGTTATACAGATTCAAATATTTCTTGTTTCGTTCAATTCTGACTTATATTGAATTCTGTATATTCATTTGAAATTAGAAATCGAATTTTCGAACTACCGCGCCATTTTCAATTCCTTTTATAATTATATATAATTATTATATATTCTAACGACGACGTATATAATATATACGTTCTAATTATATTCAAAATAAATTTCTCGTCGATATTATTTAAAATAATTCATTTTAAATATTCAAAATTCGCTAAAATCGCCGAAATAAAAATTTCAAACTGGCTCGCATTTTACGGGTTGTTACACTTTCAAAATATCAGATTTTGAAATCGCTTTCAATATTCATTGTAAAATGAATAAAATCGATATAGATATCGTTCACGTCAAAATGGCATCAATCTAATCAACACGGCTTCATATATTTCTGTTTTCAAATATTCTATTTCAAATATTTCTTTTTCAAATATTTCTTATTCAAATATTCTACTTCAAAACTGGAATGAGTCCCAATCAATTACCATATAATGTTAATTATATGGATTTTCTACCACACGTATATAACAACAACGATAAATCATCAACCATCATCCAAATTGCGTTCTACACTGTATAAGCATCAAATATAAATATTTAACGCTTATAACAGTCTGCCAATCAATCGATCGACATACAACTAACTATTGGGATTAGTGTATGTCATATATCACCCCAATACCTGTGTGGGGTTTTCAAACAATCAAACACAGATTTTATTTGTGTAGTTGGGCGATGTGTAAAATTTATCGTCCCAATCAATTATCAGTCAAATGTGCGTATATAACAAATCGTCTGATTTGTTTATATTTATTTCATTTCAAATACACGTTAAAAAATTCTATTTTCAACTATAATATATTTTAACTATATAAATATTTTATTTCATTTCACATCACATCACATAATCAAATACACATCAAAATCAAACAAACAAGCATACAAGCCGTCCATGGTCTGTGGACGACGGGTGTCGGGTGCTACTAAACACCGTCTGCATCCTAGTATATATTTCAACTGGAAAAATTAAATTAAAAGTGAGAAGTTCTCACCGACTAGCTAATCCAATATCACGACTCTTCTTATGTAGAAGTCTTCGTCGTTCTCGCCTTTTGTCACTTTCGTTGCCCGTAGCCACTATATATATAAAAATCACATTTTTATATTGTTGCTATGTATATAAAAATTCTATTTTTCACCACTACTATATAAATAAAAATTCTATTTTTACACCGCTACTATATAGATAAAAATTCTATTTTTATATCGCTACTATATAGATAAAAATTCTATTTTTACACCGCTACTATATAGATAAAAATTCTATTTTTACACCGCTACTATATAAATAAAAATTCTATTTTTACTTTGCTATTCAATATATAAAAATCATGTTTTTATAACTCTACTTTAATAAAAATCATAATTTTATTATTCTACATCAATGAAAATCCTATTTTTTTTATCGAAGTAAAAATCGTATTTTTACTTCACTACTTAATTAAAAATTATATTTTTATTACTCTACCTAAATAAAAAATATATTTTCAACCTTTCTATATAATAAAAATTATATTTTTATCCTTTCTATATAATAAAAATTATATTTTTATCCTTTCTATATAATAAAAATTATATTTTTCCTATACTAAGAATCATATCTTTTCTAATTATAAAAAACTCAACTTTTATAAACAACGTCATATAAAAATCCACCTTTCATGTTTTATAAATATAATATTTATTAACTATAAAAATCTACTTACTTTAAATAATTTAAAGGAAGACTTACATCGATTTTTGAAGAGGAGGAGGGAGCTTTACTGTCGAGATGGCGTCGGAGGGATCGATTGTGGCAGTGCAGCAAGGGGGGTGTGGCGGAGGTGGTCGGTGGCTGGATCGATGGGATTTGGTGGCGGGTTTTGGGCTCCAGGGGGCGCCGTTCGATTTGGGGGTGGAGGTAGAGAGAGAGCGACGCGAGGTAGGGGGTCGGGTCTGGGCGGAGGTCGGCTTCGTGCGGAGGGGCGGCGGCGTGCGGAGGGCTGAGCGACGCGATTTCAATTTTTTTTTCTTTTGGTTTAGAATGAAGGGGGGGTCTGATGGTATAGAGAGAGAGGAAGTTTTAATTTTTATATTATTTTATTTCCAATTTATGTTGACTTTTTTTTTCGACCTCGAAATGAGGCCCACAGCCTGTCGTCGATAGCGTATTGCCCCCATTCCGAACGCAATGGGATATGTATCGTAGGCTGATTCGATCGTTTCGATCAGTTTTCGACAAAATCAAAATATAACTCTATATATTGAATTTGAACGCGCATTTCAATTTACCAGGGTCACATACGAACAAGCTCAAGTATTGCTCAATAAATGCCATTTTGGCATACCTTATCTTCTTGTACGCCCGAACGGCAACTCCAAAAATAAAGGCCTTTTGGATCTAAGCATTATTTGACGATACGAATCCAAAAAAAATAGAATCGAATTCTGAGGTCGTATCAATAATGTTCCTTTGTAAAATGACTACCTGTTTTTGAACAAATGGTTTTGTTTCGCACGGCCACATACTGACTCCGTTCGACGCGCATTTTGGAACTCAACAATGTTTTATAATTATGAACCCAACGAAATTGGTCTCGTTGAATTCTGAGCTTCCTAGAAAAATTTCACTTTTTAAGGGTTATGTTTGACTAACCCAAAACCCAACCAAAATGCCACAATTCCGATTCTCGGAATACATTGAAGCTTGAACTCAATGGAAGTGGTTTCGAATCCAAATTCATCCGCATGCAAAATGTGACTTTTTGGGCCATATATAATTTAACAAAAATATAATTAAATTCCATAGCGACCATTTTGAATTTTAATTTGGTCATTACTCTCAATTTATGAAGTGAAATATCTATTTCTTACATCCATTAGAAAATTATAGTTCAAAATATTCCAACGTTTCTTGTTTTACTGAAATCTAATTTATATTGAATTATGTACATTCAATTAAAGTTAAAATCGAATTTTCAAACTACCGCGCCATTTCAGGCTCGTCATAATTAAATTTTAAATTCATACATTCTTACTTTATTTAAAATAAACATTTAGTCATTATTATTTAAAATGAATCATTTTAAATATTCAAAATCCATTAAAATAGCTAAAATAAAAAATTTAAATTGGTTCTGAAATTCCGGGTTGTTATAATCTCCCCCACTTAAAATCTTTTCGTCCTCGAAAAGGAACGGAGCTGAAAGTTGTTTAACTAACCAATTCAACTTTCATTATGGCTTTCATTCTTCCACTTTTCTTTCTAAGAATCTTCTAATTTCTCAAAAATTTGGCTAGCACCTAAATTTTCGAAAAATTTCTCCATAACCTCTTTTAGACGGGTTGATATTTAAAACCGCAACTTTCCTCACAGGGCCCTCATAAATCCAAAAAAGAAAAGAAAAAGCCAAGCGGGTTGCCAATCAGCACATAAAATCATCAAAACTCAAGAAATACAGTAAACATGTACCTATTTTTCGGGCATACAATTTTATTCCACTTCTTAGCGTCCTTGTTATGACTCGTTCAATTATATACATGTACTTATATGCAATTCTAATAAATTTCAATTCAGTTCAATATTTGATTCGATTTGGCTAAACTTTCCTGTTAATTCTCTTATTGGTCACACATTTTAATTAGTCAAACTAATTATCATATAACACAACTAGCAATCAATTAGTTGAATAGCTTTTCAATCATATATCTTTAATATATTCAAAAATAATATTTTTAGTGTTAAATCACTACAATAAACCCTATCTAGTTTTGGTTTTCACACCAGTCGGAAATACATAAACATCCCACTTTCGAAACTCGAACATAAATGCTGATGATGTCAAGACATCACTAAAATTATGTCTTGGGCAAATATCTTTCCAGTATATTTGAGACTTCGCAAGTATGTTCGCGAGACATATATGCAAGATCTTTATGTACTTAATTGTCCAAATTCAACATAAAATAAAATATTCAAATACGTATAATAAGATATAAATTTCAAAACTAAATTCATTTTTAATAAGTAACACGCTTCGAACTCATTCTAAGATACTACTGATCCCATCTCTAACGAGTCATTCTTATAGGATATTACTAATCCAATCTCCGATGAATTCTTTCGTTTGGTCCTAATGTGTCTTATTCTCGAGTTCTGTAAACCAAAGCTGTGATACCACGTCTGAAACAACCCAAACTCCCCGTAAGGGAAATCCCGGATTGAGTTGAGAGCAAGACAAATCAGAAAGAAAATAGAATAACATTTCATTGTTGTTACAACAATTACATCATAGTACAAGAATATAACAGAGTATTAATAAATAATATATATTAGAAAATATCAGTGATTTAAATTACATTAGCAGCAGAAAAATAATACATAACTGTTAGCCCACTTTGTGAACTGGGCAACACAAAGTCAAGACATGAAATATTGAAGAACTTGAAAAACTCTTAAGCGGGTCGGATCGGAGCAGGATAGCAGTTCGGATAGGGTAAAGTCTGCTGTTCGGATAGGTGAACTATTACTCTTGGAATTAAAGAGGCACAGCTATTCGGGTCGGAGGGGAATCTACTTCCAGTCGGATCGGAAAGCCACCCAATTGCTACAGAGATAGGTCGGAGCGGAGCAGAGTAAAAAGAAGAGAGAATTGGTCCTCACTTAATCCTGTTCGGATCGGAAGAGCCGATCCGAACCCCTGGAGACTACTCTTCCGATCCGAACCCATTCTCCATATCACTCCCCTGCATAAGCGCCTGGATATCAGGATCGGCTATGACCAGTTCCTGCCCACAACGTCCATTACTCTGATGCGTTGTCAACATAGAAATGCATCCGAACCCGAGGCTGATGGGGTGGATGACACGTGGCTTCGATCCGGATCGGGTTCTGAGCGAATTCACACCTATAAATACCCCATCTGGAGACAAAGTAAAGGATCTTTTTTCTGGCACTTGGAGAGTTCAACCACCTTCATAACCCGAATTCCTGCAATCCCGGAAAATCCAAATCTTCTTTCATTATTTGTTTTCAAACAATTGAGTGATTGTAAGTGAGTTGTGAGAGAAATCGAGTGAATATATCATTGTACTTGCAACTAAATCAGTGAAAATAGTGAAAAACAAGTGGACGTAGGCATTTCTTCGCCGAACCACTATAAATCCTGTGTGTTCATTTTTATTTTTATCTCATTTCATTGTGCTTTTAATCGATTTGGGTGTTAGAACCACTTTTTGGTCTAACATTTTGGTGCTTTCACAGAGAACTCATCTGAATTCTTTGTTTGCCGGGATTATCATTCTACTTTTTGGACCGTTGAGTTCAAAGAAGTTAATCCTTAAGTTTCAACGCCCTTGGATATTTGTCGAAGTGATTGTCAAAGAACCATGGCCAAAGGAAAAGGCAAAGAAGTTCAATTTGTTCGAGGAAATGGAGCTGGCAAAGATCAGCAAAATGCGGTTGTAACAAGGTCTCGTGGGCAGAGTTCAGCAGCAGGACGAACCAATGCAGGAAATCCGAGCCGTCTTCAGGGGGAAAGCTCCGACCCGATCCGGGTAGGAGATTCTAAAGCAGTGCATTCCCCTAATTTGAACCGACCCGAGCAGCTTGCCATGTACCGACCCGACCAGACTCCCCAGCTCCGAACCGACCCGACCTCCCATCTCCGATCCAATCCGACTCTTGGTGATGTTGGAACTTCTACTCGAGTCCCTACAAATGCTCCGATTTCAGCCGCCAGGGTCAGTGATCAGGTCAATCCATCTGCGCCCATTACTTAAGGAGATTTCTCGCGCCTACTTGATATGCTTGAAAGTACAAGGGAGGCTATGAAAGTCCACGAGCGCACTAATCTCATGATGCAGGAGAATATGAGGCTCATGAGTAGGGAGATTAGCGAACTCCGTCGACAGAGAACTCCATCACCGGTTCGCCACACACCAGTGGATCAGTCTTCATCTTCCGAGGAAGAGCGGCCCCGTGAACGAAGGCCGCTCGAAAGACCTCAGAATGTGGAGCAGCTGACATTTGGATCTTTGGGATCTCATGAGGATATTGCACGAGCACTAGGAAACAATGACCCCACTCGGGGGCAAAGGCCCCAGTCCCCTCCTCCCGAGATCGACCGGGAGCGCAGGGAACGAAATAGAGCAGAAGCAGCTCGAAGAAGAAGGGCATCTCCTGAACAAGAGCCCAGAAGGAACTCGGATACTAGGGCCAGGGAACCTGAGCGGCCCCTAACTAATGCTGATGTACAGGCAATGGTTCGCCAGATCATGTCCGAGAGCCGGAACTATACAAATGAAGATTATGGCATTGAGCGAAGCCATACTCCTTTCACCGACGATATCCTCGACTTCCAGTTTCCCCGACGCTTTAACTTGCCACAGATGGACAAGTACAACGGAAGGACTGATCCGGGACAGCACTTGATGCGATACTCGTGGCTCATGAATGCTGCTGCTGCCCCTGATGAAGTGAAGTGCAAAGCATTCCCAATCTACTTAGAAGATGTGGCGATGTTCTGGTTTACCCGACTTCCTCCTCGTTCGATTTCGAATTACAGGGAACTGAGCGAACGTTTTATGAACCAGTTCCAACTCCATGCCCGAAAGTCCAAAAGTGTTATTGAATTATCAAGAATCAAGCAGGCACCAGGAGAGTCTTTGAGGGCATATCTTGACCGTTTTAACTTAGCTGTGACTGAAGTTAGTGACCCGCATGAGCCCACCATTCTGATGGCATTAAAGGAAGGAGTCGATCCTGAATCTGAGTTCGGGGATTACATTTCTGGGAAGACACCCTCCACAAGAGAGATATTCTATGAAAAAGCCGATATTTATTTAAGGCGAGAGGAGGCCAGGGCAAACCGAAAGAGAAAGTCTGAGGCGGCTTCAAAAGAAAATGTGCAGAGTAACGTCGCCGTGAAGCAGTCTGGGGAAAGTTCCGGCAAGGTTGAAGTAAATGTGGGAAACAAGGGTGGAAACAACAATGCTGGAAACGGGGGCAACAACAGTAACCGTAATGCGAACGGAAACAGAAGAAATAGAAATAGGGGAAGTGATCCTAACAAAAGACCCCGATTCCAGACCTACGAGAATTATACACAATTGAACGACACCCTGGAGAATATTTACCTGGATACGTACAACGTTTTGCAGTATAAAAGACCGCCACCTCGTGATTCGACCGAGAAAGAGATGGAAACAGGGAAGTTTTGTTTGTTTCATGGAACTCATGGCCATTCAACTAATGAATGTCGGCATTTGAGAGATGTGATTGAGAAGCTGCTGCGTGAAGGGAAGTTGGATGAATACAAGGTTGCCCCGAGGGACATGGGGCAAGGAGAGCAGGCTCCAAAACAGATTCTACCTGCTCCCAAGCCTACAGCGCAGCAGAAGGGTAAGGGAATTGTTATCAACTCCATAGTGGGCGGACCTCACCCGACAATCCGTAGTTTCAGATCAATGGATCAATATGTAAATGCTGCCAAGCACCTAGATGTGAATGAAGGTGATGATTTGGAAGATATCACCCCCATAAAACAACAGAAGACCATGTTTGACGAGGTGGTATTCCGCAGCCGAGATAATACTGGGATCCAATCACCCACTGATGATCCGTTGGTTATTACTACCACTATTGGGCCGGCCTTAGTCCATAAGGTATTAGTAGACAACGGGAGTTCTGTCAATATTTTATTTAAAAAGTCATTCGATCAGATGAAGCTTGAATCTGAAGGTTTGAAGCCATGTGAAGGATGGATCAGAGGCTTCAACGGGGCGTCAACAGCTTCCATGGGATACATAGAGTTGCCCGTGACCTTGGGGCAAGGAGAACGCAGAAGAGTGCGGATGCTTCAGTTCGTAGTATTGGACGTAGATTCGCCTTATAATGCATTTTTGGGGAGGCCTGCCCTTGCTGAATTCAGAGTTTGTATCGCCCCCTGGTGTTTATTGCTCAAGTTCCCAACCGAAGCCGGAACTGGAGTAATGAGAGGGGATCAAGTTTCCGGACGGGCCTGCTATGTGGCCGAACTAAAGATGTTGATGAAAGGATTTAACATTGAGAGTAAAGATGCCTCGCCTCCCCCAAAGGGGGGCTCGGCATAGCAGTTAGAGAAATCGACACCGAAGGAGTTGCCCAAAGGAACGCCTGAGGACCTGGATCCCAGAAAAGACGAGGAACCAGAGACTAGAAATGCAACTCCTAATGAAGCGACAGTGGAAATTCCCATTGACGAAACTGATCCGACAAAAGTTTTGAAGGTTGGTTCTCAATTGGATCCATGTCGAGCCAAAGAACTAATGGACTTCTTGAAGGCAAACTTGGACGTGTTTGCCTGGACCCATGCTGACATGTGTGGGATATCGCCATCCATTATAAGTCACAAATTAAATGTAAACCCGAAGCATCCGCCTGTGAAGCAAAAGAGACGTACACTGGGCCCAGAGAGGTCGGCTGCTCTCAAAGAGGAAGTGGAGAAGCTGAAGCAGAAAGGATTTATTCAAGATTCGACATATCCCGACTGGATATCGAATCCCGTCTTGGTAAAGAAGCCGAATGGAAAGTGGCGGACATGCATTGATTTTTCAGATTTGAACAAAGCTTGCCCAAAAGATAGTTTCCCACTTCCCAGGATTGACCAGCTTGTAGATTCGACAGCAGGTCATGAACTTCTCTCTTTCATGGATGCATATTCCGGATATAATCAAATTCCTATGCACGCGCCAGATCAAGAGCATACGAGCTTCATTACGAATTTGGGGTTACATTGTTATGTTGTAATGCCATTCGGATTGAAAAACGCCGGAGCCACTTATCAGCGCTTGGTGAACAGAATGTTTTATAATTAAATAGGGAAGACTATGGAAGTTTACGTGGATCAAAAGCTTGTCAAATCGAAACAGTCCTCCAGCCATACGCAAGACTTGGCGGAAATGTTTGGTATCCTGCGAAAATATCGGATGAAGTTGAATCCTCTGAATTGCTCATTTGGAGTGGCATCGGGAAATTTCCTAGGTTTCATTGTGAGTTCCCGAGGAATTGAAATCAATCCTAGCCAGATAGCAGCGACTAGAAACATTGGAGAGCCGAGGAGAATTAAAGACGTCCAAAGTCTTGCAGGGAAAGTAGCTACGCTAAGTAGATTCATCTCCAAAGCCACAGATAAATGCATTCCGTTTATTGATTTGATTAAAAGAGGAAAGAAGAACTTCGAGTGGACTCCGGACTGTGCTGAGGCCTTTCGAAATTTATTGGAACTGCTAGAAAAACCGCCGATTTTGTCAAAGCCAGTAGATCACGAAGAATTGTTTGTTTACTTGGCAGTCTCGGCTCACGCCACTAGCACAGCCCTGGTTCGAGAAGAAGACAAAGTACAAAGGCCAGTGTATTATGTAAGCAAGAAATTAGCAACGGCAGAGCGCAACTACCCAAAGATTGAGAAGCTCGCTTACAGCCTCCTAATCGCATCCCGAAAACTTCGTCACTATTTCCAAGCTCATCCAATAACCATATACACCTACTAGCCCTTGAGGCAGGTGTTGCAGAGACCCGAAGCATTGGGAAGGTTGATCAAATGGAATATAGAATTAAGTCAGTTTGATTTGAATTTTCAACCACGAAAGTCGATTAGGGGTCAAGCTCTGGCAGACTTTATTGCGGAGTTCACCATCCCAGAGGAGGAAGTAATCAATGACAGAGTGGTTAAGTTCGAGGATGAGTTAAAGATAGATCCGTGGAAACTATACACAGATGGAGCTAAGAACGACCGAAGGTCCGGAGCTGGAATCGTCTTAGTCACTCCTGAAGGACGGTCGTTATATTACGCTCTACGATTAGAATTTTCGGCGACTAACAATGACTCTAAATATGAAGCCCTGATTGTCGGGCTGAAGCTTGCTAAAGACCTCGGAATAAAAACATTGTACATATTCTGTGACTCAAAAATCGTTGTTTGCCAAGTGCAAGAGGAATTTGTGGCTCGGGGACCCCGACTTATCGCCTACCTCAGGAAAGTGAGGGAGCTATTGAGTAGCTTGGAGCGGTACGATATAACACACATCCCAAGAGCCGAAAACCAGAAGGCGGATAGGCTGGCAAAGCTGGCTAGTTCCGACAATCCAGAAGAGACTGAAATAATTCCAATTGAAACATTGGAATCGCCAAGCTTTGAGTCGATGGAAGTTGAGTTCGCTTTCGAAGCGGAACCGGAGAAGGAGTCGTGGATGACTCCAATTAAGAACTTCATTAAGAATGGGACACTCCCATCAAAGAAGAGTGAGAAAAGGGCTGTAGTTCGCAAGGCTACCAGATATGTCATACAAGATGATACTCTTTATAGGCAAGGATTTTCTATGCCCCTGTTACGATGTGTAGCACACGACGACATCAAGCGTGTACTAAGAGAAGTACACGAAGGTGAGTGTGGAGGTCATACAGGAGGTCAGACTTTAGCAAAGAAGATATTGCGATACGGATACTTCTGGCCTACAATTAATAAAGATGCAACTGATTATTCACGACGCTGCGATAAGTGCCAGAGATTCGCCAAAATCCCCAGAGCACCGTCGACCCAACTTAAATCAATGGTGAGTCCTTTGCCATTTGCCACATGGGGAATTGATATCATTGGAGTTCTACCAATTGCTAAAGGAGGAGCTAAATATGCAATAGTGGCTGTGGACTATTTTACGAAGTGGGTGGAAGCTGAGCCCTTGACCCAGATCACGGCAAGAAAGGTGATAAGTTTTGTGGTCAGAAATATTATATGCCGATTCGGGATCCCAAGGACGATTATAACGGACAACGGAACCCAATTTGACAGTACTGAATTCAGAAATTTCTGCCAGAAGTATAAGATTGACAAGCGATATACAGCAGTTGCCTATCCGCAGTCGAACGGGCAACTAGAGGCAATAAACAAAGTAAAAAAATCCATCCTCAAGAAACGGTTAGAGCGTGCAAAGGCGAAATGGGTTGACAAATTGCCCCTAGTTTTGTGGGCATATCGAACAACATTTAAGACGGCCACCGGTCACAACCCTTTCTCTCTCTCTTTGGTTCAGAAGCAGTAATTCCAGTTGAACTGGAAGTTCCTTCCCACAGGGTGACATATTATGACCCGATGACGAATCGGGCGCTTTTACTTGAGTCTCTTGATGAAGTCGAAGAAAAAAGGGACGAAGCAAATTTGCGTGCGGCAAGACATCGACGTCAGATGGCACGCTATTATGACAAAAAAGTTCGCCTCAGGACTTTTGAACCAGGAGATTTGGTGCTAAAGAGAGTCTTTCCATCCCTTCCTCACCTCGGTCCAAAGTGGGAAGGACCCTTTGTCATCCAACGGAAACTTGAAAAAGGAACCTTCAAGTTAACGACCGTAGATGGCGAAGAAGTGCCTCGAGCATGGAATGCCCAACACTTAATGCGATATTTGGATTAGAAATGCTGTACTTTTTGTTATTTTTCTTATGAACTCTGTAATAAGGCACGACTTGCCTTGGGAAAATCTGACGATATGAATAAAGGACTATAAAGTGAATGTAGGCTACGACTTAGCCGAACCACTATAAAAATATTGTGTGTTATTTACTTTTATGCATTATATACATATATATATATATATATATTCATTGATTATTCTGTTGTGATTATGGAATACAGGATGATTCAAAACCTGAAAAGGTCGAAGACAGTTTAAACATACGAAAAAGCACAGCGACTATTTGTGTGACAAGACATAAAAGAATGAGAATACGACATTCTTAACTCTAACTCTCCAGAGAGAGATGGAGTATAAAAGCGTCTCCGACTGAGCGCTGAAAAAGAAATTCTTCACCTAACTCTAACTCTCCAGAGAGAGAGAGAGTATAAAGGCGTCTCCGACTGAGCGCTGAGAAAGAAATCTTCCCCCGCTGAAATACCGGGGAATGAATAGATTACTGAGCTCGAACTCTAACTCTCAAGAGAAAGAGAGAATATAAAAGAAATGCCAGAAAAAACGACAGGTACTGATGACACAGGAAGTGCTATCCCGTCAGAAAATCGGGAGCATTCAGATTGCTTGATTAAGCATTAAATAATTTGTGGGAATTGACTCGGGGCACATATGTATACGCATATTTCCTCCCTCCGTAACTTCATTTCATAACTATAGACATGCATTTTTACATAAGTGCAGAACTACTAACAAACAGACATTGCAGAAAATGAGTTATTTTTTATTTACAAATGAATGAATTTGTACAGGAAAATAGCTAAAAAAGGAAGCGCAGGAGCCACTCTTGTAGCAGCAATTGTTGGTTCACTGGATGCTAAAATGATACAAGGCAATCCACTATTTAGGTTTTGAGTGAGCCTTGGACTTCTTGGCGGTTTTCTCCGCATCCTTTGCTTCTTTCTCAGCCTCTGTCAAGATTCCTTTAGATTTCTTCTTTCCTGAAGATGCGGTGCTGGAACCGGTTGACTTCTTCCCAGAGGGCGGAGCGCTGGAATCAAGAGAAGATTTTTTAGCGAGTTCCTCTGTAATATATCTAGTTGAGAGCTTAACAACTAACCTTGATCCCGCATCCAAAACTGCGAGGGGCTTGAGGGATTCAGGGTCTAGTTCCCCGGCTTTTAATTGCAAGCGTTTATCTTGATCAGCTTTCATTGCAGCCAAGGTAACATCATCAGCATTTTTTGACTCCCCGACTATTGCAACTTCTGGCTCCTCTTCATGACCCCCGTCACCGCCATCATCCTTTAAAGCTGCTACCATTTCTTCATCATGGGGAGTGGCGACCTTAGTTGGCTCACTTCCTTCTCCCAATTCTATAGGAGCATCCTTGTCCTCCCCTCTTTTGGCCTTTTTTGCGGGCTTTGCCCCGGCGGTGGCTCCCTGAGTCACATCTGTCTTTTCGGATGGCTCAACACCTACAGAATGAGAAGCAACAGTTATCAACTCAGGCAAAAACAATGGGTTTTTCATCGATTGCTCAATCACGTGGCGAAAGGTAGAAATAGCCTTGACAAATTGAGGAGAAAAGGTAGGGATACCTTCCGAAGACTTCTCGGCAGGGGTGACTGCTACCTCTGATGCTGTTTCAGGAATAGGGGATAGCAGAGTTGTTCGGGGAATTCCTGGATTTTCAGGGTCATACCCCTCTACTTTAGAAGCCGTAGGGGCAGAAGAAGAGGAATCAGCTTCGAGAACATTCTTCTGTTTTGACTTATGTCTCTCTTCTTCCATGGCCTCAGCAAAGAGGCGGCGCCCTTCAGCTAGGCGCTCCGGTTCATCATCTCTCAAGTATTTCTCCATTAGCTTATCTTCATCGATGGAATCGACCTGAAGTTCCTCTTTTCCCACTCGACGATCTGATTCCATACTTGAACCAGAGTGGATGGATAATCCTCGATCCAAGAAATGTTTCGGCGACGGATGATATGTGCGAAGAATTCAATCATTAATTCGCCGAAACCCTGAATATCAGCTTCCGCCTCAGATAATTGTTTGCGGGCTTCCTCCGCAGATTTGATAGCACACTCAACATTTCCCTCAGCCAGGGCAGCTCTGTTCTCTGCCTCCAATAGCTTAGAAGCCAAGTCGGCGTTCTTCTTTTCTAGTTCAGCACTCCTCTTTGCTAACTCGGCATTTTTCCGTTCGAGGTCAGCATAAGCAAGGCGTGTCTTAGCAGCTTCTGACTTAGCCTCATCAGCTTGCTTTTTTAACTCAGAACGCTCTTGAGTGTGAGATTCAAGCAAGTCATGATAACGTTTTTGCATGTCCTCAAATTGTTGTTTGAAGTTAGAAGCGTCCCTTTGAGCGACAGCTAGCTGAGCTTGAGTGTCTTCCAAGTCTTTTCCTAGAGTTTTTTAAGCCTTGGCATCCTCCTCCGCGGTCTTTTACATTGAGTCGATATTTGTGATTAGAGTGCGGATGATTCTGGAAAGGTTGCGTGAATATTTAAACATCTCAGAATACTGTTTTTCCACCGCATCTATCTTTGCTTTGGCCTCGTCTGCCCACTTAGAAGAAATAGGTTCAAGGGCAGGTAAAAAAGTCAAAGTCTCGAAGTAGTGTTCGGGAAATTGCACCTCCAAATATGCCCGCTTTATTGCAGCGTCCGCGTCTAGTGGGGGAGGAGCGGGGATTGTCAATTCAGTGTCCCTGTGTGAGGAGGATTCAGTAGTTTCTTTGTCTGTCCTAGGTCGTTTAGTAGCAGGGACCTTGTGCTTACTCCGAGACCCGGTTTCTTTCGTTGGACTTCTCTCTCTACTGCGCTTTTCATGGGAAGAAGTGGAGTCTTTAGATTGTGGTCTGTCCTCTTCCCTACGGCTTTGATAACCCTTGCATTTCTCTTGTTCCAGCCGAACTGGTGAGCGAGAACGTGAGGGTCGAGAACGATAGGGATCATAAGGCCTTCTCTCATCCCTACCACGATCATCACGGCGATCATACTCGACATCCTGAGGAGGATTGGACATGCTGCGGCGAAGCTTCCTGATATCATAGTAGGATCGAGACATCGTACCTGCACAATAAGACAAACGAAATTTAGAATTAATGGATTCATGGAGAAAGAGGTGCAATGAATGCTAATGCTGTTGTACAAAGTGTGTCCTAAGTGGTGTGTTTCCCCCCAACCAACCCGAGTCTGAAGCTAGACTAGTACGGGAAGGCTCTTTAGCCTTAGCAGGAGTGGTCTCTTCAGAAGAGGTGAAGACTAAAGGATCCTTCCTAAAATCCTCTGAAGTGTATATAGTTTCAGGTAAGGGGAGATCCCCCAAACCCTGAAATATTTGGTCATCAGTACTAGGGACATCCCCCTCGGAAGCATTAAGTGGCGACTCTTGGGAGGATGTTGACTTTTCCGGAGAAGTAGCCTCCTCGAGGGCAATATATCCTTCACGATGCTTTTCGGCCAGGTTAGCCAATTCGTCATCTTGAGTAGAAGATGGAGAAGGTGAAGTTTGAAGAGGCACTGTAGGAACTCCTAAGCCTTCTCCTATCTCTGGGACTACCTCCACTGGAGGAGTATATGCGTATGGAGCCGTCCCATGACCAATGCTACGAAAAACGGATAACAGCCTATGAAAGTGAAGATATTCGTCTTTAAGGACTTCGTCGATAGTCAAAAATTTTTGATCGCCATTAAGAAGTTGATGCATCCGGTCAAAGAACACCTGATCTGATATTTGTTTTGGATTGTCGACTGCAAACAAAAAGGAAAACAAGTTAAGGTGATAACTCGAGTGTATAGAGCCCGGATTTAGAAAATCAATGCTTTACTTGATTTCGTCCACCTCCTGGCACATCCAGGCTGTCGCTTCACATAGAACCATTCCAGTCTGGAGTCTCCAGCTTTACTGCTGAATGGCGCCGAGATTATCTTCCTCTTAGGAACAGACTCAAAATAGCAGAAAGATGGAGTCTCTCGAGTCTGATGCTTGAAGTTATAGAAGAAATGAACGTCATCGAACATGAGCTCTATGCCTAAGATCTCACAGTATGCTGTGTACAAAGTATGCAAGTAGGCATAAGAATTGGGATGCAGCTGCATGGGGGCAATCCGCATTTGTCTTAGAAAGTCAATGATGAAAGGAGAAAACGGAGGGATAGCGCCGACCATACACATCAACCTAGTGACTGCCATATATCCTTCTGGAGGGTTGTGGGGACGGTCAGAGCTTGAAGGCACTAGAGTGTCCCTTTTCATTATCTCGTACTTTAAGCAAATTCGGATAAGTCGATCGTTGTCGATTGTTGATTCAACGGAATCTGGAGGTGATTCCAATATAACGGCCGATTCAAATTCATCGGGGGCTCGATCGTCACCAATCCCTCCTTCCTCCTCAAAACCCAGAGAAACTTCATGTTCTGAAGACACCTCGTTGCTTTCCCGATTTCCAACCCCGTAGTCTGGACCCTCATTGTCCCATTCTGGATCTGACGGAGAAGATATGTCCTCGAGAGTGATTTTGTTAGAGGTTTCCGGGGCTTTTTTCCTCTCAGCTAGCCTCGAAGAGCGTCTGGGTCTCATGGTCATAGAACTATTGAAGAAGCAATAGCACAAATTAGAGCAAATTAGCCCATATCCCCCCGTGCGTGTGTGCAAACTAAAGTGTGAACAGTGTATGCGGAAAGTGCAAAGTAAACGTTTAAAAGTGCGACGAAAAAGTTTGGCAAGATATAAAGAGTTGAAGTAATTCTTGATGTCCAGTTACGTTCGCAAGGCACTATCCTAACTGTCCATAAGATTGAAGATTATGCCGAAGTTTGATTGGGCCAGTTAGACGAGTTTTTATGCGTTAAGATAGACTGTGCTTCGGTTTGGTTCGGATTCATTCATTGGGATCGGATCGGAGGCAATGTCCCCTAACGGTTCGGATCGGATCATGTAGTTATATTTCTCTTCCATCATTTTTACGATCCGATCCGATCCGGTTTGGGAGGCTCCTTCCCTCCTGTCTTAAATGCTTGCTCCGACCCGATCAGATCACCTAGATTTCGTTTCTTTTTTCTTTCTGTGCTCGCCCCGACCCGATCCAACCTCCTGAATTTCCTTCCTTCTTCCTTTGTTTTTCACCTTCCATATCCTTCCGAACCGAACCGATTCTCCATCATCTTCTTCTTCTCCTTCACCCTCTTTCTTCCCTATCTGACCCCAGGGCCAATCTCGTGCCATTTCCTCAAGACAAAACCAAGCAATTACATGCTGGTGTATTCCACTACAGATCCTCGTTCCCTCCGTTCCAACCTCAAGACGGCGACGCGTCTATTGATAACGATGACAAGGGGGAGGGTCACGGCGGCAAGGTCATCAGAGTTTTATGATTGAATTTTGAAGAATCCGACTCGAAAATGATTAAAGAAAGGATTGTTTAAAGTTTTATAACCTACCAGTGTGATTACTTCGAGAATTAAGAAGAATTTTGAAGTTTCACGAATTGAGTATTTTCTCTTTCGTTTTACAAAACTTCGCAAATGAAACAGTGAAAGTGAAAGGAGGAAGAAGGCGAAGTTTATATAGAAGAAGAAGGTGACTATTCGTCTCCCCATTCGGATCGGCAGCCCAATAGGAGAACCCCTGTTCGGATCGGATGGACAGCCCAGAAGCGAAGCTTGGCCCAATACTCCAGTAAAAGATAGAGAGAAGAGGGGGTCTGTTCGGATCGGATTCCGAACCGAACCGAATTCTTTAGCTCGGCAGCAAACTAAATTGAAATTTGAAGAAAAAGATAAAAACGCAAGGAAAATCAAAAGAGAAATTACCTCGAAGAGTGCTATGCATCGATGGTCAAAGCATGCTCCGTTTCCAACAAAAGCATCCTTTGAGGGGGCAAAATGTTAGCCCACTTTATGAACTGGGCAACACAAAGTCAAGATATGAAATATTGAAGAACTTGAAAAACTCTGAAGCGGGTCGGATCGGAGCAGGATGGCGGTTCGGATAGGGTAAAGTCTGTTGTTCGGATCGGTGAACTATTACTCTTGGAATTAAAGAGGCACAGCTATTCGGGTCGGAGGGGAATCTACTTCCAGTCGGATCGGAAAGCCACCCAATTGCTACAGAGATAGGTCGGAGCGGAGCAGAGTAAAAAGAAGAGAGAATTGGTCCTCACTTAATCCTGTTTGGATCGGAAGAGCCGATCCGAACCCCTGGAGACTACTCTTCCAATCCGAACCCATTCCCCATATCACTCACCTGCATAAGCGCCTGGATATCCGGATCGGCTATGACCAGTTCCTGCCCACAACGTCCATTACTCTGATGCGTTGTTAACATAGAAATGCATCCGAACCCGAGGCTGATGGGGTGGATGACACGTGGCTCCGATCCGGATCGGGTTCTGAGCAAATTCACACCTATAAATACCCCATCTGGAGACAAAGAAAAGGATCTTTTTTCTGGCACTTGGAGAGTTCAACCACCTTCATAACCCGAATTCCTGCAATCCCGGAAAATCCAAATCTTCTTTCATTATTTGTTTTCAAACAATTGAGTGATTGTAAGTGAGTTGTGAGAGAAATCGAGTGAATATATCATTGTACTTGCAACTAAATCAGTGAAAATAGTGAAAAACAAGTGGACGTAGGCATTTCTTCGCCGAACCACTATAAATCCTGTGTGTTCATTTTTATTTTTATCTCATTTCATTGTGCTTTTAATCGATTTGGGTGTTAGAACCACTTTTTGGTCTAACAATAACCCAACTGAAAGAAATACACGGATACAAAGCTTTCCGAATATAGCTCCAGCTATAAATCCGTGATCCTAGAAAAGAAATATCTGCAAAAACCAAACTACTAGTTTCCCATGTGTAAAATAGGGGCACACAGAGTTTAGGTTAAAATAATAAACTCCAGGTCAGTCATGAGACTGGTGCGAGAACTAAAACAGCTTTTTAAAACTATACTTTAGAAATAAAGTAAAGCAAGGGACAACGCCGTATAACACGGAACGGGTTTTCTCCCATGAATATCAGTGCATAAAACAGTTTATAAACAGTGCAATGCTTTTCGAAAAATGAAGCTATTATAAGGCTCAGGTCCCATCACACAATGCAACGCAAGCCAGAGGATAGAGTTTTCCCTTATAATAGCCAAACATGCTTGGTACGTTTTAAAACAAATCATTTTGATATTACTATATGTGCATTGTGTATAAAACAACTTTATATATGAATATATCAATCATAGACGGCATGGGTACCATATATCATGTCGCAATACTAGTTCTAGAACTAAAACCGATAAGTCACGTATTGGAAATTGGATTCCATCTATGAGTCGAGGTAAGGGATGGCTCTTCACTAATTCGAGACACTTTAGCGAATGCCTCAGGATCCCCCGCAGTGAACCCTTGGATGCTTCAGGGTCGGTCCTCCCTTACGTTTCAGGATTATGTTTCCCGGTCCTATCGGACCTATCTATCGGCCCCGTAGTGACTGATATATCCGAGGCGCCTCGCAATCCATCATCCACATAGGTAAAAATATATAAATGTTCGAGCTCCATACCATGACACCACCCATATCTAGAAAGAAACTTCGTGCACTCCCTGGAGTTCGATCCCCTTTTTGACTCATACAGGGTGTGTGGCTCGCGAATTAACGCTACACACAAAGCTATGCTATTAAAAGCCGTGCTTTAATCATCAACAACAATACTCTGCTTTTCAAAAGAAGTCTTGATCACTGCATCTCTGCATGCTACACTGACAATTCATGCCATGCAACTAATGCCTATCAACATATAATCTCTTTGCTCATACGTCTCAGAGAAGGGTGTTAAGCAAGAGAATAAATTCTCTGCCACCAAACAGAAATATATTTAATAGAAATCAATCAACACAGAATAAAATCCAATGTCCGACAAACATCCATTTACAAGTTCGTTCTTGGTCTGAACGAAACCGGAGATACCTTATTCCTCATCCTATATGTCCACAACAGGAGGGAGGTCCTCGCATATCCGGTTGATCTCCAAGTACGTCTAGAGATCACCACTAATTACCTTGTCTTGGGTGACAAGTCCAATCAAGACATCAGTAATCATCCAAACGATGTGAAGAACTTTGCTCTTCAACCACCATCTTCATCGTCGACTTATCGTCGTATCAATTATTCAGAATTGGTATAAACCCGACCTTTCTGAGTAATTCACGTATCTTATAATCAAGTGCTATAAAAATACAACATATGCCTCATTCCAATCTAGAACATTCCTTTATTCAAATATTCTTTTCACAATTTAAACCAAGTTAAGGTTTTCCAAACTAGTCGGGATTAGCGCACCTTACCGAAGTTATCATTTGTTTTATTTTCCAATCCCAACCTATTCATCCCTTGGAGCAAAACTGGGAATACTCCATGTCTAACACCACGGTGTTATCGGTAAATTTAATTACCATTTCACATTCAAATCTAATTAAAGACTTAACTATTGCATGGAGTAAAACTGGTGGTACTCCATTCTCGGTCATTTCCTATAGTTTGATAATTTAAATTATCACATTCACATTTCAATCTAATTAAAGATTCATTAAAACTCCACTTAGTTTTAATCTTCCAACAATCATTATTAATGATTATTTGACTTTGGGAAAATAAACATGCCGCATCGACAATCTACACCGTACCATTGATTTTTGCCGATATATAACCTTTAAGCTCGTACATCTCAGAGAAGGGTGTTAAGAAAGAGAATAAATTCTCCACCACCAAACAAATATATATTTAAAAGAGATCAACAATACGGTTTGAAATACAATGTTAGACATGTAAACCTATCTTTAACTGGGTTAAAGAACCAATGTCATTTAAAATACAGTTCACAATAAACCCAAAATCACATTCCATTAATTATGGAATCATCATGGAAAACAGATCAATATATAATTGATATCAATTTCCATATCCGACTAAAAATATAAATGGAATAACGACAAAGCCTTTTAAATTCCATATATATTAACAGTCTTCCTCCACAGAAGTTCACTTCGATTATTACCAAATTGAATTCCATTCAATTCCAATTTAATATATTAACTTGGAAAACTTTACTTTGGAAAATTTCCACTAATCTTAATTAAAGGATTTATGTATTCCAAATCACATTTCGCTGTTAATCGGGTTAAAGAATGAATATCGTTAAAAACACAGTTCACAATAAACCCAGTTCACATTCCATTTTATTCCGATTACTAAATATAATTGGAAACTCTAATAATCTTAATTAAAAGATTTATTCTTTTCACATGGGGTTTAAGAACAGTGTTATTTAAGACACCATTCATGATAAACCCAAAATCCAATTTGATATTAAATATAAGGCTCTAAATAGAAATTATATCGGCTCATATTCAATATCAAGTTCTGAAACCAACACATATCGTATAGGGGATAACGATATATCTATCTTTCGAATTCCTCCACAATATCCGTATAGTCACAGAATCTAATATCGAAATCTCCCAAAGATGATTTCTATTCGAATCCTTTCCAATTTATACATTGAAAAATTCTGGTTAGATAAAAACCATTCACAAATCCAATTTATTTATTTAAAAATTATTGGATTTCAAATCTAGTTAACAACTAGTTCATTTTGATAAAAATGTATTTTTATCAATGAGGAATTTTTCATCCAAATTATATCCAAATAATTTATTATGATTTTACATAAATTATTAATATTTTTAATATTTTTATCAAGGCCCTTTTAGTCGATTTGCATAAACGGTCATCGAACTACACTTACAGCGATTTTTTCCTATTTTGATTTGAAGATAATTCCAAATCCAGCTGTTAGATTTCAAATCTCTTATACTCAATACAAAGCTCTTTTCGATACGAACCCAACGTTTCCGGTTTTAGGAGAATCTGACAGTCGGATCTCCCGTAATTTCAATTCGACGTTAATGGTCGAAATTCGCAAACGGTCGCGGCGTGTTCTATTCAGGCCACTAAATATATATAATATATATGTATTTTATGTATTTCATCAATTTCCATTTAGAATGTATTTTATAAACTGTTTATAAATTCGTTTTAAAACGATTCCCACTTTTATTTCATTATTAAATCAAAATTGAATACTCCTTATCATTATAATATTTAAATGATAATATTTTCAAAATGCCAGATTTTGAAATCATTTCCTTTTCGATATTCATTATAAAAATGAATAAAATCGATATAAATATCGTTCGCGTTAAATTGGCGCATATCTAATCAACACGGCTTCACACACTTCAATATTTTCGTGTCCATCCAAAATCGGACATCAAAATCATATTTTAATCATTTACAGAATATTATTTTACAATATTCGTTATTTTAAAATATTCGTTCTTTCTCAATTGGAATCAGACCCAGACAATTACCATATAATTTATTTATATGGATTTAATACAACACATGTACACAACAATAGTGATAAACAATCAACCATCATCCAGAGTGCATTACCCAACTGCATAAGGATTAAATATAAACAATTAATGCTTACAACAGTCTGTTAACCCGTCGATTGACATACAACTAAACAATTGGGATTAGTGTATGTCAAATATTATCCCAATGCCCGTGTGGGGTTTCAACCAACAAATAATGAATAAAATTTGTCCAGTTGGGCGATGTGTAAAATTTACCGTCCCAATCAATATCAGTTAAATGGGTGTACATAAACAAATCGCTGGATTTGTAAATGAATATATATTTTCATTTCAATAGAATTTTATGTCGTTCATATGTACGTTAAAAACAATATTTTTAACGATAAAATATTTATTTCAACACATGAATATTTTTAGTAGTCCATACATTCAATAAAAATGATATTTTTATTGTTCTAATATTTTTTCGACACATGAATATTTTATACAATTCATATACACATTAAAAATTATATTTTTAATGAATAAATATTTATTTTAGAAAATTTCGGCATTATAACGGCGCGATATTAAAACCAGTGTAATGTTTAGCATTACCCCTCTTATGATACTGGCTCGCGCCATACACAATCAATCCAATCAATCACAAAACCACAATACAATTCATTTCCACAATACAGTCAATTTTCACAATACAATCCTAACAAACAATCATGGTTTGTACAATAAATAGTTCCGAGGGCTTCTAAGCCCCATCTGCATCCTAATATATATTTAGCTATAAAATAATTAGAGTGAGAAGAATTTTTCACATTGTGATCCACTCCGCCATTCTTTTGTTGATGATTTGCTCATCGAGCGCGCCTTTTGTCGCTTTCACCATCCAAATTTGTCGTTCTGATTCTAACTTCTTCATACGACTACCAAACTTCACAAAACTCCTTTTCTAGGACAAACGCACCATTTTGGACAACTTTTGCCTAGGGGGATTTCTTCCAAAAATGCACCAATTCGCCAAAAATCGCAAAAAACAGCAACAGATCCATGGACCTTGGACTAATTTTCCGGACAGCTCCGAACTCCAAAATTTGACTTCCAAATATCCAAATCGAAGAGAAAATTGTGCTCTAAAACTTCAGCACTGTGGATTTTCGGCTTGAAACGCACGGTTTGGGAGTTATAAGTGAAATAATGATAGGTGTTATTTGTAAAACGTGAAATTTGTGTGTAATAACCCGGAAATCTGGGCCAATTTAATTTTTTTTTATTTTGGCAATTTTAGCGAATTTTGATTATTTAAAATGAATTATTTTAAATAATGTCGATGAGAAATTTATTTTGAATATAATTCGAACGTATATATTCGTTTGAATCGACGATAGAATATAAATATTTATTTATATTTATAAAAGGAATTGAAAATGGCGCGGTAGTTCGATAATTCGATTTCAAACTTCAAATGGATGTACAAGATTCAAAATAAACCGGATTTTAGTGAAACCAAAAATATTTGAATCTAATTGATAATATCTTTCCAACGAATCCGAAAAATCAAAATTTCATAGCGGGAATCAAAAGATATGTCCAGTTGAAAATTATGAATAGTCACTATGGAATTCAGGCCCTTAAAAATGGGAATTTTGCAAACGACCTCGGATTTCGACGAAACCACTTTTGTTGGATCCATGATGTCAAGTTATTGCTAGATTCCAATTTTCGTAATTTTTCTAATCAATATGTGAGCGTGGCAAAGGAAAACGCGTTTGACCAGTTTTAGTTGATTTTAATCGACTGGAAAAAGGCCATTTTTCAAACGGTCTCGGAATTCGACGAAACTAGTTTTGTTAGGACCGTATCGTCAATACGAAGCTAGAAAATATTTTTCGGGAATTTTCCGAGTTCGTATGAGACCCCGGTAAATTGAAATGTGCGTTCAAATTCAATATATAGAGTTATATTTTGATTTTGATGAAAACTGATCGAAACGAACGAATCAGCCTACGATACATATCCCATTGTGTTCGAAATGGGTGTAATACGCTATGGACGACAGGCGGTGGGCCTCATTTCGAGGTCGAAATAAAAAGTCAACATAAATTGGAAATAAAATAATATAAAAATTAAAACTTCCTCTCTCCCTCTATACCATCAGACCCCCCCCCCCCCACGTTCATTCTAAACCAGAAGAAAAAAAAAGAAAAAAAAGAAAATCGAAATCGCGTCGCTCAGCCCTCTGCACGCCGCCGCCCCTCCGCACGAAGCCGCCCTCCGCCCAGACCCGACCCCCTACCTCGCGTCGCTCTCTCTCTACCTCCACCCCCAAATCGAAAGGCGCCCCCTGGAGCCCAAAACCCACCACCAAAGCCCATCGATCCAGCCACCGACCACCTCTGCCACACCCCCCTTGCTGCACCGCCACAATCGATCCCTCCGACACCATCTCGACAGTACACCTCCCTCCTCCTCTTCAAAAATCGATGTAAGTCTTCCTTTAAATTATTTAAAGTAAGTAGATTTTTATAGTTAATAAATATTATATTTATAAAACATGAAAGGTGGATTTTTATATGACATTGTTTATAAAAGTTGAGTTTTTTATAATATAAAAGATATGATTCTTAGTATAGGAAAAATATAATTTTTATTATATAGAAAGGATAAAAATATATTTTTTATTATATAGAAAGGATAAAAATATAATTTTTATTATATAGAAAGGTTGAAAATATAATTTTTATTTAGGTAGAGTAATAAAAATATAATTTTTAATTAAGTAGTGAAGTAAAAATACGATTTTTACTTCGATAAAAAAATAGGATTTTCATTGATGTAGAATAATAAAAATATGATTTTTATTAAAGTAGAGTTATAAAAATATGATTTTTATATATTGAATAGAAAAGTAAAAAATTCTATTTTTATATATTGAATAGCAAAGTAAAAATAGAATTTTGATCTATATAGTAGCGGTGTAAAAATAGAATTTTTATCTATATAGTAGCGATGTAAAAATAGAATTTTTATCTATATAGTAGCGGTGTAAAAATATAATTTTTATTTATATAGTAGCGGTGTAAAAATAGAATTTTTATATACATAGCAACAATATAAAAATGTGATTTTTATATATGTAGTGGCTACGGGCAATGAAATTGACAAAAGGCGAGAACGACGAAGACTTCTACATAAGAAGAGTCGTGATATTGGATTAGCTAGTCGGTGAGAACTTCTCACTTTTAATTTAATTTTTCCAGTTGAAATATATACTAGGATGCAGACGGTGTTTAGTAGCACCCGACACCCGTCGTCCACAGACCATGGACGGCTTGTATGCTTGTTTGTTTGATTTTGATGTGTAGTTGATTGTGTGATGTGATGTGAAATGAAATAAAATATTTATATAGTTAAAATATTTTATAGTTGAAAATAGAATTTTTTTAACGTGTTTTTGAAATGAAATAAATATAAACAAATCAAACGATTTGTTTATATACACACATTTGACTGATAATTGATTGGGACGATAAATTTTACACATCGCCCAACTGCACAAATAAAATCTATGTTTGATTGTTTGAAAACCCCGCACGGGTATTGGGGTGATATATGACATACACTAATCCCAATAGTTAGTTGTATGTCAATCGATTGATTGACAGACTGTTATAAGCGTTAAATATTTATATTGGATGCTTATACAATGTAGAACGCACTTTGGATGATGGTTGATGATTTATCGTTGTTGTTATATATGTGTGGTAGAAAATCCATATAGTTAACAATATATGGTAATTGATTGGGACTCATTCCAGTTTTGAAATAGAATATTTGAATAAGAAATATTTGAAAAAGAAATATTTGAAATAGAATATTTGAAAACAGAAATATATGAAGCCGTGTTGATTAGATTGATGCCATTTTGACGTGAATGATATCTATATCGATTTTATTCATTTTACAATGAATATCGAAAGCAATTTCAAAAAATGATATTTTGAAAGGAATTGAAATTCGAATTAATTTGAATTGAAATGAAATTCGGATTAAACTGAATAGAATTGAAATACGATTTGAATTGAAATAGAATTGAAATCGTTTTGAATTGAATTTAAAACGTATTGAAATTGAACTGAAATTGAATTGAATTGAAACCGATTTGAATTGAAATAGAATTGAAATGAATTTAAAACGATTCATACAATACGTTTTAAAAGGAAATCGACGAGGTATATATTATATTTATAATATATATAATATAATGGCCTAAATAGAACGCGCCGCGCTGCGGTAGTTCGTGAATTTCAACCATTGACTTAAAAAGGATATTGTGGGATATTCGACCGTCGGATCCTCGTAAAACCGGAACCGTTGGGTTCGTATCGAAAAGAGTTTTCTAACGAATATGAGAAATTTGAAATCTAACTGTAACACCCTGTGTATTCTATAACCATGAAATTCCTAAATTAAAGTATAATTAATTTCAAATCAAAGAATTAAGGGAAACGGGATACGCCATTGCGTTCGTCTCGGAAAAATACGCGAAATAGAGTCCGAGTTTTCGAAAATCGGAGTCCGTATGACCAAGATATGGCCTCCGGAAGTTTCAGAATTAGGTTTAAAATTCGAACAGACGAAAACTGAAACGACCCGAAAATCCGAGCTATCTGAGTTGATTAAATACAACACACGTCCAACCCAAATAACACAGAAATACGACTCATTATTAGAAAGAAGTTAGAGGATGAGAAATAGAAAGAAAGAAATATTAGAATAGGAGAAAAACGAAGATCACAACTCACAGCGGAACGAATAAAATATATTATATCACATAACTTTTGAAATACAAAACTGTTTGGTACATATATACATACCATCATCAGAGTACACATAACATTTGATATAGCGGAAGTAACTCTAACATTGAAGCCTCCTGCTTCAAGCTCCTCCAAGTGTATCTGTAAAAGCCTGAAACACTTGACTGCCCGTACAAATTTGGGCACCCAAGAGTTTAGGAAAAACAAAAAAAACAAAATAAACTCTGGGTCAGTCATGGGACTGGTGTGAGTAAACTCCAACCACTTGTTTAACCTTCAAAATCCTTTCGAAAGAAAAGATAATAGTAAGACCAGCCCACTCATAAACATGGACGGTTTTTACCTTACTATAACCCAACACACTTTGATATCAAATCCAATGATATTATAATATTGTCTACATCAAGTAAATAACCAAATAGCAGAACACTTGCATCTCACGCTCCACATATATATTATAAAATCAAAAACCGCATGGCGCTTATTGGAGATTAGATTTCCAACATGACAAGGTATGGAACCACCTTCCGATGATGTATCTCTAGAGGCGAATACACCTGGGTTCAACAAGAACATCTTGCAACCCGGCCCACACATGACCGACCACTCATTTCGCTTGAGTGTATCGAATGTATATCACCAACGGTTGGACTCAAACCACCGTTTCCCGAATGGGCAGAATCGATAGATTTAGAAACAAAAGGAATTTCTCTAGATAGGTGATTATACACCCTAATGGGTGCGACCCACATAGCCATGCTGCCTGCCCGATTTTTGTCCTTTCCCGGTTGTTGAGGCCTGAGGCTACGATTACTTACCATTCCTTGATAACACAATCACTTTGAATGCCACATTGTCAGATCCGTTAATCACTAGTTGAGTTTGCACAAATATTCTGGATATTATGCTAAGGGATAAATCCGTTGCAACCATATATATTCATACAGACCAACCCATTTGATCATTGGAAATACTCTGTCAGACATTCGTCCATTTACGTTCGTTCTGGGACTGAACGAAACCGAAGGCACTATTTCTATAAATAGAAAAAGCCCTTGCACTTTACTCCGTCTTCAATATATTCAGCATACTTGGTTCGCAACGCTTATGCCGATACGGAGTGGTTCTTCGGATAATAATCCAACCGGTCTCTCCATATTGACAACGATGGTCAAAAACTTCGATAGTCTGTGATTTAACTATCGAATAAAAACAAGTGTTCATCCAACATATCAAACAAACCACTGGGCTCTTTAATTAATATTAATTAAACCACTTCTCTATTTCCTCAATCAATATTTGTTAGCCAAATATTTTCAATAATCATTCTTGGCTCTTGTGCCATTTGGAAAACGTTTCCAAATATTAACTTCTTTTATTTCTATATATTAGAAAATATCTCTATTTGCAATTGAAACAATTTCAATCACTTATCTCTATCCCTTTTTTGTTTGCAATATTCGATTTTTATATTCACTTTACTATCGAATTCAATACGACGATATAATGATCTCTAATTATCAAAATGTCTTAAAAATATTCTAACTCCTTAAATTTCCGGAAAATTTCGCCATAACCTCCCCTGTATCGGGAGCATCGGGAAATTTCAAATAGCTTCCCGGTATCTTCCTCAATCAAAAAGAAAAAGGAAAAGCCAAGCGGCTTGCCGATACGGTGCATAAAACCCATCTATGAATTAAACATGTACCTTTTTGTCGGGCACATAAATAAAAATCTTCATATACTCCATCCCATATCTGTTTAACACCTGTTCACCTGTTTCTAATTCAATTCAACTCAATCCATTCATTTGAATTCAATTTTGAATTGTTTGAATTCAGTTTCGCTCAATTATTCTTTAATTAGCCCTTCTTGCATATTTCACTTCTTTGTTGAACATAACATGTTCGAACAAAATATTTAACTCGTTCATAACCAAATCGAATTTCGATTTCAATTCTAGTTTCCTTTTCTATTTCGAATATAAATTTTCAAATCGAATTCACTTATTCAAATCCCAATATCCATTCAAAAGCTCCTTAACTAATTTCTATTCAATTTAGTTAATTCCATTCAATAAATCAAAAATCTAGTTTCTGTTTCAAAAATCATATTAATTTGCACAACTTGAATTCGCATGTATTTTGCAACTTACTCTGAAATTTTCTAAATCGAACTTCGGATTTTATTTGCTTAAAAATCCTTTTATAATATTAAATAAACCATTATGGTTTTAAAACGATTCTGGCGCTGCTTTTCTGAAAATTTGATTTTGACTTAACTCAAAATCTATACGACGAAATCTAGATTTTTCTCTTTCATTAGAAAACTATTATCAAACCGGTCCTGACGTTTCTTGTTTCGAAGAATTCCGATTTCAATTGAGTTCTATGTATTCAATTGAAGTTCGAATCGCCAATTTACGAACTGCAGTGCTGCTGCGAGTTCGTTTTAATTATATTTATATATATAAACCTTTAAACTTCTTAAAATGAATTCAATTCCATCTTTAATTCTATTTGAATTCCTTGATTCAAATTCCAATCTCACCTTTGAATTCTATATTTCAAATCCCAATTCCTTCTCTATTGGATATTCAAATTCAATACTTGAATTTCCATTTCAAATCCCTATTCAAATTTCATATTTGAATTCCATTTGAAATCTCTATTCATTTCCTATTTCAATTCCCTTTGAATAATATATTCAACTCTATTTCGAATATATTTGAAGTTTATATTCAATTCCATTTCGATTATATTTGAAGTTTATATCCAATTCTTCTTTGAATTCTAAATTCAAAACCATATTCAATTCTCTTGAATTCAATATTTCAAATTTCATTACAATTCTACCTTGCAATTCTATATTCAAATTCATTTATTCAAATTCTATTTGAATTGCTATATTCAAATCCCATATTTAAATTCTATTTGAAATTCAAATATTCAAACTCCAGTTAAATTCTATTTGAAATTCTAAATGTTTCAAATTCCATTTTCTCTTATTTGAAATTCCCAAAATTTCAAATTACATTCTTCTCTTATTTGAAATTCCATTTTGAATTTCCTTTATTCCAATCCCATTTGAATTCCTTCACTCAAATCCATTTGAATTCCCTTGGATTCAAATTCCATTTCAAAACCATTTGATTTCCTATTTTGAAATCCTATTTCAATCCTACTTTCAAAGTTTATTTCAAATTCTATTCAATTCCTCTTTGAAATTCTATATTTCAAATTCTATTTTGAAATTCTACATTCAAATCTCTATTTGAATTTCTTTATTCGAATTCCTTTGAATTCAAATTTTATTTTAATTCCTTGAATTCAAATTCTATTTTTCATTCTAATTTCATCTATTCAAATTCTATTTGAACTTCTTATTTGAATTTCTAATATTCAATCCCCTTTTAAAATTCAAATATTTAACTCCCTTTTTAAAATTCAAATGTTATACTCAAATTTCATTTGAATTATATATTTAAAAATTTCCTTTCACATCCTATTTTGAAATTTCACTTCAAATTCCAATTTCACACTTGTATCTCTATTTCTGAATTATCAAATGATAATTCTTTTCACTTTATTTATAACTTCGTTATAAAAGAACTATTTATAACCTTCGCTTATAAAGAAACTACTTGTTTTATTTTTCAAAACAAGTTTATGTTTTTATTCCCATTTAAAATTCAAATTCTATTTAAAAATAGAATTTTCTTTTTTTAAATCTCAAATATCCTTCCACGATATTTTTAGATATCATTACTTAAGCCCAGTGATAAAACACACAAAACAACGAATTATTTATTTTTCTAACACATCATATATAACAATATATATGCAAACAAATAAACAAACAGATAATATATTTTTGAGGAATCCAGTTGGATTCCTCCAACCTGTTTTCCTGCATCCACAGATGTTAGCACATAAATAATACCCATTCTGCTTCGTGGCAGAATATCGTGGTATAGAAGGTCATCCACTAATCATAGCATGGGGCGTATAGGGTAATCATCCGCTATGAAACTGCGGGCATCCGCTAATGAGACTGCGGGAATCCAACCAATCAATCAACCCAATATATATATATATATATATATATATAGCCTAAATAACTAATATATATAAAACAACTAGATAACATTCACACAAGCAACAAACAATTATTTTTAATGAAATAAAAATAATTCTAAAGGTGAGTGAGATTTACTCACCGGGATTGCAGTTGTCGAATATCCTGTTTATCTTGAAATTACCGGCTACTAATCTTCTCGAATGATATTTGATCCTGCGATAATTTTATTTAATTTTACCGATTAACCATTTATTTATTAAATCAAAATAAATAAATAACTTTCCTCTATTTTTCTCTTCTTTTAATGGTTATTAAATTCCTTCTAACTTAATCAATATAATTTATGTTTCATAAAATGATTTACTCAATAATTTCCTTTCGGCTTTTATATTCCAAGCTTAGTAGTCAGTGCCAATTTCCATACTCAACAAATTATTTTACCATTTATATATTTACCAACTAGTTTCTTTTATATAAACTATTTCCTAAATAATAAATGACCCATTTTAAAAACTAATTTCTAAAATAAAAATCCTTATTATATTATTTACTAAATAACTAAAAATAAATTACCTTAAATCCATCTTAACTCTTCTTCTCCATTCTCACCGAATACATCGCAGCCTCTCTATTTGCGAAAATCAGATCGATCATGGGATAACAGTCCTACTATTGCCGAAGCTTCCACCGTATGAAGTGCAAACCCCTCGGCTACACCCTACACCAATCCATCGTTTTCCCCTTCCCAGTAGAAACAGCTCAACTATTTCAAACCACGGCTATCACCACTTCATCGCACCATCTCCAAATCAACCACCAGAACTCCTCAATCGAATCCAGGTTCCCCAAATCAACGACTCCAGGCATCGCACCACACACCGACGGTCATGACCTTGTAGAAATGGCAACCTCTAAATCAACGCGACTTAGCATCGAACCCTTCGCAAAATCCCAAAACCCTATTGCGAACTCCACACTGTCACGCGTCGAACTCCAGTATGAACCCCATGATAACCACCCTAAATCGCGAGTGCCTCCACTGTATCGAGCTTCAGACGCCATCGCGAATTGACTCCCTAACTGGCGAGCGCTCCAGACTCAACTGCCCTTGGTGCGAAGGCTACAGGATCGGAAATGGAGTCTATGCGAGATCGAAGAATTTAGAGTTATGGGTTTTATTGTGGAATGATTTTCGATTTATTGGAAAGGGGGAAAACGAGGGAAGAAGAGTCGGATTGGTTTTCGTGGGAAGGCAGAATGAAGGCGAGTCCCAATATATAGATGCGAACCAAGGGACATAAGTACAAGGACATTAAAATCCCTGTTTTTCTTTGCTGGGAAGGAAGAAAGCAAATTTTACGGCTCGAGAAAATCAATAGGTCTGCGATTTTAAAAGAAGAGGTTGGCTTGGGTACATGTCTAGGGTGGCTGAAATAATGTGATTAAATTTTGATTTGATTTTCTAATTAAATAACTAAAATATCTCGCGGTCCTTTTAATTTAAAACCCCGAACTGCTATTTTCAACGTAGCGATTTACGTCTTCAGATTATGGTGTTATTTTAAAATTCACGGAACTGACTCTGTAATTTAATTCGACTAAATAAAGGAAATAACAATTTAAATTAAATTCAATTTAAAATATAAAAATGGTTTCAAACAATTTAAATTATCGATAACTATCGTTATAATTCAATATATAATTTATATTAGCCATTTGAACCTTTTTGATTCAGTTTTAAATTCTGAATCCAATTATTTATCGTTTCCATAATATGATAATTAAATATATTAGATAATTATTCATATACCGATTATTAAATTGATAAATTCAATAAAAATCAACTTATTATCCTAATTAAATAAATTGAAATACTCAATATTAACTGGCTAAAAATCCGGGTCGTTGCATTCTTTCCCCCTTAAAATAATTTCGTCCTCGAAATTGCTAAGGTAGGAAACATGGTACAAACTCATTACTTTTCAACATATTCACTTATGTTGAAATTCAACTCCTCATATTTCTATGACTTTAATTTCAACCAAAACTTTTGGTTTTCATTCATTTAATTTGAATGATCTACGATCAATCCATTTATATCCAATCTATGTTCTATTAAACTTAATTCAAATTGATTCTAGTCAATTGATTCACCCCGAACCATTTAACTTGCTTAAGTTAAATTTTAATTCCAGAATCCAAATCCCAGGGTTTTTTTTATTTCAAATCCTTTTTGAAATCACATATATTTATAACTAATTCAAATTCAAAACATTTGAATTTTTTCCAAACTATTTGTTTTCTTCCAAACAAATTCCCATCAAAAATTTTCTAAGGTAGCAATCCATCACTTAGAAACTCGAAAATGAACACTGATGAGGCTGCAGTCATCATCAGAATTATTTCCCAGCGACTGGAGTGAGTTCAGTGTTTTATTATTTCTAAATCCATCTAAAATGATTTTCTTTCAAATCCTTCTAAAACAAATCTATATTATTTTAATATACTTTGAAAAATATTTTCAACTTCCCAGGATTTTGAATTCTTAATTCTGGTTTGAATTTAATTCTAATTCATCTCATTGTATATATAATTTCTATACAAATTCTACTCTGGTTATAAATAACCATTCCAATTTTTATAATCTTATCTGATTATAATGATATCAATCAACACATCCATATAATATAATAATTTCAAAAATTATTCTTTCTATATCAAAATAGAATTTTGGGCAAAATTATTTTATTTACCCACTTTAAAACAATACTGTGGCGAACTTCTCTGTTCAAGTGTTTAGAAATCCCTATCGACTTCGTGGCGTCCCACGATTCGACCAGAACTCATAAACCACTAAACAGACTAGCCAACACAATATAAAACAACTTTTATATCAACTAACAAATACGCTTTCTTGTATATATACGCTCAACTCATTCTAGGGTACTACTGACCCTATCTCTAATGAGCACATGCCACACAAGCCTAGGTATTCGCTCAACCTTGCTCTGATACCACCTGAAACGACCCGAAAATCCGAGCTATCTGAGTTGATTAAATACAACACACGTCCAACCCAAATAACACAGAAATACGACTCATTATTAGAAAGAAGTTAGAGGATGAGAAATAGAAAGAAAGAAATATTAGAATAGGAGAAAAACGAAGATCACAACTCACAGCGGAACGAATAAAATATATTATATCACATAACTTTTGAAATACAAAACTGTTTGGTACATATATACATACCATCATCAGAGTACACATAACATTTGATTTAGCGGAACTAACTCTAACATTGAAGCCTCCTGCTTCAAGCTCCTCCAAGTGTATCTGTAAAAGCCTGAAACACTTGACTGCCCGTACAAATTTGGGCACCCAAGAGTTTAGGAAAAACAAAAAAAACAAAATAAACTCTGGGTCAGTCATGGGACTGGTGTGAGTAAACTCCAACCACTTGTTTAACCTTCAAAATCCTTTCGAAAGAAAAGATAATAGTAAGACCAGCCTACTCATAAACATGGACGGTTTTTACCTTACTATAACCCAACACACTTTGATATCAAATCCAATGATATTATAATATTGTCTACATCAAGTAAATAACCAAATAGTAGAACACTTGCATCTCACGCTCCACATATATATTATAAAATCAAAAACCGCATGGCGCTTATTGGAGATTGGATTTCCAACATGACAAGGTATGGAACCACCTTCCGATGATGTATCTCTAGAGGCGAATACACCTGGGTTCAACAAGAACATCTTGCAACCCGGCCCACACATGACCGACCACTCATTTCGCTTGAGTGTATCGAATGTATATCACCAACGGTTGGACTCAAACCACCGTTTCCCGAATGGGCAGAATCGATAGATTTAGAAACAAAAGGAATTTCTCTAGATAGGTGATTATACACCCTAATGGGTGCGACCCACATAGCCATGCTGCCTGCCCGATTTTTGTCCTTTCCCGGTTGTTGAGGCCTGAGGCTACGATTACTTACCATTCCTTGATAACACAATCACTTTGAATGCCACATTGTCAGATCCGTTAATCACTAGTTGAGTTTGCACAAATATTCTGGATATTATGCTAAGGGATAAATCCGTTGCAACCATATATATTCATACAGACCAACCCATTTGATCATTGGAAATACTCTGTCAGACATTCGTCCATTTACGTTCGTTCTGGGACTGAACGAAACCGAAGGCACTATTTCTATAAATAGAAAAAGCCCTTGCACTTTACTCCGTCTTCAATATATTCAGCATACTTGGTTCGCAACGCTTATGCCGATACGGAGTGGTTCTTCGGATAATAATCCAACCGGTCTCTCCATATTGACAACGATGGTCAAAAACTTCGATAGTCTGTGATTTAACTATCGAATAAAAACAAGTGTTCATCCAACATATCAAACAAACCACTGGGCTCTTTAATTAATATTAATTAAACCACTTCTCTATTTCCTCAATCAATATTTGTTAGCCAAATATTTTCAATAATCATTCTTGGCTCTTGTGCCATTTGGAAAACGTTTCCAAATATTAACTTCTTTTATTTCTATATATTAGAAAATATCTCTATTTGCAATTGAAACAATTTCAATCACTTATCTCTATCCCTTTTTTGTTTGCAATATTCGATTTTTATATTCACTTTACTATCGAATTCAATACGACGATATAATGATCTCTAATTATCAAAATGTCTTAAAAATATTCTAACTCCTTAAATTTCCGGAAAATTTCGCCATAACCTCCCCTGTATCGGGAGCATCGGGAAATTTCAAATAGCTTCCCGGTATCTTCCTCAATCAAAAAGAAAAAGGAAAAGCCAAGCGGCTTGCCGATACGGCGCATAAAACCCATATATGAATTAAACATGTACCTTTTTGTCGGGCACATAAATAAAAATCTTCATATACTCTATCCCATATCTGTTTAACACCTGTTCACCTGTTTCTAATTCAATTCAACTCAATCCATTCATTTGAATTCAATTTTGAATTGTTTGAATTCAGTTTCGCTCAATTATTCTTTAATTAGCCCTTCTTGCATATTTCACTTCTTTGTTGAACATAACATGTTCGAACAAAATATTTAACTCGTTCATAACCAAATCGAATTTCGATTTCAATTCTAGTTTCCTTTTCTATTTCGAATATAATTTTTCAAATCGAATTCACTTATTCAAATCCCAATATCCATTCAAAAGCTCCTTAACTAATTTCTATTCAATTTAGTTAATTCCATTCAATAAATCAAAAATCTAGTTTCTGTTTCAAAAATCATATTAATTTGCACAACTTGAATTCGCATATATTTTGCAACTTACTCTGAAATTTTATAAATCGAACTTCGGATTTTATTTGCTTAAAAATCCTTTTATAATATTAAATAAACCATTATGGTTTTAAAACGATTCTGGCGCTGCTTTTCTGAAAATTTGATTTTGACTTAACTCAAAATCTATACGACGAAATCTAGATTTTTCTCTTTCATTAGAAAACTATTATCAAACCGGTCCTGACGTTTCTTGTTTCGAAGAATTCCGATTTCAATTGAGTTCTATGTATTCAATTGAAGTTCGAATCGCCAATTTACGAACTGCAGTGCTGCTGCGAGTTCGTTTTAATTATATTTATATATATAAACCTTTAAACTTCTTAAAATGAATTCAATTCCATCTTTAATTCTATTTGAATTCCTTGATTCAAATTCCAATCTCACCTTTGAATTCTATATTTCAAATCCCAATTCCTTCTCTATTGGATATTCAAATTCAATACTTGAATTTCCATTTCAAATCCCTATTCAAATTTCATATTTGAATTCCATTTGAAATCTCTATTCATTTCCTATTTCAATTCCCTTTGAATAATATATTCAACTCTATTTCGAATATATTTGAAGTTTATATTCAATTCCATTTCGATTATATTTGAAGTTTATATCCAATTCTTCTTTGAATTCTAAATTCAAAACCATATTCAATTCTCTTGAATTCAATATTTCAAATTTCATTACAATTCTACCTTGCAATTCTATATTCAAATTCATTTATTCAAATTCTATTTGAATTGCTATATTCAAATCCCATATTTAAATTCTATTTGAAATTCAAATATTCAAACTCCAGTTAAATTCTATTTGAAATTCTAAATGTTTCAAATTCCATTTTCTCTTATTTGAAATTCCCAAAATTTCAAATTACATTCTTCTCTTATTTGAAATTCCATTTTGAATTTCCTTTATTCCAATCCCATTTGAATTCCTTCACTCAAATCCATTTGAATTCCCTTGGATTCAAATTCCATTTCAAAACCATTTGATTTCCTATTTTGAAATCCTATTTCAATCCTACTTTCAAAGTTTATTTCAAATTCTATTCAATTCCTCTTTGAAATTCTATATTTCAAATTCTATTTTGAAATTCTACATTCAAATCTCTATTTGAATTTCTTTATTCGAATTCCTTTGAATTCAAATTTTATTTTAATTCCTTGAATTCAAATTCTATTTTTCATTCTAATTTCATCTATTCAAATTCTATTTGAACTTCTTATTTGAATTTCTAATATTCAATCCCCTTTTAAAATTCAAATATTTAACTCTCTTTTTAAAATTCAAATGTTATACTCAAATTTCATTTGAATTATATATTTAAAAATTTCCTTTCACATCCTATTTTGAAATTTCACTTCAAATTCCAATTTCACACTTGTATCTCTATTTCTGAATTATCAAATGATAATTCTTTTCACTTTATTTATAACTTCGTTATAAAAGAACTATTTATAACCTTCGCTTATAAAGAAACTACTTGTTTTATTTTTCAAAACAAGTTTATGTTTTTATTCCCATTTAAAATTCAAATTCTATTTAAAAATAGAATTTTCTTTTTTTAAATCTCAAATATCCTTCCACGATATTTTTAGATATCATTACTTAAGCCCAGTGATAAAACACACAAAACAACGAATTATTTATTTTTCTAACACATCATATATAACAATATATATGCAAACAAATAAACAAACAGATAATATATTTTTGAGGAATCCAGTTGGATTCCTCCAACCTGTTTTCCTGCATCCACAGATGTTAGCACATAAATAATACCCATTCTGCTTCGTGGCAGAATATCGTGGTATAGAAGGTCATCCACTAATCATAGCGTGGGGCGTATAGGGTAATCATCTGCTATGAAACTGCGGGCATCCGCTAATGAGACTGCGGGAATCCAACCAATCAATCAACCCAATATATATATATATATAGCCTAAATAACTAATATATATAAAACAACTAGATAACATTCACACAAGCAACAAACAATTATTTTTAATGAAATAAAAATAATTATAAAGGTGAGTGGGATTTACTCACCGGGATTGCAGTTGTCGAATATCCTGTTTATCTTGAAATTACCGGCTACTAATCTTCTCGAATGATATTTGATCCTGCGATAATTTTATTTAATTTTACCGATTAACCATTTATTTATTAAATCAAAATAAATAAATAAATAACTTTCCTCTATTTTTCTCTTCTTTTAATGGTTATTAAATTCCTTCTAACTTAATCAATATAATTTATGTTTCATAAAATGATTTACTCAATAATTTCCTTTCGGCTTTTATATTCCAAGCTTAGTAGTCAGTGCCAATTTCCATACTCAACAAATTATTTTACCATTTATATATTTACCAACTAGTTTCTTTTATATAAACTATTTCCTAAATAATAAATGACCCATTTTAAAAACTAATTTCTAAAATAAAAATCCTTATTATATTATTTACTAAATAACTAAAAATAAATTACCTTAAATCCATCTTAACTCTTCTTCTCCATTCTCACCGAATACATCGCAGCCTCTCTATTTGCGAAAATCAGATCGATCATGGGATAACAGTCCTACTATTGCCGAAGCTTCCACCGTATGAAGTGCAAACCCCTCGGCTACACCCTACACCAATCCATCGTTTTCCCCTTCCCAGTAGAAACAGCTCAACTATTTCAAACCACGGCTATCACCACTTCATCGCACCATCTCCAAATCAACCACCAGAACTCCTCAATCGAATCCAGGTTCCCCAAATCAACGACTCCAGGCATCGCACCACACACCGACGGTCATGACCTTGTAGAAATGGCAACCTCTAAATCAACGCGACTTAGCATCGAACCCTTCGCAAAATCCCAAAACCCTATTGCGAACTCCACACTGTCACGCGTCGAACTCCAGTATGAACCCCATGATAACCACCCTAAATCGCGAGTGCCTCCACTGTATCGAGCTTCAGACGCCATCGCGAATTGACTCCCTAACTGGCGAGCGCTCCAGACTCAACTGCCCTTGGTGCGAAGGCTACAGGATCGGAAATGGAGTCTATGCGAGATCGAAGAATTTAGAGTTATGGGTTTTATTGTGGAATGATTTTCGATTTATTGGAAAGGGGGAAAACGAGGGAAGAAGAGTCGGATTGGTTTTCGTGGGAAGGCAGAATGAAGGCGAGTCCCAATATATAGATGCGAACCAAGGGACATAAGTACAAGGACATTAAAATCCCTGTTTTTCTTTGCTGGGAAGGAAGAAAGCAAATTTTACGGCTCGAGAAAATCAATAGGTCTGCGATTTTAAAAGAAGAGGTTGGCTTGGGTACATGTCTAGGGTGGCTGAAATAATGTGATTAAATTTTGATTTGATTTTCTAATTAAATAACTAAAATATCTCGCGGTCCTTTTAATTTAAAACCCCGAACTGCTATTTTCAACGTAGCGATTTACGTCTTCAGATTATGGTGTTATTTTAAAATTCACGGAACTGACTCTGTAATTTAATTCGACTAAATAAAGGAAATAACAATTTAAATTAAATTCAATTTAAAATATAAAAATGGTTTCAAACAATTTAAATTATCGATAACTATCGTTATAATTCAATATATAATTTATATTAGCCATTTGAACCTTTTTGATTCAGTTTTAAATTCTGAATCCAATTATTTATCGTTTCCATAATATGATAATTAAATATATTAGATAATTATTCATATACCGATTATTAAATTGATAAATTCAATAAAAATCAACTTATTATCCTAATTAAATAAATTTAAATACTCAATATTAACTGGCTAAAAATCCGGGTCGTTACAAAAACAGCTCAGAAAAACTAATTCAAAATTCAAAATCGTGTCAAATTGGCCAAGGCGGGAAAGTTCCCGCCCAGGACAAGTCGACAAGGGTGTCGACTTGCCAGTCGACACCCCCCCCCCCCCCACCCGTGTCGACTGCCCAGTCGACACGGGTGTCGACTTGCAGGTCGACCTGCTTGGTCGGCCTGGCTGGCCTGGTCTGTGCTGGGTCCGAATTTCTGAGGCTTGCTTTGTCACGAGGGCTAGGTGTCAGCTCTTGATTGGTCTCTCTTTCGAATGAGTGGCTACGATTTACCCAAGCTACATCGACGGTCCTAATCAATTCATAAACTCTATAAAAATGACCCTAGACTCTACCTAATCTATTCATTCAAAAATAAGAATGAGGCCATCATGCTGCTGAGGAACGACTAGGAGTAGCCACCAATTTGAGAGACAATTAGCAGACAAACTCTAAAGCATAAAGCAACTACAAGTTAAACTTAAACAAATCAAATCAACGCCTACATCAAAGGAATAGCATCTCCAAATCCAGAATTCAGATTCCTGAATTGATGAATTCGTCACACGATTGTAAGTAGAGTACTATTCCGGTATGAATTAAATAACTATGTTTGATTTGTGTAAAGTGAGAATTACACTTGATTTGTGGTGATAGTAATTCATATTTGTGCGTTGCTATGATTCTAATCGATTTGGAATGTTGTGATATAACGATTGGATATTCGCAAGTATGTAATTCATGATAAAAACTACATGTTAGCGGTAGTTTATTTGAGATTCATGCAAGTATACGATTGGATATTCGCAAGTATGTAGTTCATGTTGAAGCTACATGTTTGTGGTTGTTTAATTGAGATTCATGCAAGTATGTGGTTTTGCTACTATGCCAACATAATGTATATTTTTGTAAAAAAATCACTTTGTGTGTAATTGGATCAAATTTGGGGTATTATGATTCATATGAAATTATGTTGGAATTGGCATCATGATCTATGTATAAAACCATACTTTTGTATTAGAAACAAAAGTAAGCCTCTTTGTGAACTTATGTTGATTTTATGAATATGACTAGGCTATGTTTGGTATTATGCCTAATTGAAAAACATGTTAGGCCTATATTGTTAACAAGAACTATATGATAATATATATGACACATAGCTAAGTTAGATTTACATTCCAATTGCAAGTTTGCATGAATAAAGTAAAAACCATGATTTCATGTTTAGGAATATTTATGCCATGATTACATGAATAGATCAAAAACCATGATTTCATGTTTGGGTATATTTGTGCCATGATTATGTGAATAGATTAAAAATCATGATTAAGTTGGAATAATTCTAGTTGAACTATACTTTTGTATTAGTAACAAAAGTAAGCACCTTTGTAAACATATAGTAATTTTATAAACATGATTTGCTTATATTTGACATTATGCCTAAGTAAAAATATAGGATTATGTTGTAGTTAAGACTATGTGTCAATAATGATATCGAATTTAGTTAGATTCTTAACTTAACTACAAGTTTACATGGTTTGATTCATGTCACTTATGCTTTATGACCAAAGTATATGTTACCACAATGCAAGTACACCAGTTTCTATCTTGTAGTTCCAACGTTATGTTGCAAGTTCGTGCGTTCACATTCCCCTCTTTGTGTATATAATCACGTTTTAAGCCTCCCCTTTTTCACGTGGCTAAGTTGGGTTTAAAAGGCTAAGCCCAACATATATTATAATAAACGAACGTATTAAACGGGGGAAATAACGTTGGGCCAAATTAATTAATAAATGAAAATATAAAAGTAGAGGGGCCCAAATTCAAGAATGGGTTGGGCCCATGATTGGTGTAAGCCTTTACACCATTAGCTTAAATTGATTTTGAATAATGGGCCGCAAATATTTACATATAAGAAAATAAAGAAGAAAGACAAAATATGTAAATGTAGAAAACACGATGTGTTTAACCCGAGGTTGGATTGAGTTGTGATGTAAACCTGCCCGGAACCGCCCGGCTATCCAGTAGTCACAACAACACCTATCCAATGTGGGTGGTTAAACATGGAGCCCAATAAGGACCCGAGGTTAGTCTGAGTTGTGGCGTAAGACTGCCCGGACCCAACCGGCAACAGGCAGCCACAACAATACCTGTATAATGTGAGAGGTCAAGGCTTTAATAAGACAATTAAGGCTGAGTCAGGATTGATAGGATTAAGTAAATTATATTAATACTTAATCAAAATGGAACATGCTAAACTAAACAGACTGATTGGGGGGTTAGGTTTATAAAACACTTAACCAACTTAGCATGTTGGCTAGAAATAGAAAACCTAGTAGCGGAGGACCCTTTTCGCAGTAACCCTACAAGGTATCATGATACCCTGAAACTAGGCAGGGTGAGGCACGATTACTGGGCTGATTGTAAGAGGTCAAATCGACGGCGGTGGTGCAGCAGTGTAGGTTCTAACGGGGTGTGGGCGTGCACACACTCCGGCGCAGAAAAATAAGGCACTGGGCACCAGTAGCATACCTGTGCATTCTAGGATTGTGTCGGGCCGCCACCATGGGACTTGATACACCCCATGGTGGGACCAGCATAGGTAACTACAACATCGGGGGCCGTAAGACACATGTAACTATGCGAGTAGGAGCCGATCATCATAAAATGGATCACTTCACCCTGATTATGGGATGCCTGTTGGGAACTAGTTTATATGGGTACAGAGATTAATACGGGGTACGATAGTATATTCGACCCTAGACAACTTAACTAAGTTTATGGTGCTTTCCCATTTCTAGTTTATACTTATCATACCCAGTTCTTTATTCATAGACTGAATAGTCCTAGACTTACTCAGGCTTTATGTCTGACTCTACTTTTCTTTCGTCTTCTTTTCTTCCGTTCCCCCCCCTCCCAAGTCCACAGGGAGGGAATACTGCAGCTTGACCAGCCTTCATATCCAGCTTGAAGAGAAAGAATGTATTGCTTGGATCTTTTCGTTTTGGTCTATGGCTTTGGACAACAACTATGGGACTTTTGCAGTTTATTTATGTTTTCTTTATGCTTCTTTAAATAATGAAATCAAGACAGTTATGAAGATGTTATGTTTTTTGGAAGTATTGTAAGACAATTATGGTATGGTTGTTGTAACACGTATCTTTTATGAAATAAAAGTTGTTGTTTTTCCGCTGCTCAAAAATATGTGTTCTTATATCTGTCTTGTATATCTGTGACTTATACTTATAAACCTCCACCAAAATTAGGGCATTCCCTTTGAGAGTGACCCTAACGGAGGTGGGGTGTTTCACTAACAGTTGGATTTGGAATTATGTCCAAATCAAATTTGGAAAAGGTCGCTGTAAGTGCAGTTCGATGGCCGTTGATGGAAATCGACTGTACCGGCCTTAATAAAATTATTAAAAATAGTAATAATTTGTGTAAAATCATAAGAAATGACTTAGGAAGAATTGGGATGAAAAACTCCATATTTGAAACGATAAAAATAGTTTTTTATCGAAATGAACTAGTTTTGAACTAGAATTTTAATTCATTTATTTTTGAAATAAATGAAGTGAATTTGAAATGGTTTTGAAATATAACCAGAATTTTCAATAATGGAATTGGAAGGGATTTGAATCGAAAATATCTTCGGAATATTTCGATGTTGGATTTCGTGATGATACAGATATTGTTATGGAAATTTGAAAGATATATAGCTATCGTTATTTCCAATACGATATTTGTTAGTCGTAGAATTTGATATTGAATATAAGCCGATATATTTTCTATTCAGAGCCTTGTATTTAATATCAAATGTGATTTGGGTTTGTCGTGAATGGTGTCTTCATTAACACTGTTCCTAAGCCCAGTTGAGAAAAAGATTAAATCTTTTTATTCAGATTTAATGAAGTGTACCAATTAAATAGTATTTAATTGGAATTGAATTGGTACTGATTTTTGGGTTTATCGTGAACAGTGTTTTAAATAACACTTGTTCTTTAACCCGATATTTAATGGAATGTGATTTTGGGTTTATCGTGAACCGTGTTTTAAATGACACTGATTCTTTAACCCAGTTAAAGATTAAAACTAAGTGGAGTTTTAATAAATCTTTAATTAGATGGAAAAGCTCGAGAATGGAGTATCACCAGTTTTGCTCATGGCGATAGTTAAATCTTTAATTAGATTTGAACGTGAAACGGTAATTGAATTTACCGATAACACCGTGGTGTTAGATATGAAGTATGACCAGTTTTACTTCATGGGATGAATAGGTTGGGATTAGGAAATAAAATAAATGATTACTTTGGTGTGGTTCGCTAATCCCGATTAGTTTGAATTGATATTCAAAGAAGATTAAACAATAAATTTAAAGAATTTATCTTTGATAAAATTAATGGGAACCTTTCCCAAAGTATAAGAATATTTGAATAAAAGAATATTATGAATTGGAATGAGGCGTATGTTGTGGTTGTGTAACACTTGTTTGTTATATACGCGAGTTATTCAGAAAGACTGGGTTTATACCATTTTGAATAACTGATTCGACGTGGTGTCATGGATGAAGACGGTGGTTGAAGACCGGAGGTCTTCACATCGTTTGGGTGATTACTGATGATCTTGATTGGGCTGTACACCCAAGAGGAGGGAATCAGTTAGTGATCGTCCAGACGTATTTGGAGATCGATGGATATGCGGGGTACTAGGTGCCTCTGGTTTCGTTCAGACCCAGAACGAACTTGTAAATGGACTGTGTGTCTGACATTGGATTTTAGTCTGTGTGATTGATTTCTATTAAATACACATCTGTTTGGCAGCGGAGAATTTATTCTCTTGCTTAACGCCCTTCTCTGAGACATACGAGCTCAGGGGTTATATATTGATGGATATCAATTGCGTGGAGTGAATTGCCTGTGTGGCATGCCTAAATGGCAATTGATCAAGGCTTCTATTGAAAAGAAAAGTCTTGTAGATGATGATCAAAGCAAGGCCTGTGTGGCATAGCTTTGTGTAACGTTGATTCGCGAGCCTCACACCCCGGTTGTGAACTAAAAACGGGAGAAGGATCCAGGGAGGGCATGCGTTTCTTTCTAGCTAAGGTGGTGTCAGTGACCTCCCAGCCCTGACATTCATATTATTTTCACCTGTGTGGTTGTTGTTGTTGCGAGGCGCCTTGGTTTGATCGGACGATCCGGGTCTGATGGAGTCATTCGTTGACTCCTTTACGCCCCAAAGTGCGGGCAAACGCAGTGTTCAGGCATTTTAATCCACATCGGTGGACCGACCCTGTGGCTCCTAGGTGCAGTTGCGGCTGTTCCTGAGACATGTTAGGCTAGATTGTCTCGAATCGGTAGAGGACTATCTTTTGCCTCGGTTCAAAGACGGAAGTCCAATTTCCAAATACGTGACTTTGCGGTTTTGATTGTAGAGCCTAGTATGGCGACATGATATATGGTACCCATGCCGTCTAGGATTGATACATTTATATTTGAAGTTGTTTTGACACTATACACTTATTATAGTATCAACTGATTTGTTTTAAACGTATCAAGCAAGCTTTGGCTATTATAAGGGAAAACCCTATCCTCTGGTTTGTGTTGCATTGTGTGATGGGACCTGGGTCTTATAATAGCTTCAATCTTCTTTATTTAGCATTGCGCTGTTTGTTTTATGCAATGGTATTCTTGGGAGGAAACCCGTTCCGTGTTATACGGCGTGGTCCCTTGATTTACCTAACTTTAAAATAAAGATTAATAACTGTTTTAGTTCTCACACCAGTCCCATGACTGACCTGGAATTTATTGTTTTGACCTAAACTTTGGGTGCCCGTATTTTGACACGGGCAGCTAGTAGTTTTGGTTTTGCAGATTTATATTCACAAGATCCTAGTTTACAGCTGGAACGATATCCGGAAAGCTTTGTATCTGTATATCTCTTCTAGTTGTGTATTGTATTATTTTCCGCTGCTATATAATGTATTGTAATCTCTGATATTTTCTGCGTAATAGTTATTTATTCATACTCTGTATATTCTTGTATTCTGATGGAATTGTTGTAATATACATTGAAATGTTCATCCGTCTGCGTTCTATTTTGTCGTGTTCTCAAAACAATTCGTTCTTTCTCTTCTCTTCGGAGACCGGGGAAGTTCGGGTCGTTTCAGCGTGGTATCAGAGCTTTGGTTTACAAAGCTCAGAGAACAAGACACATTAGAACCATACGAAAGAATTCATCAGAAATTGGATTAGTAATATCCAATTAGAATGACTCGTTTGAGATGGGATTAGTAGTATTCCAGAACGATTGTGAAGAGTATATTTTTAAAATGAAAACGATTTTTGTTTTGAAAATTTAAACTTTATTCAACGTATTTGAATATTTATTTTGCATTGAATTTGGACAATCCAATATATAAAGATTTTGTATATATGTCTTGCAAACGAGTGTTCGAAGTCTTAATATACTGGGTAGATATAGAATCCCTCTAGTGCCCGGGGATAATTCTGGTAACGGGGCACCATCGCTAGTATTTATTTTCGAGTTTCGAAAGTGAGATTTCTATAAATTTCCAATTGACTAGTGTGAGAACCGAAACTAGATAGGGCTTATTATTGTGATTTGGCATCAAAAATCTGATTTTTTGACTATATATCAAAGTTATGAATTTGAAAAGCTAATCAACTAATTGATTGATGGTTATGTTGTTGATTATTGGTTGATTAATTAAAATTTGAACCATATAGCCAATTTGAATCAAATAGTGAACAGTATTGAAAATTTGGTCGCATTTTCTTGTATATACATGTACTTACATTGAACAGGTCATAGCAAAGAGGCTAGAGCAGAGGAATAAAATTGTTTGCCCGACAAATAGGTACATGTTTACCATAGTATACTGTTTTGTTTGGGTGATGATGATTTTATGAGCCGATTGGCTAGTCGCTTGGCTTTTTCTTTTTCTTTTTGAGATCAGAAGGCCTGTATGGCAATTTCGGGATTTTCCCGTGCTCCCGGAGCAGGGGAGGTTATGGCGAAATTTTTCGAAAATTTAGGGTGTTAGCCAAATTTTTGAAAAATTTGAAAAGTTCTTAGAAACTGAAAAGTTGAAGAACTTAAGCCGTAGTGAAAACACTGGAAGTTGAGTTGATTTGTGAAACAACTTTCGGCTTTGTTCCTTTTTAGGGACGAAAAGTTTTAAGTGGGGGAGATTGTAATAACCCGGAAATCTGGGCTAATTCAAAAAAATTTATTTTGGAAATTTTAGCCAATTTTGATTATTTAAATGAATTATTTTAAATAATATCGACGAGAAATTTATTTTGAATATAATTCGAACGTATATATTTGTTGAATCAACGATAGAATATAAATATTTATTTATATTTATAAAAGGAATTGAAAATGGCGCGGTAGTTCGATAATTCGATTTCAAACTTCAAATGGATGTACAAGATTCAAAATAAACCGGATTTTAGTGAAACCAAAAATATTTGAATCTAATTGATAATATCTTTCCAACGAATCCGAAAAATCGAAATTTCATTGCGGGAATCAAAAGATAGGTCCTGTTGAAAATTCTGAATAGTCGCTATGGAATTCAGGCCCTTAAAAATAGGAATTTTGCAAACGACCTCGGATTTCGACGAAACCACTTTTGTTGGATCCGTGATGTCAAGTTATTGCTAGATTCCAATTTTCGTAATTTTTCGAATCAATATGTGAGCGTGGCAAAGGAAAACGCGTTTGACCAGTTTTAGTTGATTTTAATCGACTGGAAAATGACCATTTTTCAAACGGTCTCGGAAGTCGACGAAACTAGTTTTGTTAGGACCGTAACGTCCATACGAAGCTAGCAAATATTTTGTGGGAATTTTCCGAGTTCGTATGTGACCCCAGTAAATTGAAATGCGCATTCAAATTCAATATATAGAGTTATATTTTGATTTTGACGAAAACCGATCGAAACGATCGAATCATCGTACGATACATATCCCATTGTGTTCGGAATGGGGGTAATACCCTATGGTTGACAGGCGGTGGGCCTCATTTCAAGGTCGAAATATAAAGTCAACATAAATTAGAAATAAAATAATATAAAAATTAAAACTTCCTCTCTCTCTCTATACCATCAGACCCCCCCCCCCCCCCCCCCCCCGTTCATTCTAAACCAAAAGAAAAAAAAGAAAAAAAAAATCGAAATCGCGTCGCTCAGCCCTCCGCAAGCCGCCGCCCTCCGCCCAGACCCGACCCCCTGCCTCGCGTCGCTCTCTCTCTACCTCCACCCCCAAATCGAACGGCGTCCCCTGGAGCCCAAAACCCGCCACCAAAGCCCATCGCTCCAGCCACCGACCACCTCCGCCACACCCCCTCTTGCTGCACCGCCACAATCGATCCCTCCGACGCCATCTCGACAGTAAACCTCCCTCCTCCTCTTCAAAAATCGATGTAAGTCTTCATTTAAATTATTTAAAGTAAGTAGATTTTTATAGTTAATAAATATTATATTTATAAAACATGAAAGGTGGATTTTTATATGACATTGTTTATAAAAGTTGAGTTATTTATAATTAGAAAAGATATGATTCTTAGTATAGGAAAAATATAATTTTTATTATATAGAAAGGATAAAAATTTAATTTTTATTATATAGAAAGGTTGAAAATATAATTTTTATTTAGGTAGAGTAATAAAAATATAATTTTTAATTAAGTAGTGAAGTAAAAATACGATTTTTACTTCGATAAAAAAAATAGGATTTTCATTGATGTAGAATAATAAAAATATGATTTTTATTAAAGTAGAGTTATAAAAATATGATTTTTATATATTGAATAGCAAAGTAAAAAATTCTATTTTTATATATTGAATAGCAAAGTAAAAATAGAATTTTTAGCTATATAGTAGCGGTGTAAAAATAGAATTTTTATCTATATAGTAGCGGTGTAAAAATAGAATTTTTATCTATATAGTAGCGATGTAAAAATAGAATTTTTATCTTTATAGTAGCGGTGTAAAAATAGAATTTTTATTTATATAGTAGCGGTGTAAAAATAGAATTTTTATATACATAGCAACAATAAAAAAATGTGATTTTTATATATGTAGTGGCTACGGGCAACGAAAGTGACAAAAGGCGAGAACGACGAAGACTTATACATAAGAAGAGTCGTGATATTGGATTAGCTAGTCGGTGAGAACTTCTCACTTTTAATTTAATTTTTCCAGTTGAAATATATACTAGGATGCAGACGGTGTTTAGTAGCAACCGACACCCGTCGTCCACAGACCATGGACAGCTTGTATGCTTGTTTGTTTGATTTTGAGGTGCAGTTGATTGTGTGATGTGATGTGAAATAAAATATTTATATAGTTAAAATATTTTATAGTTGAAAATAGAATTTTTTTAACGTGTATTTGAAATGAAATAAATATAAACAAATCAGACGATTTGTTTATATACACACATTTGACTGATAATTGATTGGGACGATAAATTTTACACATCGCCCAACTGCACAAATAAAATCTGTGTTTGATTGTTTGAAAACCCAACACGGGTATTGGGGTGATATATAATGTACACTAATCCCAATAGTTAGTTGTATGTTGATCGATTGATTGACAGACTGTTATAAGCGTTAATTATTTATATTGGATGCTTATATAGTGTAGAACGCACTTTGGATGATGAATTATCGTTGTTGTTATATACGTGTGGTAGAAAATCCATATAATTTACATTATATTGTAATTGATTGGGACTCATTCCAGTTTTGAAATAGAATATTTGAATAAGAAATATTTGAAAAAGAAATATTTGAAATAGAATATTTGAAAACAGAAATATATGAAGCCATGTTGATTAGATTGATGCCATTTTGACGTGAACGATATCTATATCGAATTTATTCATTTTACAATGAATATCGAAAGCGATTTCAAAATCTGATATTTTGAAAGGAATTGAAATTCGAATTAAATTGAATTGAAATGAAATTCGGATTAAACTGAATAGAATTGAAATATGATTTGAATTGAAATAGAATTGAAATCGTTTTGAATTGAATTTAAAACGTATTGAAATTGAACTTAAATTGAATTGAATTGAAACCGATTTGAATTGAAATAGAATTGAAACGAATTTAGAACGATTCATACAATACGTTTTAAAAGGAAATCGGCGAAGTATATATTATATATATAATATATATATATAATATAATGGCCTGAATAGAACGCGCCGCGCTGCGGTAGTTCGTGAATTTCGACCATTGACTTCAAATGGATATTGCGGGAGATCCGACCGTCGGATCCTACTAAAACCGGAACCGTTGGGTTCGTATCGAAAAGAGTTTTCTAGAGAATATGAGAAATTTGAAATCTAACGGTCGGATTTGGAATTATGTCCAAATCAAATTTGGAAAAGGTCGCTGTAAGTGCAGTTCGATGGCCGTTGATGGAAATCGACTGTACCGGCCTTAATAAAATTATTAAAAATAGTAATAATTTGTGTAAAATCATAAGAAATGATTTGGGAAGAATTGGGATGAAAAACTCCATATTTGAATAGATAAAAATAGTTTTTTTATCGAAATGAACTAGTTTTGAACTAGAATTTTAATTCATTTATTTTTGAAATAAATGATGTGAATTTGAAATGGTTTTGAAATATAACCAGAATTTTCAACAATGGAATTGGAAGGGATTTGAATCAAAATTGTCTTCGGAATATTTCGATGTTGGATTTCGTGATAATACAGATATTGTTACGGAAATTTGAAAGATATATAGATATCGTTATTTCCAATACGATATTTGTTAGTCGTAGAATTTGATATTGAATATAAGCCCATATATTTTCTATTCAGAGCCTTGTATTTAATATCAAATGTGATTTGGGTTTGTCTTGAATGGTGTCTTCATTAACACTTTTCTTAAGCCCAGTTGAGAAAAAGATTAAATCTTTTTATTCAGATTTAATGAAGTGTACCAATTAAATAGTATTTAATGGGAATTGAATTGGTATTGATTCTTGGGTTTATCGTGAACAGTGTTTTAAATAACACTTGTTCTTTAACCCGATAATTAATGGAATGTGATTTTGGGTTTATCGTGAATCGTGTTTCAAATGACACTGATTCTTTAACCCAGTTAAAGATTAAAACTAAGTGGAGTTTTAATGAATCTTTAATTAGATGGAAAAGATCGAGAATGGAGTATCACCAGTTTTGCTCCTGGCGATAGTAAAATCTTTAATTAGATTTGAACGTGAAATGGTAATTGAATTTACCGATAACACCGTAGTGTTAGATATGAAGTATGACCAGTTTTACTTCATGGGATGAATAGGTTGGGATTGGGAAATAAAATAAATGATTACTTCGGTGTGGTTCGCTAATCCCGATTAGTTTGAATCGATATTCAAAGAAGATTAAAGAATAAATTTAAAGAATTTATCTTTGATGAAATTAATGGGAACCTTTCCCAAAGTATAAGAATATTTGAATAAAAGAATATTATGAATTGGAATGAGGCGTATGTTGTGGTTGTGTAACACTTGTTTATTATATATATGCGAGTTATTCAGAAAGACCGGGTTTATCCCATTCTGAATAACTGATTCGACGTGGTGTCGAGGATGAAGACGGTGGTTGAAGACCGGAGGTTTTCACGTCATTTGGGTGATTACTGATGATCTTGATTGGATTGTACACCCAAGAGGAGGGAATCGGTTAGTGATCGTCCAGACGTATTTGGAGATCGATGGATATGCGGGGTACTAGGTGCCTCTGGTTTCGTTCAGACCCAGAACGAACTTGTAAATGGACTGTGTGTCTGACATTGGATTTTAGTCTGTGTGATTGATTTCTATTAAATACACATCTGTTTGGTGGCAGAGAATTTATTCTCTTGCTTGACGCCCTTCTCTGAGACGTACGAGCTCAGGGGTTATATATTGATGGATATTAATCGCATGGAGTGAATTGCCCGTGTGGCATGCCTAAATGGCAATTGATCAAGGCTTCTGTTGAAAAGCAAAGTCTTGTGGATGATGATCAAAGCAAGGCCTGTGTGGCATAGCTTTGTGTAACGTTGATTCGCGAGCCTCACACCCCGATTGTGAACTAAAAACGGGAGAAGGATCCAGGGAGGGCATGCGTTTCTTTCTAGCTAGGGTGGTGTCAGTGACCTACCAGCCCTGACATTAATATTATTTTCACCTGTGTGGTTGTTGCTGTTGCGAGTCGCCTCGGTTTGATCGGACGATCCGGGTCCGATGGGGTCATTCGTTGACTCTTTTACGCCCCAAAGGGCGTGGTAACGCAGTGTTTAGGCATTTTAATCCACATCGGTGGACCGGCCCTATGGCTCCTAGGTGTAGTTGCGGCTGTTCCTGAGACATGGTAGGCTAGATTGTCTCGAATCGGTAGAGGACTATCTTTTGCCTCGGTTCACAAACGGAAATCCAATTTCCAAATACGTGACTTTGCAGTTTTGATTGTAGAGCCTAGTATGGCGACATGATATATGGTACCCATACCCTCTAGGATTGATACATTTATATTTGAAGTTGTTTTGACACTATACACTTATTATAGTATCAAATGATTTGTTTTAAACGTATCATGCATGCTTTGGTTATTATAAGGGAAAACCCTATCCTCTGGTTTGTGTTGCATTGTGTGATGGGACCTGGGTCTTATAATAGCTTCATTCTTCTTTATTTAGCATTGCGCTGTTTGTTTTATGCACTGGTATTCTTGGGAGGAAACCCGTTCCGTGTTATACGATGTGGTCCCTTGATTTACCTAACTTTAAAATAAAGATTAATAACTGTTTTAGTTCTCACACCATTCCTATGACTGACCTGGAATTTATTGTTTTGACCTAAACTCTGGGTGCCCCTATTTTGACACGGGCAGCTAGTAGTTTTGGTTTTGCAGATTTATATTCACAGGATCCTGGTTTACAGCTGGAACGATATCCGGAAAGCTTTGTATCCGTATATCTCTTCTAGTTATGTATTGTATTATTTTCCGCTGCTATATAATGTATTGTAATCTCTGATATTTTCTGTGTAATATTTATTTATTCATACTCTGTATATTCTTGTATTCTGATGGAATTGTTGTAATATACAATGAAATGTTCGTCCGTCTGCGTTCTATTTTGTCGTGTTCTCAAAACAATTCATTCTTTCTCTTCTCTTCGGAGACCGGGGAAGTTCGGGTCGTTTCATTGTGAAAAATAGGTTTTTGGTGATGGGGGGCCCATGGCCGGAGCTGGGGTGGGTGGTGGCGGCGCCGGACCTGACTAGGCATGGGGGTGGTGCTGGAGGGCGACGGCGGGTGGTGGTGGTGCTGGAGGAGGCCTGGGGAGCTAGGGTTTTCCAAATTAAAAGAGGGAAAGAGGAGGGGAGAGAGAGAGGAGGACGAGGAAGAGGAGGGAGGCCAACAGCGGTTGTAGGGGACGAGGGAGGGGCGGTAGCGGTGGCGGGAGGACGAGCTCCCCATTAAAGAGGAAAATGAAGAAAGAGAAGAAAGTGAATGAAGAGAAGGAGGAAAAGTGAATATATGCTCGCTTCTCGCGTATCGTACAAATACAAACGATTTCCGTTTGCTACGGGTTTCGGATATGAGATAGTAGACGTCAAGACGAGTCCAATGAATCAAGTTTCATCGAATTCCGAGTTCGTTTGACCATCCGTTTAATTTCTCAAACACGCTAAAATATTGCTCAATAAATGTGACTTTAGCGTACCTTTTCTTCTTGTACGCTCGAACGGCAACTCCAAAAATAATGGCCTTTTGTATTTAAGTATTATTTGATCATACAAATCCAAAAAAAAGACGAAATCGAATTCTGAGGTGGTATCAATAATGTTCCTTTGAAAAATGACTACCTATTTTTGAATAAATGGTTTTGCTTCGCACGGGCACATACTGAATCCGTTTGACGTGCATTTTGGAACTCAACAATGATTTGTCATTATGAATCCAACAAAATTGGTCTCGTCGAATTCTGAGCTTCCTAGAAAAATTTTATTTTTTAAGGGCTATGTTTGACTAACCCAAAACCCAACCAAAATGCCACAATTCCGAATCTCGAAATATATTGAAGCTTATAATTTTCGGAGTCACAAACGGCATTTTGAACTCAATGGTACTGGTTTCGAATCCAAATTCATCCGTATGCAAAATGTGACTTTTTGGGCCATACATAATATAATGAAAATATAATTAAATTCCATACCGACCATTCTGAATTTTAATTTGGTCATTAATCTTAATTTATGAAGTGAAATATCAGTTTCTTACATCCGTTAGAAAATTATAGTTCAAAATAATACAACATTTCTTGTTTTATTGAATTCCGATTTATACTGAATTATGTACATTCAATTAAAGTTTAAAATCGAATTTTCAAACTGCCGCGCCATTTCAAGCTCGTTATAATTAATTTTAAATTTATACGTTCTAACTTTGTTTAAAATAAACTTATAGTCGTTATTATTTAAAATGAATCGTTTTAAATATTCAAAATCCATTAAAATAGCTAAAATAAAAAATTTAAATTGGTTTTGAAGTCCTGGGTTGTTTCAATCTTCATTTTCAAGAAACTAATGTCTTTGATATACTGAAATACTCTATCTCATCCGAGAGTGAAGTAAAACAAAACGTTCGAGTTAGAACCAACGTTATTATTCAACTAGTTAAGTGAAATACAAAAGTAACTCAACAAATGAAATGCCTAAGTTTAAACATTGACCTTATTTCAGGTCTTAAATCGATCGAGTACAAATTCTGATTTCCATTTTAACTCTAAATAACGTCAATACTGAATTCAAGTATAGATTTAAATTCATGTACTACAAGTTAATTTAGTATCAAAACTCAAACTTTGATTTTAGATTTTCATGTCATAAATTTAATTAATGAAATCTTTATATTTAAAGACTAAGAACTTTCACGATTCGAAGTGAAAATGGATTTTTTATTCAAAATAATTATATAAATATAATAGTTAAATTTTATATATAATTGCAAAATTAAAATGGTCATAAAACATAATAATTGAATTTAAAATAAAAGGTTTTAATTAAAAATATCTATAAAATATATATGATTAAATTTATCGTAATAGTTCAATCGAAATAGTTTGTTAGCATATAATAGTTTAAATAAAAATAGTTATAAATATAAGTAATAGAATGAAAATAAATAGTAAACTAAAATAAGTTGAAATTTGATAGTTATTATAAATAAATACCCATTTTATAGTAATTTTAATATAAAATAACTTAATTAAATCAGTTACGTTTCCAAAATCTTATCCGAACCTCATATCGTCCAATTTTCGATTTAAAATCAATTCAGACTACAAATTTTTGATTTTAAATCAACTTAATACTTAAACAATTTAAATTTCAAATTTCAACACTGTGTTAAATTAGTTTACAACTTACATTCCAATTCAAACCCATTTACGTCCATTTGGTTCCAAAACTTTAATTCTAAAGTTAAATTTCATTAGATTAAAATCAACAACAATTTTAATCTTAAAATTAAATTAAATTATAAATGCATAGTTTCAAGTTTAAATCTTTATATTTGCAGCATGGATTTTGAGGCTTGTTTTTTTTTTTCATTATCAAAACAACAAAGGGAAATGCATTTCGATAATTTATACTTTAAAATCTAGAAAAAAATCGAAACGTCAAAGTTGTAGAGAAAATATTAGCTTTCCAAAACATCAAGTGCTTTTAGATTCTAATTAAAATGAGAAGGATATGCTCAAAATTTTAACAGGGAGTCATAAAGTTTGTGTAATAGCCAGGAAAATCAGAACCAATTTAAAATTTTATTTTGGCTATTTCAATGAATTTTGAATAGTTAAAATAATTTATTTAAAATAATAACAATTAAAAATTTATTTAAATCAAAGTTAGAATGAATATATTTATTTTAATTTTAAAAGGAGTTAGAAATAGCGCGGTAGTTTGAAAATTTGAATTTGAACTTTGAGTGAATGTACAGGATTCAAAATAAATCGGATTTTAGAGAAACCAAAAATATTTAAAACTGTTTAAAAATATCTTTCTGATGAATCTGAAAAATTGAAATTTCGTAGTGGGAATAAGAAGTTATGGTTAGCTGAATATTCAGAATAGTCGCTATGTAATTTAATATACTATATAACCCGTATAAATAGCCATTTTGCAAACGACCTCCGTTTTCGACGAAACTACCCTGGTTGGATCCGGAATGTCAAATTATTGCTAGATTCCAATTTTCAAATTTTTTGGAATTAATATATGAGCGTGGCAAAAGAAAATATGTTTTGACAATTTCAGTCAATTTGGGTTGACCAGAAAATGCCCATTAAACGGTCTCCAAATTAGATGAAATTAATTTTGTTAGGACCATATCGTCAAAACATAGCTAGATTTATTTTTCCGAAATTTTTGGAGTCAGTATATGGCCCCAGTAAATTAAAATGTACGATCAAATTTAATAATTAAATGTTTTGTATTTTAATTTAAAGAAAAATTGGCTGAAACGATCAAATGGGCTGATGAGACCTAGTCCATTGTGTCCGGAATATGTGTAATTAGTTGGGGGCGACAGTCGTTAGGCCCGGTTTGGAGTCTGGACCGATAAACAAATAATTTGTAAATTAAAATTATATTAAGTAGTAATTATATATTAAAAAAAATTACAAAAGCCCAGAAACCCTAGTCCCAATTGTGCACCGCCAGGAGTAAAAATCAATGGCCACATTCTTGCTATTTTAGTTCCCAAATAATTTCAAATTGGTTCCAAATTAAATCAGGGCCTCAAAACAAAAATCAAAGAGGCTTGAGAGATCTTTGAAACCATACGGGTTTGATCATATTTAATTGAGTAAATTGTCTGAAATCGACCCTCAAAGTGGCGCCATTCAAGTTGAATCGCTGGGCTCCTAGAGCCATCGAGTTCATCAGAACTCATGGAGGAAGAGGCGCCACGTAGGCGCAGCGAGGTGCGAGGTCTGATCGGGGTCTGGTTCCCTAGAGCGGCGGCAACGGACGGATTTATATTTTGAGCATATGGGTTCTCCTGAACCTGTGAAGAAGGAGTAGCCACAGTTTTTGAATGTTGCAAAGGTTTAATTTGGGTTTTTATTATTTATTAATTAAATTTATATGTAATTAAATGTAAATCTAATCATACCTTTATCATACGATAACGAAATTCAATGAAACAGGAAGCGTTGGGACCGTATTTTCGAGATCTATATTTCAGAAGAGACCGTAGAATTTTTGGAGCATTCTACAATTTTAGATGAAATAAAAAGCAATGTGAGATTTTTGAATCCAAATTAATTAAATAAAATTATATTAGGGTGCAAACGGAGTTTAGAAACTCCCGACACCGTCGTCCACAGACCGTGGACGACTTGATTATATTGTGATGTGAAATTGGTTGATTTTTGGTGATTGATTGTGGTTGAAACGAAATTGGTTGATATTGTGAAAATAGATTGTATAAAAAAATGTATTAGGAAATGAAACCCTTGTATTGCCGCAAGGCCTATGTTAGTGCAAGGAGCCGTACTAGGGACGGTGGCAGTTTTAATTACCCTACCGTTATTACGTCGAAATTTTCTGAAATATTTTTGTGTTATAAAATATTCATGTTATTATATAAAATTGTTTGACTGAAAATTAGGTTTCTATTATATATATATATATATATATATATGAAAATGATCATTATGAGTCAACATAAAATTCATATTTTTGTTGTTAGATAAAATTGGTCATTGGTTGCAATAATAAAAATGTTTTACTTGGAAATTTACATTTTTAATGTATATGATACATTAAAAATAAACATTGTGATAAAAAAATGTGTTTACTTTGAAATTTACATTTTTAATGTATATGAAACATTAAAAATAAACATTGTGATAACAAAAATGTTTTACTTGGAAATTTACATTTTAATGTAAATGAAACATTAAAAATAAACATTATGATAATAAAATTGTTTTACTTGGAAATTTACGTTTTTAATGTAAATGAAACATTAAAAATAAACATTGAGATATAAAAACGTATTTACTTTGAAATTTACATTTTTAATGTAAATGAAACATTAAAAATAAGTATTGATAAATAAAAATGTGTTTACTTTGAAACTTATATTTTGAATGTAAGTGAAACATTAAAAATGCAACAACCCGTATTTTTGGCTGTCATATATTTAATTGAATTTATTATTTTAAATATTATAATTGGAATATAAATGGATTTAAAAACTAAGTTCGTTATTTAAACGAAGTTTGAACGATATATATTAATATAATTATAAAACAAGCTCAAAATGGCGCGGTAGTTCGTAAAATGGAGTGTTGAACTTCAACTGAATATACAGAGTTCGATATAAATCGGATTCTATGAAACAAGAAATGTTGGGATCATGTTGACTATAATTTTCATGTGGAAGAGAAAAATCCAGATTTCGTATTTTACATTGTTAGTTATGGCCAAATCAAATTTTAAAATAGTCGCTATGGAAATTATTATTAAAATATAACGATTATTTAATATATTTAAATGGGAAATTTAAATCGTTTAAACACAAAATTGACGATATTGAGTTGTGTAAACTATATCTGGAATTGTGTGTATATATATATATATTCAGCTTGAATATATATGATAAAAATAATTTATTATGATTTATTTGAATTAATTTGGAATTTATATAATATTTTAATTGATATAATATATAAGCATTAAAATAGCCATTTTTGCAAACGGTCTCCATTTTCAGTGAAATTAGTTTCATTGGAACTGTATCGTTAAATTATTGTAAGAAACTCAAATTTCGCAGTAAACCAATGTCGTATGTGACTTGAGTGGCCAAAAATGCCTTTTTCCTATTTAATTGTTAGACAATTCAAAAAGGGGTAACTTTAAACGAATAAACGACCGACCAAATGAACTCCGATTTGGACAAAACAAGATTCATTGGATCCGTAAGGAAGAGGCCTACTAAAATTTCAAGGCTTCATATTTATTGGATTTTTCTATAATTTTAGGGGTTTTAAATGCTTGATTTTTCATCGATAATTATATAGGACTTTTCACAAACGACCTCGGAATTTGACGAAACCTGTCCCATCGGGTCAGGAATATTTTTTTATGCTAGAATTAGCATTTTTATCTGAAAACGAAATTCGTTTGTAGTGGTTTTGCGTGTTACTTCACCGCGAAGTTTCATTGATAATATTATAATGCTTTAATTCAACTATATATACCCATACTATGAGTCAAAACCCTATTTTTCTCGTCTATTGGTTAACTGATAAAATGAGCCGCCACTAACTCCATCAAATAGAACCTACGAATGATATCACTCAGATCTTGCTCCACTTAAACTAAATACCCATTCATCATTTCAGATAAACCTCAACTAAAATCTTAAAGTGCATGTCGTGGCCTTGAGATTGAACCGCTACGATGTATTTTTAGCTGTTGGAGTGCCCAGAACCAAGTCACAAAGCCGGCAGGTTCGAACTGAATGTAAGGGCAAGCGGTGAACTCGAGTTGAACCGTGCTTAAGGCGAAGGTTGAGGAGGGTCGGACGGTTCTTTCGGTGATGTCAGATCGACACCTGGTGTTCTAGAAGTGCGTGCGGTGGTTGGTAAAAGGATGGGCAGTGTGGTTCGTGTTCAGTGGGGAAACAAGCGAAGGGTTGAAAGTAGTAAAGAGTATATCGGCCAACCTTAAAACGTGATTCACTTTAACTAATACTGATTGTGATTAATCATTTTGAATTAAAATGGTATAAATTAATATGTTAATAATCCTTGCATGTATGAACAGGACCTGAAAACCAAAACAATTCGAACGAGAGGGAGAAACAAAGGGTGTCGGCCGAAATTTGTTAAACCAGAATTAATTAGAACCTAATTAATCCCTAATCAAATGGCTAAGTATAATTAGTTTAATCGTGTGTTAATTTAAATTTAAATCTACTGCAGGGAATTGGAAAAGAAAATAAGGACGGGAGAGGACTAAAGAAGTTGTCGGCCATATCCTTTGTAAAAGTAATTAATATAGGTATTAACTTCATTGAAGTATTTAGTGTTAAATTTAATGCAATTAGGAGTATATAATAAGGTAGGAATTTCTATAGGTATATGTCGGCGGGGGTTTGGATGAAAAGAATGAAGAATAAATAACTGTGATGTTCTGGACGAGGAACAATACTAATAATGGAGTAATGGTTGATCGCTTCTTTTCTATGAATCAGTAAAGCGCGACATTTAAATTAAATTCTGCAAGCACACAGGTGTGTAGCATACAGGTCGAACACAGGGAGGTGTTATTAAAAATTATTATCTATTTATTCTTGGGCGAGTTAGACGAAGTTTGTAGTTGTTTTTTTTTTATGTTGTTGAAATTACTCTGAATCTAATCAGTATCAAATTCAACAATTGAAAAGAAAAGGAACAATTACTAGAAAAAGAGAACAACAACTAGAACAATAACAGAAATTAAAAGTAGGATTCCTATTGAAACTAATCAACAGTGAATCGCTAACAAGCAGTAATAAAAGAAAATAACAATATGCATTCTAGCCAAACCTAATTAGGTAGATAACACAAATTGTTATGAAATTAAAATAACAATAAAACTAGAAAAAAGAAAAGACTTCTATTAGAACAAAAGAGAATACAGAATAGAAAAAATGAATGGCATTTACAATGGGACATCATGTATATTTATAGAGATGTAGACCAAATCCTAATCAAATCAATGACTAAATGGCCCTCTTTTCCCAAGAATTAATATCATATCTCTTGCCTTCCTTGACCAAGCTTGATTGGAAAGCAAATCACGGTGAATATCTTCCAAATCTTCCCTATCTTCCATGTGGAAAATTGATTGATTGATTGATGAGCAGATTGTATGTGATTAATTCTTCAAAACAAGGATACTCATTAGACTCCAAAGGCAACAAGGGATAAAATCTTCAGAATTGATCTTTTCTTGGCAATATTTCTATCAGAAATTCTTTTAATTAGAAATTGAAAAATGAATTTTCTGAATTGATTTCCATGACTACTTCTGAAATGTCTATTAGTGAATATCATACATACACATAAATATGTATATATATAATATAACACTAATTAATATATTCTTCATAGCAAAGGGCCAGTGTGAACGCGTTCTGTTCTTTGGCAAAAAGTGAGCTCGACGGGGATCGAACTCAGGTCTATCAGTACAAATTTCCATGCAATTACCAGTGATCTACAACGTCTTTTGTAATTGAGGTGGCTTTAATACGGGGAAGTAGCTTTTTATCTGTAGTTGGCAATTAATTTGAAACGAAGGAGGCATTTCTTGACATCCTGTAAAAACATACATAAGTAACCAAAGTATCATTTATTTATTTACAAAAGATAAAATATACGAGCATAAAATAAACACATTTCTATGTTAATCAAATACCCCCACACTTATCTTTTACTCGTCATCAAGTAAAAAGAAAATGAAAAACTAACTAGATAGGTCGCACTTTCGTAGGAAACACGATTGCATTGAGCGCATGCAACAAGCCATTAAACCTCTAGGTATCCCTAGTAGGACGAGTGGTGTCTCGTAAGGGTTTTCAGCGGATACTACCCACAAAATCCAAATGCAGTATGCTATGATTCTAATGAAACTACATGAATGCAATGGACATATGCAAATAAAAACGAAAAATGAAAACACGACTTATTTCAGGAAAGTGGTACAACAAATTAAGTTAATAATTTCTAATCAGTTGATTTTATTTTAGATACCTCGACTTGTCACAAATTTTCAATATAAATCAAGTTTTCAAATGTTAAATTCCAGTTTGGCCAGTTAGTTCGGTCGATAACAAAGTATAGCCATGAAATAAATTCTTAGTTTGCTTGGCACAGTTTGTAAAGTGGTATTCTAATTTTCTCATGTATGGCTAGTCAAATCAATAAGGTCAAGAAGTGTTTGGGCATCATCGCTTATTCTTTATTCTATAAAATTTTAAGATTTATGATTAAGTACATACACCTAACTTAGAAGACCAAGGTTTACCACCTATGCACTGCCTCGCGGACTAACGGAGAGTGGGTAAAGAGCTTGGCGGATTGTGCAGGCCGACTTTGTCTTTGTCAACAACGTGTCGGTAATCCTTAGGTGTCCAATCTCGTAAAATGAGACCAAGATATTCCAACGCTGACTTTGTCAACAACGTGACGGATAGAGCTTGGCGGGTTTGCATACCAACGCTCGATATACAAGCAATGTTGGATACCCTTGGATTACTATTATTATTATTATTATTATTGAATTTATAAGCACAAAAAGAGAGTTACGCGAATTCAACTTAACACAACTTAGTTTTAAAGATTTGACAGGCCATTATAAGTATTTTAAGTCCTCCACTTGTTTAAACAAAGTCTACAATATAGAATAGATTTCATGGCCATCACCTAAGAATCTCCCTATGTACCGGTTACACTATTATCCCTCAAAATTAAACTTTTCATTATATTTCTTATTCGATCTAAGTTGAGAGAGAAAATACTATCAACTGGCTAGAAATTGAAAACTTATTTTGTTGTATCAATTGAAAATGAGTCGTATTTTTTAAAAAAAAATTATGGTATGTTACTACGATATAAAATGTATGATGGTCCTACATGAAAAGAAAGAAAAATTAAAGAAAAATCAAAAGAATGCAATGCAGACTCCCCCCACACTTGATTGAGACAGTGTCCCAACTGTCTAAGGCAGAAAAACAAAAATAAAATAAAAAAATGAAAAAGAAAAATAAAAGAAAAAGAACGTGTACCACCTGATTTCATGGTGGATGATCAGGCTCATGCAGATCGATAGGGTCATCTTCGTCATATTGCTCGAATTCCAAAAATGGTTTCAGTCGTTGACCGTTTACTTTGAAGACTTTTCCATCCCTAGGATTTTCAATTTCAACCGCTCCATGAGGATATACTGTTTTCACAACATAAGGTCCAGTCCATCGAGATCTGAGTTTTCCTGGAAACAAGTGAAGTCTAGAGTCGTATAAAAGAACTTTTTGACCTATGTTGAATTCCTTACGAAGTATGTTTTTGTCGTGTTAGGCTTTGGTTCTTTCTTTGTAGATTTTCGCATTTTCATACGCCTCATTTCTTAATTCCTCTAATTCCGAAATTTATAACTTCCTATGTGAGCCGGCTTTTTCTAAGTCAAAATTCAAAATTTTTATGGCCCAAAGGGCATGATGCTCTAGTTCAAGAGGCAAGTGACAGGCCTTTCCGAAGACTAATCGATATGGTGACATCCCTAGATTGGTTTTATAAGCAGTGCGAAAAGCCCAAAGTGCATCAATCAGTTTTACGGACCAATATTTTCTATTGGAATTCACGGTTTTCTCAAGAATTTATTTGATTTGTCTATTGGAAACTTCTAATTGTCCACTAGTTTGTGGATGGTAAGGTGTTGACATCTTGTGTGTGATTGAGTATTTCTTGAGCAAGGATTCAAAAGTACGATTACAGAAATGAGTTCCATTATCGCTAATGATAGCTCGAGGTGTGCCAAAGCGTGAAAAGATGTTTTCTTTGAGGAATTTGACAACAACCTTGTTGTCGTTGGTTTTGGTCGGAATGGCTTCAACCCATTTTGAGACATAATCTACCGCAAGCAAGATGTAAAGATTCCCAAATGAATTAGGGAATGGTCCCATGAAATCGATGCCCTTAACATCGAATAATTCAATCACTAAAATGGGGTTGAGAGGCATCATGTTTCGCTTAGTGATTCGACCCGTTCTTTTACATCGCACACATTTAGAGAAAAATTCGAAAGCATCACGGAAGAGTGTGGGCCAATAAAAACCACTTTGCAAAACTTTTGCAGCAGTTTTTCTTGCTCCAAAGTGACCGCCACAAGCATGGTCATGTGAGAAAGAGAGAATACTTTGGTGTTCATGATCGGGCACACACCTTCGAATGATTTGGTCTAGAGAGTATTTGAAAAGATATGGGTCGTCCCAATAGAAATTTCAAACTTTCGAGAGAAATTTTTGTTTATCTTGTTTCGACCATTCAGCGGGCAATTGTTGTGTGATAAGATAATTCACAATGTCAGCGTACCAAGGGGTGTTAGAGATGGAAAGAATTTGTTCGTCAGGAAAATAGTCATCGATTTGGGTGTCGTTAACATTTTCGTGCACAATTCGAGAGAGATGATCAGCTACGACATTTTCAGAACCCTTTTTATCTCGTATTTCTATATCGAATTCTTAAAGAAGAAGGATCCAACGAATCAAGCGGGCCTTAGCATCCTTCTTAGAAAGCAAATATCATAGGGCAGCATGATCAGTGTAAACTATGACTTTGGATCCTATGAGATATGGTCTGAATTTCTCAAGAGCGAAGACAATTGCCAAAAATCCCTTTTCAGTAGTTGAGTAATTCAATTGGGCCTCGTTTAAGGTTTTTCTAGCGTAATAAATGACTCGTGGGAGTTTATCGATACGCTGACCTAAGATGGCTCCAACTGCAAAGTCAGAAGCGTCGCACATAAGTTCGAACAGCTGAGTCCAATCAGGAGGTTGAATGATGGGAGCTGTGGTCAAGATTGACTTAAGAGTTTCAAAAGACGTTTTGCAGTCATTGGAGAATTCGAACTTAACGTCTATGGCAAGTAAATTTGAGAGAGGTTTTGAAATTTGAGAGAAGTCCTTAATGAATCTTCTATAAAATCCCGCATGGCCAAGAAATGAACGAACATCTTTAACAGACTTAGGAGGAGGTGGATTAGCAATCAAATCGATTTTAGATTTGTCGACTTCAAGGCCATCTTTGGAGACGACGTGGCCTAGAACTATCCCCTTTTTAACCATGAAATGACACTTTTCCCAATTAAGCACGAGAGATTTTTCCTTACAACGTTTGAGGACGAGTTCTAAATGAGTGAGGCATTGGGAAAAAGAAGATCCATAGATTGAAAAATCATCCATGAATATTTCTAAGAATTCGTCCACCATATCAGAGAAAATACTCATCATACACCTTTGGAAAGTCGCGGGAGCATTACAAAGACCAAAAGGCATGCGACGATTAGCAAAGGTTCCAAAGGGACAAGTAAAGGTGGTCTTGTGTTGATCCTCTAAAGCAAAAGGGATTTGGTTGTAGCCAGAGTATCCATCGAGAAAACAATACTACTCATGACCCACTAAGTGTTCGAGCATTTGGTCAATAAAAGGTAAGGGAAAATGGTCTTTTCGTGTGGCTGCGTTGAGCTTTCGATAGTCGATACACATACGCCATTTTGTTTTGATTTTTGTTGGGACAAGCTAGTTACTTTCATTTTTGATCACTGTGACTCCCAATTTATTTGGTACGACTTGTACCGGACTCACCCAGGTACTATCAGAGATGGGATAGATGATGTTATTGTCTATACATTTGATTATCTCCTCCTTGACCACTTCTCTCATGTTTGGGTTTAATCGCCTTTGAGCCTCACGGATGGGTTTAGCCTCATCAACTAAGTGTATGCGATGTTCCACAATTGATGGGCTAATTCCTTTTATATCGCTCAGTTCCCATCCCAAGGCATCTTTATTTTCCTGCAAAACTTCTAAGAGTTTTTCTTCTTGGTCCTCGGTAAGATCAGAGGCCAAGATTACGGGAAAAGTTTCTGAGGAGTCTAAGTTTGCGTACTTAAGGTCTTGTGGCAAGGGTTTGAGATCTAACTTAGGATGTTCTTGAGTGTTAACGTTGGTTAACATTCCTTGGTTAGATTCAGAAGACGAAGGATTTAAGTCAAGAAATTCATTCAGTTCAGAAATGTATTCCAGTTCGTCGAAATCGGAATCGAAATGTTCCAGACACATTTTCAAGGCTTCAGAAGTGTCATTAGAGGTTTTGTCAACTATGGTTTGAATCATGTCGATTTCATCGGTCTCAAAATCCCTAGGTTGTTTGTTGAGATTGAAGATGTTTAGCTCAATGGTTAGGTGCCCGAAGGAAAGTCGAAGTTGACCGTTCCTACAATTAATGACAGCATTTGAGGTTGCTAAGAAGGGTCATCCTAAAATCAATGGTATTTGAACTTTGGGATTTGAGACAGGCTCTGTTTCTAAAATTATGAAATCGACAGGGAAGTAAAACTGTTCGATCTATATCAAGACGTCTTCGATATTTCCCAATGGCTTTTTGACAGACCGATCTGCTAACTGAAGGGTGATGTTTGTTGGTTTAATTTCCCCTAACCCAAGTTGACAATAAACAGTATAAGGAAGAAGATTGACACTGGTACCAAGGTCGAGTAGGGCACGAGAAATATGGGTGTTTCCTATTTTGCAATCAATCGTAGGGCAGCCAGGGTCTTTGTACTTGACTGGGGTATGATTCGAAAGAGCAGAGCTTGTATTCGTAGTTAGAAAGGCGGTTTTTGGGAAATTAGTTGCATGTTTTTGTGTGCACAATTCCTTAAGACATTTGGCATATTAAGGAATTTGTTCAATTGTGTCTAAAAGAGGAATGTTCACATGGACTTGTTTGAAAATTTCAAAAATTTTATCGAAATTTGCCGCTTTCTTCTTATTGTTGAGCCTATGGGGAAATGGAGCTATTGGTTTTTCGATTCTGTGACGAGTTTCATCATTCGGGGAAGAAGATTTATCCAAGGAAATAGAAGGTGGTAAGGTCGTAGAAGATGGAATGTTGGTATTGCCAACATTAATTTTCGAAGGTGGGTCGGGTTTGCCGACACTGGAAGAAGAATTGTTGGGATTGCCAACATTTAAGGAATCTTGAGGTTTAGAGGAATTGGTATTCGAAGCAGATGGGTGATTATCAAGATTTGGCATTAGGGTCGAGTTAGAAGGTTCGTCAGGGTCGCCCACGTTATTATTAACCCTCTTTCCAGATCGAAGGGTTGTAACAGCATTGACTGGATTATGGTTTTCGTCCTCACAAGAATTTACAGCACGAGAGTTATATTTTTGATTCACCTCAGGTTGACTCGGCAACTTTCCCTTCTCGTTATTTTTCGCTAGTTCCTTTATCATATTCATCATCTGTTCCATTTGTTTTTCTAAACGCACAATGTCTTGTGATGGTTGAGAAGGTTGAGATGATTGGTTTGATGATTGAAAATTGGGGTGTCTATAAGGTTGTTTGGATTGAGATGCTGTTTGAGAGGTTTGAGAAATTGGAGGTGGAGCTTGATAATTTGGATTGGGAATAAAGGGTTGCACGTGAGATGGGTTAGCCGAATTATTGGGGTTTGACCAAGAAAAATTTGGGTGGTTCCTCCAACCAGGATTGTATGTGGATGAGTGAGGATTATTTTGAGCTATGGCATTAGCTTAGTCCTGAGAGTAATAGTGGGGTAGCCCTTCTCCGGCTTGAGGAGTTTGATTTTCTAAAGGAATTTGACTTGGGTCCACGACATGAACTCCTCTGGTAGAAGTACGAATGGGAACACGAATCGATTCCCACTGCTTGTCCTTTTCAGAATAATCTTCTAAGAATTGCCAAGCTTCATCAGCTGTCTTAGACATAAAATCTCCTCCACACATTGATTCTAGTTGAGTTCTAGTCTGATCGTTTAGCCCTTCATATGCAATTTGACATAAGTGATCTTTTAGAATTCCATGATGAGGGCAACTATATAATAGCTGGTTGAATCTCTCAAAGTATTTTGAATAAGTTTCCCCCTCGTTTTGACAAAATTGATTTATCTCGGTTCAGATTTTTAGAGTTTTGTGGAAAGGGAAAAACTTTTTGAAGAATGCAGTGTCAAATTCATCCCAACTCCTTATGGAATGTCTTGGAAGAGAATTTAGCCATCTTTTAGCGCTTTCAAGTAGTGCAAATGGGATTAGCCTTAGCTTGATCGATTCGTTAGATAATTGTTGCATTTTTGTTGTGGAAGCATACAATTCAAATTCACTTAGAAATTTATAAGCATTTTCAGACCCAGTAAATTTTGGTACCCCTTGGATAAAAGAATGTTTTAGCTCAAAATTGTTTCCTTCAGCTGGTGGGAACACAATGATAGATGGTTGAACGGTCCTAGTAGGATAACATCGATCACGAAGAGACAAGGGTCTATCCATTTGGATATTGAGATTTTGAAAATTTTGATTTATTTGATTTTGATCTCCAAAGTTTGGAAAGTTTTGATTCACTCGATTTTGATCCAATTCTATTGGAAAATTTTGGTTGATACGAGAACGCCTATGAGAATTTTGTTGGCTAACACTTTTTTCACTCATTGTTGTTAAATGCAAGCACATAAATTAGCTACAATGAAGTTTTCTGTCCTTATTGGCTCCTAACCCAAAATTATATAGTGACACGTTTGATTACTTAGATCAAAAGATTTCTTAGCCAGTTAATGGACAGGATTTATCGGTGCACCAGGAATCACCCTAGCAATGCATCCGAAGGTTTAAGTACCTTCAGAGTAACAACCGATATAATATTTGCGAATCACCGTAATATTTATAAATGGTTATTTCTCTGCCATAGTCTAGACACCAAGAAATAATTCATTCCAAATGAATCAACTATCACAATACAATTAAGCCCTAGATGAGCCCGTGACTCCCTTAAGTCCAACGTCTAACCGTTATTATTAGTCAGGTTCTACGATGAAATGCAATTTGTGGGCTAAGGAAAGGGTGATGAAATCCCTCACCTTATGTGAATTGGGGTATTGCCCTTAACAGAATGAATAAAAAGGCAAAAATAACAACAATCACACAAAATAATTGCAGAAATTAAAAAAAATTACATTCAAGCCGCTGCCCCTGCAGAATTTTTTTACAACAATTGTCTATATTTTTTTTTTCTTTGCGGCAGAGCACCTGCAGTGTTTTAAAAATTTCTCACCATGATCGGCAGTCCGTCCAGAGAAATTGGGTAGCGCTAGCGCGTTCACACCCGACTTGGTGTGCAACCGCTCCAACAATTCGACTTCAACTATTTGCAATTGTTTGACTTTTGAATTTCTCCACTTCGGTCTTGCTTGTTTTCCTTCCTCCGCTTGATCTTGATTTTGATTTCTTTTTTTTTTTAAGAAACTGTTAAAACAAGGAAAGAGATTAAAGAAAAAAAAAGGAATAGAAGACAAAACTAGCAATATATTTTTTTTCTTGTTTTTGGAGATTGCAATGTCAATAAATAACATCAAATCTGCCAATCAAGAGTTTTTTTCAGAAAAAATGGAAAGGAATAGTATTAGAAGAAAATAAATCTAAAGTAAAAGGAAACAAAATAAATGAAAAGAGAAAGAGGGAAGGAGATTCTATTGAAAATAGGGAACGAAAAAGCAAAAGGAAAGAGTTGTTTTTTTTTTTTAAATTAATATGTTGAAAAGAAGAAAGAATTTGTAAAAGAAGAGAATGGGATTGAGAAATAAAAAGGAAAGAAATAGGTGAAAATTAGTAACTTTTTTTTCCTTTTAAAATTTGTAAAATGAAGAAAAGGAGTGTATAAAAAATAAGAAAGGAAATGAAGGAAAGAAACTGAAAATTTGGTAAGAAATTAAAAGAAAAAGTGGCAAATTTTTTTTTTTATAAAAGGAAAGCAATGAGAGAAAATAGCAAGCAAATTAAAGATGTGAAAACTAAAAAGGTGATTGCAAAATGGAAAGAAATTTGGGTAATGGAATTATTCAGCAACAACGAGAAAATTTAGAAAGAAATTTGTTTTTTTTTTAAAGGGTAAGAGATTTGCAACAGAAGGAGATTTGTGAGAAGAAATTATAAGAAAATGGCAAGAATTTGTACAATGGGAAGAATTTAATGACAAAAATTTTCTTTTTTTTTCTGATTTGTAAAAGAAGAAAGAGAACGTAGAAGATTGGGAAAAGAAATGGAAAGATGGAAAGAAATAAAGCAAAAATTGAAAGGTTTTTTTTTCCTTTAGAATTGAAAAGAAGGAAGAATTTATAAAAGAAAAGAAGGAGATTAAGAAATAAAAAGGAAATAAATAAATGAAAGAAAAAAGGAAATAAGGTCAAGAAAATTTGGCAAGTTCTCTTTTTTTTTATTTGCCTAAAGTAGGAATAAATTCGCAAGAGGGAACAAACAAATGTAAAAATTGGGAAGGAAGGAATAGATGAGATTAAAGAAAAGAAACTAAGAGACAAAAGTGGCAAGAATTTTTTTCTCTTCTCTTGTTTAGATGATTCTAGCACCAATGTCTGATACAAAATCAACTAATAAAGAGATTTTTTTTGTTTTTGGCAAAACAAAAACTAAAATAAAAACTAGCACGAATCAGATATTAAATAAACAATAAAATTTAATCGTTACCTCCCCGGCAACGGCGCCAAAAACTCGATCGCTGCTTTTCTATGAATCAGTAAAGCGCGACATTTAAATTAAATTCTGCAAGCATACAGGTGTGTAGCATACAGGTCGAACACAGGGAGGTGTTATTAAAAATTATTATCTATTTATTCTTGGGCGAGTTAGACGAAGTTTGGAGTTGTTTTTTTTTTATGTTGTTAAAATTACTCTGAATCTAATCAGTATCAAATTCAACAATTGAAAAGAAAAGGAACAATTACTAGAAAAAGAGAATAACAACTAGAACAATAACAGAAATTAAAAGTAGGATTCCTGTTGAAACTAATCAACAGTGAATCTCTAACAAGCAGTAATAAAAGACAATAACAATATGCATTCTACCCAAACCTAATAAGGTAGATAACACAAATTGTTATGAAATTAAAATAACAATAAAACTAGAAAAAAGAAAAGACTTTTATTAGAACAAAAGAGAATACATATTAGAAAAAATGAATGGCATTTACAATGGGACATCATGTATATTTATAGAGATGTAGACCAAATCCTAATCAAATCAATGACTAAATGGCCCTCTTTTCCCAAGAAGTAATATCATATCTCTTGCCTTCCTTGACCAAGCTTGATTGGAAAGCAAATCACGGTGAATATCATCCAAATCTTCCCTATCTTCCATGTGGCAAATTGATTGATTGATTGATGAGCAGATTGTATGTGATTAATTCTTCCAAACAAGGATACTCATTAGACTCCAAAGGCAACAAGGGATAAAATCTTCAAAATTGATCTTTTCTTGGCAATATTTCTATCAGAAATTCTTTTAATTTGAAATTGAAAAATGAATGTTCTGAATTGATTTCCATGAATACTCCTGAAATGTCTATTAGTGAATATCATACATACGCATGAATATGTATATATATAATATAACACTAATTAATATATTCTTCATAGCAAAGGGCCAATGTGAACGCGTTCTGTTCTTTGGCAAAAAGTGAGCTCGACAGTGATCGAACTCAGGTCTCTCAGTACAAATTTCCGTGCAATTACCAGTGAGCTACAACGTCTTTTGTAATTGAGGTGGCTTTAATACGGGGAAGTAGCTTTTTATCTGTAGTTGGCCTTTAATTTGAAACGAAGGAGGCATTTCTTGACATCCTGTAAAAACATACAGAAGTAACCAAAGTATCATTAATTTATTTACAAAAAATAAAATATACGAGCATAAAATAAACACATTTCTATGTTAATCATGTATAGATCTGGGATGGAATGCTGAACCCCATTGAGCAAGCAAGGGATGGAACAGAAGTAACCAATTAGCCTAATTTAACATAATTAAGTAAATGGATTTTTATTAAATTATAATTAATAGATGGTTATAATTAATGAAAGCATATATTAAGATAATTTTTAATTTATGCAGAATGAACATGTGAACAGCGTAAAGAGCAGTGTTGATCGAAGAAGCTTCTGGTGCACGAAAAGAAATTGTTTCGGCCCATATAAATTAACAGTGTAATTAGTTAACTAATTAATTATTAATTATTAATTATTAATTAAGACCAATTATTTTAATTAAAGAGTGGATGGTTAAAATGCTAATAACTAATCCACAAGTGATCAGAATCGGACAAACTAGGTGCCATTGAACTCGCATCGACGAGATCTACATTTTGGAACAGTACTGGGCAGAACTGGAATCAACCGGAATTTTTAATTAAATTAAACTCTCGTTTAATTTAATTAAAACCAATCGTTCAACAACAAAATCAACTCAAGATGTGTTAAACTCACTCAGTTCTTACCATTTATATTTATATAAATTGGGTTTTTATTTTGTGTGTTCTGTTTGACAATGGTTGAGTGTTTGCTAGTTATATATTTATCAGTTGATTTAACTGATGAAATTAAACTATTGTTTAATTTCAGTGAAATACCAAATCGTTATGTTAACGATTGGATCCAATGAAGGTAATTTACCTTGTTGGTCACATTTATTTATAAACATGGTTTAATTGTTTGAATGGTTTGTTGATTGGTTAATTTTAAATAGCCGTTATTTATTGTTATAGAAATTATCAGTTAAATGAAATTGAATGTTCTGATTTGAAATAACCAGTTTTGTATACAGGGAAGAACAGATTGGAGGGATCCAATGGGATTCCTTAAATATACTATTTATTTTCATATTATCATATATGAACTATCATGATTGGGCGGTTGATTTGATTTGTGATCATTGACTGAAAAGTCAACCTTTGTTCTATTTTAATCAATAGGAATTAGTGGTTGAGTAATCGGTAGTAAATGGCCAAAGAATAAGCTGTTTTGTTTTATATTGATTTGCCGTATGGTGGATCGATAGAACTAAAGTTATAAAATTTATTTTATAACTAGTGTTAGATTTTTAAATATATTATTTTAAATAAAATTTTGTTAAAGGAAATAAATATTTATTTATTTTATTTAAATTTATAATTAATTATTAATTAATTTTATAAAGTCAATTCTGATGTTAATCAGATCTATAAACTTATGAATAGAAATTAACCTAACCGTTAAGTTTGGATAATTGTTTGTTTAAAGAACAATAAAATGAAATTATTTAAAATAATTACTATTAAATAATTTAAAGAGAGAACTAATTGGAATCGTTTAACGTGATAATTGTGTTTTGAGTGGACTAAATCGACCGCATTTTAATTGGAATTGATTATTTAATTAGCCTAATTTGAAAAAATCTAATAAAATAGCTTAGTGAGTATTGTTTAATTTTAATAAGATTTAAAATGGAAATTTATTATTTATTTTAGTAAATTAAGTAATTAACTATGGAAGTAGTTAATGATTGAAATAAATTATTATTTTAATAATAATATAGGGAATTACTTTTTAATTGAAATTCATTTAAAGGTAATTGAAAATGAAATCTAATTGAATGGTAGAAGGGGTTTATGAACGGGTTTATATTTAAAACTCAAATTTTTTTTACAATGAAGTTATAAAGAGGAATTTAAGCAAAGATGATAGCTTAAATAAATGTGACTAAATATGTGAATTAAGTTAAAAATGGAATGGAGATGAAAAGGGTTCATAATAAACCAGAGTTGTATAAAAAAAGTTGAGGAGTAATATCGTTAATTTTAAGTTAACGCTACTTAATAATGGGATTAAGTAAGAAGGGGAATTAAAGTAAGATTTCAAAAGAAGAAATAGTTGAATGGATTTGGAAAGGGATTGGTAAAAGTGAATTTGGGTAAAGAAGTGGATCATAGAATTTGATAAACAAATCTGAATCATGAGATGAAATTGTTTAAAAAGGTAAACGTTAAAAAGTTGTGCTTTACAAGGAATTACTTAATTATTAAATTAATGAATAATGTTATATATGAGAAGGAGATTTTCACAGAGATAGGAAGGTTGTATGAAATCGTATTTTGAATAAAATAGTAAAATGGGAATTCGTATTTGTAACACCCCTCCTCTGTTAAGGTCACTCACAAAGGGAATGCCTTAACTTTGGTGGAGCATTTTAGTAAACAGAACAGAAACTTACAAGAAAGATAAAACAGTACTTGAAAATTTTTAACTTTATTACAGCGGAAACAGAAATCAATATGGTTACATCCTTTCAAATCTCAGAATTCAAGTACAAAATATCAGTCTTGTACAAAAGCCTTCAAAATGCATGGTTTAAAATCATAATCCCCACAGAAGAAGACAAGCCATACTTTAAGCACTTCAAGCAGAAGAAATCCGGATCTAGCTAGAGTATTCCCTCCTTAGAAAACCTGGGGGGGGGAGGGGAATGGAAGAAAAGAGGCGAAACAACAAGGGTCAGACATAAAGTCTGGCAAGTCCAGTGACTTTCAGCATATGAACAGATAATAATAATTTGACATGAACATAAAACTGGATGAGAGATAACTGTAATAGGTGTAGCAGATATAACAGAAGAACAGAATGACATAAACTATTGCTTTACACTTCTCTGCACTAATACTAGTATAACAGAATTAGGTGTCACCCTAATGCCTAAACCGAAACAGAAACGGGTACAGAATAATTTAACAGAAACTGATTGCTAATAATGGGCCTTTACTACCCGATCAGAAACAGACAGAAGCAGAAACAGATTAATCCCTATGGAAACAGAATGTAGAATTAGGTGTACACTAGTAATGGGCCTTTACCACCCGAACAAACGGTACCACACAGAAACAGATAGGTCTTACCACCCAACAGAAATAGACGGTACCAACAGAAACAGACAGAACTAAGTGTACCCTAAAACCCTACCCCAAGCGATTGGCTCCCTAATACATAAATATCCTGTGTCGGCCCAACAGTAGGGTGTATCACTCCCTAAAGTGACAACCAATTGGCACAGACCTATTTACAGATGTCACGGCGTCTTACATCCTCAGAGGCAGACCGGGATCCATGCACGCACATGACCCGGTTGGAACGCACCATCAACACCCCTCGCCATTATCAGAATGAACCACTTATAATTAGTTCAGTAAGCGTGCCCGGACCCTACCTACTGTTGGGTCAAAGTTTTGATACCAGAAAGGGTTACTGACTAATATGGGTCCCAAACAACAGATGACACAAGTAATTGCCCTCCTAACCTTGTGTCCCCAGACTAACAGATCTCAGATTAACTTGTTTACAAGTTCAGACATATAGAATTCAAATTTACTAGTTCACAGATTAAGTTAACAAGTTTTCAGACTAACAGATCAGATGTACAAATTTTTCAGATTTGTCTAACTTTGTATTGGGCCTACAGATTCATGGACGGGTTTACTACACCTATTAATCCAGTTGGTTTAACCCTATTTTCCCCCAATACGTTTTAGACATCATTCTTATCTTAGATTTGCATTAATTAATTATTAATGCCCAGACCTCTCACATTAGGTCGCTAGCTTGTGGCCGCTGGATGGGCCGGGCGGTTCCGGGCAGACTTCTGCCACAAGCCAGACCTAACCTCGTGTCTTAAGCAGGTTATGACTAACTTCTCACATTAGAACCTATTGTTTGCGGCCACTGGATGTGCCGGGCGGTTCCGGGCAGAATTACGCCGCAAACTCATTCTAACCTCGAGTTAGTCACGTTTATCTTTGCGGCCAATTAATTAATAATTTACCGTTTATGCGCACGCCCAATATATATGCCAATTCAGATTATATCAATAACAGGATGATTATATCAACACAGCAGATAACAGATTTTAGCAGATAACAGATTTTCTAGATGACTTAACGGATTTAACAGGTTTAGCAACTTAGTAGATTTTGGCATATAACAGGTTAGGCATTTCAACCGACAAATTTAACAGATTAGGCACTTCAATCTAATTAGCAGTCTAGGCAATATAACAAAACTAGCAGTTTAGGCAACTTGGCGAATTAGCAGATTTAGCAAATTTAATATTTCTAAAGGTTCTATTTACATGCCTTGCCTAATCATAAATTGGCCTAAATTCATATGCCTACATAATTGTCATGATTCACAATATGAACATATACTCCATGTTTGCATAAGCGCAGAATATGGACATAATTTGCCATATAACATATGTTCCAATTTTTGTTAAACTAGCATTTTACAGCAGATTCACATATAAATTATACCAAATATAACCATTAATTTCAATGCATTCCATATATCCAAAAATCCCTATTTAGGTGTAATCACAATAATAGATATACTAATTAATGTAAATCTTTACACCTAAATTTTCATATCTTCTTCTTTTATCACATAATATGCATAGGTCTAAAACTAGTTTACAACATATGCTTATTTTTCTAATTAATTACAGATCTAAATAACATATGTTCATTTCTCTAATTAGTTACAGATCTAAATTACAACGTACACTATGCATACAACATATATAAATTATATGTTTACAGTCAAATTCATGCATCCAATCCCAAGTCATATGTCAATATATTTTATGCCTCAGATCTAAAGTCATACGTTCAATTCAGTCTTGTCAAATTTCGCATCATTCATTATTTGTCCCAAAATTTGCGTTCATACGTTAATCTCTTATGATATTAGGCACATGCTCGTGGTAGCCTGGCTATAAAAACAGAAAGAAAGCAGAAACGGATACAGAACAGTCACAGAAAAACAGATCTGACAGATATACAATCTCAGATTCAGATTTAAAAGCATATCAGAATTATAATTAATGTTTATAGCAGAAAATAACTGTACTTGCCTTGATTGGATTAAAGAAAGAACTTTAGTTGTTGCAGAATTGTTGCAGAAGCTTTTATCTAAAAATTGAATTGCTTAGGTTGATGTTGATTAGCTTCTAGTTTTGATTCCAGCAGAGTAGCGACACCATTTTTATTTTTATTAGAACAGAGGCAGAGAAGAAGCAGAATAGAATTGTGTGCAGAGGAGGCTAGGTCTTAGGATGTATTTATAGGTGTAGTTAGTTGTTTTAGGCCTTTAGATAAACCCTAAAACAGATCAGAACCGTCAGAATTCGTCACAGACTCACCAAAACAGCCCAAAAACCCATCCAGATGCACCCAGGCCGACCTGGCTCGACCAGGGAGGTCGACCCCCAGGTCGACCTTAGGGTCGACACCCAAGTCGACCTGGTCCCCTCCAGGTTGACTCCCAGGTCGACCCCCAGGTCGACCTGGTCTGGGCGGGAATTTTCCCGCCTGACTCGTTTTCTGCATTTTTGAAATCTGTTTCGTTTTTCTGATTTTTCGTGAAACTTCTGAAGGCCATATCTCGGTCATACTGACTCCGATTTACGAAATTTCGGACTCTATTTCGCGCATTTTTCTAAGATGAACGCAACTGCGAAACCCGTTTCCCTTAATTCTCACATCTGTAATTAGTTATTCTTTAATTTGTGGCTATTAATATTAACAGAATTACGGGGTGTTACATTCTCCCCTCCTTAAAGGATTTCGTCCCCGAAATCTTCAAGCTGAGAAGAATGTATATCCTAATCATCTAAACAACCATCTACTCAACCATCAAACACAGGTATCCATTGTCCTTATAGACTTCTAATGCTTCCATGTTTAAATGCACAGTGTGTGTATATGTCCCTATCTAATGCAAAATCAGGCGGTCCACTGATTCAGTTGGCCTCCTTTATGCGAATTTTGTCAGTGCCATGAGTCCAATATGTATGCAATTTTCCTATTTGATACATATGATTTCTATATGAGTGCACAACCACCCACTCATATGCAACATCCATGTGCTGATTCAACCATTTTGCATCCATAAAAAATTTAAAATGCTCACACATCCATATGCAGTATGAGAGTGTTTTCGAGCCGATCTAGTGCCTAGTGTGTGTATATGCGTCCACGGGCAACCACTAGCAACCACTTACATCCACTTGCAACCATCAAACATAACATGTCTCAAACACATGTTTACACCCATTAGTTTCTACCGAAAGTTCGAAGATTCGATCGATAGGATACAGTCGAATGATGGAAGCGAGTATAGATAAGTCAAAGACTTGGTTCCCATTAGATATTGGTTGAGAAAATAATTCCCCTAAGTGTCAACCCCGAAGACCGAAATCAACATCAGATTGACACCCAGAGGGTTACCCTCTTTAGACGATGTCAAAACTGGAAATCTTATCAGAAGAATTCAGATATTTACAGACTACTGGTACAGATTCGGTTCCCTAATGATTCTTCGGAAGCTAAGCATGATAAAATCATATCCCACAAAAACTCAGAATATATGCACCATATTTGACGCCTAACACAGATATCCCTCACACCCCAATCTCAAACAGATGAGCGATAACCCTTATGGGTCTGAGCCTACAGCGGAATTCAGAAATAATACTAGTATTAAAGTGCAGAGTATCGATTTCAAAAATCAAAATACCAAAATCAGAAAAAGTCTTAACTCCATAATCGGATAAAGAAATTAAACCTACTATAGAAATTTTCCTATATCTATCCTAGTCACTAGCCTCAAGAGTGTTCGCCTGCCCTCCTTGTGCTCGCTTCTTCGGGCAGTCCCTAGTGAAGTGTCCCATCTCCCCACAGTTGAAGCAAGTGTCTTTCCTTTTTCTGCAATCCTTGTTCAGATGAGTCGAGCTCCCACAAGTAAAGCACTTTTTCCCCTTCTTATCTTCAGTCTTTTCATCCTTCTTTTGTGTTTCCTTTTTGGGCCCCATTTTCTTATTTTGTGGTTCTTCCTTCTTTGTCTCTTTTGGGCCCTTGTCTTCCTCGTGCAGTAGTGCCATGTCCACCAATCTCTCGTAAGTCGCTCCCATGGGTACATGGGTCATGGCTAGGCTGTGCAGTGGCTCGTTCAATCCTTTAACAAAGAGGAGAGCCTTTTTATGCTGAGTGTTGACTAAATCCAATCCGAACCTAGCTAGTTGGTTGAACTGGTTGACGTATTCCTTGACCGTCATACTTCCTTGCTTAAGAGATAAGAAATTCTCCAGTTGTAAACTCCGTTCAGCTTGCGAGAGAAATTTTGTCTCAAACCTTATTCTGAAATCCATCCATGTCTCAACCAGCCTCTCGGCGTTAGTGACTTCCCACCAGTAGGAAGCTTCGTCTTTGAGCAGCCATACCGCCAACTGTACCTTCTGCGTATCGTCCACCTCGAAGATAACGAATAGATCCTCAGTTTCTTTGAGCCAATTCCTCGCTTCTATGAATGATTCAATTCCTTTGAAATCCTTCCCACCCATGGACCTAAAATCTCTACAGATCTTTGAGAAAGCAATTGCACGAGGAGGGGGTGGGGGAGGGGGATCATTTGCTGGACCTGCAGCGGCGGTCCTAGCCTCAAGATATTGACGAAACCAACCGGGCACATGAACACCCTCTGGTATCTCAGATGCTTCAGACATGCTGAAACGAAAAAGGAAAGGTTCAATACAAAAAGGACTGAAAGAAAGATATATGGCTCTTGGGGATTATGTTTTTCAAAATAAGCTTTATCTTTGAAAATACTTCCTTTCAAAACCTTTTTGAAAATAGTTTTCAAAACTTTTTATAAAATATGGTAACCTTCAGCTCTGATATCAAGTGTAACACGCCTCCTCCGTTAAGCTCACTCACAAAGGGAATGCCTTAACTTTGGTGGAGCATTTTAGTAAACAGAACAGAAACTTACAAGACAGATAAAACAATACTTGAAAAATTTTAACTTTATTACAGCGGAAACAGAAATCAATATGGTTACATCCTTTCAAATCTCAGAATTCAAGTACAAAATATCAGTCTTGTACAAAAGCCTTCAAAATGCATGGTTTAAAATCATAATCCCCACAGAAGAAGACAAGCCATACTTTAAGCACTTCAAGCAGAAGAAATCCGGATCTAGTCAGAGTATTCCCTCCTTAGAAAACCTGGGGGGGAAACGGAAGAAAAGAGGCGAAACAACAAGGGTCAGACATAAAGTCTGGCAAGTCCAGTGACTTTCAGCATATAAACAGATAATAATAATATGACATGAACATAAAACTGGATGAGAGATAACTGTAACAGGTGTAGCAGATATAACAGAAGAACAGAATGACATAAACTATTGCTTTACACTTCTCTGCACTAATACTAGTATAACAGAATTAGGTGTCACCCTAATGTCTAAACCGAAACAGAAACGGGTACAGAATAATTTAACAGAAACTGATTGCTAATAATGGGCCTTTACTACCCGATCAGAAACAGACAGAAGCAGAAACAGATTAATCCCTATGGAAACAGAATGTAGAATTAGCTGTACACTAGTAATGGGCCTTTACCACCCGAATAGACGGTACCACACAGAAACAGACAGGTGTTACCACCCAACAGAAACAGACGGTACCAACAGAAACAGACAGAACTAAGTGTACCCTAAAACCCTACCCCAAGCGATTGGCTCCCTAATACATAAATATCCTGTGTCGGCCCCACAGTAGGGTGTATCACTCCCTAAAGTGACAACCAATTGGCACAGACCTATTTACAGATGTCACGGCGTCTTACATCCTCAGAGGCAGACCGGGATCCATGCACGCACATGACCCGGTTGGAACGCACCATCAACACCCCTTGCCATTATCAGAATGAACCACTTATAATTAGTTCAGTAAGCGTGCCCGGACCCTACCTTATGTTGGGTCAAAGTTTTGATACCAGAAAGGGTTACTGACTAATATGGGTCCCAAACAACAGATGACACAAGTAATTCCCCTCCTAACCTTGTGTCCCCAGACTAAAAGATCTCAGATTAACTTGTTTACAAGTTCAGACATACAGAATTCAAATTTACTAGTTCACAGATTAAGTTAACAAGTTTTCAGACTAATAGATCAGATGTACAGATTTTTCAGATTGGTCTAACTTTGTATTGGGCCTACAGATTCATGGACGGGTTTACTACACCTATTAATCCAGTTGGTTTAACCCTATTTTCCACCAATACGTTTTAGACGTCATTCTTATCTTAGATTTGCATTAATTAATTATTAATGCCCAGACCTCTCACATTAGGTCGCTAGCTTGTGGACGCTGGATGGGCCGGGCGGTTCCGGGCAGACTTCTGCCACAAGCCAGACCTAACCTCGTGTCTTAAGCAGGTTATGACTAACTTCTCACATTAGAACCTATTGTTTGCGGCCACTGGATGTGCCGGGCGGTTCCGAGAAGAATTACGCCGCAAACTCATTCTAACCTCGAGTTAGTCACGTTTATCTTTGCGGCCAATTAATTAATAATTTACCGTTTATGCGCACGCCCAATATATATGCCAATTCAGATTATATCAATAACAGGATGATTATATCAACACAGCAGATAACAGATTTTAGCAGATAACAGATTTTCCAGATGACTTAACATTTTAACAGATTTAGCAACTTAGCGGATTTTGGCATATAACAGGTTAGGCATTTCAACCGACAAATTTAACAGATTAGGCACTTCAATCTAATAAGCAGTCTAGGCAATATAACAAAACTAGCAGTTTAGGCAACTTGGCGAATTAGCAGATTTAGCAAAATTAATATTTCTAAAGGTTCTATTTACATGCCTTGCCTAATCATAAATTGGCCTAATTCATATGCCTACATAATTGTCATGATTCACAATATGAACATATACTCCATGTTTGCATAAGCGCAGAATATGGACATAATTTTCCATATGACATATGTTCCAATTTTTGTTAAACTAGAATTTTACAGCGGATTCACATATAAATTATACTAAATATAACCATTAATTTCAATGCATGCCATATATCAAAAATCCCTATTTAGGTGTAATCACAATAATAGATATACTAATTAATGTAAATCTTTACACCTAAATTTCCATATCTTCTTCTTTTATCACAGAATATGCATAGGTCTAAAACTAGTTTACAACATATGCTTATTTTTCTAATTAATTACAGATCAAAATAACATATGTTCATTTCTCCAATTAGTTACAGATCTAGATTACAACGTACACTATGCATACACCATATATAAATTATATGTTTACAGTCAAATTCATGCATCCAATCCCAAGTCATATGTCAATATATTTTATGCCTCAGATCTAAAGTCATACTTTCAATTCAGTCTTGTCAAATTTCGCATCATTCATTAGTTGTCCCAAAATTTGCATTCATACGTTAATCTCTTAGGAGATTAGGCACTGGCTCGTGGTAGCCTGGCTATAGAAACAGAAAGGAAGCAGAAAGGGATACAGAACAGTCACAGAAAAACAGATCTGACAGATATACAATCTCAGATTCAGATTTAAAAGCATATCAGAATTATAATTAATGTTTATAACAGAAAATAACTGTACTTGCCTTGATTGGATTAAAGAAAGAACTTTAGTTGTTGCAGAATTATTGCAGAAGCTTTTATCTAAAAATTGAATTGCTTAGGTTGATGTTGATTAGCTTCTAGTTTTGATTCCAACAGAGTAGCGACGCCATTTTTATTTTTATTAGAACAAAGGCAGAGAAGAAGCAGAATAGAATTGTGTGTACAGGAGGCTAGGTCTTAGGATGTATTTATAGGTGTAGTTAGTTGTTTTAGGCCTTTAGATAAACCCTAAAACAGATCAGAACTGTCAGAATTCGTCACAGACTCACCAAAACAGCCCAAAAACCCATCCAGATGCACCCAGGCCGACTTGGCTCGACCAGGGAGGTCGACCCCCAGGTCGACCCTAGGGTCGACCTGGTCCCCTCCAGGTCGACTCCCAGGTCGGCCCCTAGGTCGACTCCCAGGTCGACCCCCAGGTCGACCTGGTCTGGGCGGGAATTTTCCCGCCTGACTCGTTTTCTGCATTTTTGAAATCTGTTTCGTTTTTCTGATTTTTCGTGAAACTTCTGAAGGCCATATCTCGGTCATACTGACTCCGATTTACGAAATTTCGGACTCTATTTATTGTATTTTTCTGAGACGAACGCAACCGCGAAACCCGTTTCCCTTAATTCTCACATATTTAATTAGTTATTCTTTAATTTGTGGCTATTAATATTAACAGAATTACGGGGTGTTACAGTATTGGCATTAGAATGAAGTATTGGTTTTTGGATTACAACTGGTATCTATCTGAAGATAAGAACGTTGTTGGTCAAGGTCTAAGAGGTAATTAAATACCCCAACTTGAACAACATCAGGATTATCTAAAGATGATATTAGTTGGTAATGGTAAACGGGGTTAGTAAAAATTTATTATTTCCATTAGTGAAATAATAATGAAATGTTGGGTCGAAATTTGGAGAGTGTATAACGAGAGTTACGAAGTAAAGGAAATTCGAAAGAGGTGGGAATAATATATATATATATATATATATATATATATATAATGGGGATTCCAAAGAAAAAGGGAAACGAAAAGGGGTTACATGAAAATATAATGATATGTTCGAGTTAGGAAAGGAAATATAAAGTTGAGTTTATAAGAATAAGCATGGGTACTGTCAAGAAATGAATAACAGATATTTCATAACGATATTTTTACGAATAAATAAGTCGAACTATTTCCCCAATATTAGATAATAATATGGCTAATATTTTGAAAGTGAAAATAGGAAACTAGATATATATAAAAATGAATTTGTTTAAAGAAAAATATTATGTTGAATAAGAAGCGAGAAACTATATTTATAATATCAAAATATTTAAGAGTTTTGAAATTTCATTTGTTTTAATTAAAAGGCCAACCGATGCTGAATACTGAACCAGTGAACCCATTGGATTTTCATGATTGAATCACTGTTTATTTTGACAGTTAAATAATCGACTATCAAATCTGTCCAATATGATTGTTGGTGCGGAAAGACCGGGATCGAATTTTATTCGAAAACCATTCCGACCAACAAACACGTGAAGATATCGAAAGATCATAGAGATGGAGCATTGAAGACCGTCGATCTTCATAAGCGGAAGAACCACTTGTTGAATTTCTCTGGTTTTGCGGCCAAAGATATTTCAACAGTAATTCTTTCGTGGTTGGAATCTACGGATTGCAAGGACTACTCGCTACTAATCCATAGGGTGATTCCTTGGATGTAGTAGTTGGGTGCCTTCGGTTCATCCTGTTCCTGGATGACTTGTATGGACAGATGTTTGACAGAGTATTTCCAAAAGAATTCCGTACGTTGATTTCTTCAAACGTACCATTAGTTGATGGCGGAGAAATGGTTTTTCTCAAGCCAAATAACTAGAGCATTTTTGTGGACGTCAATTAGTGATATCTAGTGGGTCTGACGATGTGGCATTCAAAGTGAATGGTAACCAGATGTTCTAAAAAGTAATTTAAACCTCAAGCCTCATCAATCGGGAAAAGACAAAAATCGGGCAGGCAGCATTGCTATGTGGATCGCTCCCATTAGGATGTATAATCACGTATCTAGAAAAAAACCATTTTCTTCTTTAATCTATTTCGATTTTGTCCCTTTCAGGAAACGGTGGTTTGAGCCCAACCGTTGGTGATATACATTCGATAAATTGAAGCGAAATGAATGGTCGGTCATGTATGGGCCAGGTCGCAAGACGTTCTAGTTGAGCCTAGTGTATTCGCCTCTAGAGATACACTATCGGCAGGTGGTCCCATACCTTGTCATAGTCGGAATCCAATCTCCAATAAACGCCCGCGGTTTTGATTTATACTATATATGTGGAGCATGAGATGAAAGTGTTCCGCTAGATTGATATCTACTTGTATTTAGACATTATTATAATATCAGAAAAGATATTGATTTCAAAAATCTTTTGGGTTATCATAAGGTAAAAACCGTCCATATTTATGTGTGGATTTGGTCTTACGATTATCCTTTTCTTTCGAAAATATTTTTGAACTTTAAAATCAAGTTGGATGATCCCCCTTAATACTGTGCGAGTTTCTTCTCACTCTGTTTCACCAGACTGACCCGGTGTTTTGTAAATGTTCGGGTTAGACCGAGGTGTACAGGTCTAGGTTATCGGATGATGTGAAGTCCAGAGATGAGCTGGAGGTGTTCAGATGTGTGATATTATATAGCTACTCTTCCGCTGTGGGTTATATACGAGGACAGGTTATTATAACTATCCAGATGTGTGATGTACTCTTATGATTGTAAGTATTTTTAAAGCTCTTAATAAAGATTTATTTCTGTATTATATTTTGTTCCGCTGCGATGTGAGACTCTGTGTTGTGTTGGTTCTTCTTCTTCTTGTATTCTAATGTTTCTTTCTTTCTTACCTTATCCTCTAATTTCTTTCTAATAACTATATAGTTCTTACGGTGTTTGGAAGATCGACATGGAATATGGAATGGTATTTATGTCGATTTTCGAGGCCAAAAATCCCTGGTTCGTTACGAAAAATTACATTTCTTTTATGAAAGAACAAAAGATTACATTTTTATGAAAGGGAAAAAAAGGTTAAATTTTTATGTAATGTAGGAAGAATAAAAGAAATTGTGTTAACATAAAAATTACATTTTAATGTAAAGATGAATTCATTTAAAGTATTCAAGTGATTAAAATGTGTTAACATAAAAAATTTATTTTTATGTGAAGATGAATTCATTAAAAGTATTCAAGTGAATAAAAGTGTTAATATAAAATTACATTTCTTATGGTAAAGTTAAACAATAAAATTAACATTTTTATTGCAAATTAGAAATATAGAAAATGATAAATATTTGAAATATAAAAGTTATACAGTAAAAATTAACATTGTTATTGCAAGCTAGAAATATAGAAAATGATCAATGTTTGAAATAGAAAAGTTAAACAAAAAAATTAACATTTTTATTGAAAATTAGAAATATAGAAAATGATAAATATTTGAATTAGAAAAGTTAAACAATAAAAATTAACATTTCTATTGCAAGTTAGAAATACAGAAAATGATCATTATTTGAAAGAGAAAAGTTAAACAATAAAAATTAACGTTTTTATCGCAAGTTAGGAATATAGAAAAATGATCATTATTTGGAATAGAAAAATTGTTTAACAATGAAAGTACAATTTTATTATATATATATATAATGATCATTATATGTTAACAAAAATTTACATTTTCAGTGTAGGTTAAAATGATCATTAGTTGAAATGAATTATGTTGTTACATTGAAATTTACATTTATAATGTAAATGAATCATTAGGAAAAAATGCATTGTTTAATAGATGTGTTAACACTGAAGATTACATTTTTAATGTAATTAAAGAGAGGTTAAAGGTTTATATTTTCTTTAATGTAAACTATAAAAGATTCAATGTTAGAGAAATAATGTATTAACATTAAAATTACATTTTTAATGTTAGAATGAATCATATAAAAGATTGAATGTTGGAAAAAATGTATTAACATTAAAATTTCATTTTTAATGTAATATATGATTTCGTATAAAAGAAATCAATGTTTAAATCAAAATGTGTTTAACATTAAAAATTTCATTTCTAATGTAATATATGATTTCGTATAAAAGAAATCAATGTTGGAACGAAAATGCGTTTTAACATTAAAAATTACATTTTTAATGTCATATATGATTTCGTATAAAAGAATCAATGTTGAAATGGAAATGTGTTTAACATTAAAAATTACAGTTTAATGAAATTATGATTTATTAAAATGATGTTAATTATACGGTAGAGCGAAAATGGTTTGAAAGCGTCGAACGAATATATATATACATATATATATATATATATATATATATATATATATATATATATTAAAATAAAACGAATAGCGCACAGTTCACGATTTGGATTCATAACTTCAAACGAGTATACCAGAAGATCCGACCGTTGGATTTTCCCAATACTAGAATCGTTGGGTTCGCTTTGGAAAGATCTTTCCAATGATATAAAATTTGCTCAGATCCGACGGTTAGATTTTGAGAAATGTATAAATCAATTTTGATGAAAACAGCACTAGGGCCATATAATGACCTGAAGTGTCGTTTCATTAAAAATGGATATTTTTATATAAATAAAAATAGCAATAAATCATTATAAAACATTGTAAATGATATGGAATGACAAAAAATTCCGAGTTAATTCTCATTTCAAATGATTGATCGACGATTGGAAGTCGAAGATTTGAAGACGATGATTGAAGACCGACGATTTTTACGTCGAATGGATGACTACAGATGCCTTTGATTGGAGTTGCTACCTTGAAAGGGTTATAGTGGTAGTTGTCCGGACGTACTTGTTGATTTGTATGGATATGCGAGAGCCCCTCTTTCGTATTGGACATATGGAACGAGGAATAAGGTATCTCCGGTTTCGTTCAGACCCAGAACGGACTTGTAAATGGATGTGTATCCGACTTTGGATTTTATTCTATGCTGATTGATTTCTATTACATATATATCTGTTTGGTGGCGGATAATTTATTCTCTTGCATAACACCCTTCTCTGAGATGTACGAGCTCAGAGGTTATGTATTGGTAGACATCAGTCGCATAGTGTAAATTGTCAATGTGGCATACCAAGATGCAAATGATCAAGGCTTATTGTTGAAAAGTAGAGCCTTGTGGTTGATGATCAAAGCACAACTTTATTTAGCATATCTTTGTGTATAGCATTACTTCGCGAGCCTCACACCCCAGTATGAACAAGAAATGGGAGAAGGAACCAGGGAGAACATGCGTTTCTTTTTAGCTAGAAGTGGTGTCATGGTATGGAGCCCAGACATTTTTACTTATGTGGATGATGGAAAGCAAGGTACATCGGATTTGAGTCCCTAGTGACCCTTTATTTATGCCCCATAGAGTGGAGAAATGTATTGTTCATGAGTTATAGTCCACTAACGTTAGTTGTGGACCGGCCCTATGGCTCCTAAGGGCTCACCTGAGTCTGATCCCTGAGGCGTGGGCTAGAGTGTCTCGAATTCGGTAAGGACGATCCCTTCCCTTGGTTCATGATCGAAATCCAACTTCCAATACGACCCCATGCGGTTTTGGTTATAAACCTATATTTGGCGATATAGTATATAATAGCTACGCCGTCTATGATTGATACATTATCATTGAAATGTTTTTTGAAACATATATACACTAATAATAATTTCAAAATCGTTTTATCGTATCAAGCATTTTGGATCATTATAAAGTAAAACTATATCCTCCGGTTTGCGTTGCATTGTGTGATGGGACTTAAGTCTTATAATGGTTTCTTATAAAAAGCATTGTGTTGTTTAACGATTTACTTTATTTATGCACTGTCAATCCACTGGATTAAACCCGTTCCGCGTTAGCGGTGTGGTCCGGTGATTAGACCTATTATTAAATAGGTTAAGTAAGATTTTCATACCAGTCCCATGACAGACTCGTAGTTTGTTTCACTTTGCAAACTCGGGTGCCCTCTTTCCACATGGGCAGCCTTGTATTCAGGTTTTAGTAGATTCATTCGGGATATCTATGGAGCTGAAGATGGATCCTATCATTTCTATTATGTTGTTCAGACTTCATTTAGTATATTATGTTTGATTCCGCTGCAGACATTTTATATCAAGTTGAAAACCGAATTATGTACTAAGTATAATCCTATTACGTTGTGTAAATCTAATGATATATTATTTCCAGTGTAATTTAATGTACCATATCTGTCGTAATCATATATTTTTGTTCAACTGTTATTGTTTATGTGTTATATTCCAATGATTATCCTTGCTTTCGTACTACGTGTGTTTGGGGTTATCATAGTTGGTATCAGAGCTTTGGTTAATCTTAGTTCCGAAATATAACACATAAATAAACTTGACAGAAATAGAATCAGCAGTATTCTAAGATGAATAACTCATCATAGATAGCACTAGTAATGTCCTAGAATGAGTACAACAGAACAAAATATACCCCCATAGAATCATTTACATTTAAATATATGTCTCTATGCTTTACAATATCTTTTCTGTTGGCCTAACTCTTTGTCTGCTATTTGTAGACATAGTAGAAATGAGGGGCAGAAACAGAAGAAGTAATTCTATGGTTCACCAATCTAATGAGCCAATCGTGCTCCGACAACCAGAACTAGATCTATAAGCTCTAGTAATGAAGTATCGAAATCTATGTGAAGTACCATTCTCGGGCAAAGAATCTTTTATTGAAACACAAGCGTGGATGCATTTTTCTGAGAGATTATTTAAAGGCTTAAAGCTGAGAGATGATTAGAAAAGATTACTGCATCTTGGGAATTCAAAGACGAAACTCTAATCAATTGGGAAACTGTTACTGAGGAAAATCCAGAAGGTAATATTACTTGGGATAGATTTAAAGAAATGTCCACGGAAAGATTTATTCCTCTAGAAGAAACTGAGCGGCTATATGATGAGTTTTACAATCTGAAACAACGAGATATGACCATCGACGAATATCAAAATAAATTCAACGAACTTTCTCGCTTTGCCCCAGAACTAATTCGAGACCCTATAAGGAAGAATTTGAGATTTACCAAAGAACTACAAAAGAAATACGAAAGTAGAGTACTTACTCATGTGAACCTTCCTTTTTCTGAGATGATACAAATGGCTTACCGCTATGAGTATATTGATAAGCAACATAATTTGGAAGATGAAGAGGAAGGAAGTTCTAGCAGCAAAAGGAAGTTTGAAATTGATAGCCCTGAGGAAAGTACAAAGCCCGAGGTCAGTAAGAAGCCTAAAGACAATAAGAAAAGGCCAAGATCTAAGAAAGAACCTTTAACGACTGCCACATGCTCTAACTGCAATAGGCAGGGACATTTGGCGATAAATTGTAGATCTCTAAAGAAACAAAGAAAGGATTGACCTAAATCCAATAAGAAGTCTCAAGAGAGAAGAAATTGTCATAAGTGTCACCAGCCGGGTCATATTACGAAGAATTGCCAGCTATTAAAGGAGTCTGTAATAGCTAGTGTAAATGAAGTAGCAGAAACTCCAACACCCTCAGATAGTCAGCGAAGGCCAGATGTTTTGGAAGGCACTCTCACTGTCAACAATATACCAGTTAAAGTATTGTTTGATACGGGCGCATCTCAAATCTTTATTTCGAGTAATACAATCAAGAAGCTAAATCTGAATTTGAGAGATCTTAAAGAATACCTTAGGGTTCTTAATCCAATAGGAGGTTCTCGCGTCCTTGTTACGTATTGTAGAGTGCCCATCTCTTTTTCCCATTATCGGTTTTCTTGTATTTTGATTGTTATGTATTTCTCTGAATTTGACATCATTCATGGGTTGGACTGGTTAACTAAATATAAATCCAAAGTTAAATGCGCAGAAAGAGTTGTCAGAATTAAAACGAAGCTTACCAATGTTGTTATACCCCACGTAGACTCAGATTCAGACAGAAAAGAACTTTGAGCTACTCTTGAGGTTTCTTCCACTGTTATTGAAGATATTCCTGTTGTTAAGAATTATGCGGATGTGTTCGAAGAAGTTGATAGCTTACCTCTGCGAAGATAATTTGACTTCAGAATTGATCTAGTTCCGAATGTAAGGCCAGTTGTGCATCCTACTCGAAGAATGACATGGAAAAGAAAGAAGTATTGGGTAATCAAACTAAACAGATTTTATGGAAAGGTTTGATCTGGCCTAGCTTTTCGAATTGGGGTGCAACAGTAGTGTTTGTCCCAAAGTCAGATGGTACTCTCAGATTATGTGTTGATTACCGAGACCTCAGCAAGCAGATGCTCAAGAATAAATATCCATTGCCCTGTATAGATAATTTTTTGGATCGATTGAATGGAGCAAAAGTTTTTTCTAGAATGGACCTAGCTATAGGTTTCCATCAACAGCGGATTGCCGAAAAATGTGTTCCTTTGACAGCTTTCAGAGGTCCAGACATATTTTATGAGTGGTTAGTAATGCCGTTCGACTTATGTAACGCTCTTGCTTATTTTGTGGATTTAATGAATCGAGTATTCCGCGATGGCTTGAATAAATTTGTGCTGGTCTTCATTAATGACATTTTATTCTTCTCTAAATCAACTGTCGAGCACGAGAAACATTTGGAACTAGTTTTGGAAATCTTGAGAAAGAATTTTTTAAAAGCCAAATTTTCTAAATGCATATTCTGGCAAGAAGAAGTGAAATTCCTCGGTCTTGAAGTATCGAAGGAAGGAATTTCAGTGGATCCATGTAAAATCACAGCCATTCAAGATTGGAAGCAGCATAGCACGCCTACAAAAGTCAGAAGCTTCCTAGGATTGGCTGGCTGTTACCGGAAATTCATTAAAGATTTTTCAAAACTATCTTGTCCGTTGACGAAGCTTACCAAAAAGCATACAAAGTTTTATTAGACACCTGAATGTGAGGCATCTTTCCAACAGCTAAAATTGAGATTGACCACTGCTCCAATGTTGACTATTATTGATGGCAATCAGAATTTGAAAGTCTATACAGATGCTTCTGTTGAAAGTATTGGTGCGATATTAATGCAGAGAGGCAAATTAGTTGCTTAAGCTAGCCATCAGTTGAAGCCGCATGAGAAGAGATACCCCACCCATGATCTTGAGTTGATGGCCATCGTATTTGCTTTAAAGATATGGAGGCACTATCTTTGGTTGAAAAGTTCGAATTACATAAAGATCATAAATCCTTGAAGTATCTATTCACCCAAAGGAACTTGAATTTGAGGCAGCAACGTTGGTTAGAATTTCTTGCGGCCTATGATCTGGACATCTTGTGTACTCCAGGGAAAGCCAATATTGTAGCCGATGCGCTCAGCAGGAAGAATGAGGTCGTCACCAATCTTATCATCGCCAACCTTATCATTACACCTTCATTGATTGACCAAATCTCTGCTCTTCAGAAATATGATGAATTTATCCAAAGAATTAGTAAAAGAGTTCGGGACAGCGAACCCTCGAGTTTCCACATTGATAACAAAGGAGTTCTAAGGTTAAAAGGCCGAATTTGTGTCCCGAATATCCTTGAGCTCAGAAGAGAAGTAATGGATGAATTTCACAAATCTAAGCTTTGTATTCATCCAAGGATGAGAAAGAAGTATCATGATCTCAAGCGCACGTTCTGATGGAAATCTATGAAAAGAGGCATTTCCATTTATCGCAGCAGGTGTTCTACTTGCCAGCATGTCAAAAGTGCTCAGCAAAAACCTGTCGGCTTGTTACAACCACTAGACGTTCCAAGTTGGAAGTGGGATCAAATCTCCTTGGATTTTATTGATGGCTTACCCCGAACCAGGAAAGGTAATGAGAGCATATGGGTGATCATAGATCGCTTCATGAAGTTTGCCTATTTTATCCCCGTCAGATCAACTAGAATAGCTCAAAGTCTGGCGAAAATTTATTTCAAAGAAATTGTTAGACTACATGGAGTGCCTAGTAGTATTGTTAGTGACCGTGATCCGATATTCACTAGTAAATTCTGGGAAGCATTCCAAGAAGAGCTGGGAATGAAGTTAAAATCTGAGCATCGCTTATCATCCTCAAACAGATGGCCAAACAGAGAGGGTGAACTGTATATTAAAAGACTTGTTGTGGGCATGTATTCTTGATTTTGGCGGGTCATGGGAGGATCACTTGCATTTTCTTGAGTTCTCTTATAATAACAGTTACCAAGCAAGCTTGCAAATGTCGCCATTCGAAGCATTGTACGGCAGGCCTTGTAGATCTCTTGCATGTTGGGTGGAACCAGGCAATAGACTAGTATGGGGTCCCGACATGATTTGTGAAGGTTCAGATAAAGTTGATTTCATTAAGAAGCGATTACTAGCAGCTCAGAGCCGACAGAAAAGTTATGTAGATTCCAGAAGAAGGGATCTAGAATTTGTTGTTGGCGATTATGTATACTTGAGGGTTTCCCCATTGCGAGGAGTAGTTCATTTCGGGAAGACTAGGAAGTTGGCGCCGAGGTTCATTGGTCCATTTCCTATTCTAGAAATAATTGGAACTCTCACTTACAGGGTTCAGCTACTTTACTGGTTGCCAGGGTACATGATGTATTCCATGTGTCTCAACTTGAAGGCATGTACATGATCCAGACTTGATTGTGGAGGAGGTTGCACAACAAGATTTGGAGACTACCCCAAGCTTAGCAGTAAGAAGAGAGCCGGTAAAGATCACTGGAAAAGAAACCCGAGTTCTGAGGAACAAAAGAATTCATCTAATCAAAGTGCAGTGGAGCGGAGAACCTAGAGACTATACCTGGGAGACCGAGGATAGCATCAAATAGGCTTAACCCCAGAGCAGAGTGGATTTCTCTGATTAACTCTGGTGTAAGGTACATTTACAATATGTTACATTTTCCGTTTTGTATCCTACTTTACTGTTGTTTCCTTTTCGGCGATGGAAAGTTTTTAAGTGGAGGAGATTGTAACAATCTGGAAAATCAGAACCAATTTAAATTTTTTATTTTGGCTATTTCAATGAATTTTGAATGGTTAAAATATATTTTTTAAATAATAACGATTAAAAATTTATTTATATCGAAGTTAGACTGAATTTATTTATTTTAATTTTAAAAGGAGTTATAAATAGCGCGGTAGTTTGAAAATTTGAATTTGAACTTTGACTGAATGTATAAGATTCAAAATAGATCGAATATTAGAGAAACCAAATTTTTTTAGATCTATTTAAAAATATCTTTCTAAAAAATCTGAAAAATTGAAATTTCATAGCGGGAATATAAAGTAATGGTTAGTTGAATATTCAAAATAGTCGCTATGTAATTTAATATAATATATAGCTCGTATAAATCGCCATTTTGCAAACGACCTCCGTTTTCGACGAAACCATCCTAGTTGGAACCGGAATGCCTAATTATTGCGAAAATTCAATTTCATAATTTTTTGAATTAATATGTGAGCATGGCAAAAGAAAATGTATTTTGACAATTACAATCAATTTTGGATCGACCGGAAAATGGCCATTTTTCATATGGTTTCCAAATTCGATGAAATTAATTTTGTTAGGACCGTAACTTCAGAACATAGGTAGATTTATTTTTCGAGAATTTTTGGAGTCAGTATGTGGCCCCGGTAAATTAAAATGTACGATCAAATTTAATAATTAAATGTTTTATATTTCAATTTAAAGAAAATGGGCTGAAACTGTAACAACCCGTATTTTGATAACGTGTTATAACCATAAATCTAGGCAGAATTAAATTTTAAAATAAGAACTAAGGGAAACGGGTTGCGCCACTGCGTTCGTCTCGGAATTCTGCATGAAATCGAGTCCGAATTTTCAAAAATCGGAGTCCGTATGACCAAGTTATGGCTCCCCAAAGTTTCAGAAATTTTCAGAGTTCAAAAAAGTTCGAATTCGAGTTTAAATTCGAATTTCAAAACCCAGATAGACTGGGCGGGAAATTTCCCGCCCAGCACCCCAGGTCGACTGGGGAGTCGATTGGGCAGTCGACACCCCCATGACCAGGTCGACTGCGCAGTCGACTTGGGTGTCGAACTGGTCCCCGAACCTGGTTTGGGCCTGGTTGCTCCTGCTTGACCATGTTGGCTTGTTTGAGGGCCTGTGACGATTTTTGGTGGTTTAGATCGATTCTAGGGTTTATCCTATGGCCTAAACTAGTTGTTGAAACTATAAAAACACCCTAATACCTAGGCTAATCCACAACAAATCTTTCTAACACCATTATGCTGCTAAGTCTCCTCTTGAACCATGGCCGCCGCCTCCAACTTGAAGCTTAAACATTCAAACTAGATCCAAATCGAAGGCCAACGTTTCTACAACAATTCAAGGGAATATATCAACATCTCAACAACGATCCTACGACAATTTCTGTTCTTAGTTCTCAAAAACCACGATCTGTAAGCCCCAGTTACTCTTAGATCTAAACTCTAAACTTAATATGGACATGTGTAAATTGAAGTTGAACATAAACATGATAACAACTTGAGACCTACTCTTGTATATCTTTGATCTATGACTATTCCTTTTTGATCTATTATTTTAGATCTACTCTTGTTCACCCTAGACCTATTCACCTTGAACCTAGTACTGTTCATATTTAACCTTGATTTGTGGAATACTAATAAGAACTTGATTTAGGGGCCTGTTCATGTCATAACCTAAACCCTATCATTATTTTAACATGCCTGTGATGTTGTGATGTTGAAACTATTGCTAGTCACAAGTTTAGGATTATCATCTTATGTCATTTATTGCTATGTTTATCACCCTATTTCATATGCCAGTGATGTTATGATCATATCTCAAGTTACACCATGCTTTCCTTGAAATCACCTTTGCCACTTTATACCCATCCTTGTTATTTTATTCCCTAGTTACATCTGTTGCCTTGATTCGAATTCATGAGCGTTGGGTTGCGATTCGGGTAGTTTAGGAAAACCTGAATTTAGTATGAACTTGAAAACATGAATATCGTTATAACTTGAGCTTGGATAGGAACATGAAATTGACATGAAATTATACTTGAAAATATGAATTTGGGACATGACACTTAGATAACTTGAACGTGGCCAACTCGAGGTTGGGTTGAGTTTGCAGTATAAATCTGCCCGGAACCGCGCGGGGAATCCAGTAACTGCAAACAATAGGACCCAATGTGAGTAGTTCGTCATATCGCACTCGAAACCCAAGGTTAGACTAGGTTATGGTGTAAAACTGCCCGGACCCGCCCGCCACATCCAGTAACCATAACCAAGTCTAATGTGAGAGGTTAGGGGTGCATTAAGTATATTAATGCCACTGGATAGGGTTAAGTCATGGACCACTTGAATATACTTAACCAATTTGACACGTTGATTTGATAGGGTTAAGTCATGAACCGCTTGAACACACTTAACCAACCTGACACATGATTCGTAGGACTAAGTCTTGAACTAGAACGACACACTTAGTCAATTTGACATGACACGTAGATGGAGTTAAGTCTCGATTTTAAATGACAACTTAATTTGCTAAACGAAACCCTAGTTACGCGGTCCTTCTCAGCAGTAACCCACTAGATGTATCACGGTACCCTAGGACTAGGCAGGGTGGGGCACGATTGCTGGGCTGATTGTAAGCGACCAGAACGACGGCTGAGTTGGTGCGCCATTGTAGGTTCAGGCGGACTAGGGTCGTGCACTTAGTCCCGAGTTGAAAAAGCAGGCATTGGGCATCAGTAGGATTATCTGTGCATTCTTGATTCGTGTCGGTGGTTGGCACCCTAGGGCTTGATACACCCTATGGTGGACCTAGCACAGTTGATTACATTCGTGATAGGGCCGTATGACACAGACACACAACGAGCTAGACTTGTAGGGAGTCGATCGATTAGATCATACCGTTGGACCCCGAATTGGGTCACTTCACGATAGTGGGCCAAGGGATTATTTCTTGATTTATAGTTGACACGGGATTATTATACCAGTATAGTTGGTATGGCGAACCTTGAATACACAATGTTAGACTTGAGTTATCTTGTTAGCTTAGTTATCATGTCAGACTTATCATCATTCCTATGTTTAATTCCAGTTTATTCATGTCTTGTTAACTTTACTAGTTTCTATGCTGATAGTCACTAGGGCTTACCAGTCTTTTTGACTGACTCGTTTTCTTTCGCCTCTTTGTCTTTCGTTCCCCCCCCCCCCAGGTTCTCAGGGAGGAAACTCTAGCTCTTAGCTTGGAATTTGCTTGCTTTCTGACAGCTCATGTACGGTTTGGTCTTGAGCTATGCTATGGCTGCACTCATGCACTTTTTGGGGAATAATATTTTACTTATGTTGTTTTAAGTAATTTGCTTCTTTAGAACTTGATGTAATGAAATAATGACTTGGCATTTTGATGTAAGAGGTTTTGACTCTAATTTTCAGTAATGAGATTTGGTTTTAAAGTTTATATCCGCTGCTTTATATACTCTATTTTATCTATGTTCTGTCTTGTGTTATCTCTTACCTGTTTACTAGATAACACCCCTCCAAAACTAGGGCATTCCCTTTGTGAGTGACCCTAGCGGAGGTGGTGTGTTATAGAAACGATCAAATGGGCTGATGAGACCTAGTCCATTGTGTCCGAAATAGAGGTAATTAGTACGGACGACAGTCGTTGGGCCTCGTTTGGAGTCTGGGCCGATAAACAAATAATTTGTATATTAATATTATATTAATTAATTAATATATATCAATTTTTTTTTGCAAAAGCCCAAAAACGCTAATCCCAATCGTGCACTGCCAGGACTAAAAATCAATAGCCACATTCTTGCGATTTGAGTTTCCAAATAATTTCAAATTGGTTCAAAATTAAATCAGGGCCTTAAAACAAAAATCAAAGAGGCTTGAGATCTTTGAAACCATACGGGTTTGATCTAATTTAATTGAGTGAATTGTCTGAAATTGACCCTCAAAGAGGCGCCATTCAAGTTGAATCGTCGGGCTCCTGGAGCCATCGAGTTCATCAGAACTCACGGAGGAAGGGGGCACCACGTAGGCGCAGCGAGGTGCGAGGTTTGATCGGGGTCTGGTTCCCCAAAGCGGCGGCAGCGCACGGATTTATATTTTGAGCATATGGGTTCTCCTGAACCCGTGAAGAAGAAGGAGTAGCCACGGTTTTTGAATGTTGCAAAGGTTTAACTAAGGTTTTTATTATTTATCAATTAAATTTTTATGTATTTAAATGTAAAACTAATCGTATCTTTATCATACGATAATGAAATTAAACAGGAAGCGTTGGGACCGTAAATTCGAGATCTACATTTAAGAAGGGACCATAGAATTTTCGGAGCATTCTACAATTTTAGAAGAAATAAAAAGCAATGCGAGATTTCTAAATCCAAATTAATTAAATAAAATTATATTAGGGTGCAGACGGAGTTTAGAAACTCCCGACATCGTCATCCATAGACCATGGATGACTTGATTGTATTATTATGTGAAATTGGTTGATTATTGGTGATTGATTGTGGTTGAAATGAAATTGGTTGATATTGTGAAAATAGATTGTATAAAAAAATGTATTAGGAGATGAAACCCTTGTATTGCCGCGAGGCTTATGTTAGCGCGAGGAGCCATACAAGGGACATTGCCGGTTTTAATTACCCTGTCGTTATGCTGCCGAAATTTTCTGAAATATTCTTGTGTTATAAAATATTCATGTTATTATATAAAATTGTTTGAATAATATGAAAAATAGATTTTTATTATATATGAATATGAAAATGATCATTATATGTCAACATAAAATTCATATTTTTGTTGTAAGTTAAACAGGTCATTGGTTGCAATAATAAAAATGTTTTACTTGGAAATTTACAATTTTAATGTATATGACATATTAAAAATAAACATTGCGATATAAAAATGTGTTTACTTTGAAATTTACATTTTGAATGTTTATGAAACATTCAAAATAAATATTATGATAATAAAAATGTTTTATTTGGAAATTTACATTTTTAATGTAAATGAAACATTAAAAATAAGCATTGTGATAATAAAAATGTTTTATGTGGATATTTACATTTTTTATGTAAACGGAACATTAAAAATAAACACTATGATATAAAAATGTATTTAGTTTGAAATTTACATTTTTAACGTAAATGAAACATTAAAAATAAGCATTGATAAATAAAAATGTGTTTACTTTGATACTTACATTTTAAATGTAATTGAAACATTAAAAATTACATTTCTTTTATGAAAGAATAAAATATTACATTTTTATGAATGGATAAAAAAGGTTACATTTTTATGTAATGTAGGATGAATAAAAGAAATTGTGTTAACATAAAAATTACATTTTTATGTAAAGATGAATTCATTAATAGTACTCTAGTGATTAAAATGTGTTAACTTAAAAATTACATTTTATGTAAAGATGAATTCATTAAAAGTATTCAAGTGAATAAAAGTGTTAGTATAAAATTACATTTCTTATGATAAAGTTGAACAATAAAAATTAACATTTATATTGCAAATTAGAAAAATAGAAAATGATAAATATTTGAAATAGAAAAGTTAAACAATAAATATTAACATTTTTATTGCAAATTAGAAATATAGAAAATGATGAATATTTGAAATAGAAAAGTTAAACAATAAAAATTAACATTTTTATCGCAATTTAGAAATATAAAAAATGATAAATATTCGAAATAGAAAAGTTAAACAATAAAAATTAACATTTTTATTGCAAATTAGAAATATAGAAAATGATCAATATTTGAAATAGGAAAGTCAAACAATAAGGAATATAGAAAAATGATCATTATTTGGAATAGAAAATTTGTTTAATAATTAAAGTACATTTTTATTATATATATACATAAAAATTTACATTTTCAGTATAGGTTAAAATGATCATTAGTTGAAATGAATTATGTTGTTACATTGAAATTTACATTTCTAATGTAAATGAATCATTAGGAAAAGATGCATTGTTTAATAGATTTGTTAACATTAAAGATTACATTTTTAATGTAATGAAAGAGAGGTTAAAGGTTTACATTTTCTTTAATGTAAAATATAAAAGATTCAATGTTAGAGAAAAAATATATTAGCAATAAAATTACATTTTTAATGATAGAACGAATCATATAAAAGACTCAATGTTGGAAAAAACCTATTAACATTAAAATTTCATTTTTAATGTAATATATGATTTCGTATAAAAGAAATCAATGTTGAAATGAAAATGTGTCTAACATTAAAAATTTCATTTTTAATGTAATATATGATTTCGTATGAAAGAAATCAATATTGGAATGAAAATGTGTTTAACATTAAAAATTACATTTTCAACGTAACATATGATTTCGTATAAAAGAATCAATGTTGAAATGGAAATGTGTTTTACATTAAAAATTACGTTTTAATGAAATGGTTTGAAAGCATCGAACGAATTTATATATATATTGTGACGATCCCAAAACCCCGTGACACGGTGTTAAGGATAATCGTTGGAATACAACACATTAATCATCATTAGCAGATCACAGATAATAGCATAAACAGAAAATAGAATAATTTACACACATATGACAGCGGAATCATATAAATATCATCACATCAGAAAATCACAGTACAGGATACAACTTAGTGCATAATGATACATAATCAGTCACCATCGCCTGAGGCGGAATCATACATAAAGAGTACACAAAATAAATATCAGTCTACATCGCCAATGGCGGAATCATAATATAGATACAATAATGGTGGAGAAAATCCAAGTCAGCACGGTGTAGTCAAGCCTTGCCATGAGCCAAAAGGTGCGTCAGAATCCTGTAACTAGACTGCCTGTGTGAAAATGAGGGCACCCGAGTTTGCAAGGTGAAACAAACTACGAGTCAGTCATAGGACTGGTATGAGAAATCTACTTAACTTATTAACAACAATAATAAGGTAAATCAAAGGACCACGCCACTTTCGCGGAACGAGATTACTCCAATGAGTGCTAGTGCATGAAATAAAGTAAATGATTAAATCATCACAATGCTTTTTACAAAATGAAGCCATTATAAGACTCAGGTCCCATCACACAATGCAACGCAAGCCGGAGGATAGAGTTTTTACCTTATAATGGCCAAAAATGCTTCATACGAATTAAACAAAAGTGTTTGATATTATTACTAGTGCATATATGTTTCAAAAGCGATTTCAGTCATAAATATCAATCATAGGAGGCATAAATGACCCATACCACTATGTCGCCATACTAGTAATACAACGTCCGCATATTTCGTATTGGAAATTGGGTTCCTTCATGAGTCGAGGCAAGAGGCAAGCTCCTCTCCGTTCGAGATACTCTAGCAAATGTCCCAGGATCCCACTATGATCCTTGGATCTTCAGGGTCGGTCCTCTCTTACTTTTGAGGATTAATTATTCCTGAACACACGTTTCCTGGTCCTTACAGACCTATATCGAGGCGCCTCGCATTCCAACAACCACACAGGTGAAAAGTATATATAATGTCAGGGCTGGTAGGTCACTGGCACCACCTTAGCTAGAAAGGAACGTCGTGCTCTCCCTGCAGTCACTCTCCCGTTTTTGACTCATACCGAGGTGTGAGGCTCGCGAATTCACGTTATACACAAAGCTACGTCACACAGACCATGCTTTGATCATCAACCACAAGACTTTGCTTTGCAACAGAAGCCTTGATCGTACGCCACTTAGGCGTGCCACACAGGCAATCCACTCCATGCGACTGATTTCTGTCAATACATAACCTCTGAGCTCGTACATCTCAGAGAAGGGCGTTAAGCAAGAGAATAAATTCTCCGCCGCCAAACAGATATATATTTAACAGAGATTAATCAACACAGAATAAAATCCAATGTCAGACACACAGTCCATTTACAAGTCCGTTATGGGTCTGAACGAAACCGGAGGCACCAATTCCTCGCATATCCGTACGATCAATAGTATGTTTGGACGGCTACTACTTCAGTTCCTTCATGGTAGCTACTCCAATCACGAGCATCAGTAGCGCCCATCCATCCAATGTGAAGATCGTCGGTCTTCAACTGTCTTCCACTCTTCGACTTCTCAATGTCGATCGATAATTTGAAATGAGAGAACTCGGCCTTTTCAAATAACCCACGTATATTTAGATTTTCAATCAATTATTCACATGGTTGGACTATTCAACATTCACATTTCAGTTCTTTAGTTATAATTTTCATGTTAAATACATTCAACCATCACATATCAAGCAAACACAACAAAATGGGTTTATTTCCACTCTATATCGTCTATAGTATTTTATAACGATATATCGCCATTTTTAATTAATTTAAAATGGACATATTTAATTAAACGACGTTTCAGGTCGTGTCGATGCACTAGCGCTGCTTTTCACTAATTTTGTTTTACACATATCTGAAAATCTAACCGTTGGATCTTCACAAATTTTATATCATTAGAAAGATCATTTCAAAACGAATCCAACGGTTTCAGTTTTGGGAAAATCCGACGGTCGGATCTTCCACACTAGCCATTTGAAGTTACGATTTCAATTTACGAACTGCAGCGTCGTTATTCGATTTAATTATATATATATATATATATATATATATATAATCGTTTCTGGCGCTGTTTTCTTCAGATTTGAATTAAACATTCTAGACAATCCAACCGTCGGATCTTCACAAAGTTGGTGCCGTTGGAAAGATATTTCCAAGGCGAACCCAACGGTTGCGGTTTTGGGAAAATCCAATGGTCGGATTTCCCGCACTAGTCGTTTGAAATCACGGTTTCAAAACACGAACTGCACGGCCATGTTTCGTTTTAAATTTATTTATATTTATATAAATATATTTCATTCAAAAATTCCTATATCATTTTCACTTCAATTATTTCACTAACGCCTATAAATTTTGGAAAATTTCGCCATAACCTCCTTTGTACGGGAGGGGCTGGGAAAATTCCCAAATAGCCACACGAGCGTATCATGTCAAAAAGAAAAAGCCAAGCGACTAGCCAACGGGCTCATAAAATCATCACCCAAACAAAACAGTAAATGTGTACCTATTTGTCGGGCACAAAATTTTATTCCTCTTCTCTTGCCCCTTTGCTATAACCTGTTCAATAAATATGCATGTACATATATACAATTTTTATCACTTATCATTTTCCATTCAACTTCATATTCAATTTACTTTTGTTTAAAAACACCATTCATTCTAATGTTGCATGCATAGGCTAAAATCATATCATTAGCTAATTAATGTATATTTCAACTCATGCACCTTTATTTGAACAAGTGGCTATTTTTAACACTTCACATCTCAAAGATGATAATTTTGGCGAACTAAAATGGATTTCAACACATGACTATTTTATTTAGTTCCTATGGATGTTAAAGATAATATTTCTTTCACAAATATTTATTTCAACGTCCGCATATCTTTAGCGTATTACATATATGATAAAAATGATATTTTTATCACTTAAATATTTATTCAACAAATGGATGTTTTCAACACTTCATAGTTTCAATAAAAATGTAATTTTTATTGTTCGATCTTTTTATTCAACACATGAACTTTTCCACTGCACACACTTCTCAACACATGAGCATTTCCACACATGGATATTTTATTTATGTTGTTCATATTAGAAAGATGGAATTTTTATTGTTGAAACTATTTATATAAGGCAAATATTTTTCTTACTTCATATATATTTAAAAAGGTGATTTTTGTTGTTTAGACACTTCATTCATTCACAAATGAATTTAATTTTCCCACATCACTTTTCAACACATAAACATTTCCACACATGGATATAGTTTCAACATATGAATTTAATTTCAACGCATGAAAATAATTTCAACATATGAAAATTATTCTAACACACAAAGATTATTCAAAATTTCGGCAGCATAACGACAGGGTAGTTAAAACCGGCACCGTCCCTAGTACGGCTCCTCGCTCTACCTTAAAACCTCGCGGTTTTTGACAATGGGGATTCATGCATCTAATTCGCACGCAGGCGGCATGTTTTATTTTTATTTCCACAAATATTTCCAATTCATTTCAATCACCAATGGGTATTTTTCAACCACAACCAATCAATATCAACCACAAACAATTATTCAACCATTCGTAATTTTCATCCAATATTTCACACCAATTCACAATAATAAATATCGTCCATGGTTTGTGGACGAGGGGAGTATATACATATGTGTGTGTGTGTATATATATATATATATATATATATATATATATATATATGTTTTATATAATTGCTATATTTCACTTGCATTTCAACACATATACCAATTATTATTTGCATGTATAATTCATACTTCGCTTATATGGCTTACACTACGCATGTACATGAGGTATACAACACGTGTGTAATTTATATTTCGCTTATATAATTTATACACGACATTTTCCATTCAAATTCATTTAATTTAGATTTCTCACATTGGTTTTCGGAGTGCTAAAAATCGTAGATGACTCAGAAAAATCCGCGGCTTCTTCTATGTGGTAGAGAGCTTACTTGCATTCCCGATGTTTCCTGTTTCATCGAATTTTGTCAACACACCAAAAAGATATGATTTTTCAAAGTGCAAACATCAAAAAGAACTCACCTTTCACGATGGTTCAAAACTAGGTTTGCGGTTTTCACGAAATCCGTGGCACGTGGGGATGATCGGTAGGTTGGACGTGGAAGAGCTTCGAGAGGGCTACAGGCGCGCGGCGGTTGGAGGCGACTCGGTGGCCCCAGAGCTCGCGGCAGCGGCTAGAAGGTCGGGACTTTGGAGGGAGATATCTCGATGTAGGAGCAACGATAGGGGGAGCTCCTTATATGGATTTGAAGAGGGGAAGGAGAACTACAAAAAGTTGAACTAGGAGAGGGGCTGATTCGGGCTGTGGCAATCGGAAATCGCCAGGGAAGGGGGGAAAAGCTTTCCGTCGTCGATGTCGAGGGGGGGGTCGGGGTTTTCTGATGTTTTTTTTTTGAATGGAGAAATATGATTGGTCGATGGTTTTATTATATTTTTAAATAGTGTTTTCTCCAACGAACTCCTTTTCAAACCCGACGACTGTTGCCCCTAGCTAAATACCCCTATCCTGGACACAATGGGATAGGTTTCGTTGGCCAATTCGACTGTTACAATCAGTTAATTTTCAAATTAAAGTATAAAACATTTAATTTTTAACTTTGAACGTACATTTCAATTTGCCAGGGCCACAAACTGATTCGAAAAATTCCAGAAAAATAAATCTAGCTATGTTTTGACGATACGGTCCCAACAAAACTAGTTTCGTCGAATTCTGAGATTGTTTGAAAAATGGCCCTTTTCTGGCCGATCCAATTTAACAGAAATTGACCAAACACATTTTCTTTTGCCACGCTCACATACTAGCTTCAAAAATTATGAAATTTGAAACCTAGCAATAGTTTGACATCCCGGACCCAACAAAAGTGGTTTTGTCGAATTCCGAGGTCGTTTATAAAATATCAATTTTCCAGGGCTATATATTCTATATAGCGACCATTTTGAAAATTAATTCGCCCATAACTTTTGATTCCCGTTATGAAATTTCGATTTTTCAGATTCGTTAGAAAGGTATTGACTAACAGATTTAAATATTTTTGGTTTCGCTAAAATCCGTTATATTTTCCACCCTGCACAGTCAGTCAAAGTTTGAATTCAAATTTTCAAACTGACTCACTATTTCTAATTCACTATTTTATTGAAATATTCTATTTCAATTGTTCAAATTCCTTTGAAATCACCAATTTAAAATTTTTAAATTGGCCTGCATTTTCCGGGTTATTACATATATATATATATATTAAAATAAAATGAATCGTGCAGCTGTAGTTCATGATTTGGAATCGTAACTTCAAACGATTATACCAGAAGATCCGACCGTTGGATTTTTCCAAAACTGGAACCGTTGGGTTCGCTTTGGAAAGATCTTTCCAATGATACAAAATTTGCTAAGATCCGACGGTAAGATTTTGAGAAATATGTAAATCAAATTTTGATGAAAAAAGCACCAGGGCCATGTAATGACCTGAAGCGTCGTTTAATTAAAAATGGCTATTTTTATATAAATACAAATAGCGATAAATCATTATAAAATATTATGAATGAAAATAATTGATTTTAATTATATATATTCGCAAAATATTTGAAAAGCCAAGTTAATTCTCATTTCGAATAATTGATCGACGATTGGAAGTCGAAGATTTGAAGACGGTGATTGAAGACCGGCGATTTTCACATCGAATGGATGACTACTGATGCCTTTGATTGAAGTTGCTGCATTGAAAGGGTTACAGTGGTAGTTATCCAGACGTACTTGTTGATTTGTCCGGATATGCGAGAGCCTCTCTTCCGTATTGGACATATGGAATGAGGAATAAAGTGTCTCCGGTTTCGTTCAGACACAGAACGGACTTGTATATGGATATATGTCTTACATTGGATTTTATTCTATGCTGATTGATTTCTATTAAATATATATCTGTTTGGTGGTAGAGATTTTATTCTCTTGCTTAACACCCTTCTCTGAGACGTACGAGCTCAGAGGTTATATATTGGTAGACATCATTCGCATGGTGTGAACTGTCATTGCGGCATGCCAACATGCAAATGATCAAGGCTTGTTGTTGAAAAGTAGAGCCTTGTGGTTGATGATCAAAGCATAGATTTACTTAGAATAGCTTTGTGTATAGCGTTACTTCGCGAGCCTCACACCCTGGTATGAACCAAAAACGGGAGAATGATCTAGGGAAAACATCCGTTTCTTTCTACCTAGAAGTGGTGTCATGGTATGGAGCCCAGACATTTTTACTTATGTGGATGATCGAAAGCGAGGTACCTTGGATTTGAGTCCCTAGTGGCTCTTTATTTACACCCCACACGGCGGAGAAACCTATTGTTCATGAGTTATAATCCACTAACATTAGTTGTGGACCAGCCCGGTGGCTCCTAAGGGCTCACCTGAGTCTGAGTCCAGAGGCACGGGCTAGAGTGTTTCGAATTCGGTAAGGATGATCTCTTGCCTTAGTTCATCATGGAAATCTAACTTCTAACACAACCCCATGCGGTTTTGATTGTAAACCTATATTTGGCGACATAGTATATGGTAGTTATGCCGTCTATGATCGATACATTATGATTGAAATGTTTTTGAAAACATATATACACTAATAATAATATCAAACCCATTTTATCGTATCAAGCATTTTTGACAATTATAAGGTAAAACTCTATCCTCCGTTTTGCGCTGCATTGTGTGATGGGACTTGAGTCTTATAATGGTTTCATTTTTGTAAAAAGCGTTGCATTATTTAACGATTTACTTTATTTATGCACTGGCAATCCATTGGAGTAAACCCGTTCCGCGTTAGCGTTGTGGTCCTGTGATTAGCCTTATTATTAAATAGGTTAAGTAAGATTTCTCATACTAGTCCCATGACTGACTCGTAGTTTCTTTCACTTTGCAAACTCGGGTGCCCTCTTTCTACACGGGCAGCCTTGTATTCAAGTTTTAGCAGATTCATTCTGAATAGCTATGGAGCTGAAGATGGATCCTATCATTTCTATTATGTTGTTTAGACTTCATTTAGTATATTATGTTTGATTCCACTACAGATATTTTATATTAAGTTAAAAACTGTATTATGTACTAAGTATGATCCTATTATTCTGTGTAACTCTGATGATATATTATCTCCAGTGTAATTTGATGTACTATATCTGCTGTAATTCTATATTTCTATTCTACTGTTATTGTTTATGTGTTATATTTCAATGATTATCATTGCTTTCATACTATAGGAGTTTGGGGTTTTCACTGTTAGGCACATGATATGCTCAAATTATTAACAGTAATGTCAATGAAAATGAACAATTTAAAATAATCAAACATACAAGCATAACGACAATCATAATAATCATGAGTCAACCACTGTTGGCATGTATAATTATCATCTATCAGTTCATGTTAATAATAAATAACATTATTTGATTATCAATTAACAATTAATGTGAAAAGTAACTAACATGCATATGATTATTGACAACTTGCAAATAAATATTAACTAACTTGTATATAAATATTTATCATTATTGAAACACTCATTTTTCATGGATATAAGAGTTAAACAATGACAATTCAGAAACCAAAAAACTCTATCTCAAACAAGATCCTAAAATTACGTATGAAACATGCACAACTCAATAATTTGATTTGATTTTTTTCAAAAGAAGAGAAAAGAATAGGTAACACGGTTTCAGATCTAGAGATTCAATCTCTGGTTTTAGCTTGGGTGGCTCTCAGGGGAAGGCTCGTTAGGTTTTGAAGTAGTGACATGGTAAGTGCTAGCATTAGCGAGGTGGCGTTGGTCGTGGGTAGAGGTGAAGGAGTAATTAGGTTTAAATGGTTAGGACCTAAGAATTTTAGGTAGATCTAGGTTTTGGGCGAAGTTTGGGTGGAGTTTTAGGTGGAGGCTAGGTGTTTTCATTTGGTTTTGTATAGAGGCCATGAGTTTTGGGTGTCTAGGGAGGAGAGGTGTGGCAATGGGGGTAATGGAGGTGGCAGCTAGAAAAGATGGAGAGAAGAGAGAGATGTTTAGGTTAGATCTAGGTAAATGGACGAGAAACAAGAGAAAGAAAAATATTGATTCAGGTATAGATCTAGAGGAAGAAGAAAATTTATAGAGGAAATGACAGATAGTAAAAAAGACTGCATAGAAGGGAGAATGAGAGATGAGGGGAATCGTATATATTTTGTGTGATGCTAAGGGAACATTGTTTTCCTCTTTTTAATACCACGAATAAAAATAATAAGCACAATAAATTTTATGTACTTCCTAATACCACATGCAATTCACACAACAATCAACCACCGTGCAAAATCATTTTGCACAGCAAACAACTGCCAACCAACACTGTTTTACACGGTCACCAATCGTCGAACTGCTACTGCTCGGTGGTTAATTAACGCGGAAAACTGTGTTGGTTGGCAGTTGTTACCATACAAAAATAAATAAAAATAATGCAATTGGTAGTCCTTTAAAAGTTTGGTATTAGGAAGAGTGTAGTATAAAATCTTATGGTATTTTTTAGTAATGATATTTGGAAGAAGAAAATGGGGTACCCTTAGAAACACACTATATTTATTTCCTAAGAGAATGTTTTGAAATCCAAAAAGTTATGAAATGATTAAGGTCTGCTGACTAAGCGAATGTCAGAACAAATCCAATTATTTAGTTTTCAAAATTCAAAAATAATACGCAGGTATAGAAGCAAGTAATAAGGAGTACTATACACCAATGCACAAACTGTTATTGCAAACAAAAACTGCAAATATAGAGAGCTACAAATGCCCAATTTTTATGAAATTAAAAAATGGTACCCAACTTTAAAAGTGTCTAGTATTTGTAAATAATTTTTTCAAGGCTTTTCAAATTTCAATCAAATTTCTAATTTTCTAAGTCCCAAACTATTAATTGATTTTCTTTTCTAGGAAAATATTCTTTGCAATATTCAATCAAACATATTTCAACTACCAAATTTAATTATATTAAAATTTTAAATTTTAGCCTTAAACATTTATTGAACATATTTTAAATTCGCAAAATTTTCGAGTCGTTACAAAAGTTCAGTCCATCACAGTACACCGAGTCATCCCTATGACTCAACACCAAATCATATGGCATGATCACAAATCACCAAAACCTCCTTTGGTGTAATCCACTAACTCTTTTAAGCTATCCCACTAAGCTTCATATCATTCCAAGCACCTTGGCTCGAGAAGTGAAGGCACTATGTATCCAAACAATGAATCATTCTAGGACATAGAAGAATAGTCATCAAATCACATTACTGAGTTACCAAATTACATAGACAATATTAGAATGAAGTAAAGAACTCACCGTAAGAGGTAACCAATGCAAAAAATATTAAGGCAATCCTGAGTCATAGGAATGGCTCAACAACACAAACTATATAGATAACTCGAATGGATCCATGGTTTTAGGCGTGGTCATAGGCCAAGTGTAGGAGCCATCTAATATTGAAAGTCTGGTCCAATTATCTCTCATGTAAATACAACATCACCTGCAATATAAATAAAATCTTTTGGACTGGCTAACAATGTGTTGTTGAAATCATTCTTCAACCTTATTCTCCTATGCAATAGTCAACAAGGATGTTATTATAATTCTAACGACATGTATTTTTCATATAAGGGAAATATGAAATATTAATATTAATTTCATGTATGGTCATATGTTTCTACAATTTTAGGAAATAACTACATGGCCTATTTCTTTACTTTTAATTGCTTACTGGATTTTTCTATGACTTTTTCGGCCTTAAAACCATGTTTTTAAATCTATCATAACATCCTAAAATTAAACGTTAGCTACTTTAGTAGTTATTTATTTAATTTAGTTCCAAAATGAAATTTGAGAAAATAAGGGAATCTAGTCATGAAACTTGCAATGTTGCATTCAAAATGGAATTCTGGTCAACATTCATATTGGAGTTTAACGAACGATCATATGGAGAAGCTACGGATGAAAAACAAAATTGAACGGAGGATAATTCATATAATTAATAAGTAATAAATTCAACTGGCCTCGCATCCAACTGGTCGACCATAAAGGTCACTAAGACAACATGGAAGCCAACTTGACGGTCGATCTTGAATGTGGACAGTAGACTGTTTGGTTGACTCCTAGACTGTAGAACCTAGTTTCCATTTTAGGGCAACATTATATTTTAACAAATGGATCGTGAGCGTTTTATATCCAATGGATTAGTCCTTTCTTGCGTCTATAAATAGAAGACCTAATCCTCTTATCTTTTCTAATGTTTACCGAAGGCAGCAATATAGCATTATCATTTTATTTTCACCCATCTCCTATAAAATTCCAAAAAATAAATATTTTCCAATTTTATTTACATAGATTAGAGAAATGGAATTTAGATCTGAAAGAAAAGATGAGGTTTCCACTAGTCTCTTCATAGAAAATTTTCTATATGTTTTTGTTTTAATTTCTATTTTCTTATTCTAATTCTTTTTCTATCTATAATTTAAAATATGCATATCTCACCTTTTGCATACACATTATATAAATCTGGAAGGATTTAGAATGAAACTAAAGATGGAGTTCAGATCCAAGATTTACGAAAGCTTTTAAAGGTAAGTGATAAACTCATTTTTATTCATAGTATCAAATCTTTTTCGTTGGTGTAGTTTCAATTTCTATACTAAATTTAAATAAATGTAATTATAAGTTTCAAAATAATAAAGCCTACCTAAATATTCATTTTTTAATTTTGATTGTTTTTACAATTAGATCTGGAAAATCAGTCTCTAAAGATGTCTAATCTGATTGTTTGCAGTTCTATTGCGGATCAATAAATTTAGTGCAAAGTAGGACTTTCACTAATTGACTATTTTTATTTGAATCTATTTATATTCTTATTTATGTATGGATATATGTTAATTTCTATAAATTAGCCTAGTTTTTTCTTTTATGTAAAAAGATGGTCTTTGAAATTATAAGAAATAAGCACAAACAAAAAGGATGAGATGTGTAAATTACGCGTTATTTACGTGGTTTACATTGTCTATTCCAAATAAAAGATTATCCATTCCTTATAATTTTAAATATGTCAACATTTCTCATTATGGTAGCTAATCAAGTTAAATAAAGCATAGCAAAAGGCCTTTTTATGGGTTTTTTTCAAACATATCAAAATATAAAAAGATTTATTCTAGTTGATACTGACGACAAAAACATATTTCGTTAGAATTGAGGAATTTTTAATATTATCTTACTCACATGTAATTACTATGCATATTAATATTTTATGCTTCCAAATTTACGTAGTTTACATCAATTGTTTTTTATTGGGAATAGTGTTTAGGTTAAAAATAGAAATTCCGCTTAGTAGGCTGGTGATATGAGGTTATTAGGGTCATTCGGTAGAAGCATTCACTTTACAACAATTGGGTGTACGTCGACATATGTGAGATACCACAAATCGTAGGAACATATGACATTTGGGGAGTTTTATGACCTACATTTAGAAAGATATTAAACGATCATGGAAATGGTGTGAGGAATGTCCCTATTGGGAAAATTTAGGCGTTGAGGTATTAAGTGACCGTAAGGTGTAACGACCCAAAATTTTAACGAACAATAATTAATTACTGAATGGATTAATTAATTGAGGATTAAACTAATAAAATAATTATTAATCCAAAAAATATTAGGAATTGAGCAAAATGGATTTCACCATTGCGTCCGTTACAAAATTTTGATTCAGATAGACTTTCAATTTGCATAAATCGGGTTATAAATGAACAAGTTATGAACCATCAAAGTTTGAAGTTAAATTAAATAATTTAATTAAATAATTCATAATAAACCAATGGTAAATGGGCGACCCAGAACCTATATGGGTCGACCCTAATGTAGAACCCTAGGTCGACACACGTGTCGACCCATATAGGTGGGGGGTTGACCCACTTCGAGCCAGGCACGAACTTGTGCCTGGATAAACACACATGTTTCCAGATTATTCCTTTTGCTGACTCATGCTGAGATGTTTTCTGTTGTTTGATTAAAACCCTAATATCCTACGGCCTAAACTATCCTAACACACCTATAAATAGACTGCCAACCCTCACTCTTCATACATATCCTTCTTCGTCTTCATAGCTTCCATTATATTATGTTCTAAAGTGGAAATAAAATTGAGGGAAAAGTCTAGGTGCTGTCAAATTATAGATCTGAAAGGATATTCTGCTTCTACTTCTTTTTCAAAGGCATTTTTCTAGATCTACAACAATTTTATGTGAGTATTACTATGGTTATCGTATTTCTTCTAAGTTAATGTTAAAATAGATACAATGGTTGTTACAGTCATTTCAGATCTAAATAAGAAGGATTTAGACAGTAAAATAGATTGGATCTGAAAGTTTGACAATTATAATGTTTATAAGTTTGTCTTTTACAAGTTATTGTTCATTTTATTTATTGTCTAATATTTATTCATGTTCGTTTTTTTTTTTACAAATAAATCCTTCTTCTTTATCCCCATCCCGGTTATTGTTTGTTTATAATCTAGTAATGCATGTTTATTCATTTCTATTTTTCTAAGCCTAAATCTAATTATCCTTTTTCCTTTGTTTTGCACTGAGCCTAGGCTAATGAGAGTCTAGGCCTTTACCATTTAATTTGCGTAAAAATTAGAATAATCTAGAAGAATGTTAAAAAGCGGATTATCTGGGAATATTGAGGATTTGTTAATTGTAAACTGTAAATTGGGGTATATTCTAAAGGAAGAATATGCAAACTAATGAATTGGAATAAACTGCACTTTGACATTTATGTTCATTTGATGTTAATTTGGGAAAACATATTAATTAGACATTTATGTTTATTTGATGTTAATTTGGAAGACATGTTAACTTTATAGTAATTTGTAAAACATGTTAGTTGACCTTTATGTTCATTTGATGTTTAATTTGGGAAAACATGTCAATTAGGCATTTATGTTCATTTGAAATTAATTTGGGAAATATGTTCATTTGACATTAATATGTTCATTTGACATTAATTTGGGAAATGTGTTCATTTGACATTAAATTGGAAAATATGCTCATTTGAAATTAAATTAGGAAAACATGTTAATTTGGCATTAAGTGGCATGCAATTTGGAAAACATGTTAATTTGGCATTAACGTGCAATTTAGGAAAACATGTTGATTTGACATTGATTTGGAAAACTTGTTAAACATTACTTTGGAAAATATGTTAATTTGACGGTAATTTGGAAAACATGTTAATTAGAATGAATTATACTCAATTTGACATTAAGTGGTCTGTATTTGGAAAACATGTTAATTGTACTTAATTTAACATTAAGTAACGTGTATCTAGAAAACATGTTAATTGGAATGAATTGTACTTAATTATACATTAAGTAAACATGAGAACCGGAGTAAGATATACTTAATTAAATATTAAGTAACTTGTAATCTGTACCTGTAAAACATCTAAGCAGGGATCTGTCTAACTTAGAGGAAAGGTTGCATAATGAATTACATTTAATTAGAAATGCTATTTAAAATCGAGGAGTATAACATAGGGCTATCTTAAGCTTATTAGTAAACTTAAAAATGCTAAGTAAAACCTGTCTTATTAATAAGCTAAGATGTCCATTCCGGTATAATATGCGGTGACTCTTAAAATCCTAGTTAACTTCGAGGACAAGTCTAGGGGTAGCTTGTGTCAATCTGCTTGCTTGTTTTATTTGTTTGGAACCATATCAATCAATACCCTCCTGTTATCACATAAGTCTCACACTAGGTAGAAACTAGGAACGCTTTGCTAATGCTTGATTACAAGAGTTCAAATTCTGGAGGTGGGTACGTGTAATACCCCGTAATTTTAACAACACTAAAGAGGACAAATTAAAGAATAATTAATTCAATATTCAGAATTAAGGGAAACGGGCTACGCCATTACATCCATCTTGAAATTTTGGTTAAGATAAACATTTGGTTTGCGTAAAATGGACAATGTATGACGAAGTTATGAAAGTTTGAAGTTTGTATACGCGCAAGAGAATTAAGGGAAACAGACTGCGCCATTGCGTCCATCTCAAAATCCTTCAAATCACGAAACTCTGGGTGAGCAGGAAAGTCCCGCCCAGGGGAATTGACCCCTTAAGGGGGGTGTCGACCAATGGGTCGACCGCCTTAGGGTAGACGTGGCAGTTAAGGTTTGGGGGCTGGTGGCTATAAATATGGCTCCATTTCTTATGTTTTCTACACTGAAAAATAATGGAGGACTAGATGATGTCGGTGCCCAGACTAAATCAAACCTTTTCCTTCTTCTTTAATCTAGTTAATCAAGTTATTCAAGTGTAGATCTATAATTCAACATCTTCCATTCTTCTTGTATGTTTCTAGATCCAAACATTGTGAGTTTAAGTTACTTTTTGATTTAAATAATTAAAAAGTAAAACATGATATGACTGTAATTTGGATCTATGCCTGTGACTGCTTGAATCATATCATATCTGTTATAACTTGTGAATCCGTGATATTCTGGCATAACTATGACTTGGGTCTTAAAGTTTATCAAGTCATATCTACCTTTGATTATAAACCTAATTCACTATTTAGGTAACCTTATACCTATCATGTTGTGGTTAAATTGGATCTATTACTAGTTGGACATCTAAATTATTGTATAGATCTTATCATGCCTATTATGAAATCCATATTATGTTAGAATCAGCTCTATTATCTCACGTTCACTAGATCTTATATGCCCATCTCATCAATATGCCACTACATGTCTATGTCAATTTTGTTAGTATAATCATTTCTGTCATCTTCCCTTCATCTTTCCCTTTTTTTTATATAGCCTAGCTACTTTCGAGCCTCGGCATGTTGTTGAAATATGCGAACGCGTTAAAAGGGGAACGAGGGGAAAAACATTGAAACTGGGCATAACTTGTAAAAGGGGAATTTGGAATAACTTGAATAATGTTTATGAATATGAATTTAGGGCATATAATTCATTATGGAAATAATTGGGGTAAAAGGAGCGTGACAACCTATAATGACATAGGTAAAATTAGCCAATAATGAAACGCCTAGGATTACAGTAATTAGAAACTGTAACCGCGCCTTGACACGAGGTTAGATTACACTTGTGGTGGAAGTCTGCCCGGAACAGATCGGCATATCTAGACACCACAAGTGGGGAATCTAATGTGAGGGGTCTAGGTGCACAAATACGAGACGTGCTAAGACACGAGGTTAAGCCTGACATATGGAAGAAGCTTGCCCTGAACCAACTGACATATCCAGCATCCCCGAGTGGTAGGCTTAATATGAGGGGTCTAGCATAGTATAACCATAAATGGACATGGTAATGAATTGGAATACTTAACCTAGTTGAATCCGTAGGGATTGTATGAACACAAACGTGAATATGGGTTAAGTAGACGTGTTGAAAACAATGGGTGTTTTAAGTAAATATAGGTTGGGTTGGTAATATTTATATATAGGCCTACAAACTTAACCTATTGGGGTTATGTAATTAAAGGCACTGTTAGGTAAGCATAACCTATGGAAATGATGGGGTTATGTAATTAAAGACACCATTAGGTAAGAATAACCTATGGAAATGATAGGGATACGTAACTAAAGACACCGTTAGGTAAGCATAACCTGTGGAAATCCTAGTGGGGTTACAAGAAAAAGGGGAGAGCTTGTATCATCTTATGTGGGGGACTTGTTTCGGTCAGTAACCCATAGAACAATATCAGACGAGTACTTCGTCCTAAGTCGGAGTGGGGACACGCTTACTGGGCTGATTGTAAGAGATCCAAACGTGGAGGACGGTGTAGGCGACACAAACCGATTGGGACATGTGCGTGCATGTCCGGGCAGAAGGGGATAGTACGACCGTGACACTAGTAGATATGGTTGTGCACATCAACGAAGGGTTGCCACTTTAGGAAGTGATACCTCCTACTGTAGAGCTAGCAAAGGGTATCTATGGAGTAAGGAGCCGATCGATTAGGGTAGTAGTTTGGGTACATCTAGACGTATGCCTAAGTCTACCATCTTATAGTTGTTAGGATCATCTCATTTTCATTATACTAATATCGGTGCAGAGAATCAGAGTAATCATTAGGGAAGCGTATGCACTCTATCATGTTTACCTTGTCACACCTTCCTTTTGTGATATTATCTCTCTTATCCACTTTATATGCCTATCATGATACTTTTACTTATTCATTTGCTAAAAGTAACTGGATTCGCCAGATTTTATGTCTGACCCTTTTTTCCTCTACTTTCTTCCGTTTCCCCCCAGGTTGGAAGGGAATACTAAAGCTTGACCAAGATTCTGCTATCATTTGTTGAATTTCATATAATGATGTAGGAATAGAAACCATTTTTTTGGATTTTTCTTCTTTTATTTTGTACTCTGATGTTTGAGTACAAGACAAAAGTTTTTATGATGTACTGGTTTTAATGTAATTCAAACATATGATGTTTTTGAACCGCGATCCTTTATGATTAATAATGATTGTTTTTATCCTGCTGCTATTTTATATCTCTCTTGTAATATTTCTATTTCTGTTTACTGATAACGCTTCAGGAAACTTAATGCATTCTCTTAATGAGTGGCATTAACGGGCATGGGGGGTCACACTTGGTATCAGAGCTTAAGGTTACCAAATTAGATAAAAGTTTTTGAAAACTTTTTTCAAAAAGGTTTTAAAAGAAAGCATTTTCCGAAAGAAAAGTCTGTTTTGAAAAAAAAATCCTCAAAGCCATATGTACTATCATTCAATCCTTTGTCTGAATCTCTTTCCTTTTCATTTCAGCATGTCTAAGGAACCTAATATTCCAGAGGGCGTTACGATACCAGGCCGGTTCCGTAAGTATCTAGAGGCCATGGCGCCTGCCGATGGCCAAGCTGACGTTCCTTCCTGCACCCGTCATTCCTCCTCCTCTGCATGTGGACAACTTTTCTAAGATCTGCAAAGATTTTCGGGCTATGGGAGGAAAGCCATTCCATGGAACTGAGACGTTCGTAGAGGCAAGGAATTGGCTCAAGGTGATAGAGGACTTGTTTGAAATTTTTGATGTGGATGATGGAAGGAAGATTTAGTTAGCTGTCTGGCTACTGAAAGATGAAGCTTCGTTCTGGTGGGAAGTAATCAAGGCGGGGCATTAGGTGGAGACATGGGATGATTTTAGATAGAGTTTTGAAATGAAGTTTCTTTCTCAAGCTGAGAAAACATGCAAATGGAGTGGTCTTGTCGCTCAAACAAAAAAACATGACTATTATATAATATGTGAACAAATTCAACTAGCTAGCAAGTTTTGGATTGGAACTGGTGGATACTCCGCATAAGAAAACTTTGCGGTTTGCTAAAGGGCTGAATGAACCCTTCATGGGTTAGCTATGTTCATATTCCAATGGGAGCTACTTTTGAAAGGCTTGTTGATACGGCCTTGATGCATAAGGAAGACAAAGGAGAAAAGAAGGAAGTTAAAGCTGAGGAAACAACGTAAAACAAGAAAGTATGGCCCAAGAAAGGATAGCAACAAAAACAATAGAAGAATGGCGGAAAGAATGACAAGGCTAAGGATAAGAGGAAGTGCCATAGTTGCAGACAAGAGGGTCACTTGTTAAAGGACTATAAATGAAGGAAGAATTCTTGCTTCAATTGTGGAGAGGTTGGACACTTTGCTAAGGAATGCCCGATGAAACAGGGACAAGGTCAACAGGCAGGAGCTTCTAAAGGGAAGGTGCATGCACTCGCAACCAGTGCTCCAGATAGAGGTAGGAAAATTTCCGTAGAAGGTTTGATTTCTCTTTCCAGTCATACTATTAGAAGTCTTTTTGATTCTGGTGCTTCACATTCGTTTATATCTAGTTCTGTTGTTGAATATCCGCACTTAAATACTAGTATGGTAGTGGATCCCGTACTTGTCTCAAACCCCATTTGTGGTTCGGCTCATTTGTCCATGATTTGTCGGGGGTTTGAGAATATCTGTCTTAGGCGTTGAATTTAAGTGCGACGCATACGTGCTTCAGTTTATGGGCTATTGTTTGATTCTAGGGATGGATTGGCTAGCCATGTATGGTGCCATTCTAGATTGTGAGAGGAGGGTCGTTAGGCTTCTGACTTGACATAGGAGGACCCTCGAGATTTCTTGTGACCCAGAAGGGTCTGTTATGCTTAGTTTGCTAGAATCTCTAGATACAACTACCGATAATCTGCAATCTGTTCCAGTAGCCCGTGACTGTTCTGATGTTTTTGATGAGGTATGGGGCTTACCTCCAAGGCGCGAGATCGGTTTTCACATATATTTTATGGACAATGCAAAGCCAGTTGCATTACCTGTGCGCCATCTGGCTCCAAGGGAAAGGAGGGAGCTTAGCAAGAAAGTAGGGGAGCTACTTTAGAAGGGGTTTATTTGGCGAAGCTTATCTGAATGGGGTGCTCCAGTAGTATTCGCGACTAAGGCGGATGGTTCGCTTCGCTTATGTGTAGACTATAGGGAGTTGAATAGACTCACTAAGAAGAATATGCACCCACTTACGAGGATGGATGACTTGTTTGACTAGCTTGTTGGTGCCTCGGTACTCACTCAGTTAGACTTGGCCACGGGGTTTCATCAGTTGAGGGTGGGTGAGGAAAGTATAGACAAGACCGCTTTTTCGACTGTAGATGTTTTCTTTAAATGGCTAGTTATGCCTTTTGGGTTGACGAATGCACCCGCCTATTTTGTTGATCTAATAAGTAAGGCATTTCGGGAGTTTCTCAATAAATTTGTCATGGTCTTTGTTGATGATATCTTGATCTTCTCAAAAGCGAAGAATAGCATGCCCAACATATGAGAGAAGTTTTGAAAACTCTTTGTGCGCACCAGCTTAAGGCAAAGTTATCTAAATGCCATTTTTTGAGAAAAAAGGTGAGATTCCTTGGGCATGTGGTTTCCAAAGATGGGATAGCAGTAGATCCCGCAAAAGTAGTTGTAGTTAAAGATTGGCATGTTCTGAAAAATGCAATGGAGGTGCGAAGCTTCCTTGGATTGGCAGGCTATTATAGGAAGTTCATTAAGGACTTTGCAATGGTATCAACCCCACTCACCAAGCTGACAAAGAAGAACTTGGCGTTTTCATAGGATATAGATTGTGATGTTGCTTTATAAAGATTGAAGAGGGCTCTGACAACAACCCCAGTCTTGACCTTGCCTGATGGGAATAAAATGTTTACAGTTTACATAGATGCATGTGGTGCAGGGCTTGGTGCGGTTTTGATGCAAGAAGGAAAGGTAGTGTGTTATGGGGGTAGACAGCTAAGGGTTCATGAGAAGAACTACCCTACCTATGATTTAGTGCTAGCTTCCATAGTATTCGTGCTTAAGATATGGCATCACTATTTTCTTGGAGAGAAGTTCGAGTTGTACACCGATCTTAAATCTTTAAGTATTTGTTCTCGTAGAAGTATCTTAATTTAAGGTAACAAAGGAGGGAGTTCCTAGCCTGTTATGATTTTGAGATTGCTTATACACGTGACAAGGGTAATGTGGTGTCAAACGCGTAGAGTAGGCAGAGGACGGCCTTAAGTCCTTTGTTTATGGAAAGGAAAAGCTTGGAGTTCATATCGACTTTTGATTTTAGACCCTCTAACGAGTTATTGCCTTGTTTGTTTGCATCGCTAGAGATACGACCTACTCTTATGGATCAGATAGGAGCTTGGCTGCAAGATGATCCACAAATTTCAGACATCTTGGATAGGCTCAGTAAAGGGGAGACTTCTAGTCACCTCAATAAATATTCCATTGACGATAAAGGGTGATTGCGACGAGATGGAAGGCTTTGTGCTCCCCAAACTAGTAGTTTGTTAAAGGCAGTCCTAGAGGAAGCCCATCATTCTAAGATGACTATTCATTCAGCCAGTGATAAGATGTATAGGGATATGAAAAGGTTTTTTTTTGGGCTGGGATGAAGAAAGATGTGGCAGAGTTTGTTTCCCAATGTTTGGTTTGTCAGCAAGTCAAAGCTGAACAAAAGAAGCCCGGTGGTTTGCTTCATCTTATGGAAGTTCCACAATGGAAGTGGAGAGCGTCTCTATGGATTTCATAGATGGTTGGCTAGATCAAAGAAAGGCAACACTAGTATTTGGGTTGTGGTGGATAGACTTACAAAGAGCGCTCATTTCATTCCAGTTAAAAGCTAGAGGACGACAACATGGTTGGCAGCAATTTACGTTCATGAGATAGTCCGTCTTCATGGATTATGTTCCAGCATTGTAATTAATCATGACCCCATTTTCACTAGTGAATTTTGGAGGAGCTTGCAAGAAGAATTAAGTGCACAGTTGTGTTTGAGCACCTCTTATCACCCACAGACCGATGGACCGACGGAGAGGGTGAACAGAGTTCTAAAAGATCTTTTAACGCTGTGTATCCTAGACTTCAGAGGGACTTGGGAAGAGCATCTTCCTTTAGTAGAGTTTGCCTACAACAACAGTTATCAAGCTACTGTTGGTATGACGCCCTTCGAAGCATTGTACGGACGACCCTGTAGATCACCAACTTGTTGGTAGGACTCTACAGAAATACTATTACTTAGAACTGATATGATTAGGAAACGTCCGAGAAGATTGATCTTATTAGACGACAAATGAGGACCGCTTAATATAGGCAGAAATCCTACGCTGACAAGAGAAGGACTAACATTGAATTTGAAGTAGGAGAGATGGTTTTTATTAAGGTGTGACCTTTGAGGAATGTGGTTCGCTTTAGATCTATAGGGAAGTTGGCACCAAGATTCGTAGGGCCGTTTCCCATAACATAAAGGATTGGACAAATGGCCAATAGAGTAAATCTACTAGAGAAACAATCCAGCATTAATGATGTTTACCACATTTCTCATTTGCGGAAGTGCTTGCATGATACCGCAGAAGTAGTTGGGCCGAGTATATTGGAGGAAGTAGAAGTGGAACGAGAGGCGTCAGTTAGACGAGTTCTTACCGTATTCTTGGATCAAAAGTTAAGAAGCTAAGCAATAGAGAAGTCAAGTTGATGAAGGTTCAGTGGGGAGATAACCCAGAGGATGCGACTTGAGAGACTGAAGACAAGATTCGGGCTTCGTACCCTTTTCTTTTTGAGGGTATGTTCTTAACTCCCTTTCTAAAGCTTTTATTTATGTTTGTTTCTATCATTTAAGTATGACCTATCGATTGAATCTTCGACCTTTAGGTAGGAATCCCATGGATGTAAACACGTGTTTGAGACATGTTATGTTTGATGAATGCAAGTGGATGCAAGCGTTTGCTAGTGGTTTCTCATGGATGCATATACACACACATTAGGCACTAGATCGGCTCAATCACTCTCATACTGCATATGGATGTATGCACATTTTTATTTTAATGGATGGAAATGGATGTATCATCATATGGATGTTGCATTAGAACAGATGATTGTGCACCAATATAGAACTTACATGTTATAATAGGATTACTGCATACATGTGGTTTCATAGCACTAACATGCATTGCATTAAGGAGGTCGACCGAATCAGTAGACTGCCCGATCTTCGCAGTAGTATTGGGACATTTACACACACACCTTTGCATATGTTCATATAAGCATTAGAAATATTTTAAGGACAATGTGTGCCTGTGATTGGTAGATGAGTAGTTGGGTTATGGATGGTAGGATATATATTCTTCTTAACTTGGGGATTTCGGGGATAAAATCCTTTGAGTAGGGGAGAATGTAACACCCTGTAATTTAAACAACACTAAAGAGGTCATATTAAAGAATAATTAATTTAATATTCAAAATTAAGGTAAACGGACTGCGCCATTGTGTTCATCTCGAAATTCTGGTCAAGATAGACATTTGGTTTGCATAAAATGAACACTGTATGAAAAGTTATGAAGGTTTGAAATTTTTATACACCTGAGAATATATATATAGGGTGCATGAATTCAAAATTAGGTCCAAAAGTTCAAAATTGTTCAAATCAAGTAAATCTGGGGAAGCGGAAAAAATCCGCCTAGGGGAGTCGACCTCTTAAGGGGGGTGTCGACCCATGGGTCGACACTTTTAGGGCAGACATGGAAGTTAGGGTTTGGGGGCTGGCAGCTATAAATATGGCTCCATTTCTCTTGTTTTCTACACTGAAAAATAATGTAGGACTAAATGATGTCGGTGCCCAGACTGAATCAAACCTTTTCCTTCTTCTACAATCAAGTTAATAAAGTTATTCAAGCGTAGATCTATGATTCAACCTCTTTTATTCTTCTTCTATCTTTCTAGATCCAAACACTGTGAGTTTAAGTTAATTTTAGATTTAAATAATTAAAAAGTAAAACATGATATGACTGTAATTTGGATCTATGCCTGTGACTGCTTGAATCATATCAGATCTGTAATAACTTGTGAATCCATGATATTCTGGCATAACTATGACCTGGATTTTAACATTTATCATGTCTGATTTACATTTAATTATAGATCTAATTCACTATTTAGATCACCTTGTACCTATCATGTTGTGGTCAAATTGGATATGTTACTAATTGGACATTGAAATTATTGTTTAGATCCTATCATGCCTATTATAACATCCATATTATTTAGAATCAGTTCTACTATGTCATGTTCACTAGATCTGCTCTTATATGCCTACCTTATCAATATGCCACTATATGTTTATGTCAATTTTGTGAGAATAATCATTTCTGTTGTCTTCCCTTCATCTTTCCCTTTTTATTTATATAGCCTGGCTACTTTCAGGCCTAGGCATGCCACTGAAAAATGTTAACGCGTTAAACGGGGAATGAAAGGAAAATCATCAAAATTAGGCATAACTTGTAAATGGGGAATTTGGCATAACGTGAATAATGTTTATGAATATGAATTTAGGGCATATAATTCATTATGGACATAATTGGGGAAAAAGGGGAATGACAACCTATAACGACATAGGTAAAATTGGCTAATAGTGAAATGTCTAAGATTACAGTAATTAGAAACTATAACTATGCATAGACATAAGGTTAGATTACACTTGTGGTGGAAGTCTGCATGGAACCGCCCGACACATCCAGCGACCACAAGCGGTGAATCTAATGTGAGGGGTCTAGGTGCACAAATACGAGACATGCTAAGACATGAGGTTAGCCCGACTTATGGAAGATGCTTTCTCGAAACCAACCGGCATATCCAGCATCCACAAGTGGTAGACTTAATGTGAGGGGTCTAACACATTGTGACCATAAGTGGACATGGTAATGAATTGGAATACTTAACCTAGTTGAATCACAGGGATTGTATGAACATAAACTTGAATAGGGATTAAGTAGACTGGTTGAAAACAGTGGGTGGGTTAAGTAAATCTGGGTTGGGTGGGTAATATTTATATATAGGCCCACAAACTTAACCTATTGGGGATTTGTAATTAAAGACACCGTTAGGTAAGCATAACCTATGGAAATGGTGGGGTTATGTAATTAAAGACACCGTTAGGTAAGCATAACCTATAGAAATGATGGGATTATTTAATTAAAGACACCGTTAGGTAAGCATAACCTGTGGAAATGATGAGGTTATGTAATTAAAGACACCGTTAGGTAAGCATAACCAATGGAAATCCTAATGGGGATACAAGACAAGGGGGAGAGCTTGTATCATCTTATACGGGGGAACTGTTTCAGTCAGTAACCTATAGAACAGTATCAGACGAGTGCTCCGTCCTAGGTCGGAGTGGGAACATGCTTACTGGGTTGATTGTAAGAGATCCAAACATGGAGGACTGTGGGCGGCGCAAACCGACCGGGACATGTGCGTGCATGTTCGGGCAAAAAAGGATAGACGGCCGTGACACCCGTAGATATGGTTATGCACATCAACGAAGGGTTTCCACTTTTGGAAGTGATACCTCCTACTGTAGGGTCGACACAGAGTATCTACGAAGTAGGAAGCCGATCGATTAGGGTGGTAGTTAGGGTACCTCTAGACCTATTCCTAAGTCTACCATCTTATAGTTGTTGGGATCATCTCATTTTGGTTATACTAGTATCGGTGTGGAGAATCAGAGCAATCATTAGGGAAGCATATACATTCTATCATGTTTACTTTGTCACACCTGCCTTTTGTGATATTATCTCTCTTATCCACTTTATATGCCTATCATGATACTTTTACTTATTCATTTGCTAAAAGTAACTGGACTAGCCAGACTTTATGTCTGGATCTTTTTGTTTCCTCTTCTTTCCTCCGTTCCCCCAGCAGGTTCTCAGGGAGGGAATACTCAAGCTTTACTAGGATTCTGCTATCATTTGTTGGAGCTGCTTAGATGTATTGCTCAAGCTCCTATCCTAGTTATTATGGTTATATTTTTATTTGGGGATTTTGCTTCTTTTATTTTGTACTCTGATGTTTAAGTATAAGACATAAGTTTGTATGATGTACTGGTTTTTATGTAATTCAGACCTATGATGGTTTTGAACCACGATGCTTTATGATTAATAAAGTCTGTTTTTATTCCGCAGCTATTTTACATCTGTCTTGTAATATTTCTTTTTCTATTTACCTATAACGCTTCACGAAACTTAATGCATTCTCTTAATGAGTGACATTAACGGATGTGGTGTGTCGCACTACGGGCACATTCCAGCGGAATCATGAGCGTGCAATGTTCCAAACGTAAGATAAGAAGTTGTAACATTGGTGGATTGGGTTGTGTCTTTTTTGTTGATGGGTTCGGGACTGATATCCTTAAATGTCATAGTTGGCACATGTTATTCGTGTCTGTTAGGGAGCTAATCAATGGGTAGCATTAGGAAAGTCCTTCCTAATTACTTGTTTCTTTCTGAATCTGTCGAAGTGTAAAATGGTTAATCAGCCTAATTTGATTATAGTTTTTATTATTGTCCTTTTCATAAGAATAGCCAATCCTTATTATCAGTTCATTCCAGTGATTGCTCGCCTTTAGATATGCATGGGCACTTACCCTTTTATAACACTAAAACCACTATTTATCTGTTTTACTTAACTTATTAGTCGAGCTGGTAATGAAAGAAGCTCACCAGGCTTTATGCTTGACCCATTTCCTTTCTTTGTTTCTCTTTTCTTTCCCCAGGCTCAGAGGGAGAAAGTGTATAGTTCAGTTTTCTTTTTTTATTTTGTCGTGATGGATTTCTGCAAAAGTTGGATCACTTCATGTTCTCTTTCCATGGTTAGGTTGCATCTTTTTGACTATTTATGGGATAATATTATTTCTCTGATGTTGTTTTTGAATGAGAAATTGAGACATGACACTTTGTAACTATTTTGGTTAATTGAAACAAATAAATGAAAGTTTCTTCTTCTGCTATAATTTTTCTCTCTTGTGAAATCTTAGTCTCTCTGATGTTTCATGTCTTTATATCTACAATGCTTCATGATATCTTAATGAAATCCTCATATAGGTGCCACTAAGGAATTTGGGGTGTTACCTTTATAAAACATGTTAGTTAACATAAAACATGCTAACTTGAAAGTATTTTGTAAAACATGTTAGTTGGCATTTATGTTCATTTGATGTTAATTTGGGAAAACATGTTAAATAGACATTTATCCTAATTTGACACTAATTTGGGAAATATGTTCATTTTACATTAATATGTTCATTTGACATTAATTTGGGAAATATGTTCATTTGACAGTAGTTTGGGAAATATGTTCATTTGACATTAATTTGAAAATTATGTTCATTTGATATTAAATTAGGAAAACATGTTAATTTGGCATTAAGATACATGCAATTTGGGAAAACATGTTAATTTGACATTGATTTGGAAAACATGCTAATTGACAGTAATTTGGAAAACATGTTAATTTGACAGTAATTTGGAAAACATGTTAATTGGAATGAATTATACTTAATTTGACATTAAATAATCTGTATTTGGAAATGATGTTAATTGTACTTAATTTAACATTACGTAACCTGTATTTGGAAAACAAGTCAATTAGAATGAATTGTACTTAATTATACATTAAGTAAACATGAGAATCAGAGTAAGATATACATAATTTAATATTAAGTAACTTGTAATCTGTATCTGTAAAACATCTGAGCAGGGATCTGTCAGACTTAGGGGAAAGGTTGTATAAAGAAATACATTTAGTTATAAATGTTATCTACAACCTAGGAATATAACATAGGGTTGTATTAAGCTTATTAATGAACTTAAACTTGCTAAGTAAAACCTATTTGATTAATAAGCAATATGTCCATTCTAGTAAAATATGTGGGGACTCTTAAACTCCTAGTTAACTTAGGGGCTAAGCCTAGGGGTGATTTATGTCAATCTGCTTTCTTGTTTATTTGTTTGGAACCAATATTAATCATTTCCCTCCTATTATCACATGAGTCTCGCACTAGGTAGAGACTAGGTCACATATTATTGACCCTAGGTTCAAATTCTGAAAGTGGGTACGGGCGCGTTTCAGCATGACCATGAGCATGCGTTGTTTCGAACAGGGAAGATAAAACGCTGTAACACCGACGGATAGGGCTGTGTCTTTTTAATTGATGGGTTCGGGACTGATATCCCAAAATTCCATAGCTAGCATAAGTCATTTCTGTCTGTTAGGGAGCCGATCAATAGATAGCATTAGGAAATTCCTTCTTAATGACTTGTTTCTGTCTGAATCTATAGAAGTGCAAGACGGTCAATTTAGTTGGTCCGACTATTATTATTATTATTATTATTATTATTATTATTATTATTGTTGTATTTTCCATAAGAATAGTCAATCCTTATTATCAGTTGATATCAGTTATTGTTGATCTTTAGGTATGTATAGACACTTACACTTTCACAACACTAAAACCATTATTTATCTACTTTACTTAACGTAGTAGTCGAGCTGGTAGTCATAGCAGCTCACCAGGCTTTATGTCTAACCCATTTCCTTTCTTCCTTTTTCTTTTCTTTCCTCCAGGCTTACAGAGAGAAAGTATAAAGTTCATATTTCTTTGTTGATTTTGCTGTGATGGATTTCTGCAAAAGTTGGATAACTTCCTGTTCTCTTCCAAAGGTTAGGCCGTATTTTTTGACTATTTGGGGGATGATATTATTTTACTCTGATGTTGTTTTTGATTCATATTTTGAGACATGATAGTTTGTTACTATTTGGTTAATTGAAACAAAGATGTTTTTGTATTTAAAAGTGAAAGTTTTTCTGCTGTTGTAAATTTAAGTTTTTATGTCTTGTGAAATCTTAGTCTTTGCGATGTTTTATGTCTTTATACCTACAATGCTTCCTAATTTCTAGATGAAATCATCATATGGTTGACATTATGGAATGTGGGGTGTTACATTTGGTATCAGAGCCTAAGGTTACCTAGATTACTAAAGGTTTGTTTTAAAAGAAAATATTTTCAAAGAAACCACATTTTTTGGAAATCAAAAGTTACTTTTGAAAATAAGATATCCCCTATAGTCAGTTATAACCTTCCTTTGATTCTTTCTAAATTTTTAACTTTTTAGTTGAGTTAATACGACATTCTATCTAAGCTTTCCTTTATAGGTTGAAATTTAATTAAGGGACAAACCCATTTAGCTTAGTAGTTGGGAAAGGTCGAGATTAGAAGGGAATTTGTTGCTTGACAAACATTAAAAAGGGTTAATCATGGATATAAAAGGATAGTTTGGAAGATAAGAATAACCCTGATTGATTGGTTAAGAAAAAGGGATGCATTTCCATTATTGGGTTTGAAATTAACATAGAGAACATCATTGCAAGAATGAATGGATTGGTTGGAAATATGGGTTTTTATCGTATTGCACAATATCCTCCAAGTTAAAGATAATTAAAAAGAAATATCTTAAAATCATATATTTCTATAAAATACATTGTCTTATACTATGGAAATAGATTTTCATACATTTTCACTAACCAATCAATTAGAAATAAGCAAAACTTTCTAAAAGGTAAATTTAAGAATGGGAAGTAAAAGATCAACATGAGTATACTAATGTCAAAAGGATAATCGGGAACACATAAGCAAAAATAAATTGGACACAAAGAGAGTAATAGTAAGAGGCAAGGATTGGTGAAAGAAAGAAGGTTATCTATCTTTAGTTCTTGCTAGTTTCCTATTTTGTTTAGGAATATTTTGTCCCTTTTCCTTTGATATTTTTACTGCGCGTAGCCATAGCCACGATTAGTTGAATCTTGTAAGCGTCTGTATTGTAGGTTTAATAGAGCGGTCCTTCATAAATATAGTAAATCCCCGAGGGGGCGATGATAGCACCAGCGACTGTTTCACATTTAGGCCCAGTAGTAGTTTCTGAACCTTGTAAGGATCGACTTGAATATCTGTTTCTCTGTGAGTCGGGGTTGAAACTAGAAATCTTGATGTTTGGCACATTTCCGGGTATGGATTAGTTTGCCATGATTAGGCCTAATATGACATATTGATTTACAATAAAGGGGTACATTACGAGCCTAAAATATGGCGTAGGCTTTAATATGACTTATGGACTTATAGGGAAAAGTTACGGGCCTAATATATATATATATATATATATATATTAAATATTTCTTGGAGTGTATTTTGACTGCAAGAAGGAGATGGTTGGGCTAAGTCATGCAATGGACTAATTTTTAGTACTTCTTGCGACCCGAAGGGTCAGTCATGTTGATGTTCCTATTTTCCTTAGTGCATTTGTAGTCAGTATCGATTCAATTTTCTTTGTGCTATATATTATGAATATAACAAGTGATTGAAGGATTATCTCAAGGGGAGAGAGATTGACTTCTGAATCTATATTTGTGATCATGCTAAACTTATAGCATTTTGGGTAAAGCATATGGTTTTGGGGTTGTAAGTGAGAATTGAGTTCCATAGTTGGTTGAAATAGTTTATTCCCTAAACCCTATATTTTGAAAAGAATGGCATGACTCTTATGTTGGAGCCTTCTGCATGTATTTTAGGGAAGTAATTGGACTGCAGTTGTGATTAAAAAGGTTTTTGGAAAAAGCCAAGTAAAATAATTTTTGAAATAGTTGTCGTACCTTTTTGGCTTTTTGGAAGTTTAAGATTTCATGTAACATTAATGGGAATATTTTGTAAATCCAAGAAATTTAACCCGTGATTGTATCTTAAGGAGACACATTATTAAGATTTGATGATTATCAGGATTTTGTCATTTAGACAAAAGAGATGGATTTTAGGAATTCCGATTAAACCATAATATGACAACAGAATTAAGGCAAGTAATAGGAATGGTTAATGAATAAGTGAATAAAGAGAATATAGATATTTCAAACAGATAATGTGTTCCAAGACAAGGGACAAGGAAGTGTGTAATATCCCGTATTTTCTGATCATTTATTGGAATTATTTTATTTATTTAAAAAGGAATTTTTATATGTTTTTATATCGTTTAACCAAAATTTTGAACATCGAGTTTGAAAATAAATCTTAGTCTTATGGTATTTTATTTGAGTATATTTGGTAATATCAGTCTATTTTATTTAACTGTTTTGTAATTTAACTCATTTTGTATAGATATTTTTATAGAAAAAAAAATATACCCAACCTAAAGCTTGTGCAACACGAAATTATAATTTAATACTAAGAAAATAGCATATATTCACATATCTTTGTCTGTATATGCAAAACCAAATAGGTAAAACAATTTCATTTCAAATTCTAGTACAACATGTATATCTCGAGAAACAATACAAAATTTCCCTCACAGCAACAGTAGAAGGCAAATTTCTCCCCATACACCAGTAAAATGTACGACTATAGAAACAGTGAATACTACAACTATATAAAGGTACAATACACAGCTGCGTTTGATTTTACAATACAACCTTTCGAATATACAGACCATGCCAACAAGAAATTGATAAAACAAATCATGAACAGTGGAAACAACAGTAAAATTTATATACATTTCTACATCAAATCTATAACAGTTGTCTTGCCATCTATCATACATATTTCGAAGCTGTAAATGAGGTAGACAATTCCATGTAACCTAAACAAATCCTATACACCACCTAGTACCGGTACACATCACAACAAACTTGAAGTTGGATACGAAATCTTCCCAAAATCTTCAACTGTAGCAATGGCAGTTGCATCAGTACAGTGTCTCTACAACTGTTACCTATTTATACTACTTGTTGACACTAAGGTGACTAAAGCCGACATTGAGTTTTGTGACTCCAGGATTTTTGTTGCAATTGATCCATCTATGGCATCAGAAACTGAATATCTTGAATGACAAAAAAAAAAAAGTCTAATATAAGTAACAAATAAACTTACGAGTTTAACAATTAACACTTTCGCCTAATGTAAGTGACAAAATTTTATCTAAGTTCCTTGGCAGTCGCGAACGGCTCCCCATCGGCGTAGCCTCAGTGTCCACCAACCATGAGATAAGAGTTCACATCTACCATAACGGATGGTTCTCAACTGATGATGTTTTTTTTTTTTTGTTCTGTTAAGAGAACATACAGAAACAGACATTGAAAGTTATCACCAAAGTAAATGAAAAGAAAACAACATAAATTTGCGGTGTGAGCTCGATGCATAAAGTAATCGCTTTTCGATCAATATACTATAACCAAAATGATGAATAAAGGATATACATGTCGTAGTTTTTGAAATTTTCAAAGGGGATGGTATATATGAATATTTATACCATCAAATCCATTACAAGAACTGTCTGCCATATTTGATACAGGATAAACCTGTCACAGTTCAAATCTTCAAAATGGAAAAGAAAAAATCCAATGCTTTCATGTAGCAGAAAGACAATACATATAATTTTATAACTTAACCTATAGGGACAGTACGGTGGTGTAAATCTGAGCAGGATTTTGCACATGGAAAAATATAACAAAACCTGTACCCCTCCCTATTAAAAATCACGCAACATCCATGTTCCCAGGATCAACAATACGATCATAACAACTGGACATGAATGGGATAACCTAGGATCTAAACACAGTAGATCTAAGCCTAGGATGTAACAACTCGAGATTTACAGTGACCTCATAGGGATCGTTCACAAGTATAAATACACATCCACATCTCGTTTCTGAACACAACCAGTGAAGACAACCCAAATCAAACCACAAAAAAAAAAAAAAAATCAAAAACAAAATACTGCGGAAATAAAAACCAAATTAGATACTTATCTGCGTTCGATCCACGCTCTTCAGCTCGGAGTGCTTTTGATAAAGTTTCTGTTCGACGTTGAGACTTGGGGTTTCGATCACTTTTGAGTGACGTTCGACGTTGAAGGGGATCGATGAACCACGGTAATAGGGAGAGGACTGGGGGTCGGCGGGGTCTGTTGAGGTCGGAAGTTTGGGAGCGATGAAAGGGATCTGGTTGAGGTCGTGGGAGGGTTTCTTTTCTGCTATTTTGTGGCGGCGGAAATGTGAAGAGGAATGAAAGAAGGGCCGATGGTTTTAGGGTGTAAGGGAAGTGGATGCGGGCCTGGTTCATTTAGTAATGGGCTGAACAGAATTGGGTAAGGCCTGGTTTCTAATCTATTTAAACATAATTAGTTTTGCTAATTAAATGGTTTATTAACCTGATATTATACCCGTATTACTAAACGAAATGGCCCGTTCTAGACACCCCAAAATGATAGCAGTTACCTAGGACCAAAACATGTTTTCTTACACCACTTGTCCATTTAATTAACCGAATGAAATTTTAATTTATAAACTATCAAATTCCATTTCTTTTAAAATAATGATTGGGTTAAACGACTGCTTAGAACCCGTATTACTTGGGTTTTGGATAATACTCCAATTCCTGATTATTTTAACGAGTAATTAGTTTGATGAATAAAATATAATTTAGGAATTTGTTTATAATTAAATTTATATTGACCTTAAATATTGATAACTCGATCTCATGTTATCAGAACTAAACAAACCAAGGACCGCTAGAACCATATCAATGGAGTAATTGGAACGGGCGAGGTTGAATGCAGGTGGAAGCTTGTAAAACAAAACGTTTTGATGACAAATAGACACCCAAGGTGAGTTAAACTCACTCAGTTATTTCCCGCTTATATTTTATAAGCTGGGTTTTTATTTTTGTGTGTTATGGTTGCTAGTGTTTTGACTGGTTGTTGATATATATTCATATATTGTTGAACTGATGAAATTAAACGTTGTTTAATTTCAGTGAAATCCAAATCGTTATTTTTAACGATTGGTTCCAATGGAGGTAAGTTACCTTATTGGTCACGTTTATAAAATAAACGTGTCTTAATAAATGAATTGTGTTGATTGATTGTTGTGGTTGACATTGAATTGTCGTTATAGACTGTATGAGACCATTATTGAATTATTTTGATTGAATGGTTGAATATTGACCTGAAATTCACCATCTGTTTGATTTAAACCAATGGGTATTATTGGTTGAGTGATTGGCAGTACATGGCCTGTGAATTCACCGTTTTATAAATATCGATCTACCGTCAAGGAAATCGACGAGATAAGTTATAAAATTTATTTATAACTGAGAATAGATTTTTAAATCTATTATTTTGAATTAAGGAGTGTAAAGAGGAAAAATATTTATTATTATTTATGAATCAGGCTTATAATTGATTTTATAAAGAAAATTTGTTAATATTTATCAGATTTGTGAATAGAACTTAAATTAACATTTAAGTTTTGAATAATCGTTTTGAGGGATAATTGAAAGGAATTAATTAAGTTAATTATATTATAAATTAATTTAAATTGGTTAATGAGGTAATCATGATTCGGATCGACAAAGTCAACTCTTTTAACTGGATTGATGATAAGATCAGCTGTTAGATTAAGTTAACATAATGGAAGAAGGAAATTTAAGAAAATGCGACGATTTAAATTTATGTTTAAATCAAGTAAAAAGGAAAGTGATAAATAAGAGTTATATTAAAACATGGTTTATGACGAAGTTTATAAAAAGAAAACGAGGTGTATTAAATAGTGATTTTGAGTTACCACTGATGTTCACCTGAAGGTAAGACCGTTGTTGATCAAGGTATGAGAGGTAATTAAATACCCCAACTTGAACAACTTCGAGATTATCTGAGGGAAATATTGGTTGTAATGAGAAGGTGAAAATACTCTATTTCCATTTGAGAAATGATATCGCAATGTAATTAAAAGGGTCGAGAATTTATAATTAAACGTCCAAAGTAATGAGGGAGGAAAAGATTTAAGACTTATTATATACATACATGTATAAAATTGAATTTCTGAAGTCAAGGAAATAAAATGAGATCATGTGAAATTGAAATGGTATTTCAAGGTAAAAAGGGCAATTGAAAAGTTAAGTTTTTATACCAAGGGAAGAATAGTTGGTTGTTATATTCAAGTGATAAAATAAAGGAGATTTCAAATGTTGCTTCACTTGAAATAAGATGAGTTGTGTTCCAAATCTGGTTAATTAGAAATAAAATGAGAAAAAGGGGTTTGAAACGATAGCCGAAGAAAGAATAGAGTATGATTAGAGAATATTTCCTTAAGCATGAAAATGAAATGGTTAAGATAAGAACCTTACGCCAAATACTTTTTATTTGAAATGTTAAGGGTTAGAGATTAACTATAGTTGATCGTTTTGAATTAAAGAGGCCATGTGGTGTCGGTACTGAACTAGTAGACTCATGTCATTCACACAATTATTTATTTGATAGTTAAAACACCGACTATCAAACCTGACCTTACGATCGTTGGTACGGAAAGACCGGGATCGAATATATATTCGAAACCCATTCCGACCAGCGAATACGTGAAAGAAGATTATTAAAGATGTAGCAATGGAAGACCGTTGATCTTCATAAGCGGAGGAACTACTGATTGGATTTCTCTGGTTTAGCGGCCGGAGATATTCCAACAGTGATTCTGTCGTGGTTGAAATCTACGGGTTGCAAGGACTTCTCGTTACTGATCTGTTGGGTGATTCCTAGGATGCAGTAGGAGGGTGCCTTCGGTTCATCCTGTTCCTGGATGACTTGTATGGACGAATGTCTGACAGAGTATTTCCTTAGAACCACGTACGTTGATTTTTACAAATACACCGAGTTGGTGGCGAAGAGGGGCACTTCTTCAATACCCAGAGTATATTTGTGGACGTCAATTAGTGATTTGGCGGATCTGACGATGTGGCATTCAAAGTGAATGATGGCCAGATGTTCGAAGAGATGAATTCTAGCCTCAAGCCTCATCAACCGGGAGAGGACAAAAATCGGACAGGCAGCATGGCTATGTGGGTCGCTCCCATTAGGGTGTATAATCACCTATCTAGAGAAATTCCTTTTGTTTCTTAATCTATCGATTCTGCCCATTCGGGAACGGTGGTTTGAGTCCAACCGTTTGTGATATACATTCGACACACTCAAGCGAAATGAGTGGTCGGCCATGTGAGGGCCGGGTTGCAAGACGTTCTTGTTGAACCCTGTGTATTCGCCTCTAGAGATACACGTGCGGAAGGTGGTCCCATACCTTGTCAAGTTGGAATCCAATCTCCAATAAGCGCCTGCGGTTTAGATTGTATATATATACGTGGAACGTGAGATGCAAGCGTTCCACTAGATTGTTATTTACTTGTATTTAGACATTATTATAATATCAGATAAGATATTGTTTTCAAAAACTGTTTTGGGTCATCGTAAGGTAAAAACCATCCGTGTTTATGTGTGGATTCGGTCTTACGATAATCTTTTTCTTTTGAAAAGATTTTCAACTGTAAAATCAAGTTGGATGATTACCCTTAATATTGTGCGAGTTTATCTCACTCTGGTTCACCAGACTGACCCGGTGTTTTGTAAATGCTCGGGTTAGCCCGGGTTTGCAGGTTCAGGTTATTTAACAATACGAAAGGCGCGCTGGAGAAGTCCAGACATATTTAGTGTTATTCCGCTGTGTTGTATGAGGGCAGATTATCATAACTGTCCAGGTGTGTTGATATACTCTGATGATTGTAAGTTATAAAGCTCTCAATAAAGATTTATTTCTATATTATATTTTGTTCCGCTGCGATGTGAGGCTCTGTGTTGGTTCCCCTTATTCTTCTATTCTAATATTCTTTCTTTCTTATCTCACCCTCTAACTTCTTTCTTCTAGCTTTCTGGGGTTTTCGGTACTTGAGTTTTGGACATGGGATGTATAAATGTCAGGATTCGAGTGTCGAAATTCCCGGGTCGCTACAGTTGGTATCAGAGCTATTGGTTTAGTTTAACCTTGGCTCTGTGGCGAAACTCGATAGAGATGGGGTTAGTAACGCCCTAGATTGAGTTTGAGTGTATATATACATGAGAGCGTATTTGTAAATTTTATATACAAATAGTTTGTATTGTGTTATTTAGTCGGTTCAAGTGTTGAAAAGCGTTGAACTGATAAAGGACATGTTATTGTTTTGTGTAGAGGGTAAATGAAATAATCTTGCCCGAAATTTATTTTCGTATAGAAAAGAAACAATTTTGTGGAATTATTGAGATATTGTGTGTTCTTATTAAAATTCAAAATTTGATTAAAATTTTGGATTGAATCTCAATTGAGTTAAGTGCAATCGAATTAAAGAACTAATTTCCATATTGAAATTAATTTAAGAGATAATGTGGTAACCTAATAAAGTTAATTCGAATTTGGAAATTTAATGAACTATATAATTAAATTGAATATAAATTGGTTGATATTCAAATATGTTGAATTAGATTAAATAATTATATTGAATGTGAATTTAGTTGACTTGGTTGAGTTTGTTCTGCCTTGATTGTTGATTGATTATTGCCTGCTTGATTGGTTAAATATAATTCATCCATGGTTTAATGAAGAGTTAAATAAATCGAAAAAAAAAACGAGAATTTCGGTATAATATAGTTGAAATGAAACTGCATATAAGTTGAAACTAAATGATTCAGCTTTGTATTTGCAAAGAAAATTGGTAGCACCAGTTTGATTTTGAAAATCCACATAGTTACACTAGTCGATAAATGAAGTATCATTTAAATATATTTTAAAATTTGGGACTCGCAACATTTTTCTTACCTTAGCAATTTCGAGGACGAAATTATTCTAAGGGGGAAAGAATGTAATATCCCGTATTTTCTGATCATTTATTGGAATTATTTTATTTATTTAAAAAGGAATTTTTATATGTTTTTATATCGTTTAACCAAAATTTTGAACATCGAATTTGAAAATAAATCTTAGTCTTATGGTATTTTATTTGAGTATATTTGGTAATATCAGTCTATTTTATTTAACTGTTTTGTAATTTAACTCATTTTGTATAGATATTTTTATAGAAAAAAAAATATACCCAACCTAAAGCTTGTGCAACACGAAATTATAATTTAATACTAAGAAAATAGCATATATTCACATATCTTTGTCTGTATATGCAAAACCAAATAGGTAAAACAATTTCATTTCAAATTCTAGTACAACATGTATATCTCGAGAAACAATACAAAATTTCCCTCACAGCAACAGTAGAAGGCAAATTTCTCCCCATACACCAGTAAAATGTACGACTATAGAAACAGTGAATACTACAACTATATAAAGGTACAATACACAGCTGCGTTTGATTTTACAATACAACCTTTCGAATATACAGACCATGCCAACAAGAAATTGATAAAACAAATCATGAACAGTGGAAACAACAGTAAAATTTATATACATTTCTACCTCAAATCTATAACAGTTGTCTTGCCATCTATCATACATATTTCGAAGCTGTAAATGAGGTAGACAATTCCATGTAACCTAAACAAATCCTATACACCACCTAGTACCGGTACACATCACAACAAACTTGAAGTTGGATACGAAATCTTCCCAAAATCTTCAACTGTAGCAATGGCAGTTGCATCAGTACAGTGTCTCTACAACTGTTACCTATTTATACTACTTGTTGACAGTAAGGTGACTAAAGCCGACATTGAGTTTTGTGACTCCAGGATTTTTGTTGCAATTGATCCATCTATGGCATCAGAAACTGAATATCTTGAATGACAAAAAAAAAAGTCTAATATAAGTAACAAATAAACTTACGAGTTTAACAATTAACACTTTCGCCTAATGTAAGTGACAAAACTTTTATCTAAGTTCCTTGGCAGTCGCGAACGGCTCCCCATCGGCGTAGCCTCAGTGTCCACCAACCATGAGATAAGAGTTCACATCTACCATAACGGATGGTTCTCAACTGATGATGTTTTTTTTTTTTGTTCTGTTAAGAGAACATACAGAAACAGACATTGAAAGTTATCACCAAAGTAAATGAAAAGAAAACAACATAAATTTGCGGTGTGAGCTCGATGCATAAAGTAATCGCTTTTCGATCAATATACTATAACCAAAATGATGAATAAAGGATATACATGTCGTAGTTTTTGAAATTTTCAAAGGGGATGGTATATATGAATATTTATACCATCAAATCCATTACAAGAACTGTCTGCCATATTTGATACAGGATAAACCTGTCACAGTTCAAATCTTCAAAATGGAAAAGAAAAAATCCAATGCTTTCATGTAGCAGAAAGACAATACATATAATTTTATAACTTAACCTATAGGGACAGTACGGTGGTGTAAATCTGAGCAGGATTTTGCACATGGAAAAATATAACAAAACCTGTACCCCTCCCTATTAAAAATCACGCAACATCCATGTTCCCAGGATCAACAATACGATCATAACAACTGGACATGAATGGGATAACCTAGGATCTAAACACAGTAGATCTAAGCCTAGGATGTAACAACTCGAGATTTACAGTGACCTCATAGGGATCGTTCACAAGTATAAATACACATCCACATCTCGTTTCTGAACACAACCAGTGAAGACAACCCAAATCAAACCACAAAAAAAAAAAAAAAAAAAACAAAATACTGCGGAAATAAAAACCAAATTAGATACTTATCTGCGTTCGATCCACACTCTTCAGCTCGGAGTGCTTTTGATAAAGTTTCTGTTCGACGTTGAGACTTGGGGTTTCGATCACTTTTGAGTGACGTTCGACGTTGAAGGGGATCGATGAACCACGGTAATAGGGAGAGGACTGGGGGTCGGCGGGGTCTGTTGAGGTCGGAAGTTTGGGAGCGATGAAAGGGATCTGGTTGAGGTCGTGGGAGGGTTTCTTTTCTGCTATTTTGTGGCGGCGGAAATGTGAAGAGGAATGAAAGAAGGGCCGATGGTTTTAGGGTGTAAGGGAAGTGGATGCGGGCCTGGTTCATTTAGTAATGGGCTGAACAGAATTGGGTAAGGCCTGGTTTCTAATCTATTTAAACATAATTAGTTTTGCTAATTAAATGGTTTATTAACCTGATATTATACCCGTATTACTAAACGAAATGGCCCGTTCTAGACACCCCAAAATGATAGCAGTTACCTAGGACCAAAACATGTTTTCTTACACCACTTGTCCATTTAATTAACCGAATGAAATTTTAATTTATAAACTATCAAATTCCATTTCTTTTAAAATAATGATTGGGTTAAACGACTGCTTAGAACCCGTATTACTTGGGTTTTGGATAATACTCCAATTCCTGATTATTTTAACGAGTAATTAGTTTGATGAATAAAATCTAATTTAGGAATTTGTTTATAATTAAATTTATATTGACCTTAAATATTGATAACTCGATCTCATGTTATCAGAACTAAACAAACCAAGGACCGCTAGAACCATATCAATGGAGTAATTGGAACGGGCGAGGTTGAATGCAGGTGGAAGCTTGTAAAACAAAACGTTTTAATGACAAATAGACACCCAAGGTGAGTTAAACTCACTCAGTTATTTCCCGCTTATATTTTATAAGCTGGGTTTTTATTTTTGTGTGTTATGGTTGCTAGTGTTTTGACTGGTTGTTGATATATATTCATATATTGTTGAACTGATGAAATTAAACGTTGTTTAATTTCAGTGAAATCCAAATCGTTATTTTTAACGATTGGTTCCAATGGAGGTAAGTTACCTTATTGGTCACGTTTATAAAATAAACGTGTCTTAATAAATGAATTGTGTTGATTGATTGTTGTGGTTGACATTGAATTGTCGTTATAGACTGTATGAGACCATTATTGAATTATTTTGATTGAATGGTTGAATATTGACCTGAAATTCACCATCTGTTTGATTTAAACCAATGGGTATTATTGGTTGAGTGATTGGCAGTACATGGCCTGTGAATTCACCGTTTTATAAATATCGATCTACCGTCAAGGAAATCGACGAGATAAGTTATAAAATTTATTTATAACTGAGAATAGATTTTTAAATCTATTATTTTGAATTAAGGAGTGTAAAGAGGAAAAATATTTATTATTATTTATGAATCAGGCTTATAATTGATTTTATAAAGAAAATTTGTTAATATTTATCAGATTTGTGAATAGAACTTAAATTAACGTTTAAGTTTTGAATAATCGTTTTGAGGGATAATTGAAAGGAATTAATTAAGTTAATTATATTATAAATTAATTTAAATTGGTTAATGAGGTAATCATGATTCGGATCGACAAAGTCAACTCTTTTAACTGGATTGATGATAAGATCAGCTGTTAGATTAAGTTAACAAAATGGAAGAAGGAAATTTAAGAAAATGCGACGATTTAAATTTATGTTTAAATCAAGTAAAAAGGAAAGTGATAAATAAGAGTTATATTAAAACATGGTTTATGACGAAGTTTATAGAGGTGTATTAAATAGTGATTTTGAGTTACCACTGATGTTCACCTGAAGGTAAGACCGTTGTTGATCAAGGTATGAGAGGTAATTAAATACCCCAACTTGAACAACTTCGAGATTATCTGAGGGAAATATTGGTTGTAATGAGAAGGTGAAAATACTCTATTTCCATTTGAGAAATGATATCGCAATGTAATTAAAAGGGTCGAGAATTTATAATTAAACGTCCAAAGTAATGAGGGAGGAAAAGATTTAAGACTTATTATATACATACATGTATAAAATTGAATTTCTGAAGTCAAGGAAATAAAATGAGATCATGTGAAATTGAAATGGTATTTCAAGGTAAAAAGGGCAATTGAAAAGTTAAGTTTTTATACCAAGGGAAGAATAGTTGGTTGTTATATTCAAGTGATAAAATAAAGGAGATTTCAAATGTTGCTTCACTTGAAATAAGATGAGTTGTGTTCCAAATCTGGTTAATTAGAAATAAAATGAGAAAAAGGGGTTTGAAACGATAGCCGAAGAAAGAATAGAGTATGATTAGAGAATATTTCCTTAAGCATGAAAATGAAATGGTTAAGATAAGAACCTTACGCCAAATACTTTTTATTTGAAATGTTAAGGGTTAGAGATTAACTATAGTTGATCGTTTTGAATTAAAGAGGCCATGTGGTGTCGGTACTGAACTAGTAGACTCATGTCATTCACACAATTATTTATTTGATAGTTAAAACGCCGACTATCAAACCTGACCTTACGATCGTTGGTACGGAAAGACCGGGATCGAATATATATTCGAAACCCATTCCGACCAGCGAATACGTGAAAGAAGATTATTAAAGATGTAGCAATGGAAGACCGTTGATCTTCATAAGCGGAGGAACTACTGATTGGATTTCTCTGGTTTAGCGGCCGGAGATATTCCAACAGTGATTCTGTCGTGGTTGAAATCTACGGGTTGCAAGGACTTCTCGTTACTGATCTGTTGGGTGATTCCTAGGATGCAGTAGGAGGGTGCCTTCGGTTCATCATGTTCCTGGATGACTTGTATGGACGAATGTCTGACAGAGTATTTCCTTAGAACCACGTACGTTGATTTTTACAAATACACCGAGTTGGTGGCGAAGAGGGGCACTTCTTCAATACCCAGAGTATATTTGTGGACGTCAATTAGTGATTTGGCGGATCTGACGATGTGGCATTCAAAGTGAATGATGGCCAGATGTTCGAAGAGATGAATTCTAGCCTCAAGCCTCATCAACCGGGAGAGGACAAAAATCGGGCAGGCAGCATGGCTATGTGGGTCGCTCCCATTAGGGTGTATAATCACCTATCTAGAGAAATTCCTTTTGTTTCTTAATCTATCGATTCTGCCCATTCGGGAACGGTGGTTTGAGTCCAACCGTTTGTGATATACATTCGACACACTCAAGCGAAATGAGTGGTCGGCCATGTGAGGGCCGGGTTGCAAGACGTTCTTGTTGAACCCTGTGTATTCGCCTCTAGAGATACACGTGCGGAAGGTGGTCCCATACCTTGTCAAGTTGGAATCCAATCTCCAATAAGCGCCCGCGGTTTAGATTGTATATATATACGTGGAGCGTGAGATGCAAGCGTTCCACTAGATTGTTATTTACTTGTATTTAGACATTATTATAATATCAGATAAGATATTGTTTTCAAAAACTGTTTTGGGTCATCGTAAGGTAAAAACCATCCGTGTTTATGTGTGGATTCGGTCTTACGATAATCTTTTTCTTTTGAAAAGATTTTCAACTGTAAAATCAAGTTGGATGATTACCCTTAATATTGTGCGAGTTTATCTCACTCTGGTTCACCAGACTGACCCGGTGTTTTGTAAATGCTCGGGTTAGCCCGGGTTTGCAGGTTCAGGTTATTTAACAATACGAAAGGCGCGCTGGAGAAGTCCAGACATATTTAGTGTTATTCCGCTGTGTTGTATGAGGGCAGATTATCATAACTGTCCAGGTGTGTTGATATACTCTGATGATTGTAAGTTATAAAGCTCTCAATAAAGATTTATTTCTATATTATATTTTGTTCCGCTGCGATGTGAGGCTCTGTGTTGGTTCCCCTTATTCTTCTATTCTAATATTCTTTCTTTCTTATCTCACCCTCTAACTTCTTTCTTCTAGCTTTCTGGGGTTTTCGGTACTTGAGTTTTGGACATGGGATGTATAAATGTCAGGATTCGAGTGTCGAAATTCCCGGGTCGCTACAAAGTGATTTATGGAAATTTTTGAAACCACTTTGTGTCCAAACCCCATGTGTATAAAGTTTTAAGAAACAGAAAATTTGAAAGACTAATGTACTTTGATATGAAATTTGTATTTTGGAAATTTCATAAAAGCAACTATATATGTATATATATTTCAAGAGATAAATTTTTGCAACTAAAATTTCGCCTCATTAAGACTTTTTCAAATAATATTTTTTTTCAAATTATATACATATATATATATAAGATGGGGTGGTAGAAAAGTCTTTATGGGTTGGACAATACAAGTGGAATGAACCAAGGAACAAAAATGGGTAAAGTAGAGACTAAAAATTTGAGGATGGAAAGGAGGAAAAGTGTGACTTTACTTGTAAGATTAAGGAAAACTTTTGGATTGTTTCACTTGAGAGTTTTTCCACAAAGTAACTAAGATAAAGGAGATGAAAGAACTACATCGAGGGATTCAAGTTTCTTACACATATTCTTTTGACAAGTATTTCCTCTTTGATATTCTATCTGTAGCTTCTTCCTTTGACTACAGACTTCCTTCTAGTATATCCTTGGGAAGTGTACATCTTAGGACTTGAGCTTACAGATGATAGGATATGATTGAAACATGTGTTTGAGACATGTTATGTTTGATAGTTGCAAGTGGATGTGTAACAACCCGGAAAAAGGCGATCTTGGTTATCCGATATACAACACATACCAAACATCCAAGGATCGAAAATAACCAGAAAGTTAATGAAAGAAATTAGAGGGTGAGGAAAGATAAGATAAAAACTTAGAATAGATGAAGAAGAAGAAGAACTGTAACAACCCGCATTCTACGCATCGAAGGATCGTAGAATATTTATTTCTTTCCCATATGAAGTCGTATGGTCATGTAACTTTGGGAAACATCTATTAGAGTCATTTCCCATGTTCATAATTTTTGTTGATTTTTAAATGACCGTTTTGCCCCTAGCTGATCTTATTTCGACCATAACTTTTGATTGGAAAGGAATTTTGTCCTGAAACCACTTCCATTAGATTCGTTTGATGGTTTACCTTTCCGTAGAGTGGTCACATGTGAAAAACAGACTTACCGTTTGGGAGATATGGCTGAAATAAGCTTTGGAAGGTGAGAAACTGCTTAACAAGGCAAAATAGGGTGATTAGTGAATAGGTCCATAACCCATTTCGGGATTAGGGTTATGGGGAGGCTGAAATGAGTTAGAGAATCATTCCATTTCAGTTTTCTAGCCTCCACTTATCTTCAAGAAACCCTAAAAATGGCCTCCAACCTCTAAATCACCTCCAAATCATCTTTTAATCAAGGATTAAGCTTAGCAACATCGAATCAAGGGAGATCTACACCAACTCGACATTGGAGCTGCTGTTTAGCATTGGGATTCACATCAAATCAGAGATTTACTTCAGATCTAGAGTTTATTTGTGGCTAAGGTGAGTGATTTGCATAGTTACTCACTAATTATGGCTAATTAAGGGTAATTATTGTTAATTAGCGAATTTAAACATGATAAAATTCTGGAAAAATGTTCATAAATTCTTAAATGATGTTTTAGACCTCTGATATGAATTTGGGTTAATTTGGTTAAGTTTTACTAATCCTATCATTAGTTTCACCTAAACATGCTTAAGGGGAAATATGGGGTTTTGGGTATGTTTGATCCATTTTAACCTATCATATTGATGTTTTGATGTTTGTGGTTGATTATGCATGTTGCTATGACTGTATGATATGCTTTGTGATTGATTTCAATAGTTAGAACGGTCGAAAACGTCGTCGAATGACGTAAAACACTTGCTGGAAAAGTTTCAAGAAACAGTGCAGGATCGGATCGGATCGGATATGGTGGCTCGGATCGGATAAGTGAACTGGGCAAGGGATTCAATCAGATCGGAACTAGGCACTTGAGAAACTTGGCAAAAAGGAAGGCCACGCTAATTAAACTAGGATCGGATCGGATAAAGGAGGGGGAATCAGATCGGAGCATATGAAGAACGAGGGAGCTGATCGGAGCGGGAGCACAAACTGGATGGGAGATGGCAACCCGACTCGACCCGAAGTGGGACACCCGACCTGAACCGATGCAACGCTGTGAACTCGAACCGAACCGCCACCAGAGGAAGACCACGAACCGAGCCAATTCAAAGTAGTGGACCCGACCCGAACCGATGGCTTGAAGGGGAATCCGACCCGACCCAGTATTGACCAATAACCCGAGATGCAAAGGTAGTCCAATATGGGAAGTTAGAGCTCAGGATCCAGTTGGGAACCGATGAGTTCACTTCATGGTTGGGCTTTGCTGCGGGACGTGTGCTAAGGAGTTGTCGACGTTCATAACTTCGATTCACCACTGAAAATGGATGATGGGCTACTTATCAGTGCAGTAGAGCCTTTATGACTCGAGGGGCAAGGTGATGGTAGCAAGACTACGTTATCAGTGCAGTAGAGTCATTATGACTTGAGGGGAAAAGTGGTGCGTAGTAAGACTATGAGCCAGCGTAGATGGGGTGAATAACTCCATGGGGCAAGTGGACATAGTAAAGGGTTGGTAAGACTATGAGCCAGCGTAGATGGGGGTGAATAACTCCATGGGGCAAGTGGACATAGTAAAGGATTGGTAAGACTATGAGCCAGCGCAGATGCGGTGAATAACTCCATGGGGCAAGTGGACATAGTAAAGGATTGGTAAGCCTATGAGCCAGCGCAGATGGGGTGAATAACTCCATGGGGCAAGTGGACATAGCGAAGGATTAGTGGCTACGTTATCAGTGCAGTGAAGCCATTTATGACTTCATGGGGCAAAGTGATCGTAGCAAGGTATGTTGGGTGATCGAAGTGTTGAATATCATATGCTTTATGCACTGAGTGAGAGACGTGAGGATGGATGCTATGTTTGATTGTTTGCCATCACTATGACATGCACACCCCCACCTCCGTATCTTTACACCATTTGATATGGCACCTTAGAGTGTTGTACAGTATGTAGTGCTAACACTTTGGTTGCAGGTCCAGGTTCAAGTTTGTTTTAGTCTACCTGTTATTGTTATGTTTAGATGCTTATCGCTCATACCAGGCTTTATGTCTGACCCAAAGTTTTATGTCTCCTCTTATTACTCTGGGTGCTCACACGAGCAGACTAGAGACAGGTTAGCTGGTGATGCGCGAGTAGCTGATTCGGAGGCGGGCAGGAGGCTTCCACGTATGATATATAGATATTCTCCCAGTGTCGTTGGTGGTCGCTACTTGGGCATTAGTAGTGTACCTCCTTTATCTTGCTTTTGCATTGAGACAGTTTGAAAAGTTGTAATAATGTTTAACTTTGGATCATAAGATGTACTTGGATTTTCCGCTGCTATGTTAGTTGTTTCAGCTTATGCACTGTCTCACCTGTTTTATGTCAAGTATGTTATTATTATATTTTATTCTATGCGCTGTGAGACATTCTACAGGTTCTTTGTTAGTTCATTTCTTTCTTTCCTTTCCTCCCGACGACCCGTTCCGTGCCAACTGGACATGTGTACAGCGCACCTTTGGAGTAAATGTCGGTTGGTGCGGGGCGGGCCGTCACACTTGGTATCAGAGCTCTAGGTTGCGTAGTTAACCTAGGGAAAGACACTAGGGAGAGATAGTACGTATATGAGAGCGCGTATTTGTGGCTACCTTGGTTTTCAAAAGCTATATATATACTATTAGTAGTATAAGAATGAAGTCGTACTGCACTAGCACCACTATGGGGTCGTTAATCATTTCCTTTTTCAGATTGACGATGAGCCGATATGCTAGAGGTGCTGATAGGGGAGCCAATAATGGGAATGCTGCTGACATAAGGGCGATGTTTACTGACCACATGAGAGACATGCTTAGAGAAGTGCAAGGGGCAGTTCCCAATCCCGAAATTGGTGGTGGTCCGGTAGTGCAGGCGCCTAGGGTCGATTTCGCCAAGTTGTGCAAGGATTACACTAACCTTGGTGGGAAGCCGTTCCATGGGACGGAGTCGGCCACAGATGTTCAAGACTGGATGGATAGCTGTGATCGTATCTTCGATGACTTGGGTCTTGAGGATGCGATGAAGAGAAGGCTAGCGTCTCGTCAGCTGCAAGGGCGAGCGATGAATTGGTGGAATGCCATTAGAACAGCTACTCCAGAAGACCAGGTTACTTGGGATCAGTTCAAAGCTCGCTTTAGCGAGAAGTTCATCCCAGCTGCCCAGAAGTCAGTATTGTTTAAGAGATTCTTGGAACTCAAGCAGAGTGGAAGGGCAGTTTCTGACTATATTGCTAAGTTCGACACCTTGTCGAAGTATGGACTATCTCTTATTGATACTCCTCAGAAAAAGAATGAGAAGTTCATTACTGGGTTGGATGGATACTTGGGGGAAAGGCTTATCAACCACATCGATGAGACTTTTGAATCGATTGTGGAGAAAGCTTTGAGATCAGAGAGTCTTTACCCTAAGTCAAAGACTGAGGCTGCATCTACAGAAGGGCTGAAGCCGCAAGCAGGCGGTGGAGGCAAGAATAACTCTCAGAATAAGAGGAAGCAGAGCCAATCTAAGGACGGCCAGAAAAAGAGCAAGAAAGATGTTGAGTGCTTCAGCTGTGGTAAGAAGGGCCATTATGCCAAAGATTGTCGGGCCAAGACAGCGGATAAGAAGTGCTTCAACTGTGGTCAAGTGGGACATTTCAAGGATAAGTGTCCGCAACCTCTGAAGGAGAAGCAGATTGTGAAAGCATACGCTATTGATGTTGTTCCTTCTTCGTCGAATTCCCCAACTGCGGCGGAGAAAGGAAAGAATGTTGTTATTCAAGGTATGCTTTCTATTTATGATGTACCAGTTCGAGTTTTGTTTGATACTAGGGCTTCCCATTCCTTCATATCTAGTGACCTAGTAGATAGGTTGGGACTGGAACCCGAGATAGTCGATAGACCATTGGTTGTGACGAACCCGATTGGTGGTTCGACTAGCCTTAGTATGATTTGCCGAAATGTGGTCTTATCGAGTCATGGATGTATGTTTGTTTGTGATTGCTTTGTTTTGGGCTTTACTGGGTATGGCATTATATTGGGAGTCGATTGGCTCCAAAGATACGGGGTGGTGGTAGACTGTGAGGGCTTTTTGGTGACAGTTAGGGCGTATGATGGGCGGAGGGTAGTGTTTGGTAGTCTACCTAGTGATAGGGTAATGGCTAGTTTTATAAATTCCCTCGACATCCCGCATGATGAGTTGTCAGTTGTGCCCGTGGTTGGCCAGTATCCGAACGTCTTCGAGGAGGTGACCAGGCTTCCACCACACCGAGAGATTGAGTTCCGTATTGATTTAGTGAAAGATGCCAGACCTATAGTGATGCCACTTCGTCGTATGGAACCAAGGGAGCAGCAAGAGCTCGGGGTGCAAGTCAGCAATCTTTTGAAGAAGGGATTTATTAGAAGAAGTGTCTCCGAGTGGGGAGCACCAGTTGTGTTTGCCACTAAGGCAGATGGTTCACTTCGTTTGTGTGTGGACTATCGCGAGTTGAATAAGGTGACGAGGAAGAATATGTATCCTCTACCGCGGATAGATGATTTGTTTGATCAACTGGAAGGAGCAAGAGTGTTCTCCTAGTTGGACCCTGCGACAGGATTTCATCAGCTACGAGTAGCGGATGAGAGTGTTCGAGTGGTTGGTCATGCCATTTGGGTTGACCAATGCACCAGCCTACTTTGTGGATCTTATGAATCGAGTATTCAGAGATCAGTTGAATAAGTTTGTTCTTGTGTTCATAGACGATATCCTTGTTTACTCAAGGACAGAGGAGGAACACAAGGGACACCTGAGGATAGTGATGGAGGTGTTGAGGAAACACCAATTGAAAGCGAAATTCTCTAAGTGTCACTTTTGGAGAAGGGAAGTGAGATTCTTGGGCCATGTTGTTTCCGAGAATGGTATTGCCATGGACCCTGCGAAGGTGGCTACGGTACAGGATTGGTCTACGCCTAAGAATGCAACAGATGTAAGAAGTTTCTTGGGGTTAGCTGGATATTATCATAAGTTTATCCAGGACTTCTCCAAGATAGCAGCACCGTTGACTCAGTTGACTAAGAAGAATCAGTCCTTCGTCTGGGACAGAGTGTGTGAGAGTGCATTCAGGAGTCTAAAGGAAAAGTTGACGCATGCGCCAGTATTTGTCATTCCTAAAGGGAATGAAGAAATGACGGTATACACGGATGCTTGTGGTACCGGACTAGGTGATGTATTGATGCAAGGAGGTAGGGTTGTAGCTTATGCTAGTCGGCGACTAAAGCCGCATGAGAAGAAGTACCCTACCCATGATTTGGAACTGGCCGCATTTATGTTTGCGCTAAAGATGTGGAGACATTATCTCTTGGGAGAAAGATTTGAGTTGTTCACCGATCATAAATCATTAAAGTATCTATTCTCCCTGAAAGATTTAAATCTCCGTCAGCAGAGATGGTTAGAGTTCTTGGCTTCGTATGATTTTGATATCGCATACACACCTGGGAAAGGTAATGCGGTAGCCGATGCCTTGAGCAGGAGACATGCCAGTTTGGGGGCTATGTTTCTTAAATGGAAGCAACTGGAGTATATCGCGGGGTTTGATTTCAGACCAAAGTGCGAGTTGGATCCAGTCATGCTAGCTAGTTTGGTGATCAGACCCACTTTGATAGAGCGGATTGGTTCCAGCCAAAGGGACGATCCTAATCTATTGGAAATCATCTCCAAGTTAGAGATGAACATCGACGGTGAGGAGATGAATGTGTATGGGCTTGATCGAGATGGATGGCTTAGAAAGAATGGAAGACTAGTTGTACCCAACGTGAATGGTTTGAGGGATGAAGTGCTTAGAGAATGTCATCACTCAAAACTAACCATACATCCCAGTGGTAATAAGATGTATCGAGACATGAAGCAGACTTATTACTGGGAAGGGATGAAAAGAGACGTTGGGAAGTTTATATCCAAATGCATGAATTGCCAGCTAGTTAAAGCGGATCAAAAGAAGCCTAGTGGGTTGTTAGCGCAAAGATTTATACCAGTCAAATCGACCAGAACGACAGCTAAGTTGGCAGAATTTTATATGAAGTGGGTAGTGAGATTTCATGGAGTACCCAAAAGCATTGTGAGTGACCGAGACCCGTTGTTCACAAGTGGGTTTTGGAATAGCTTAGAAGAGGCTCTAGGGTCAGAATTACATCTCAGTACCGCATATCATCCTCAGACCGACGGTCAGATGGAGAGGGTGAATCGTATATTGGAAGATCTCTTGAGAGCATATATATTGGATTTTGGTGGATCATGGGATGACCATTTGCATCTAGTAGAGTTTGCATATAATAATAGCTACCAATCCAGTATCGGTATGGCTCCATATGAAGCTTTGTACGGAAGACCGTGCAACTCACCATCATGTTGGATAGAGACTGGTGAGAAGTTTATGCTTGGACCAGATGTGGTGAGGGAAACTTCGGATAAGATTAAAACCATTCAAAAATGAATGAAGGCTGCCCAAGATAGGCAGAAGAGTTATGCTGATAAAAGTAGAAGAGATTTAAAATTCTCCGTTGGTGACTTGGTGTTTGTCAAGATTTCTCCGTTGAAGAGCGTGATACGATTTGGCAGGAGAGGCAAGTTGGCACGAAGATTTGTTGGCCCATTCCCTGTTCTTGAACTAGTCGGGAATTTGGCGCATAGAGTTGGCTTACCAGAAAAGATGGCGGGAGTTCACAATGTATTTCATGTTTCCCAACTAAGGAAGTTCGTCCACGACTCAGATATGACTATTTCACCTGATCAATTAGAGGACTTCGAAGTAGAACCCGAGGCGGTTGGGAACCGCAAGCCGATCTGTATTGTTGAGCACGATACGAAGCAACTTCGAAGGAAGGCGGTGAAGCTAGTCAAGGTTCAGTGGGGCGAGAACGAGAATTATTGTACTTGAGAGACAGAGGAGAGCATTAGAAAGATGTATCCAGAACTCTTTTCCTGGTAAGATTTACTTTGTGATTTAGTTATTCCTCATGCTAGGATAGACTTATTTTGCTTGTTTTGCATGTTTGATGGTTGTTTTATGGTTGATAGGCATGCGGGACCCTTTGTGTGTTTTTGGTTAGGGAATTTCGGGGGCGAAATTTCTTAAGGGGGGGAGAATGTAACTGTTAGACCAAAAAGTAGTTCTAACACCCAAATTGACTAAAAGCAGAATGAAATAAGATCAAAAATGAAAATGAACACACGGTATTTATAGTGGTTCGGCGAAGAAATGCCTACGTCCACTTGTCTTTCACTATTTTCAATGTTGTAGTTGCAATTACAATGAAATATTCACTGAATTTCTCATACAACTCACTTATATTCACTCAATTATCTAAAAAAAAAATAATGAAAGAGATTTGGATTTTCCAGGAGTGCTGGAATTCGGATTATGAAGGTGGTTGAACTCTCAAAGTGCCAGAAAAAAGATCCTTTTCTTTGTCTCCAGACAGGGTATTTATAGGTGAGAATTCGTTCAGAACCCGATCCGGATCGGAGCCACGTGTCATCCATCCCATTAACCTCGGGTTCGGATGAATTTTTGTGTTGACAACGCATCAGAGCAGTGGACGTTGTGGGTAGGAACTGGTCATAGCCGCTCCGAATAACAAGGCGCTCATGTAGGAAAGTGACGTGGAAAATGGGTTCGGATCGGAAGGGTATGCTCAAGGGGTTCGGATCGGCGTCTCCGATCTGACCAGGATTAACTCAGGACCAATTCTCTCTCCTTTTTACTCTGCTCCGCTCCGATCTATCTCTGTAGCAACTGGGTGGCTTTCTGATCCAACTTGAAGTAGATTGCCCTCCGATCCGAACAGTTGTGCCTCTCTGATTCCAACAGCAATAGTTCACCGATCCGAATCAGAAGACCTAATCCGATCCGAACCGATACGCTGCTTCGATCCGACCTGCTTCAGTACTTCCCAAGTTTTTTCAATGTTTCACATCTTGACTTTGTGTTGCCCAGTTCACAAAGTGGGCTAACATTTTGCCCCCTCAAAGGATGCTTCTGTTGGAGACGGAGCATGCTTTGACTATCATTGCACAACGCTCTTCGAGGTGATTTTTCTTGTTTTTTCATCTTTTTCTTCAAATTTCAATTTAATTCGCTGCTGAGCTAAAGAACTCGGTTCGGTTCGGATTCCGATCCGAACAGACCCCTTCTCCTTTCTATTTTTCACTGGACTATTGGGCCAATCTTTGCTTCTGGACTGTCCATCCGATCCGAGCGGGGGTTCTTCTACTGGGCTGCCGATCCGAATGGGGAGACGAATGGACACCCTACTCCTCTATATAAACTGATTCTTCATCCCTCTCTCATTTTCACAGTTTTACTCCCCGAGTTCTGCAAAACGAGAAAAAACTCAATTCGTGAAACATCAAAATTCCTCTTAACTCTCAAAGTAATCACACCGGTAGGTTATAAAACTTTGAACAATTCCTTCTTTAATTACTCTCGATTCGGATTCGTAGACGATTAGGATGATTCGAGCATGAAACTCTGGTGACCTTGCCACTGTGACCCCCCTCGTCATCGTCGCCAATAGACTCGTCGCCATCTCGAGGTTGGAACGGAGGGGATTAGAATCCGTCGTTGAGTGCGCCAGCGCATGATTGCTTGGCTTTGATTTGAGTGACTGGCACGAAATTGGCCTTGGCGTCGGTTAGGGAAGAAAGAGGGTGAAGGAGAAGAAGAAGATAATAGGGAATCGGTTCGGTTCGGAAGGATATGGAAGGTGAAAAAATAAGGGAAGAAGGAAGGAAATTCAGGAGGTCGGACCGGATCGGGGCAAATAAAGAAAGAAAGAAAGAAAAAAGAAAAGAAATTTAGGAGATCGGGTCGGGTCGGAGCAAGTATTTAAGGAAGAGAGAAAGGGAGCTTGCCTAACCGGATCGGGTCGGACCATAAGATAAAAGGAGGAGAAGTATGACTACGTGATCCGATCCGAACCGTTTGGGGACTCTACCTCCGAACCGATCCGATTTTGATTTCTGAGTTCCACAGTTTATCCGAGCCCAAGTCGAGGCCGCATCCCCGATCCGATCCCCATAAGCGCGCCCGAACCGAACCGAAAAGCAGTTCACCTTAATGCATAAGAACTTGTTTAACTGGTCCAATCAACTTTTGGCATAATCTTCAATCTAATGGACAATTAGGATAGTGCCTTGCAAACGTAACTGGACCTCAAGAACTACTTCAACTCTTTATATTTTGCCAAACTTTTTCGTCACACTTTTTAATATTTACTTTGCACTTTCCGCATGCATTGTTTACACTTTAGTTGGCACACATACACGGGGGGATACGGGCTAATTTGCTCTAATTTGTGCTATTGCTTCTTCAATAGTTTTATGACCATGAGACCCAGACGCTCTTCCAGACTAGCTGAAAAGAAAGAAGCCTCGGAAACCTCCAACAAAATTACTCTCGAGGACATATCTTCTCCGTCGGATCCAGAATGGAATAATGAGGGTTCAGACTACGGGGTTGGGAATCGTGAAAGTGACGAGGTGTCTTCAGAGAATGAAGTTTCTCTAGGTTTTGAGGAAGAAGGAGGGGTTGGTGACGACCGAGCTTCTGATGAGTTTGAATCGGCTGTCATATTGGAATCACCCCAAGATTCCGTTGAATCAACCATCGATAACGACCGACTTACCCGAATTTGTTTGAAATACGGGATAATGAAAAGGGACACTCTAGTGCCTTCAAGCTCTGACCGTCCCCACAACCCTCCAGAAGGATATATGGCGGTCACTCGGTTGATGTGTATGGTCGGCGCTATCCCTCCATTTTCTCCCTTCATCGTTGACTTTCTAAGACAAATGCGGATTGCCCCCATGCTGCTGCATCCCAATTCTTATGCCTACTTGCACACTTTATACATAGCATACCGTGAGATCTTAGGCATAGAGCTCACTTTCGATGACGTTCATTTCTTCTATAACTTCAAGCATCGGACTCGAGAGACTCCATCTTTCTGTTATTTTGAGTCTGTTCCTAAGAGGAAGATAATCTCAGCGCCATTCAGCAGTAAAGCTGGAGATTCCAGACTGGAATGGTTCTATGTTAAGCGACAGCCTGGATGTGCCAGGAGGTGGACGAAATCAAGTAAAGCACTGATTTTCTAAATCCGGGCTCTATACACTCAAGTCATCGCCTTAACTTGTTTTTCTTTTTGTTTGCAGCCGACAATCCAAAACAAATATCAGATCAGGTGTTCTTTGACCGGATGCACCAACTTCTTAATGGCGACCAGAAATTCTTGACTATCGATGAAGTCCTTAAGGACGAATATCTTCACTTTCATGGGCTGTTATCCGTTTTTCGTAGTATTGGTCATGGGACGGCTCCATACGTATATATTCCTCCAGTGGATGTAGTCCCAGAGACAGGAGAAGGTTCGGGAATTCCTACAGTGCCTCTTCAAACTTCACCTTCTCCATCTTCTACTCAAGACGACGAATTGGCTAACCTGGCCGAAAAGCATCGTGAAGGATATACTGCCCCCGAGGAGGCTACTTCTCTGGAAAAGTCAACATCCTCCAAAGAGTCACCACTTAATGCTTCCGAGGGAGATGTCCCTAGTACTGATGACCCAATATTTCAGGGTTTGGGGGATCTCCCCTTACCTGAAACTATATACACTTCAGAGGATTTTAGGAAGGATCCCTTGGTCTTCACCTCTTCTGAAGAGACTACTCCTGCTAAGGCCAAAGAGCCTGCCCGTACTAGTCTAGCTTCAGACTCGGGTTGGTTGGGGGGATACACACCACTTAGGACACAATTTATACAACAGCATTAGCATTCATTGCACCTCTTTCTCTGTGAATCCATTGATTCTGAATTTCGTTTGTTTTATTGTGCAGGCACGATGTCTCGTTCTTAATATGATATCAGAAAGCTTCGCCGCAGCATGTTTAATCCACCTCAGGATATCGAGTATGATCGCCGCGATGATCGCGGTAGGGAGGAGAGAAGGCCTTATGAATCCTATCATTCTCGACTCTCACGTTCTCGCTCTCCCGTTCGATCAGACCAAGAGAAATATAAAGGTTATCAAAGTCGTAGGGATGAGGACAGGCCACAATTAAAAGACTCCACCTCTTCCCACGAGAAGCGCAGCAGAGAGAGAAGTCCTCCAAAAGATACCGAGTCTCGAAGTAAACGCAAGGTCCCTGCTACTAAACGACCTAGGACAGATAAAGAAACTATTGAATCCTCCACACACAGGGACACTGAATTGACGATCCCCGCTCCTCCACCACTAAATGCGGAAACTGCTATCAAACGGGCGTACTTGGAGGAGCACTTTCCCGAACATTACTTCGAGACTTTGACTTTTTTACCTGCCCTCGAACCTATTTCTTCCAGGTGGGCAGACGAGGCCAAAGCAAAGATAGACGCGGTTGAAAACGGTATTCTGAAATGTTCAAATATTCACGCAACCTTTCCAGAATTATTCGTACTCTAATCACGAATGCTGATTCAATGCAAAAGACCGCGGAAGAAGATGCAAAGGCCTTAAAGAATTTAGGAAAAGATTTAAAGGACACACAGCCCCAGCTCGCTGTTGCTCAAAGGGACGCTTCTAATTTCAAACAACAATTTGAAGACATGCAAAAACGTTATCGTGATTTGCTTGAATCTCACACTCAAGAGCGTTCTGGGTTAAAAAAGCAAGCTGATGATGCTAAGTCAGAGGCCGCTAAGACGCGCCTTGCATACACTGACCTCGAACGGAAAAATGCTGAGTTAGTAAAGAGGAATGCTGAGCTAGAAAAGAAGAACGCTGATTTGGCTTCAATGCTATTAGAAGCGGAGAACAGAGCTGCCCTGGAGGAGGGCAATGTAGAGTGTGCTATCAAATCTGCGGAGGAGGCCCGCAAACAATTGTCAGAGGCGGAGGCAGATATTCAGGGTTTCGGCGAATTAATGATTGAATTCTTCGCACATATCATCCGTCGCCGAAACATTTCTTGGATCGAGGATTACCCATCCACTCTAGTTCAAGTATGGAATCAGATCGTTGAGTGGGAAAAAGAGGAGCTCAAAGTCGATTCCATCGATGAGGATAAGCTAATGGAAAAATACTTGAGGGATGATGAGCCAGAACGCCTAGCTGAAGGGCGCCGCCTCATTGTTGATGCTATGGAAGAAGAGAGGCGGAGGAATAAACAGAAAAACATTCTCGAGACTGGTTCCTCTTCTGCTGCCCCCGCAACTCCTGAAGTAGAGGTATATGATCCTGAACACCCTGGAATCCCTCGAACAACTCTGCTATCCCCAATCCCTGAAATGGCATCAGAGACAGCAGTTACCCCCGCTGAGAAGTCTTCGGAAGGTATCCCTACCTTTTCTCCTCAATTTGTCAAGGCTATTTCTACCTTTCTCCACGTGATTGAGCAATCGATGAAAAACCCATTATTTTCTCCTGAGTTGATAACTGTTGCTTCTCACTCTGTAGGTGTTGAGCCATTCGGAAAGACAGAGCTGACTCAGGGAGCCGCATCTGGGGCAGAACCTTCGGGGAAGGCAAAAGAAGGAAGGACAAGGCTGCTCCTATAGATTTGGGAGAAGGAAGCGAACCTTCCAAGGCTGAAACTCCCCATGATGAAGAAATGATAGCAGCCTTAAAGGACGATGGCGGCGACGGAGGACATGAGGAAGATCCAGAGGTGGCAATAGTCGGGGAGTCGAAAAATGCTGATGATGTTACTTTGGCTGCAATGAAAGCTAATCAAGATAAACGCTTGCAGTTAAAAGCCGAAGAACTAGACCCTGAAGCCCTCAAGCCTCTCGCAGTTGTGGATGCGGGATCAAGGTTAGTTGTTAAGCTCTCAACTAGATCTATTACAGAGGAACTCGCTAAAAAATCTTCTCTTGATTCCAGCGCTCCGCCCTCCGGGAAGAAGTCAACCGGTTCCAGCTCCGCATCTTCAGGAAAGAAGAAATCAAAGCGCATCTTGACCGAAGCCGAGAAAGAGGCAAAGGATGCGGAGAAAGCTGCCAAGAAGTCCAAGACTCCCTCAAAATCCAAATAGTGGGTTGTCCTGCATTGTTTTAGTATTTGGTAGATCAATAATTGCTGCTGTAAGGGTGGTTCTTGCACCTTCTTTTTTAGCTATTTTCCGGTACAAATTCATTCATTCGTAAATAAATAAAAAATAATTCATTTTCTGCAATGTTTATTTGTCAGCAGTTCTGCACTTGTGTAAAAATGCATATCTTACTAGAGTTATGAAATGAAGTTACGGAGGGAGGAAATATGTGTATACATATATGCCCTCAGTCAATTCTCAAAAATTATTTAAGGCTTAATCAAGCAACCTGAATGCTCCCGATTTTCTAATGGGATAGCATTTTCCTGTGTCGTCAATGCCTATCGTTTTTCCTGGCATTTCTTTTATGCTCTCCTGTCTTATACTCAGGTTAGAGTTCGAACTCAGCAATCTATTCATTCCCCGATCCTTCAGCGAGGAGGGGTCTCTTTCTCAGCGCTCAGTCGGAGACGCTTTTATACTCTCTCTCTCTGGAGAGTTAGAGTTTGAGCTCAGTAATCTATTCACTCTCCGATCCTTCAGCAGGGAGGAATCTCTTTCTCAGAGCTCAGTCGGAGACGCTTTTATACTCACTCTCTCCGGAGAGTTAGAGTTAAGAATGTCATTTTCTCATTCTTTTATGTCTTGTCGCACAAATAGTCGTTGGGCTTTTTCTTATGTTTAAACTGTTTTCAACCTTTTCAGGTTTTGAATCATCTTATATTCCATAATCACAACAGAATAGTCGATGAATGTATATATGTAATGCATAAAAGTAAATAACACACAATATTTTTATAGTGGTTCGGCTAAGTCGTAGCCTACATCCACTTTATAGTTCTTTATTCATATCATCAGATTTTCCTAAGGCAAGTCGTGCCTTATTACAGAGTTCATAAGAAAAATAACAAAGAGTACAACATTTCTAATCCAAGTATCGCATCAAGTGTTGGGCATTCCATGCTCGAGGGACTTCTTCACCATCTACGGTCGTTAACTTGAAGGTTCCTTTTTCAAGTTTCCGTTGGATGACAAAGGGTCCTTCCCACTTTGGACCGAGGTGAGGAAGGGATGGAAAGACTCTCTTTAGCACCAAATCTCCTGGTTCCAAAGTCCTAAGGCGAACTTTTTTGTCGTAATAGCATGCCATCTGACGTCGATGTCTTGCTGCACGCAAATCCGCTTCATCGCTTTTTTCTTTAACTTCATCAAGAGACTCGAGTAAGAGTGCCCGATTCGTCATCGGGTCATAATATGTCACCCGGTGGGAAGGGACTTTAAGCTCAACTGGAATTACTACTTTTGAGCCAAAAGAGAGAGAGAGAATGGGGTATGACCAGTAGCCATCTTAAATGTTGCCCGATATGCCCACAAAGCTAGGGGCAATTCGTCAACCCATTTTGCCTTTGCGCGCTCTAACCGTTTCTTGAGGATGGATTTTATTACTTTGTTTATTGCCTCTACTTGCCCGTTCGACTGCGGATAAGCAACCGCAGTGTATCGCTTGTCAATCTTATACTTCTGGCAAAAATTTCTGAATTCAGTACCATCAAACTGGGTTCCGTTGTCAGTTATAATAGTCCTTGGGATCCCGAATCGGCATATAATATTTCTGACCACGAAACTTATCACCTTTCTTGCCGTGATTTTGGTCAAGGGCTCAGCTTCCACCCACTTCGTAAAATAGTCCACGGCCACTATTGCATATTTCGCTCCTCCTTTAGCAATCAGTAGAACTCCAATGATATCAATTCCCCACGTGGCAAATGGCCAAGGACTCACCATTGATTTAAGTTGGGTTGACGGTGCTCTGGGGATTTTGGCTAATCTCTGGCACTTATCGCAGCGTTGTGAATAATCAGCTGCATCTTTATTAATTGTGGGCCAGAAGTATCCGTATCGCAATATCTTTTTCGCTAAAGTCTGACCTCCTATATGATCTCCACACTCACCTTCGTGCACTTCTCTTAGTACATGCTTGATGTCGTCGTGTGCTATACATCGTAACAGGGGCATAGAAAATCCTTGCCTATAAAGAGTATCATCTTGCATGACATATCTAGTAGCCTTGCGAACTACAGCCCTTTTCTCACTCTTCTTTGATGGGAGTGTCCCATTCTTAAGGAAATTCTTAATTGGGGTCATCCACGACTCCTTCTCCGGTTCCGCTTCGAAAGCGAACTCAATTTCCATCGACTCAAAGCTTGGCAATTCCAACGTTTCAATTGGAATTATTTCAGTCTCTTCTGGATTGTCGGAACTAGCTAGCTTTGCCAGCCTGTCTGCCTTCTGGTTTTCGGCTCTTGGGATATGTGTTATACTGTACCGCTCCAGGTTGCTCAATAGCTCTCTCACTTTTCCGAGGTAGGCGATAAGTCGAGGTCCCCGAGCCACAAATTCCTCTCGTACTTGACAAACAACGATTTTGGAGTCACAGAATATGTCCAACATTTTTATTCCGAAGTCTTTAACAAGCTTCAGCCCGGCAATCAGGGCTTCGTACTCAGAGTCATTGTTAGTCGCCGAAAATTCTAATCGTAGAGCGTAATATAACGACCGTCCTTCAGGAGTAACTAAGACGATTCCAGCCCCGGACCTTCGGTCGTTTTTGGCTCCATTCGTGTATAGCTTCCATGAATCTATCTTTAACTCATCTTCGGACTTGACCACTCTGTCATTGATCACTTCCTCCTCTGGGATAGTGAACTCTGCTATAAAGTCTGCCAGAGCTTGCCCCCTAATCGACCTTCGTGGCTGAAAATTTAAATCAAACTGACTTAATTCTATATTCCATTTGATCAACCTTCCCGATGCTTCGGGTCTCTGCAACACCTGCCTCGGAGGCTGGTCAGTGTATATGGTTATTGGATGAGCTTGGAAATAGTGACGAAGTTTTCGGGATACGATTAGGAGGCTGTAAGCAAGCTTCTCAATCTTTGGGTAGTTGCGTTCTGCCGCTGCTAATTTCATGCTTTCATAATATACTGGCCTTTGCACTTTGTCTTCTTCTCGAACCAATGCTGTGCTAACAGCGTGAGCCGAGACTGCCAAGTAAACAAACAATTCTTCGTGATCCACTGGCTTTGACAAAATCGACGGTTTTTCTAGTAGTTCCAATAAATTTCGAAAGGCCTCCACACAGTCCGGAGTCCACTCGAAGTTCTTCTTTCCCCTTTTAATCAAATCAAAAAACGGAACGCATTTGTCTGTGGATTTGGAGATGAATCTACTCAATGCGGCTACTTTCCCTGCAAGACTTTGGACATCTTTAATTCTTCTCGGCTCTTCAATGTTTCTAATCGCTGCTATTTGGCTGGGATTGATTTCAATTCCTCGAGAGCTCACAATGAAGCCTAAAAACTTTCCCGATGCCACTCCAAATGAGCATTTCAGAGGATTCAACTTCATCCGGTACTTTCGCAGGATACCAAACATTTCTGCCAAGTCTTGCGTATGGCTGGAGGACTGTTTCGATTTGACAAGCATATCATCCACATAAACCTCCATAGTCTTCCCTATTTGATTATAAAACATTCTGTTCACCAAGCGCTGATAAGTGGCTCCGGCGTTTTTCAATCCGAATGGCATCACAACATAGCAATATAGCCCCAAATTTGTAATGAAGCTCGTATGCTCTTGATCTGGTACGTGCATAGGAATTTGGTTGTACCCAGAATATGAGTCCATGAAAGAAAGAAGTTCATGACCTGCTGTCGAATCTACAAGCTGGTCAATCCTGGGAAGTGGGAAACTATCTATTGGGCAAGCTTTGTTCAAATCTGAAAAATCAATTCAAGTCCGCCACTTTCCATTCGGCTTCTTTACTAAGACAGGATTCAATATCCAGTCGGGATATGTCGAATCTCGAATAAATCCGTTCTGCTTCAGCTTCTCCACTTCTTCTTTGAGAGCAGCCGACCTCTCTGGGCCCAGCATACGTCTCTTTTGCTTCACAGGCGGATGTTTTGGATTTACATTTAGTGAGTGACTTATGATGGATGGCTATATCCCACACATGTCAGCGTGGGTCCAGGGAAACACATCCAAGTTCGCCTTCAAGAAGTCTATTAGTTCTTTGGCCCGACGTGGATCCAATTGAGACCCGATCTTCAAAACTCTTATTGGATCAGCTTCATCAATGGGAATTTCCATTGTCGCTTCATTAGGAGTTGCATTTCTAGTCTCTGGTTCCTCGTCTTTTCTGGGATCCAGGTCTTCAGGCGTTCCTTTGGGCAACTCCTTCGGGGTCGATTTCTCTAATTTCTATGCCGAGCCCCCCTTGGGGGAGGCGAGGTATCTTTACTCTCGATGTTAAGTCCTTTCATCAACATCTTTAATTCGGCAACATAGCAGGCCCGTCCGGAAACTTGATCCCCTCTCATTACTCCAGTTCCGGCTTCAGTTGGGAACTTAAGCAATAAACACCAAGGGGCGATGCAAGCTCTGAACTCAGCAAGGGCAGGCCTTCCCAAAAATGCATTATAAGGCGAATCTACGTCCAACACTACGAACTGAAGCATCCGCACTCTTCGGCGTTCTCCTTGCCCCAAGGTCACGGGCAACTCTATGTACCCCATGGGAGCCGTTGACGCCCCGTTGAAGCCTCTGATCCATCCTTCACATGGCTTCAAATCTTCAGATTCAAGCTTCATCTGATCGAATGACTATTTAAATAAAATATTGACAGAACTTCCGTTGTCTACTAACACCTTATGAACCAAGGCCGACCCAATGGTGGTAGTAATAACCAACGGATCATCAGTGGGTGATTGGATCCCAGTATTATCTCTGCTGCGGAATACCACGTCGTCAAACATTGTCTTCTTTTGTTTTATGGGGGCGATATCTTCCAAATCATCGCCTTCATTCACATCTATGTGCTTGGCAGCATTTACATATGGATCCATCGCTCTGAAACTACGAATTGCTGGGTGAGGTCCACCCACTATGGAGTTGATAACAATTCCTTTACCTTTCTGCTGCGCTGTAGGCTTGGGAGCAGATTGAATCTGTTTTGGTGCCTGCTCTCCTTGCCCCCTGTCCCTCGGGGCAACCTTGTATTCATCCAACTTCCCTTCACGCAGCAGCTTCTCAATCACATCTCTCAAATGCCGAAATTCATTGGTTGAATGCCCATGAGTTCCATGAAACAAACAAAACTTCTCAGTTGCCATTTCCTTCTCTGTCGAGTCACGAGGTCGCGGTCTTTTATACTGCAAAATGTTGTACGTATCCAGGTAAATGTTCTCCAGAGTGTCGTTCAACGGTGTATAATTCTCATAAGTCTGGAATCGAGGTCTTTTGTCAGAATCACTTCCCCTATTTCTATTCCTTCTGTTACCGTTCGCGTTACGGTTATTGTTGTTACCCCCGTTTCTAGCATTGTTGTTTCCACCCTTGTTTCCCACATTTACTTCAACTTTTCCGGAACTTTCCCCAGACTGCTTCACGGCGACGTTACTCTGCACATTTTCTTTTGAAGCCGCTTCAGACTTTCTCTTTCGGTTTGCCCTGGCCTCCTCTCGTCTTAAATAAATATCGGCCTTCTCATAGAATCTCTCTCTCGTGGAGGGTGTCTTCCCAGAAAGGTAATCTCCAAACTCGGATTCAGGGTTGACTCCTTCCTTTAATGCCATCAAAATGGTGGGCTCATGCGGGTCACTAACTTCAGTCACAGCTAAGTTAAAACTATCAAGATATGACCTCAAAGACTCTCCTGGCGCCTGCTTAATTCTTGATAATTCAATAACACTTTTGGACTTTCGGGTATGGAGTCGGAACTGATTCATAAAACGTTCGCTCAGTTCCCTATAATTCGAAACCGAACGAGGGGGAAGTCGGGTAAACCAGAACAGCGCCACATCTTCTAAATAGATCAGGAACGCTTTACACTTCACTGCATCAGGGGCAGCAGCAGCATTCATGAGCCACGAGTATCGCATCAAATGCTGTCCCAGATCAGTTCTCCCATTGTACTTGTCCATCTATGGCAGGTTAAAACGCCGGGGAAACTGGAAGTCGAGGATGTCGTCAGTGAAAGGAGTATGGCTTCGCTCAATGCCATAATCTTCGTTGGTATAGTTCCGGCTCTCGGACATAATCTGGCGTACCATTGCCAGTACATCAGCATTAGTTAGGGGCCGTTCAGGTTCCCTGGCCCTGGTATCCGGGTTCCTTCTGGGCTCTTGTTCAGGAGATGCCATTCTTCTTCGAGCTGCTTCTGCTCTATTCCGTTCCCTACGCTCCCTGTTGATCTCGGGAGGAGGGGACTGGAGCCTTTGCCCCTGAGTAGGATCATTGTTTCCTAGTGCTCGTGCAATATCCTCGCGAGACCCCAAAGATCCGAATGTCAGCTGCTCCAAATTCTGAGGTCGTTCGAGTGGCCTTCGTTCACGGGGCCACTCTTCCTCGGAAGATGAAGACTGATCCACTGGTGTGTGACGAACCGGTGATGGGGTTCTCTGTCTACGGAGTTCACTAATCTCCCTGCTCATAAGTCTCATATTCTCTTGCATCATGAGATTGGTGCGCTCGTGGATTTTCATAGCCTCCCTAGTACTCTCAAGCATGTCAAGCAGGCGCGAGAAATCTCCTTGAGTGATGGGCGCGGATGGATTGACCTGATCATTGACCCTGGTGGCTAGAATTGGAGCATTTGTAGGGACTCGAGTAGAGGTTCCAACATCACCAAGTGTCGGATCGGTTCGGAGATGGGAGATCGGGTCGGTTCGGAGTTGGGAGATCGGGTCGGTTCGGAGCTGGGGAGCCTGGTCGGGTCGGTACATGGCAAGCTGCTCGGGTCGGTTCAGGTTGGGGGAATGCACTGCTTCAGAATCTCCTACCCGGATCGGATTGGAGCTCTCCCCCTGAAGGCGTTTCGGGTTTCCTGCATCGGTTCGTCCTGCTGCTGAGCTCTGCCCACGAGACCTTGTCACGACCGCATTTTGCTGATCTTCGCCAACTCCATTTCCTCGACCAGATTGAACTTCTTTGCCTTTTCCTTTGGCCATGGTTCTTCAATAATCAATTCAACAAATATCCAAAAACGTCGAAACTTAAGGATTAACTTCTTTGAACTCAACGGTCCAAAAAGTAGAACGATAATCCCGAAAAGCTAAGAATTCAGATGTTTCTCAGTGAAAGCACCAAAATGTTAGACCAAAAAGTGGTTCTAACACCCAAATTGACTAAAAGCAGAATGAAATAAGATCAAAAATAAAAATGAACACACGGGATTTATAGTGGTTCGGCGAAGAAATGCCTACGTCCACTTGTCTTTCACTATTTTCAATGATGTAGTTGCAATTACAATGAAATATTCACTGAATTTCTCTCACAACTCACTTATATTCACTCAATTATCTAAAAACAAATAATGAAAGAGATTTGGATTTTCCGCGAGTGCCAGAATTCGGATTATGAAGGTGGTTGAACTCTCAAAGTGCCAGAAAAAAGATCCTTTTCTTTGTCTCCAGACAGGGTATTTATAGGTGAGAATTCGTTCAGAACCCGATCCGGATCGGAGCCACGTGTCATCCATCCCATTAGCCTCGGGTTCGGATGGATTTCTGTGTTGACAATGCATCAGAGCAGTGGACGTTGTGGGTAGGAACTGGTCATAGCCGCTCCGAATAACAAGGCGCTCATGCAGGAAAGTGACGTGGAAAATGGGTTCGGATCGGAAGGGTATGCTCAAGGGGTTCGGATCGGCGTCTCCGATCCGACCAGGATTAACTCAGGACCAATTCTCTCTCCTTTTTACTCTGCTCCGCTCCGATCTATCTCTGTAGCAACTGGGTGGCTTTCCGATCCAACTTGAAGTAGATTGCCCTCCGATCCGAACAGCTGTGCCTCTCTGATTCCAACAGCAATAGTTCACTGATCCGAATCAGAAGACCTTATCCGATCCGAACCGATACGCTGCTTCGATCCGACCTGCTTCAGTACTTCCCAAGTTTTTTCAATGTTTCACATCTTGACTTTGTGTTGCCCAGTTCACAAAGTGGGCTAACAGTAACAACCCGCATTCTACGAATCGAAGGATCGTAGAATATTTATTTCTTTCTCATATGAAGTCGCATGGTCATGTAACTTTGGGAAACATCTATTAGAGTCATTTGCCATGTTCATGATTTTTGTCGATTTTTAATTGACCGTTTTGCCCCTAGCTGATCTTGTTTTGGCCATAACTTTTGATTGGAAAGGAATTTTGACCTGTAACCACTTCCATTAGATTCGTTTGATGGTTTACCTTTCCGTAGAGTGGTCATATGTGAAAAACGGACTTACCGTTTGGGAGATATGGCTGAAATAAGGTTTGGAAGGTGAGAAACTGCTTAACCGGGCCAAATAGGGTGATTAGTGAATAGGTCCATAACCCATTTCGGGATTAGGGTTATGGGGAGGCTGAAATGAGTTAGAGAATCATTCCATTTAAGTTTTCTAGCCTCCACTTATCTCCAAGAAACCCTAAAAATGGCCTCCAACCTCTAAATCACCTCCAAATCGTCTTTTAATCAAGGATTAAGCTTAGCAACATCGAATCAAGGGAGATCTACACCAACTTGTAACGACCCAGAAAATATGAACCAATTTAAAAATTTTTAATTGGCTAAAATAATGGATTTTAAATATTTAAAATAAATATTTTAGATAATGGAAATGAAAAGTGAGTTTGAATCGACCATTGAAAACGAATATAATTAATTATAATTATAAACAAGGCTTGAAAAGGCGCTGCAGTTTCAAAAAATTGAATTCAAACTTTGTCGGACTGTACCGGGTGCAAAACAAAACGGATTTTAGTGAAACCAAAAATATTTAAATCTGTTAGTGAATACCTTTCTAACGAATCTGAAAAATCGAATTTTCATAGCGGAAAGCAAAAGTTATGGCCAAATGAATTTTCAGAAGGGCCGATATGGAATTTATATAGCCCGTGAAAATGGCCATTTTGCATATGACCTCGGAATTCGACGAAACCACTTTTGTTGGATCCGGGATGTGAAGTTATTGCTAGATTTCAAATTTCATAATTTTTGAAGCTAATATGTGAGCGTGGCAAAGGAAAATGTGTTTTGGTCAATTATAGTTAAAATGGATCGACCAAAAATGGGCCTTTCTGCAAACGGTCTCAAAATTTGACGAAACTAGTTTTGTTGGGACCGTATCATCAAAACATAGCCAAATTTATTTTTCTAGAATTTTTCGAATCAGTTTGTGGCCCTGGCAAATTGAAATGCACGTTCAAATCAAATATTGAATGTTTTATATTTTAATTTGAAGGGAAACTGACTGAAACAGTCGAATGGGCCTTCGAAACATATCCCATTGTGTTCGGAATGGGGGTAAAACGCTAGGGACGACAGTCGTTGGGTTTAGATTGGTGGTCGCGTCAGAAAACCCCTTATAAAATCTCCCGGCCAATCAGAATTTAATAAAAAAAAAAGAAAAACATCGTTTTCTCTCTCCCCGATTAGCAGCGATCGACGTCGGCCAACGTTCCATTCTTCCCTTCCATTTTCTGGCGAATCCGTTCACCTTTAGCCCCCACTCCAGTTAAGGTTTTTATAGTACTCCTCGAGGCCTTCAAATCCATACCACCCTCGACCTCCACCGTGCGTTGTGCTTCGAGAATCGAGCCCAGGAAGACCCGAGCTTCCCGCCGCCGATGCCCCCTCCTCGCCTGATCGAGTTCGACGAAACCCCCGGCGCCGCGAAGCCCTTTCCACCCTCTTCGACGTCATACAACCTGATCGGGACGAAGTGCTACGGATTTCACGAATTTTCAAAACCTAGTTTTGAACATTTACTGAAGGTAACGGCTTTAATTTATTTTCAACAGTTTTAACACCTTTAAACCGTTGCAAACTTTGAAAAATCATATCTTTTTGTGGTGTTAACGAAATTTGAAGAAACAGGAAACATTGTGATCGTGTGGACGCCTTCTACATTTTAGATGAGACCGCATATTTTTCTGAGCCTTCTGCTATTTTTGGTGGAGTGGAACCCAATGTGAGATTTCTAATTTAGAAACGATATGGAAAACGACGATGTATAATTTATATAGTCGATGTATGAGTTATATAAGCGTTGTACACCTCTTGTATAAGCGTTGTATAAGTCGTATGTTCGATGTATAAGTTATATATGCGTTGTAAAAATTATATATGTGTTGAAATAAAAGTGAATTGCTATATATAAATGTAAATATATATATATATATATATATATATACACACGCCCCTCGTCCACAAACCATGGACGATATTTATTGACTGTGATTGGTGTGAAAATTGATTGATAGCGAATGGTTGTTTGGGATTTTTTGTGGTTGGTATTGATTGATTGTGGTTGAAAAATACCCGTTTGTGGTTGAAAAATATTTGGTTGAAACCACATAGGATTAGTTTGTGGAAATGAAATAAATATATACATGCCGCCTGCATGCGAACTAGATGCATGATCCCCATTGTCAAAAACCGCGAGGTTTTAAGGTAGAGCGAGGAGCCGTACTAGGGACGGTCCCGGTTTTAACTACCCTGTCGTTATGCTGCCGAAATTTTGAATAACATTCATGTGTTTGAATTATTTTCATTTGCTGCAACTATATTTATTCATTGAATAGAAAACCTTCATGTGTTGAATCGATATTCATTCGTTGATTAGAAATTCATGTGTTGAATGGTATTCATGTTTTAAATACAAAAATCACATTTTTTATCTATATATAGAAACTATAGAAAACCTTCATGTGTTGAATCGATATTCATTCGTTGAATAGAAATTCATGTGTTGAATGGTATTCGTGTTTTAAATAAAAAGTCACATTTTTATCTACATATAGAAACTATAGAAAACCTTCATGTGTTGAATCGATATTCATTCGTTGAATTAAAATTCATGTGTTGAATGGTATTCATATTTTGAAAGAAATTGTTTTATAATAAAAATCCCAATTTTAACATCAATATGAAATATGTAAAATAATCATGTTTTGAAATGAATTGTTTTACAATAAAAAACACATTTTTATTATATACATGAATTGTTGAAATGTGAAGTGTTAAAAATAGCCACTCGTTCAAATAAATATATACGAGTTGAAATATTCATTAATTAGCTAATGATATGATTTTTGCCTATACATGCAACATTAGAATGAATGGTGTTTTTAAACCAAATGGAATCAAATATGAAGTTGAATAGAAAATGATAAGTGATAAGAACTATATATATGTACATGCATATTTATTGAACAGGTTATAGCAAAGGGGCTAGAGAAGAGGAATAAAATTTTGTGCCCGACAAATAGGTACACATTTACTGTTTTGTTTGGGTGATGATTTTATGAGCCTGTTGGCTAGCTGCTTGGCTTTTTCTTTTTCTTTTCGACATGAGACGCCCGTGTGGCTATTTGGGAATTTTCCCAGCCCCTCCCGTACAAAGGAGGTTATGGAGAAATTTTCCAAAATTTAAAGGCGTTAGTGAAATATTTGAAGTGAAAACGATATAGGAATTTTTGAATGAACTATATTTATATAATTATATAAATATAAATAAAATTAAAACGAAACGTGGCCGTGCAGTTCGTATTTTGAAACCGTGATTTCAAACGACTATACCAGGAGATCCGACCATCGGATTTTCCTGGAATCGCAACCGTTGGGTTCGCCTTGGAAATATCTTTCCAACGTCACCAACTTTGTAAAAATCCAACGGTTGGATTGTCTGGAATGTTTAATTCAAATCTGAAGAAAAACAGCGCCAGAAACGACTATATTTTTATATATATAAATATAATTATATTTAATCGAATAACGACACTGCAGTTCGTATTTTGAAACCGAAACTTCAAACGATGGTACCAGGAGATCCGACCGTCAGATTTTCCCGAAACTGGAACCGTTGGGTTCGTTTTGAAAAGATCTTTCTAATGATGTAAATTGTGTGAAGATCCAACGGTTATATTTTTAGATATTTGTAAATCAAATCTGAAGAAAAACAGCGCCACGGTCGCGTTAAGGCCCGAAGCGTCGTTTTGAATAATTGGCTATTTTAAAATAAATAAAAATAGCGATAAATAGTTATAAAATATTATAAACAATATGGATGTGATTTTGAAATTAACTGAAGGTTGGCTAAGTCAAGTGGTTTCCTGGGTGTTGATCTGACGTTGGTTTTGGCCTTCGGGGTTAATATTTGGGAAATCGTTCTCTTACTGATTGACGGTTAGTGACTAATGAATTGAAATGATGCGTGTATATGTTAGTGTTGCACTTGTTTATTATATACGCGAGTTGCTCAGAAAGACCGGGTTTTTCCCATTCTGAATAACTGAATCGACGATAGCAAATCGAAGATGAAGACGATGGTCGAAGACCGGAGATCTTCACCTCGTTTGGATGGTAACCGAGGTCCTGATTGGGAGGCATCACGAAATATGGATAATGAGTGGTGATCGTCCAGACGTACGTGGTGATCGTTGGGTTTGCGAGGTATTTAGTGCCTCCGGTTTCGTTCAGACCCAGAACGGACTTGTAAATGGACTGTGTGTCTGACATTTATATACTTGTGGTGATGATCAAAGCACCGCCTATGTAGCGTAGCTTTGTGTATAACGTAAAATCGCGAGCCTCACACCCCGGTATGGACCAGAAACGGGAGAGGACATCAGGGAGGGCCTGCGTTTCTTTCTAGCTAGGGTGGTGTCAGTGACCTACCTGCCCTGACATTTATATACTTTTCACCTATGTGGTTGTTGCTGTTGCGAGGCGCCTCGGTTAGATCGGACGATCCGGGTCCGATGGAGCCATTCGTTGGCTCATTTACACCCCAAAGGGTGGGGAAACGCAGTGTTCAGGAATTTTAATCCACATCGGTGGACCGACCCTGACGATCCAAGGGCCCACCTGAGTCTGGGTCCTGAGGGGCGGGCTAGAGCGTCTTGAATTCGGTAAGGACTATCTTTTGCCTTGGTTCATGACGGAAATCCAATTTCCAAATACGACATCGTGCGGTTTTGATTGTATACCAATATATGGCGGCATAGTGGTATGGGGCATTAATGTCGTCTATGATTGATAGTTATGATTTGAAATTGTTTTCAAAACATATAAACACTAGCTATAAGATCAAATGCCTTTGTTTTATTCATATCAAGCATATTTTGGCCGTTATAAGGTAAAAACTCTATCCTCCGGTTTGCGTTGCATTGTGTGATGGGAACTGAGTCTTATAATGGCTTCATTTTTACAAAATGCATTACGTTGTTTAAAAGAAAGATCAGTTGTAAAGCACTGTCCATCCAATGGAGTAAACCCGTTCCACGAAAGTGGCGTGGTCCTGTGATTAGCCATATTATATATGTGTTGAATAGATTTCTCATACCAGTCCCATGAATGACTCGTAGTTTGTTTCACTCTCAAACTCGGGTGCCCCTTTTTCTGCACGGGCAGCCTTGTATTCAGGTTTAGCTGGTTCTTTCTGGATAGCTGGAGCTGAAGATGGATTCTATCATTTATCTCTTTTTATGCTGTTCAGCTCTTATTGTACATATTTTGTTTGTTTTCTGCTGTAGACATTTATGTATAGCTGAACTGTATTTTTACTAAGTATGATCCTGTATACTGTGTAACTCTAATAATTACTTTTATCCAGTATATTCTATTGTTCATTATCTGGTGTATTTATTTTAATTTTGTTCTACTATTATCTGTTTCTGTGTTATATTCCACGGATTACCCTTGCCGCCGTCAGTACAGGGTTTGGGGTCGTCTCACAACTCGACATTGGAGCTATTGTTTAGCATTGGGATTAGCATCAAATCAGAGATTTACTTCAGATCTAGAGTTTATTTGTGGCTAAGGTGAGTGATTTGCATAGTTACTCACTAATTATGGCTAATTAAGGGTAATTAGTGTTAATTAGCGAATTTAAACATGATAAAATTCTGGAAAAATGTTCATAAATTCTTAAATGATGTTTTAGACCTTTGATATGAATTTGGGTTAATTTGGTTAAGTTTTACTAATCCTATCATTAGTTTCACGTAAACATGCTTAAGGGGAAATATGGGGTTTTGGGTATGTTTGATCCATTTTAACCTATCATATTGATGTTTTGATGTTTGTGGTTGATTATGCATGTTGCTATGACTGTATGATATGCTTTGTGATTGATTTCAATAGTTAGAACGGTCGAAAACGTCGTCGAATGGCGTAAAACACTCGCTGGAAAAGTTTCAGGAAACAGTGCAGGATCGGATCGGATCGGATATGGTGGCTCGGATCGGATAAGTGAACTGGGCAAGGGATTCGATCGGATCGGAACTAGGCACTTGAGAAACTTGGCAAAAAGGAAGGCCACGCTAATTAAACTGGGATCGGATAAAGGAGGGGGGAATCAGATCGGAGCATATGAAGAACGAGGGAGCTGATCGGAGCGGGAGCACGAACTGGATGGGAGATGGCAACCCGACCCGACCCGAAGTGGGACACCCGACCCGAACCGATGCAACGCTGTGAACTCGAACCGAACCGCTACCAGAGGAAGACCACGAACCGAGCTAATTCAATGTAGTGGACCCGACCCGAACCGATGGCTTGAAGGGGAATCCGACCGGACCCAGTATTGACCAATAACCCGAGATGCAAAGGTAGTCCAATATGGGAAGTTAGAGCTCAGGATCCAGTTGGGAACCGATGATTTCACTTCATGGTTGGGCTTTGCTGCGGGACGTGTACTAAGGAGTTGTCGACGTTCATAACTTCGATTCACCACTAAAAATGGATGATGGGCTACTTATCAGTGCAGTAGAGTCATTATGACTCGAGGGGCAAGGTGATGGTAGCAAGACTACGTTATCAGTGCAGTAGAGTCATTATGACTTGAGGGGCAAAGTGATGCGTAGTAAGACTATGAGCCAGCGCAGATGGGGTGAATAACTCCATGGGGCAAGTGGACATAGTAAAGGATTGGTAAGACTATGAGCCAGCGCAGATGGGGTTAATAACTCCATGGGGCAAGTGGACATAGTAAAGGATTGGTAATACTATGAGCCAGCGCAGATGGGGTGAATAACTCCATGGGGCAAGTGGACATAGTAAAGGATTAGTAAGTCTATGAGCCAGCGCAGATGGGGTGAATAACTCCATGGGGCAAGTGGACATAGCGAAGGATTAGTGGCTACGTTATTAGTGCAGTGAAGCCATTTATGACTTCATGGGGCAAAGTGATCGTATCAAGGTATGTTGGGTGATCGAAGTGGTGAATATCGTATGCTTTACGCACTGAGTGAGAGATGTGAGGATGGATGCTATGTTTGATTGTTTTCCATCACTATGATATGCACACCCCCACCTCCGTATCTTTACACCATTTGATATGGCACCTTAGAGTGTTGTACAGTATGTAGTGCTAACTCTTTGGTTGCAGGTCCAGGTTCAGGTATGTTTTAGTCTACCTGTTATTGTTCTGTTTAGATGCTTATCGCTCATACCAGGCTTTATGTCTAACCCAGAGTTTTATGTCTCCTCTTATTACTCTGGGTGCTCACACGAGCAGACTAGAGACAGGTTAGCTGGTGATGCGTGAGTAGCTGATTCGGAGGCGGGCAGGAGGCTTCCACGTATGATATATAAATATTCTTCCTGTGTCATTGGTGGTCGCTACTTGGGCATTAGTAGTGTATCTCCTTTATCTTGCTTTTGCTTTGAGACAGATTGAAAAGTTGTAATAATGTTTATCTTTGGATCATAAGCTGTACTTGGATTTTCCGCTGCTATGTTAGTTGTTTCAGCTTATGCACTGTCTCACCTGTTTTATGTCAAGTATGTTATTATTATATTTTATTCTATGCGCTGTGAGACATTCTACAGGTTCTTTGTTAGTTCATTTCCTTCTTTCCTTTCCTCCTGACGACCCGTTCCGTGCCAACTGGACATGTGTACAGCGCACCTTTGGAGTAAATGTCGGTTGGTGCAGGGCGGGCCATCACAAGAACACAACATCAGAGTAACACGAACCTCACAGCGGAACGAATAACATATAATATATATATAACATAACTTTGAAATATAAATCTGTACTTGAATATATAACATTATCAAAGTACAGCACTTACAAAACAGTGGAAATAAACTATAACTATATGATCCTGAAGCCTCCTACTCCAGCTCTTCAAGTATCTGTAAATCCCGACTACTTGACTACTCGTACAAAATTGGACACCCAAGAGTTTAGGGAAAACAAAACAAAATAAACTCCGGGTCAGTCATGGGACTGGTATGAGTAAAACAATTTAAAACAGTTTGAGCCATTAAATGATATCTCATAAGACCACGTCATATAACGGAACAGGTTTTTCCCTTATGAGAATCCAAAATATCTTTATATCAAAAACCTTTTGATATTATAATAATGCCTATCAACCACAATATAATAATCATCTAGCAGAAATGCTTTCATCTCACGTTCTACATATATACTATACAATCAAAACCGTAAACACGTATTGGGAAATGGATTTCCAACTACGACAAGGTATGGAACCACCTCTCGCTAGTGTACCTCTAGAGAGAAATACACTGGGTTCAACAAAAACATCTTGCAACTCGGCCATACATGACCAACCACTCATTTCTCTTGAGTGTATCGAATGTATATCACCAACGGTTGGGATCAGCAACCATCTCCCGAATGGGACAGCATCAACAATAGATTTTTAGAAGTAAATGAAACTCTAGATCAGGTGATTATACACCCTAATAGGTGCGACCTACATAGCCATGCTGCCTGCCCGATTTTTTCATTTCCCGGTTGTGAGGCTAGAGGCCACGCTTATCTCTAACAGATCGTACGTTTATACACTTTGAATGCAACATCGTCATACCCGCCAAATCACAAATTGATTTCCCAAAAAATACCACGGGTATACATCTAAGAGAAACGAATTCCACCGCCACCAAATGAAATACGTTTGAAGAGATCAACTTACGTGATCTATTAAATATACACTGTCAGATATTCTTCCATACAGGTCGTCCTGGGACTGGACAAACCGAAGGCACTATTCAGTACAACCATCTTAGGCAATCTTTACCTAAGATTTATACAACAGCCCTTGCACTTTACTCCATCTTCAATTATCTTTGGCATATATGATTCGCAATGCTTATGCCAATGCAGAGTGGTTCTTCGGATAATAATCCAACCCATCTCTCCATATTAACAACGTTAAAATGGTCGAAAACTTCGATATTCAATGAGTTAACTATCAAAGAAAAACAAGTGTGCAAACAACGATATTATTTCCAGATGGAAATTATATCGATCAATCATCATTTAACATTTAACCCCTTTAAATTAATTTAACATTAATTTATTCCTTTCCTTCTTTCCCACTTCCATATATTCGTAAATTCTTATTTTCTAAGTTCAGAAAATATACATTATTAATCACTGGAAAACATTTTCCATATCTCTCCCATTTCTTGTTTTCTATTATTAGAAAACATTTTTGATTCTGATTTGGAAAACATTTCCAAAACTCCTTTATTGGATTTAAATAGATGTTTAAATAAAACATCGCTATGCCAACTCAAACCATTTACTAAATTCAATTAACCATCATTCACTATCAAACCTTACCATTCCTTAGTTAAGAAGGAAGTCAATCAAGTTGGGGTATAATTACCTCTCAGACCTTGACTGAACAACGTTTTAACTTCGAAATAGTCAAAGTTTATCTTTTAAACCTTTAACAAACTTCATTATGTATGTCTCGGATTCTATTTACGTATCCACTTCTGTGACAACCCGTATTTCGATAACATGTTAAAACGAGAATCGAGGCAGAAGTTAATTTTAAATTCTGAATCAAGTAAAACGGGCTATGCCATTGCGTTCGTCTCGGAAAAATACGCGAAATAGAGTCCGAGTTTTCGAAAATCGGAGTCCGTATGACCCGATTAAGGCCCAACGAAGTTTTCAGAAAATTTCAAAGTGAAAACAGATTTCAAATTCAAGTTTGAATTTGGAAATTTGGGCCAGTTTGGGCCTGGCGGGAAAATTCCCGCCGGAGCACCCAAGTCGACAGCCCTGTCGACTTGGGAGTCGACTTGGTTGGACCCAAGTCGACAGCCCTGTCGACTTGGCTGTCGACTTCGTCCAGCCGGGCAGTTCTGCCTGGTGCACCATTTTGGGTTTGTGTTGAGTTTGGGGGCCAGATTCGGTTTTAAGGGTTGAGATTGCAACTAGGGTTTAATCCTATGGCCTAAAACACTTGCCTAATCTATAAATAAGACCCTAACCTAACCCTAAATCATCATTATTCATTCATACAACTAAACTATGGCAAAATTTTACCTCTCATGGCCTCCACTCTCTTCATAAAATTTCTAAATTGTTTCTATGAGATATTTTCAATGCATACAAGTGTTTTCAAGCTTGTATGAGCCTCGTTAGCTTGCATTCAAGTCAAGTTTCCATATCTACATCATAAAGCAAGAGTTTTCATTCATTTTGGCTCAAGGGTTTTATTGATTTGGAGCTTTTATCTTTGGGTTTTTGGATGATGGCATGCATAGGCTTTGTCTCAATCTTTAATTTAATCGATTTGTGCCTTCATAGCAATGTAAGCCCTTTCCCTACTCTTAGATATTAACTATGAAGTTAAATGTTCATGTTGCAAGTTTGGGTTTGATCATTGAGTATGATACATGCTATCATGTCATGCAAGTTTATGAAGTCATTATCTTGATCTTGTGGGCTAAAAGCTACAACCTTTATGTTGAAATGTTGCATTATGCAACATGAGAACCCTCATAACCTTTATGTCAACTTGCATATGAAGTCATAACCCTTATATGATGATATATGCGAGTTACTAGTCATCATTCCATGCCTTTTGTCACCATGATTCGCTTATGTGCCAAGTTTGGGTTTATGCATGTTTTTGAGGCTTAAGGATGTAACATGCAAGTTAATGAACACATTTGTGCCTCATTTGCCACCATGATTAACTTGTGGCTTAATATCCATTTTTTTCATGCCTTTGCCAAGTCTCTTCTTTTAATCCATTACGTTGTTGCGAACGTATATGCGAGTTTAAAAGCGTTGGGTTATGTTATGGGTAATTTCTAATGACATGAAATACAACTTGAAAACATGACTTGAAATATAACATGGAAGTTGACATGTGAGTATACTTGAAAATATGAAATTGGGAATTTACCTATTAAGTTAAGTCTACCCATAATATGGAATTGGGAATTTACCTATTAAGTTAGGTCTACCCAAATCCTTGAAAACTTGTAATATGTGTTGGAAACATAATGGACATGACACTTAGATAATATAAGTGTGGCCAACTCGAGGTTGGGTTGAGTTTGCAACGTAAAACTACCCGGAACCGACCGGCCTAACTAGTAGTTGCAAACAATAGGACCCAATGTGAGAAGTTGGTCATGTTGTGCTTGAACCCGAGGTTAGACCAAGTTGTGGTGTAAAGCTACCCGGAACCGACCGGCTTAACTAGTAACCACAACAAAGTCTAATGTGAGAGGTTGAGGTGCATTAAGTAATTAATGCCACATGATAGGGTTAAGTTAATTTGATTAATGACTCTTAACCAAATATGACATGGACAATGGGTTAAGTAAATTGATTAGGCCAATGATACTTAACAAAACATGACAAGGTTGGGTAGGTTAAGTAATTTGATTTGCCTAATGACACTTAACCATTTTTATACGACTAGTGGACGGGATTAAGTTAACCAACACTTAATCAATCCAACACGATAATCTGGTAAGGTTAAGTAAGTTTTCTTAATGACACTTAACCGAAAAATACAGTTAATGGATGGGGTTAAGATTAGGCTCAACTAGTCTAAACATGGAAATCGGATGGGGTTAAGTTAGCCTAGACTTAATTAATCCCACTTGGTAGTTTAATGGGGTTAAGTTAAACACTTAACTAATCTAACACGATGATTTGAAGTGGTTAAGTTAACCAACACTTAACCAATCTAACTCGGTAATTTTGAAGTGATTAAGTAACCTATACTTAAACACTCCAACTCGGTTATTTGATAAGGTTAAGTTAACCAATACTTAACCAATCTAACGTGATAACATGATAAGGCTAAGTCACGAATCGCTTAAATACGCTTGACCGATTTGACTCAGTAATTTGATAGGGTCAAGTTAATATATACTTAACCAACTTGAGCATGGTTTGTAGGGTTAAGTCTTGAACTTGGATACTTAGCCAATTTTGACATGAGTTGTAGACGGGTTAAGTCATGAACTTAAGTGACACTTAATCCATTATGTAAACCCTAGTTCTGAGGATTAGGTGGATAACCGTAGTTAACAAGGATAACGGGAATAAGGCTAAGTGGTAAACCTTAGTTGAAGGATAACTAAGTAATAATTCTTAGTCAAGAAAATTTATACCAGTTCATAGACAGATGAGTAACCTAATACGGTAGGTCATCGTTTAAGCACACGAGTAGGAGAAAGTTATCTGATTTTGATAAAGGCTCCAGCAAACTGGGTAACGAAGCAGCGGCTTCGGGGAACGTGAGGATATTCTTGGTATCCCTCTATGAGCTGCCAGGTGATCATACTAGGCTCATGAGAGGTTAAGGTCTGCGTTAGAAGAACCAAGAGTATGCCTTGGTTGCTATGCGAGCGACCTAAAGACGGGGATGGATAGGGGATAGTCGACGATACACGGTCGTGCCCTAGATAGCATTTCGTCAGGCTACCTACCATCTTTGGTCAAGCGTGTACGTACGGAAAGGCAGAGAACACCCAAAAGACCATAATTGCTATCTAATTATGGTTGCGGTAAGGCTTGGATGTGGGTTGGCCAGTGTTGTGTTCTCATACAGGATTTATCCTGTCTTGTCTTTCACTAGTTGAGGGAGTGGTCTCGTGGGACCATAGCCACGTATAGAAAAAAATAGACCTTAGCATCTGCATCGGCAGATAAATCGAAAGCTCCCGACCGAGTCCTGTATTTCCTGGTCTGCCCTATGACAGGACTCGGATGGCACGATGTGATACATGTGCATACAGTCATGGAAAAACGATTCACGATGAATGCGTGGGAAAAAGGGCGCGGTTGACGGTTAGCGTAAATCCTAGTGGCCCTGGGTGGTTGAACCAAAACCGAGATACGAAAACGTGCAATAGGTAAGCATAATCCCTAGTAGCCCTAGGTAGCATAAGTCCTAGTTGTACAAACGATAATTCATGTTGGAAGACCCTAGCTAGGTTTAGGGTAACAGTCCAAACCGATCTTAAGGATCATGGAACTATGTTAAAGTAATATAGAATCTCATGGGAAAGCCCGTATGGTCTACGGCAAGGGACTGAACATTTACATGGAATAAAACATACCAGTTGAGTAACCTATATATGCGACATATTAGGTTGACATGGACCATTACACGGCTTTTGAGTAAGGGTCATTCATGGTTAACACATGATACGGTGGGGATACTAGTACGGTAGGTGCAGAGCTAAAATACTGGATAGATACCATGGGACGTTATGCGTGATAGATATCTTGGGGATATTATACTTGATAGGAACCTGACGATGGGATACCTTGTTCTATCTTGACATCGTAATTTATCATGACACCTTAGTTTATCTGAGTTCAGTAGTTCACCCTGTTATTTTGATTTAGCTTATCTATCTTGTCATCATGCTTATGTTCATCTCAGTTTCTCATGTCAGTTAACTTTACTAGTTTTTATGCTAATAGTAGATAGGGCTTACTCAGTCTTTTTGACTGACCCGTTTTGTTTCGCCTCTTTTCTTCCGTTCCCCCCCCCCCCAGGTTACAGGGAGGAAATACTGTTGTTTAGTTCGGACTTCTTCTGCTTGAAGGTCATCATGGATGGCTTGGACTTTTCTTGGCTATGGCTACTTTACTGTTTTTACTTGGGGATTAATTTATGAAAAAGTCTTTATGCTTCTTTACTATTGCAAGATAGGTTTTGATGTACTCTGATGTAAATGGCTTTAGACCTTAACTATTGATGTTTATGAAAGTTCGATTTTACTTCCGCTATTTTATATGTTCTGTCTTGTGATATTTCTGTGCATGTTTACCAATAATGCCCCTCTAAAGCTAGTGCATTCCTTTGCGAGTGACCCTAGCGAAGGCGGGGTGTTACACGTGGTATCAGAGCCAGGTTACCAGACTGGGCAAAAGTTTTTAAAGACCTTCTGAAAACTATTTGAAAAACGTTTACAAAGAAGCATTTTTCAAGAAAATTTTCTTTTAAAAGAAAAAAAGCTATTCCCCAAAGGCCATTAGCACTATCCTTGTTTCCTTAATTGAATCTCTTTTCCTTTCTTTCCTCCATCTGTAGTCACAGTGGTTTAAACTGCGACTAGTCTTTTCTATCTACGAAAGTGCTTTCCATACGATGGAGGTGGTTCTCGAGAGACCAGTGGCCGCGTTATAAGAAAGAATAGTGAGAAAGAGGATAAAGGATACGAGCTTAAGGATGAGCAACTTGTGGGTATGGCTTAGTCCTCAAAGGAGGGAGAAAATGAACAATGAAACCCATGACGAGAAAGTACCTTTGGCATGGTAAAACGGGGCAGATAGTTAGGTATTATGGGACAAGGACAAGATCATCGGGAGGGCAATAGTATGCTCTCATTTCTAGGGTACCTCGGAAGGAGGGTAACGATCTTGTTAAAGGTTTAGCTTTTCTTCTCTATCATCCCGTTAGGACTTCGTTTTTCGTATCATTTAAGTCTGCTTCGATAGTTGAGTCTCTGCACCTTAAGTGCTAGCGTAATAGAGAACCCCATTTTTGTCTCAAAGTCCTATTGGAGAATCAGTCCATTTATACATGACTTGTTTGGATTTGAGAATGTCTATGCCAAGTGTTGAGTTTGGAAATAATGCTTATGTTTATAAGCTATGGATGGATTCTAGGGATGAAGTGGTTATCCAGTAGGGGGTGCCACTCTCGGTTTTGATAGGAGGGTAGTTAGACCTTTTGACTAGCCTTGGTAATGCCCTCGAAGTATCGTGTAACCTTTTTGAGGTTCTGTCATGACTAGTTACTTAGAATCCCTTGATACCTTTATTGGAAGTTTGAAGCCCGATCGAGTGGTGTTCGCCGATAAGACGGATGGTTTATTTCACTTATGCATGGGTTGTAGAAATCACCCTAGTAAGTGCGCTTGATAACCTGGTTGGCATCTGTTTACTTTCAAGAGAAAGTTCATCTACGTGGAATACCTTGTGGTACGAGGTCCGAGATTCACTAGTGAATTTCAGAAAGCTTGCATGAGATCATGAGCACGCAGTCATGTTTGCGTCAAGTATTCTAGGAAAAGGGTAAGTGCAAGTGGATCGAGAGGCGACGAAGAAATGAGTTCTAGCTCATGTTATGGAAACAGGAAATAAGAAGCTATGAAATCGCGAAGTTAAAGGACGGTCAAGGCACAATGGAATTAAGCTCAAGGAAATACGACTTTGATGGTCAAAGACTAGATACGCGCATGATATCTCTTTTTGGGAGTATATCCTTGATCCCTGTTTTCTGTAGAGCTTACTTGTAGGCTATCTTTTGTGGACATCCTCTCGGTCCTATTTTCTGTTACAAACCCCGTAAGGAGTTTGTCTTGTTTATCTTCTCGACCCTGTTTCAGGGAATCCTAGTGTAATGACCCAGATTTCCATAACATCAGAGTTGGCTATATACATCATACGTCCAACCCAAATATCACGAAAATACAAGACGATTTTTTTTAGAAGAAAGAGGTAGAAGAAGAACAGAAATAACAACACAGAATCTCACATCGCAGCGGAACAAAATATAATATATCACATCTTTGAAATACAAAATCTTAACTGTATAACATACACTTATCAGAGTACAACACTTACAACATAGCGGAACAAACTATAACTAGATAACGCTGAAGCCTCCTGCTCCAAGCTCCTTTAGATATATCTGAAAAATCCTGAACTACTTGACTGCCCGTACAAATTTAGGCACCCAAGAGTTTAGGTAGAACAAAATAAATAAACTCCGGGTCAGTCATGGGACTAGTATGAGTAAACAGTTTAAAACAGTTTCAGAAAACTAAATGATATCTCATAAGACCACGCCGCATAACACGGAACGGGTTTTTCCCTTATGAGAATCCAAACACTTGACTTATCTTTATATCAAAACTCTTTTGATATTATAATAATGTCTAAATCAAGTAAATAACAATCTAGTGGAACGTTTGCATCTCACGTTCCACATATATATATATACAATCAAAACCGCAAGCACGTATTGGGTAATGGATTTCCAACTATGACAAGGTATGGAATCACCTTCCGCTGGTATATCTCTAGAGGAGAATACACCGAGTTCAACAAGAACATCTTGCAACTCAGCCACACATGACCGACCACTCATTTCGCTTGAGTGTATCGAATGTATATCACCAACGATTGGGATCAGCAACCGTTTCCCAAATGGGTCAACATCGACAATAGATTTTTAGAAGTAAATGAAACTCTAGATCAGGTGATAATACACCCTAATAGGTGCGACCTACATAGCCATGTTGCCTGCCCGATTTCTGTCATTTACCGGTTGATGAGGCTAGAAGCTACGCTTTATCATCACACCGGATTCACTTCGAATGTCACATCGTCAAATCCATCGAAAATCACTAATTGACGTCTACAACAGTACATTACGTGTCAGCTAAAAGAACTTTCCTCCTCCGCTTCCACTCTTGGTACAGTTGAAGACATCAATGTACGTGACCTTTCTGGAAATACTCTATCAGACATCCATCCATACGAGTCACCCAAGAACAGGATGAACTGAAGGCACTATTTCTATTTATAGAAAAAGCCCTTGCACTCTACTCCGTCTTCGATTATCTTTATATAATCTGATTCGCACGCTACTGCCGATATGGAGTGGTTCTTCGGATAATAATCCAACCGGTCTCTCCATATTGACAACGATGGTCAAAACTTCGATAGTCTGTGATTTAACTATCGAATAAAAACAAGTGTTTCGATAGTCGATGATTTAACTATCGAATAAAACAAGTGTTCATCCAAACATCCAACAAATCACTGAACCTTTAATTAATATTCCATTAATTAAATCTCTTCTCTATTTCTTATCAATATTTGTTAACCAAATATTTTCAATAACCATATTGGCCTTATACGTTCTTTGGAAAACATTTCCATATATCGCCTTCCTTTATTTTCTATACTAGGAAATATTCATTATTCTATTTCCAAGCTTAGCACATATTTGGGTTAAAACAGATGTTGTGTAAAACATCGTTACGACAACCCAAATACAGTATTCAACTAATTCTTATTCCACATTGATCTTCGAGCCTGAATCTTGCTACTTATCGGTATATCATAAAATCAACCAAGTTGGGGTATAATTACCTCTCAGACCTTGACTGAATAACATTTAACGTCAAAACAGACAAGACTACTTACTCAAATAATCAATACCATACAACTGATTATTCACCTTTAAACACATATACATTTTCTCTTTCTATTCTTACGAGATTTTATTCTTATACTTCCCTTTATAATTTTACTATTCTATTTCTAAGTTCGTTTCCTTATCGACTTATATATAATTTGATACGTTGATTTCTAACTATCAAATTATCTTAAAAATATTCTATCTCCTTAAATTCCCGGAAAAATTCGCCATAACCTCCTTTGTACCGGGAGCATCGGGAAATTTCAAATAGCTTTCCCGGTCCTTCTCATCTCAAAAAGAAAAAGAAAAAGCCAAGCGGCTTGCCGATACGGCGCATAAAATCTCATATGGAAATTAAATACGTACCTTTTTGTCGGGCATTCTATTTATTTCACTTCTATACTTTATTCCACACCTGTCTCCTGTATATTTATGCCTGTCCAATCTATTTTAACTATACCAAATCGTTTTAACTCAATTCGTTAATTATTTCTTTAGTCTATTTCTCCTTTTAATATTTGAATTCTATATTCAAACCCCAATTCGCTTCTATTATTCAATTTCTATATATCAAATTCTATTGTCTTCTCTTATTCAAATCCTAAAATAAAAAAAGTCCGTTTGAATTTCTATATTCAAATCTATAGTTCAAATTCTATATTCAAAGTCTATTTGAATTTCTATATTCAAATTCCATAGTTAAACTCCATTTGAATTCTATTATTCAAATTCTATTTTCAAAGTCTATTTGAATTCTCTTTTCAAATTCTATATTCAAAGTCTATTTGAATTCTCTGCATTATTTATAAACAACGTTTAGAACTTCAATTCAAATCCCATAATTTCATTTATAAACAAAGTTTAGAAATTCGATTCAAATCCCATATTTTCATTTATAAACAAAGTTTATAAATTCGATTCAAATCCTATCTTCCATTTTATAAACAAAGTTTATAAATTCAATTACTTGTTTTATATACCTTCAAAACAAGTAAATATTTTCTATAGTTTTATTTAAAATTCAAATTCTATTTAAAAAAAAATAGAATTTCCTTTTTAAATATCAAATACCCTTTCCGATATTTTTATGAATCAATATTCAAGCCTCATTGATATTTTAAATAATCAAATCAACCAATTTTCAATCATTTGATTTTTAACACATCATATATGAATACATATGAAATCAAACAAACAACAAACAAATAATATAATTTGAGGAATCCAGTTGGATTCCTCCAACCTGTTTTCCTGCATCCACAGACGTTAGCACATAAATAATACCTATCCTGCTTCGAGGCAGGATATCGCGGTATGAAGGTCATCCACTAATCATAGCGTGGGGCGTATAGGGTAATCATCTGCTATGAAACTGCGGGCATCCGCTAATGAGACTGCGGGAATCCAACCAATCATCAACCCAATATATGTATATATATATATATATATATATATATATATATATATATATATCCTAAATAACTAATGTATATATTTTAAAACAATCAGCCAGCATTCAAACAAGCATAACAATTATTTTTAACACTAAAAATAATTCTAATTAAATGGTGAGTGAGATTTACTCACCTTGTTTTATTTGCGATCCATTCTGATTTCGAATTCTAAAATGCTGAATTATGCATCTCTGAGCTACGCCTTTCTCGACTGATTCCACTCGATAATATCTTGTATATATCTAATGAAATATTCCTTAGTTAGTAAAATTTAAGCATTTGGATTAAACTAATCTAATCCTAACTGACCTACTAATTTAATTCTAACTAGTATGCCGATTTAATTCTAATCCATATACTAATTAAATTCTAATCCATTACTAATTAAATTTTAATCCATTACAAATTAAATTTTAATCCATTTACTAATTAAATTCTAATCCATTTACTAATTAAATTCTAATCCATTTACTAATTAGTTAAGGTCCCTTTTTTTTCACTTCATCAGTATATAAATTCTGTCTTAACTAATATTACAAATCCTAAAAATATAAAAATAAATCAAATTCAAAAGGACTCACACTCTGCTAATTTGATTTCTCCATTTCTAGCCACTGACAGGCTCCGCAAATCACCAAGAAACCGATCAACGTTCACCCCTTCGCACCACTACAGACCCATCGCTTAATGTACCAGAGATCGCGATCGACTTTTGGATGGATGGGGAAGGGATCATGACTTTGCTCTTGCCCTAAAATGATCATTGTTTCCAAGCCCGAGTGTTTCCTAGTAAGCATCGCAAATCCAGTCTATCTCGTTGCCCTTGAAATTGTCATCCCTCAAATCGCATCTCACAAAACATCTCAATCACATCTGTTCGATCCGTTGTTGCGAGTGCTCCACGGTCTTCCATCTTCGAACGGAGCCCTCCTACTTTGCTGATATCGCGCGCTGCTTCCGTGGCGTCGAACTCAAGAGCCCATGCGGTCTCAGGTTTAAATCACGGATTTGATTTGGCGAATATCAGGATTTGTTTGAGATTTTAAATTGAACGGATTTGAGGTAGCTGGGAAAGGAAGTAATTCCCTTTTTGTTTCTGAAGCTTGCTTTCCAATTTTGACAGAAGAGATAAGGAGAGGAGCGATTTTCTATAAGGAGAACGGAAGTACTTTGGTTGAAGAGGAGAAGGCCACGGTTGCTTTGGTTTTGGGGTAGAGAGAAGTGGCACGGCTGTTTTAGTGTGTGGAACGAAAGAGTCTCCGGTGTTTGGTTTTGGTCCACACAACTGATATTTTATTTTAATTTCAATTTAATAAAAACTATATCCTAAAATTAAAATACCCATGACGTCGAACTCCTTTCTGAATCCAACAGCTGTCAATCTTAGTGTAATACCCCTGTTCCGGACACACTGGGATAGGTCATGTAGTCCCATTCGATCATCTGAAGAAGATATTAATTTAGTTCGATATAAATTAATTTCAGACCGATTTATTCTTTCGAAAATAAATAAATATTATTACCATTATAAATTCAAATAAAATTTCCTATAAATTATTTTAACTGAATTCAATTCAAATTTAAACTTTGAATTTAACTAAATCCATTATCGTATTCCAATAATTTAATATATCCAATATTAAATCGATAACTTAATATAAATATTCATTTAATTTATCAAATTAATATTTAAAACCGTATTCAATATTCGAATCTAACCGACGGAATATCCGGGTCATTACATTCTTCACCACTTAAAATAATTTCGTCCTCGAAATTGCTAAGGTAGGAAAAGTGCTACCAACCCATTTATCTTGATACTCAACATTTCAAACTTCCTTATGTAACTCTCTTTCGAATCAATCCCTATTCGATAACTCCTCCCTTCGAATAACTATATTCGATAATCTCTCTTTCGACTAACTAGATTCGAAAACCTTTCTTCGAATAAACTATATTCGATTTACTCTATTCAATTTACTCTTATTGATTAACTCTATTGGATTTAACTAAATTCGATAACTCCTTCGAATAACCAATATTCTATAACTTACTTCGATTAAACTAATCGATAACTCATTTCGATTAAACTATAATCGATAGCTCATTTCGATTAACAAATAATCGATAACTCCTCCCTTCGAATAACTAATAATCGATAACTTCTTCGATTTACTAATAATCGATAACTTCTTCGATTTACTAATAATCGATAACTTCTTCGATTTACTAATAATCGATAACTCCTTTCGAATAAACTATATTCGATAACTCCTTTCGAATAAACTATATTCGATAACTCCTTTAATTATATTCGAATAACTAATATTTGATTTAACTCCATTCGCTTGACTCTAGATCGCAGCGATCACAATGGTTACGCCTGATTCCCCCAGGAAACATCCGACCACCCTAGGCTATCTGCAGCCCTGCGAATTACGCTAGCAGTCGTGCGAAATGTCAACTTATCCTAAGTAACTATGTTTGACTAATTCTATCTCAATACTATATTCGATCAACTTTAATTGAATAACTATCATTCAATTAAATTCTAATTCGATTAATTATGTTCAATTAACCTTATCTGGTTAACTCTTTATTTGGAAAACAAATATTTGATAAATTCTAATTGAATAACTAATATTCAATTAACTCTACGGATTAACCCTAACTGATTAACTCTAACTGGTTAATTCTTACTCTAATCGATTTATCCTAACTCTAATCGACTTTTCTTATTCGAATAACTCTTATTGGATAACGTTTATTCATTTATAAAGATTTACTTTTAGTAATGGTTCTTCACTTTATAAATGTTCTTTTTAATAACGTTACTTCACTTATACAAGTGTTGTGTACCCCATCTATTTAAAACTATCGGTGCCAAAAACCAATATCTCTTCCCTATATAAGTTCAGACTTATATATTCCATTTATCGAATGATAAATACCTAATTTAATTTATAAACTGTTATTTATAAATAAATCTTTTCTATTTATCTGTTAAAACAGATTTTCATTTTCTATTCATCTTCTAAATATTCCTTTGATTAAATTCTATTTATTTAACAAATAGATATCTCATTTATAACATCCTATTTATTTAATAAATAAATAAATATTTCCATTGAATCTATTTGTAAATGTTTTACAAATATTCCCTTCTAAATCTTTTTTTTTTGTATGCCCATAACTTCCTTTGTATTTGTGTTACAAATATATTTCCTTTTTAACTCTTTTGGTTTTTCCTTTATTCAAACCCAATTCATATTTCATTCACATGATTTTACTCAATTTATTCGTCTCGATCCATTTAACTTACTTAAGTTAAATTTAATTTCAATCATTCGAATTCCCATTAACTAGTTGCTAATTAACCGTTTTGCTTATTTCACCCTTTTTATTTGAATATAACTTATCCAAATAAAAAGTCAATTTAATTATAGACTAATCTAATTATATTTTCAACTCGAGTTATATATTCGATTTCGAATATAAATTCTCAATCTCTTTCACTTATCCAAAAACCCAATTTCGATTCAAATTTCCTTTAACTAATTATTCTCCAATTTAGTTAATTCTATTTAACCATTTAAAATATGATTTTTATCTCAAAAATCATTTCACTTACTTCACTGATGTTCATATTTATTTTATATCCCCAGTTTGGATTTTTCAAGTGTCAACTCGGATTTTTTTTGCTAAAAATCCTTTTATTTATATATATAAACCATTGTGGTTTTTAATGGTTTCTGGCGCTGCTTTTCTAAAAATTTGATTTTGACATAGCTCAAAATCTATACGACGAAATCCAGATTTTTCTCTTTCATTAGAAAACTATCGTTCAACCGGTCCCGACGATTCTTGTTTCACAGAATTCCGACTTCAATTGAGTTCTGTATACTCGATTGAAGTTCGAATCGCCAATTTACGGACTGCCGCGCTATGACGAGCTCGTTTTAATTATATTTATAAATATAAACGTTTTAACTTTGTTTATAATATATTCAACTCCAATCTGATATATTTTTAATATATATCCAATCCATTCCAACATAATGTTCCCGATCTATTTCTCTTCAAATATTCAAATCCTATATATTTACAATATTCAAATTCCATTTGAATTTCTTTATTCCAACTCATTTGAATTTCCTTCTATTCAATTTCTACTTCAATTCCTTATCTTCAAATTCTATTTGAATTTCTTGTCTTCAATTTCTATTTGAAATCCTTTATTCAAAACCCATTTCAAATCCCTTATTCAAATTCCATTTGAAATCCTTTATTCGATTTCTATTTAAATTCCTTTGTTCAATTTCTATTTGAAATCCTTTGAATTTAAATTCTATTTCAAACTCTATATTTTCTTGAATTTTAATATTGAACCTCCACTTTATATTCTCTTTGAAATTCTATTTAACCAAATTCCATTTGAATTCTAATATTCAAATCTCTATTTGATTTTTCTTTATTCAAATCCATTTGAATTCCTTTGAATTCAAATTCCATTTCAATTTTTCTTATACAATTTCTATTTGAATTTTCTTTATTCAGACCCTATTTAAATTTCTATGTTCAAATTGTATATTTGAATTTCCTTATATTTTACTTCTATTTGAAATCTATATTCCAATTCCCATTTCAAAATTCCTTTGAAGTCATATAAATATATACATATATTTATATATATCCCAAATTCAAAACATTTGAATTTTCAAACAACTTGTTTTCTTTTCAACAAATTTCCATCAAAATTTCTCTAAAGTAGCAATTCGTCACTTAGAAACTCGAAAATGAACACTGGTGATGTTGCGACCATCTTCAGAATTATTTTCCAGCCACTGAATGAGTCCAGTGCTATATTTCTTTCAAAATCCATTTAGAAAAATATTTTCCAAACTCCCAGGATTTTAAATTCTGAATTCTTGTTGGAATTCAATTTCAATTTATCACATTTGTATATTTAATTTCATATACAAATTTCATTTGGTTATATATAACTATTTCATTTTTATAATCTAATTTGATTATAATCCTAACAATCAACTTAACTATTTAAAAACAATATCGTGTTCAATCTCCTGTTCAAGTGTTTATAAATTCCTATCGACTTCGTGGCATCCCACGATTCGACCAAAATTAATAATCCACTCAACAGACTAGTCAACACAATATAAAACAGTTTTTATATCAAATACAAATACGCTCTCTCGTATATATATACACTCAACTCATTCTAGGATACTACTGATCCTATCTCTAATGAGCACATTTCCAACAAGCCTAGGTATTCGCTAAACCTAAGCTCTGATACCAACTGTAATGACCCAGATTTCCATAACATCAGAGTTGACTATATACATCATACGTCCAACCCAAATATCACGAAAATACGAGACAATTTTTTTTTTAGAAGAAAGAGGTAGAAGAAGAACAGAAATAACAACACAGAATCTCACATCGCAGCGGAACAAAATATAATATATCACATCTTTGAAATACAAAATCTTAACTGTATAACATACACTTATCAGAGTACAACACTTACAACATAGCGGAACAAACTATAACTAGATAACGCTGAAGCCTCCTGCTCTAAGCTCCTTTAGATATATCTGAAAAATCCTGAACTACTTGACTGCCCGTACAAATTTAGGCACCCAAGAGTTTGAGTAGAACAAAACAAATAAACTCCGGATCAGTTATGGGACTAGTATGAGTAAACAGTTTAAAACAGTTTCAGAAAACTAAATGATATCTCATAAGACCACGCCGCATAACACGGAACGGGTTTTTCCCTTATGAGAATCCAAACACTTGACTTATCTTTATATCAAAACTCTTTTGATATTATAATAATGTCTAAATCAAGTAAATAACAATCTAGTGGAACGTTTGCATCTCACGTTCCACATATATATACATACAATCAAAACCGCAAGCACGTATTGGGTAATGGATTTCCAACTATGACAAGGTATGGAATCACCTTCCGCTGGTATATCTCTAGAGGAGAATACACCGAGTTCAACAAGAACATCTTGCAACTCAGCCACACATGACCGACCACTCATTTCGCTTGAGTGTATCGAATGTATATCACCAACGATTGGGATCAGCAACCGTTTCCCGAATGGGTCAACATCGACAATAGATTTTTAGAAGTAAATGAAACTCTAGATCAGGTGATAATACACCCTAATAGGTGCGACCTACATAGCCATGTTGCCTGCCCGATTTCTGTCATTTACCGGTTGATGAGGCTAGAAGCTACGCTTTATCATCACACCAGATTCACTTCGAATGTCACATCGTTAAATCCATCGAAAATCACTAATTGACGTCTACAACAATACATTACGTGTCAGCTAAAAGAAGTTTCCTCCTCCGCTTCCACTCTTTGTACAGTTGAAGAAATCAATGTACGTGACCTTTCTGGAAATACTCTGTCAGACATCCATCCATACGAGTCACCCAGGAACAGGATGAACTGAAGGCACTATTTCTATTTATAGAAAAAGCCCTTGCACTCTACTCCGTCTTCGATTATCTTTATATAATCTGATTCACACGCTACTGCCGATATGGAGTAGTTCTTCGGATAATAATCCAACCGGTCTCTCCATATTGACAACGATGGTCAAAACTTCGATAGTCTGTGATTTAACTATCGAATAAAAACAAGTGTTTCGATAGTCGATGATTTAACTATCGAATAAAACAAGTGTTCATCCAAACATCCAACAAATCACTGAACCTTTAATTAATATTCCATTAATTAAATCTCTTCTCTATTTCTTATCAATATTTGTTAACCAAATATTTTCAATAACCATATTGGCCTTATACGTTCTTTGGAAAACATTTCCATATATCGCCTTCCTTTATTTTCTATACTAGGAAATATTCATTATTCTATTTCCAAGCATAGCACATATTTGGGTTAAAACAGATGTTGTGTAAAACATCGTTACGACAACCCAAATACAGTATTCAACTAATTCTTATTCCACATTGATCTTCGAGCCTGAATCTTGCTACTTATCGGTATATCATGAAATCAACCAAGTTGGGGTATAATTACCTCTCAGACCTTGACTGAATAACATTTAACGTCAAAACAGACAAGACTACTTACTCGAATAATCAATACCATACAACTGATTATTCACCTTTAAACACATATACATTTTCTCTTTCTATTCTTACGAGATTTTATTCTTATACTTCCCTTTATAATTTTACTATTCTATTTCTAAGTTCGTTTCCTTATCGACTTATATATAATTTGATACGTTGATTTCTAACTATCAAATTATCTTAAAAATATTCTATCTCCTTAAATTCCCGGAAAAATTCGCCATAACCTCCTTTGTACCGGGAGCATCGGGAAATTTCAAATAGCTTTCCCGGTCCTTCTCATCTCAAAAAGAAAAAGAAAAAGCCAAGCGGCTTGCCGATACGGCGCATAAAATCTCATATGGAAATTAAATACGTACCTTTTTGTCGGGCATTCTATTTATTTCACTTCTATACTTTATTCCACACCTGTCTCCTGTATATTTATGCCTGTCCAATCTATTTTAACTATACCAAATCGTTTTAACTCAATTCGTTAATTATTTCTTTAGTCTATTTCTCCTTTTAATATTTGAATTCTATATTCAAACCCCAATTCGCTTCTATTATTCAATTTCTATATATCAAATTCTATTGTCTTCTCTTATTCAAATCCTAAAATAAAAAAAGTCCGTTTGAATTTCTATATTCAAATCTATAGTTCAAATTCTATATTCAAAGTCTATTTGAATTTCTATATTCAAATTCCATAGTTAAACTCCATTTGAATTCTATTATTCAAATTCTATTTTCAAAGTCTATTTGAATTCTCTTTTCAAATTCTATATTCAAAGTCTATTTGAATTCTCTGCATTATTTATAAACAACGTTTATAACTTCAATTCAAATCCCATAATTTCATTTATAAACAAAGTTTATAAATTCGATTCAAATCCCATATTTTCATTTATAAACAAAGTTTATAAATTCGATTCAAATCCTATCTTCCATTTTATAAACAAAGTTTATAAATTCAATTACTTGTTTTATATACCTTCAAAACAAGTAAATATTTTCTATAGTTTTATTTAAAATTCAAATTCTATTTAAAAAAATAGAATTTCCTTTTTAAATATCAAATACCCTTTCCTATATTTTTATGAATCAATATTCAAGCCTCATTGATATTTTAAATAATCAAATCAACCAATTTTCAATCATTTGATTTTTAACACATCATATATGAATACATATGAAATCAAACAAACAAAAAACAAATAATATAATTTGAGGAATCCAGTTGGATTCCTCCAACCTGTTTTCCTGCATCCACAGACGTTAGCACATAAATAATACCTATCCTGCTTCGAGGCAGGATATCGCGGTATGAAGGTCATCCACTAATCATAGCGTGGGGCGTATAGGGTAATCATCTGCTATGAAACTGCGGGCATCCGCTAATGAGACTGCGGGAATCCAACCAATCATCAACCCAATATATATATATATATCCTAAATAACTAATGTATATATTTTAAAACAATTAGCCAGCATTCAAACAAGCATAACAATTATTTTTAACACTAAAAATAATTCTAATTAAATGGTGAGTGAGATTTACTCACCTTGTTTTATTTGCGATCCGTTCTGATTTCGAATTCTAAAATGCTGAATTATGCATCTCTGAGCTACGCCTTTCTCGACTGATTCCACTCGATAATATCTTGTATATATCTAATTAAATATTCCTTAGTTAGTAAAATTTTACGCATTTGGATTAAACTAATCTAATCCTAACTGACCTACTAATTTAATTCTAACTAGTATGCCGATTTAATTCTAATCCATATACTAATTAAATTCTAATCCATTACTAATTAAATTTTAATCCATTACAAATTAAATTTTAATCCATTTACTAATTAAATTCTAATCCATTTACTAATTAAATTCTAATCCATTTACTAATTAAATTCTAATCCATTTACTAATTAATAGTTAAGGTCCCTTTTTTTTCACTTCATCAGTATATAAATTCTGTCTTAACTAATATTACAAATCCTAAAAATATAAAAATAAATCAAATTCAAAAGGACTCACACTCTGCTAATTTGATTTCTCCATTCCTAGCCATTGACAGGCTCCGCAAATCACCAAGAAACCGATCAACATTCACCCCTTCGCACCACTACAGACCCATCGCTTAATGTACCAGAGATCGCGATCGACTTTTGGATGGATGGGGAAGGGATCATGACTTTGCTCTTGCCCTAAAATGATCGTTGTTTCCAAGCCCGAGTGTTTCCTAGTAAGCATCGCAAATCCAGTCTATCTCGTTTCCCTTGAAATTGTCATCCCTCAAATCGCATCTCACAAAACATCTCAATCACATCTGTTCGATCCGTTGTTGCGAGTGCTCCACGGTCTTCCATCTTCGAACGGAGCCCTCCTACTTTGCTGATATCGCGCGCTGCTTCCATGGCGTCGAACTCAAGAGCCCATGCGGTCTCAGGTTTAAATCACGGATTTGATTTGGCGAATATCAGGATTTGTTTGAGATTTTAAATTGAACGGATTTGAGGTAGCTGGGAAAGGAAGTAATTCCCTTTTTGTTTCTGAAGCTTGCTTTCCAATTTTGACAGAAGAGATAAGGAGAGGAGCGATTTTCTATAAGGAGAATAGAAGTACTTTGGTTGAAGAGGAGAAGGCCACGGTTGCTTTGGTTTTGGGGTAGAGAGAAGTGGCACGGCTGTTTTAGTGTGTGGAACGAAAGAGTCTCCGGTGTTTGGTTTTGGTCCACACAACTGATATTTTATTTTAATTTCAATTTAATAAAAACTATATCCTAAAATTAAAATACCCATGACGCCGAACTCCTTTCTGAATCCAACAGCTGTCAATCCTAGTGTAATACCCCTGTTCCGGACACACTGGGATAGGTCATGTAGTCCCATTCGATCATCTGAAGAAGATATTAATTTAGTTCGATATAAATTAATTTCAGACCGATTTATTCTTTCGAAAATAAATAAATATTATTACCGTTATAAATTCAAATAAAATTTCCTATAAATTATTTGAACTGAATTCAATTCAAATTTAAACTTTGAATTTAACTAAATCCATTATCGTATTCCAATAATTTGATATATCCAATATTAAATCGATAACTTAATATAAATATTCATTAAATTTATCAAATTAATATTTAAAACCGTATTCAATATTCGAATCTAACCGACGGAATATCCGGGTCATTACACCTAGGTAGAACCCAATGGATGTAAACATGTATTTGAAACATGTTATGATTGATATGGTTGCAAGTGGTTGCTCGTGGATGCGCGAATACACATTAGATACTAACTCGACTCGGTCACATTTCATATTGCATATGCACGAGTATTTATACTTGTTTATGGATGAAATCGAATGTATTATCATGCGGTTGTTGCATATGAATGAATGATTGCGCACGCATATAGTATCTATATGACTAGGATTATTTGCATACATGTTGGATTCATGGCACTATACATATTTTGCATTAGAAAGATTATTCAGGCCTGATCATTAGCATTAGCTAAGGAACATGTACACATTCATACAGCATTGGAAATCATCTAAGGACAATGGTTGCTTGTGGATGATGTTTTGAGTAGATGAATGATGGATTGTAGGATATGTTCTTCCTAACTTGGAGATTTCGGGGACGAAATCCTAAAAGGTGGGGAGAATGTAACAACCCGTATTTCGATAACATGTTAAAACGAGAATCGAGGCAGAAGTTAATTTTAAATTCTGAATCAAGTAAAACGGGCTATGCCATTGCGTTCGTCTCGGAAAAATACGCGAAATAGAGTCCGAGTTTTCGAAAATCGGAGTCCGTATGACCCGATTAAGGCCCAACGAAGTTTTCAGAAAATTTCAAAGTGAAAACAGATTTCAAATTCAAGTTTGAATTTGGAAATTTGGGCCAGTTTGGGCCAGGCGGGAAAATTCCCGCCAGAGCACCCAAGTCGACAGCCCTGTCGACTTGGGAGTCGACTTGGTTGGACCCAAGTCGACAGCCCTGTCGACTTGGCTGTCGACTTGGTCCAGCCGGGCAGTTCTGCCTGGTGCACCATTTTGGGTTTGTGTTGAGTTTGGGGGCCAGATTCGGTTTTAAGGGTTGAGATTGCAACTAGGGTTTAATCCTATGGCCTAAAACACTTGCCTAATCTATAAATAAGACCCTAACCTAACCCTAAATCATCATTATTCATTCATACAACTAAACTATGGCAAAATTTTACCTCTCATGGCCTCCACTCTCTTCATAAAATTTCTAAATTGTTTCTATGAGAGATTTTCAATGCATACAAGTGTTTCCAAGCTTGTATGAGCCTCATTAGCTTGCATTCAAGTCAAGTTTCCATATCTACATCATAAAGCAAGAGTTTTGATTCATTTTGGCTCAAGGGTTTTATTGATTTGGAGCTTTTATCTTTGGGTTTTTGGATGATGGCATGCATAGGCTTTGTCCTTATCTTTAATTTAATCGATTTGTGCCTTCATAGCAATGTAAGCCCTTTCCCTACTCTTAGATATTAACTATGAAGTTAAATGTTCATGTTGCAAGTTTTGGTTTGATCATTGAGTATGATACATGCTATCATGTCATGCAAGTTTATGAAGTCATTATCTTGATCTTGTGGGCTAAAAGCTACAACCTTTATGTTGAAATGTTGCATTATGAAACATGAGAACCCTCATAACCTTTATGTCAACTTGCATATGAAGTCATAACCCTTATATGATGATATATGTGAGTTACTAGTCATCATTCCATGTCTTTTGTCACCATGATTCGCTTATGTGCCAAGTTTTGGTTTATGCATGTTTTTGAGGCTTAAGGATGTAACATGCAAGTTAATGAACACATTTGTGCCTCATTTGCCACCATGATTAACTTGTGGCTTAATATCCATTTTTGTCATGCCTTTGCCAAGTTTCTTCTTTTAATCCATTACGTTGTTGCGAACGTATATGCGAGTTTAAAAGCGTTGGGTTATGTTATGGGTAATTTCTAATGACATGAAATACAACTTGAAAACATGACTTGAAATATAATATGGAAGTTGACATGTGAGTATATTTGAAAATATGAAATTGGGAATTTACCTATTAAGTTAAGTCTACCCATACTATGGAATTGGGAATTTACCTATTAAGTTAGGTCTACCCAAATCCTTGAAAACTTGTAATATGTGTTGGAAACATAATGGACATGACACTTAGATAATATAAGTGTGGCCAACTCGAGGTTGGGTTGAGTTTGCAACGTAAAACTACCCGGAACCGACCGGCCTAACTAGTAGTTGCAAACAATAGGACCCAATGTGAGAAGTTGGTCATGTTGTGCTTGAACCCGAGGTTAGACCAAGTTGTGGTGTAAAGCTACCCGGAACCGACCGGCTTAACTAGTAACCACAACAAAGTCTAATGTGAGAGGTTGAGGTGCATTAAGTAATTAATGCCACATGATAGGGTTAAGTTAATTTGATTAATGACTCTTAACCAAATATGACATGGACAATGGGTTAAGTAAATTGATTAGGCCAATGATACTTAACAAAACATGACAAGGTTGGGTAGGTTAAGTAATTTGATTTGCCTAATGACACTTAACCATTTTTATACGACTAGTGGACGGGATTAAGTTAACCAACACTTAATCAATCCAACACGATAATCTGGTAAGGTTAAGTAAGTTTTCTTAATGACACTTAACCGAAAAATATAGTTAATGGATGGGGTTAAGATTAGACTCAACTAGTCTAAACATGGAAATCGGACGGGGTTAAGTTAGCCTAGACTTAATTAATCCCACTTGGTAGTTTAATGGGGTTAAGTTAAACACTTAACTAATCTAACACGATGATTTGAAGTGGTTAAGTTAACCAACACTTAACCAATCTAACTCGGTAATTTTGAAGTGATTAAGTAACCTATACTTAAACACTCCAACTCGGTTATTTGATAAGGTTAAGTTAACCAATACTTAACCAATCTAACGTGATAACATGATAAGGCTAAGTCACGAATCGCTTAAATACGCTTGACCGATTTGACTCAGTAATTTGATAGGGTCGAGTTAATATATACTTAACCAACTTGAGCATGGTTTGTTGGGTTAAGTCTTGAACTTGGATACTTAGCCAATTTTGACATGATTTGTAGACGGGTTAAGTCATGAACTTAAGTGACACTTAATCCATTATGTAAACCCTAGTTCTGAGGATTAGGTGGATAACCGTAGTTAACAAGGATAACGGGAATAAGGCTAACTGGTAAACCTTAGTTGAAGGATAACTAAGTAATAATTCTTAGTCAAGAAAATTTAGACCAGTTCATAGATAGATGAGTAACCTAATACGGCAGGTCATCGTTTAAGCACACGAGTAGGAGCAAGTTATCTGATTTTGATAAAGGCTCCAGCGAACTGGGTAACGAAGCAGCGGCTTCGGGGAACGTGAGGATATTCTTGGTATCCCTCTATGAGCTGCCAGGTGATCATACTAGGCTCATGAGAGGTTAAGGTCTGCGTTAGAAGAACCAAGAGTATGCCTTGGTTGCTATGCGAGCGACCTAAAGACGGGGATGGATAGGGGATAGTCGACGATACACGGTCGTGCCCTAGATAGCATTTCGTCAGGCTACCTACCATCTTTGGTCAAGCGTGTACGTACGGAAAGGCAGAGAACACCCAAAAGACCATAATTGCTATCTAATTATGGTTGCGGTAAGGCTTGGATGTGGGTTGGCCAGTGTTGTGTTCTCATACAGGATTTATCCTGTCTTGTCTTTCACTAGTTGAGGGAGTGGTCTCGTGGAACCATAGCCACGTATAGAAAAAAACAGACCTTAGCATCTGCATCGGCAGATAAATCGAAAGCTCCCGACCGAGTCCTGTATTTCCTGGTCTGCCCTGTGACAGGACTCGGATGGCACGATGTGATACATGTGCATACAGTCATGGAAAAACGATTCACGATGAATGCGTGGGAAAAAGGGCGCGGTTGACGGTTAGCGTAAATCCTAGTGGCCCTGGGTGGTTGAACCAAAACCGAGATACGAAAACGTGCAATATGTAAGCATAATCCCTAGTAGCCCTAGGTAGCATAAGTCCTAGTTGTACAAACGATAATTCATGTTGGAAGACCCTAGCTAGGTTTAGGGTAACAGTCCAAACCGATCTTAAGGATCATGGAACTATGTTAAAGTAATATAGAATCTCATGGGAAAGCCCGTATGGTCTACGGCAAGGGACTGAACATTTACATGGAATAAAACATACCAGTTGAGTAACCTATATATGCGACATATTAGGTTGACATGGACCATTACACGGCTTTTGAGTAAGGGTCATTCATGGTTAACACATGATACGGTGGGGATACTAGTACGGTAGATGCAGAGCTAAAACACTGGATAGATACCATGGGACGTTATGCGTGATAGATATCTTGGGGATATTATACTTGATAGGAACCTGACGATGGGATACCTTGTTCTATCGTGACATCGTAATTTATCATGACACCTTAGTTTATCTGAGTTCATTAGTTCACCCTGTTATTTTGATTTAGCTTATCTATCTTGTCATCATGCTTATGTTCATCTCAGTTTCTCACGTCAGTTAACTTTACTAGTTTTTATGCTAATAGTAGATAGGGCTTACTCAGTCTTTTTGACTGACCCGTTTTGTTTCGCCTCTTTTCTTCCGTTCCCCCCCCCCCAGGTTACAGGGAGGAAATACTGTTGTTTAGTTCGGACTTCTTCTGCTTGAAGGTCATCATGGATGGCTTGGACTTTTCTTGGCTATGGCTACTTTACTGTTTTTACTTGGGGAATAATTTATGAAAAAGTCTTTATGCTTCTTTACTATTGCAAGACAGGTTTTGATGTACTCTGATGTAAATGGCTTTAGACCTTAACTATTGATGTTTATGAAAGTTCGATTTTACTTCCACTATTTTATATGTTCTGTCTTGTGATATTTCTGTGCATGTTTACCAATAATGCCCCTCTAAAGCTAGTGCATTCCTTTGCGAGTGACCCTAGCGGAGGCGGGGTGTTACAACTTCTTTAATGAAAACATTAGTTATAATGATAACATTATAATCCCTATTTTTGATATATCTAACTTCACTTATAACTTTTATTCTTTAATGTGAATAAATAAATAAACACCTGATTTATAAATGAATAAATCTTGATTTAAACACCGAAAAGTATAAGTACTTTCCCGAATTCGATATAATCGAATTCGACGTACAACTCTCTTTCGAGTAATCTCTATTTGATTAACTCTTCTTCGAATAACCTATATTCGATTATCTCTCTTCGAATAACTTATATTCGTTTAACTCACTTCGAATAAACTAACATCGATTAACTTCTTTCGAATAACTCATTTGGATTAACTCGGTTTGATTAACTCATCTTGACTAACTTAACTTAATTAACTCGAATTATTTAACTCAACTTGATTAACTCGAATTATTTAAATCAACTTGATTAACTCCTATTGAATAACTAATATTCGATTAACTGCGTTCAACTAACTCTATCTGGTTAACTCATATTCAAATAACTGATATTCAACAAACTCTAATTGAATAACTAATATTCAATTAACTCTACTTGTCGATTTACCCTTATTCACTAACTTAATTTTCTTTATAAAGATTTCCTTTTTAACAACGTTTATTCCTTTATAAAGATTTCCTTTTAACAGCGTTTATTCACTTATAATGATTTCGTTTTAACAGCGTTTATTCACTTCAAAAGTGTTGAGTTCACATTCTATCAAAAACATCGGTGTAAATACCAATTTCTACTTCTCTACATAAGTTTAGACTTATATATTCCATTTATCCAATAATAAATATTTTATTTTATTTTATTTATAAAATATTATTCACAAATTATTCTTCTCCATCTATCTGTTAAACAGATTTTTATTTAATTCTACTTTAAATAAATCTTCTCATAACTCTTTTATATCTTGTCAATGTCCCTTTTTAATCCTATTTATTTTCCAAATAAATATTCCTTTTATAATTCTATTTATTCTCTAAATAAATTTCCTTTAACGATTCTATTTATTTCCTAATTAAATATCTTCTTTTATACCTTTATTTATTTTCTGAATAAATATGCCCGTTACAAAATCCTTTGATTTTATACATAAATTATTTCCAAAATATTATCTTTTATAAAATCTGTTGATTTTATAAAAGTTCCTTTATTTCAATATACACATTGAAATATTCCTTTTCTACATCCCAGGGTTTCTTATGGTATTTAACATACCAAAATAACAGGACCAGTGTCATTATAATCAATCACAGATTGTACATCACATCATATAATACAATAGATGAAAACAAATAGTATTTTATATACTGAGGAACCCAATTGGGTCCCTCCAACCTGTTTCCCTACATCATAGATGTTAAACAATATAATTAACATCAACTTCGTTTCAATATGAAATATTCTAATAAATAGAATCAATATTTGATTTAACGATATATATGTGTGTGTGTGTGTGTGTGTGTATATATATATATATCGTTATCTAGAATTTCAGCCAATCACTTAGCAGTTCAACCAAATAGCCAACACACCGAATCAACCATCATCTATCAGTTCTAAAAAATACGTTATAAAAATATAAGGGTAGAGTTGGTGAGTTTTACTCACATTGGACGATCATCATTAATAATGATAACCATCGCTTGATTTGATTCTGACAATTTACTTCACTATAAATTGTAACAAGCCTCATTTCACTCCCAGCCAATTCCATTACGTAGCGACTGTCCATACGATCCCAATGGATCTTGTTTTGCTGAATTTCGATAACGTATGAGCAAGATATATTTAATTTAATCTAATACACTTTTTAAATTAATTAAACTTGAATAAATAGTTGTTTGGGCTTTACCGATTTTAGATGGCCCATATCCATGTAAACCCGACAAGCATTGTATACCACCTTCTTTATTGATTTAAACTCACCTCCCTTATTCCCTTACAAACATTTAGTACTCCCTGTATCATGGAAAGAACCCCTCCTATACGGCTGCTCTCTAATATATATATTTCCATTTATTTATCTACTAAATTAGACTTCCATTTTTGATTTCCGGCCCAAACCCATAAAAGCCACATGCCAAATTCTTCTTCCCCACTGCTTATTCGTTTCTCCCTGTACTCACTTCAATTCAAACAGCACTATATTAACCCAACTCCACTTACACTTCCTTGTATTCTATTTGAATTTTAAAACAATCTCAATAACAACTTATAAAATTGGGCTTACATCTTATACCTTGGCCCAAACATGGTTCACCGCCCCCAGGTCTTTGTATACACCGTATTTCTTCATCACTCCTGTTAATGCCTCCTGCACAATATGCCATAGCTGATTCCTTCTTTCACCTCAAGATGCACTCGAGATTCCCCCACCCATATCCGACGTCCTCACTGTCTTCAAATTTCTCAAACCCGCAACCACTCATGTTCTGCTCCTTTCTTCCAAGTATTGCCGCTTCAATGCAATTCTCCTCTTGTATCAACTAAACTCCTCGGCCTCGTTGACTCCCTTGACTTCACAATGACTAGTGCTGACCCGCCTCTCCTCTCACCTTAAAGTCACGATCTGAAAACACCCTTCCTCTGCTTAGAACTGCAGCATCTTCTGAATTATCTCCTTTGCAAAACCACCGAGCTCCCAACTTTCAAACCCCCGCAACTCCCAAGATCTCATCGTCGGAGTTAATCAGAGACCATCGAGGCACTTGCCGGAGTGCCTTCTATCATCGCCCAAGGATCCGTCCACCTCGGCGTTGTCATGCTCCGTTGTGCCTGCTTCAAACGCCGGTTGTTACGAGCCTCAATCCGTCCACATCGAACCATTAAACCACATCATGACCGTTAAAGATCTCACCCAAACAAACGTTTTGCAGTAGAAAGTTTTGAGAATTGGAGAAAGGATTTCGAGAAACGAGAGAAGTAAAAAGGGATGAAATTCTGCCGTTGATCTAGAAGATGGCGGCTCAGTTTGTATTGACCATGAATGCTCTTCGATCCGATAAATTAGGTTTCAGATGCGTTTATACAGAGTGGCGGCTTGGTTTTAAGCTGACCACGTAAATTAATTTGGACCGCAAAAATAATGTTTGAGCAAAAACGAGCCTACGTTGAACCTTTTATATAAGTGAATTTGGACCATTAAATAATATACAACCTAACTTGGTATACATTTTGGTTCGACTGAGGTAACTGTGATACAAGTGCAGTGAAACTCATCCATCACCACTTTCCTTAATGATCAACATTGTTCATCCATAATTTCCCTTGTGAATCATGGTAAATCCTTTCTCTTTCAGTAAAGAAAGACTGTCTTCTCATCCGACTCCCATGGCATGTTATATGTTTGCTGATGTTATTTTGTTTATGTTGTTGTCTAGCTTTCTTAAGGAATGCTAGTTACACATCCTCAAGCACATTACAAGTTGAATAGTTTTGGCCTCTCCGATGATCAAATGACACAACCAAAAGCTCTAATTCTTTCTAGTTCTTGACCCTTTTTATAGTTACCCATCGTATTTGCGACTTAACACCCGCAAATCTTTCCTTGAGCATAAACTTTTACTACCATTTAACTGTAGTCGTGTACTTCTAGTTGCACGCGTAAACTCTGCTCATTTATGGACGGTTATTGTAACAACCCGTAAAATGCGAGCCAGTTTGAAATTTTTATTTTGGCAATTTTAGCGAATTTTGATTATTTAAAATGAATTATTTTAAATAATATCGATGAGAAATTTATTTTGAATATAATTATAACGTATATATTATATACGTCGTCGTTAGAATATAATTATTTATATATAAATATAAATAGAATTGAAAATGGCGCGGTAGTTCGATAATTCGATTTCAAACTTCAATTGAGTGTACCGGGTGCAAAACAATCCGGATTTTAGTGAAACCAAAAATGATAGGATCTAATTGATAATATCTTTCCAACGAATCCGAAAAATTAAAAGTTCGTAGCGGGAATCAAAAGTTATGTCCAGTTGAAAATTCTGAATAGTCGCTATGGAATTCAGGCCCTTGAAAATGGACATTTTGCAAATGACCTCGGATTTCGACGAAACCACTTTTGTTGGATCCGCAGTGTCAAGTTATTGCTAGATTCCAAATTTCATAATTTTCCGAATCAATATGTGAGCGTGGCAAAGGAAAACGCGTTTGACCAGTTTCCGTTGATTTTAATCGACTGGAAATTGGCCATTTTTCAAACGGCCTCAGAATTCGACGAAACTAGTTTTGTTAGGACCGTATCGTCAATACGAAGCTAGAAAATATTTTTCTGGAATTTTTAGAGTTAGTATGTGACCCCGGTAATTTGAAATGTACGTTTAAAATTCAAAATAGTGATTTAAATGTAAATTGAACGGAAACTGATTCAAACGATCATATCAGCTTGCGATATATATCCCATTGTGTTCGGAATGGGGGTAATACGCTATGGACGACAGGCGGTGGGCCTCGTTTAGAGGTCGTATGTGAAAGTCAACTTTTTGAAAAATAAAATAATTAAATTAATAAAAGAAAAAAAAATTAATTAAACTTCTCCTTATTCATATCACACCCCCCCCCCCCCCACCGACTAAAATCATTTAAATCAGAAAGAAAAAAAAAGGAAAAAAAGGGGGGGCGGAGCCCCGCCCTGTCGTCGATCTCGACGCCGACCACCACGCCGAGGCGCCCCCACCGCATCTCCTCCTCCAGCCTCCACCTCGCGCCCTCCGATCCACCGCAACCCCAAAACCCACCCACCGCGAGAACAACCGAATCGCCACATCCCCCTTCAGATCCAGGCGCCACCTCCTGAGCAACCCTCCTCCTCTGGCGAACCAGCCCCCCCCCCCCCCCCCCCCCCGCACAACTTCCAGGCCCCACAGCAGTGTTCGGAAAGGTGATTTTATTTTATTATAAAACCTAGTTTTCAAAATCAGTTTTTTTTATGTTAAACATAGTTTAAATCTGAGTATATTTTAAATAAAACATGTTGGAAAAATCAGTTTTAATTATGTATAACTTGAAGAAAGAATTGATTTTTAACATTTAAAAGTTAAGCTTTTTTTTCATATATATGAAAGCAAAGAAAAAAAAATCAGATTTTTTTTATATATGAATGGCAAAAATCAAAATGTGAATTTTCTATGTATTACATTCGAATTAAAAATATGATTTTTATATATTGAACTTCGAAATAAAAATATGATTTTTATATATTGAACTTCGAAATAAAAATATGATTTTTATATATTGAACTTCCAATTAAAAATATGATTTTTATATATTGAACTTCGAATTAAAAATATGATTTTTATATATTGAACTTCGAATTAAAAATATGATTTTTATATATTGAACTTCGAATTAAAAATATGATTTTTATATATTGAACTTCGAATTAAAAATATGATTTTTATATATTGAACTTCGAAATAAAAATATGATTTTTATATATTGAACTTCGAATTAAAAATATGATTTTTATATATTGAACTTCGAATTAAAAATATGATTTTTATATATTGAACTTCGAATTAAAAATATGATTTTTATATATTGAACTTTGAAATAAAAATTCGATTTTTATATATTGAACTTTGAAATAAAAATTCGATTTTTATATATTGAATAGCGAAGTAAAAATTCGATTTTTACATATGTAGTGAAAGCGGACAACGAAGGTGACAAAAAGGCGGGAACGACGAAGATCTCTACAATAGAAGTGCCGTGGAGCTAGGATAGCTATATGTGAGAATTTCTCACCTTTCAATTTCATTTCTATTTATATATATATATATATATATATATATATATACTAGGATGCAGACGGTGCTTAGTAGCACCCGACACAATCGTCCACAGACCATGGACTTGTTTGTTTGGTTGCATAGCTTAGTTATATGATTTGATTTGAATTTGGTTGTTTGGTGATTTTGATTGATGTGTGAATGGCATGGGCCTTCACTAGACCGGGGATAGGGCTAGGCCTCGTCCCGTTTCTAGTATCGTGCCGTTATGCCGCCGAAATTTTCTAAAATAAGTTAGAAAAATAAAAATATCATTTTATTTAAAGAATGAACTGAATAGAAATTCATAGGTTGAATAAAATGTTTTATCGTTAAAAATATAATTTTTAACGTGAAAGTAAATAAATAAATATTTATAAACAAATCGGCCGATTTGTTTATATACACTGATTTGACTGATATTGATTGGGTCGATAAATTTTACACATCGCCCAGCTGCACAAATAAAATATGTGTGTGATTGTTTGAAACCCCACACGGGTGTTGGGATGAAATTTGAAGTTCACTCATCCTGATTGATTAAATATGTCGATCGATTGATTGACATGCTGTTGTAAGCGTTAGATATCTATATTTGATGCTTATACAGTGTAGTGCACTTTGGTTGATGGTTGATTATTTTTCAATGCTATTATATACATGTTTTGTATGAAAATCCATATAATTAACTTTATATGGTAATTGATTGGGCCTCATTCCAATTTGAAAAATAAAGAATATTATAAAATAAAAGTTCATGTGTTGACAGTACTCATCCAATGAGATTGGTCATGTGTTGAACGAAATATTTTAGTAATAAAATTTACATCTTTATCGATATAAAATAAAAGTTCATGTGTTGACAGTACTCATCCATTGAGATTGGTCATGTGTTGAACGAAATATTTTGATAACAACTATTTTGAAAAAGAAATATTTGTAATAGAATATTTGAAAATAGGAATTTATGAAGCCGTGTTGATTAGATTGACGCCATTTTGACGTGAACGATATTTATATCGATATTAAACGATTTCGAAATGAAGTGAATTGAAAACGATTACGAAATGAATTGAATTGAAAACGATTTCGAAATGAATTGAATTGAAAACGATTTCGAAATGAATTGAATTGAAAACGATTTCGAAATGAATTGAATTGAAAACGATTTCGAAATGAATTGAATTGAAAACGATTTCGAAATGAATTGAATTGAAAACGATTTCGAAATGAATTGAATTGAAAACGATTTCGAAATGAATTGAATTGAAAACGATTTCGAAATGAATTGAATTGAAAACGAATTCGAATTGAATTAAAAGAGAATTGAAATGAATTAAAATTGAATTGAAATTTGAATTGAATAGAAATGAATTTTAAAACGAATTTATAAAGAAGAATTCAAATTTGATTTGAATTGAAAAGGATGTTAAAATTGCTTTTGAAACGAATTTAAAACTATTTATATAATTCGTTTTAAATAGAAATCGACGAAATATATATTATATATATTATATATATAATATAATGGCCTGAATAGAACGCGCCGTGCCGCGGCAGTTCGTGAATTTCGACCATTTATTTCAAACGGGCATTACGGGAGATCCGACCGTCGGATTCTCCTCAAACCGGAACCGTTGGGTTCGTATCGAAAAGAGCTTTCTAACGGATATTAGAAATTAGAAATCTAACGGTTGGATTTGGAATTATGTCCAAATAAAATTTGAAAAAGGTCGCTATAAGTGCAGTTCGATGGCCATTGATGGAAATCGACTGTACGGGCCTTGATAAAATTATTAAAAATAGTAATAATTTGTGTTAAATCATAAGAAATGATTTAGAAAGAATTAGGATGAAAAACTCCATATTTGAAAAGATAAAAATAGTTTTTTATCGAAATGAACTAGTTTTGAACTAGAAATATAATTCTATTTATTTTTAAAATAAATAAATTGAATTTGAAAAGGGTTTTAAAAATAACCAGAATTTCCAATGATTGCATTGGAGTGGATTTGAATCGAAATTGTCTTCGGAATATTTCGATGTTGGAATTCGTGATTATACAGGTGTTGTTACGGAAATTTGAAAGATATATTTATATCGTTATTTCCAATACGACATTTGTTAGTCGTAGAATTTGATATTGAATATAAGCCGATATATTTTCTATTCAGAGCCTTGTATTGAATATCAAATGTGATTTGGGGTTTGTCGTGAATGGTGTCTTCACTAACACTGTTCTTGAACCCAGTTGAGAAAAGATTAAATCTTTTTATTTAGATTTAATGAAGTGTACCAATTAAATAATATTTAATTGGAATTGAATTGATATTGATTTTTGGGTTTATCGTGAACAGTGTTTTAAATAACACTCGTTCTTTAACCCGATAATTAATGAAGGTGATTTTGGGTTTATTGTGAACTGTGTTTTTAAATGACACGGATTCTTTAACCCAGTTAACGATTAAAACTAAGTTGAGTTTTAATGAATCTTTAATTAGATTGAAATGGTCGAGGATGGAGTATCACCAGTTTTGCTCCAGGCGATAGTCAAATCTTTAATTAGATTTGAACGTGAAATGGTAATTGAATTTACCGATAACACCGTGGTGTTAGATATGAAGTATTACTAGTTTTACTTCATGGGATGAATAGGTTGGGATTGGGAAATTAAAACAAATGATTACTTCAGTAAGTTTCGTAAAATCCCGACTAGTTGAATCGAAATTCAAAAGTAGATTAAAGAATAAATTCAAGGAATTTATCTTTGATAAAATTAATGGGAATCTTTCCCTATGAATGTGAAATTTAGAAACTAACTGTCGGTTAGCCAAGCAGAATGGTTTTCTGGATATTGATCTGATGTTGGTTTCGGCCTTCGGGGTTAATATTTGGGGAACTATTCTCTTGATTAATTTGCGGTTAGTGACTGATGAATTGGAATGAGGCGTATGTTGTGTTTGTGTAGCACTTTTATAAAATATACGCGAGTTATTCGGAAAGACCGGGTTTATCCCATTCTGAATAACTGATACAACGATAAGTCGAAGATGAAGACGGTTTCGTTCAGACCCAGAACAGACTTGTAAATGGACTGTGGGTCTGACATTGGATTTTAGTCCGTGTGATTGATCTCTATTAAATATATATCTGTTTGGCGGCGGAGAATTTATTCTCTTTCTTAACGCCCTTCTCTGAGACGTACGAGCTCAGGGGTTATATATCGATGGATATCAAACGCATGGAGTGAATTGCCTGTGTGGCATGCCTAAGTGGCAATTGATCGAGGCTTCTGTTGAAAAGCAAAGTCTTGTGGTGATGATCAAAGCAAGGCCTTTGTGGCGTAGCTTTGCGTAACGTTTACTTCGCGAGTTTCACACCCGGTATGAACCAAAAACGGGAGAGGACATCAGGGAGGACTTGCGTTTCTTTCTAGCTAGAAGTGGCGTCAGTGGTTTTACACGCCCTGACGAGTTTGACTTATGTGGTTGTTGCTGTTGCGAGGCGCCTTGGATTGATCGGTCGTTCTCGAACCGATGGAGTCATTTAGTTGGCTCGTTTACGCCCCATAGGGCGGAGAGACGTATTGTTCAGGCATAATAATCCACATCGGTGGACCGGCCCTGACGATCTAAAGGGTTGATGCGTTCTGATCCTGAGACATGGGCTAGATTGTCTCGAATTCGTTGAGGACTATCTTTTGCCTCGGTTCATAGACGGAAATCCAATTTCCAAATACGTGACATGTGCGGTTTTAATTGTAGAACTAGTATGGCGACATGATATATGGTACCCATGCCGCCTATGATTGATACTTATGATTTGAAGTTGTTTTATACACTATGCACTTATAATAGTATCAAATGATTTGTTTTAAACGTATCAAGCATTCTTTGGCTGTTATAAGGGAAAACCCTATCCCCCGGCTTGCGTTGCATTGTGTGATAGGACCTGGGTCTTATAACAGCTTCATTTTCTTTATTTAGCATTGCGCTGTTTGTTTTATGCACTGGTATTCTTGGGAGGAAACCCGTTCCGTGTTATACGGCGTGGTCCCTTGATTTACCTAACTTTAAAAATAAAGATTAATAACTATTTTAGTTCTCACACCAGTCACATGACTGACCTGGAGTTTATTGTTTTAACCTAAACTCTGGGTGCCCTTATTTTGACACGGGAAGCTAGTAGTTTTGGTTTTGCAGATTTATATTCACAGGATCCTGGTTTACAGCTGGAACGATATCCGGAAAGCTTTGTATCCGTATATCTCATTCTAGTTGTGTATTGTATTATTTTTCCGCTGCTATGTATTTAAATGTAATTTAAATCTCTGATATTTCTGTGTAATATTCATTTATACTCTGTATATTCTTATAATCTGATGCATTGTTGTAATATACAGTGAAATGTTCTTCTGTATGCGTTCTGTTTTGTCGTGTTCTCAAACGATAGGGCGTTTCGAACGGCCTGGATCGGTTTAGCGACTGGTTCGGACCGAGCGAAATTCCTTCTCGTCGCACTTATCGACAGATTTGAATGTATCATCGTACCGAGCAATGTGTCAGGGTTTCAAAAATATAATAATATTGGTCCGTTAACTTATTCTGTGAAACCCCGAAATGTTGATATAGGGTGCAAAATACTCCAAATAAAAAAATTGCTTATTTAATTAATTAAAAATTACAATAAAATTCTAAAAGTTAAATTATCACTACGTCTTAAAAGAATCTTGTCTAAATTCGAAACCGGTATCTAGTTATATCGAATAAACCGTTACGGTCGATAAACGATTCTATAGCGACTATTTTAAAATTTGATTTGGACATGAATCAAAATCTATATGACGAAATCCCGATTTTTCTTTTCCATTAGAAAAATATACTTTACCAGCTCTGAACGTTTCTTGTTTCACAGAAATCCGATTTAAAAAAGCTTCTGTACATTCGTTTAAAGTTCAAATCGCCAAATTACGAACTGCCATGCCATTTCGAGCTCGATTATAATTATAATATAACTATACGTTCAAACTGTCGTTATTTAAATATATTCGTTATTCCAATTGATTCTAAACTGAATTAAATATCACAGATGATCCAATTCACACCATATTGTGAATTCCACTATTTCTGACTATTTCAAGAATTAAATATATTATTATATTATTTAATTTAATTAAATATTCACTTTATTTAATTAAACAACAATTAAATTCCCTAAATCACTATTTATATAATTAAATAAATTAATTATATATCGCTGAAAATACGGGTTGTTACATTCTTCCCCACTTAAAATAATTTCGTACTCGGAATTGCTAAGGTAGAAAACAAACCCTATTACCGGTTAGAACTTATTTGTTTGCTTCTTAACTTCAGTTTCCACTGAACTAATTTAATTTCAATTTAATTATTAATTAATTCTCATTAACGAAAATTTTTAAAAATTCTGAAAATTTTCTAACAGTTTAACTTTTCGAAAAGTTTCGCCAACACCTCCTTTGTACTGCTCAATAGGTCTAACTCCAACTCACCTCTTTGGGCCATCTCCAACCCAAAAGAAAATCAAACAGCCAAGCGGCTTGCCAATTCGGCTCAAAAAAATCACATACCCAATATGAAATATAAACTTATACCTTTTTGTCAAGCATATCATTATATCCTTTCCATCTACTGCCAATTCAGCATATACAAATGTTATCCCAATATAACTCAAATCATTTTTATCTCCAACACAACCATTCGCTTATACCTAAGTCGAATTCAATTTCAAACTAAAGTTTTATTCTCGATTCCAAATCTTGATTTTACGAAACTGTAACACACCATCTCTGTTAAGGTCACTCACAAAGGGAATGCCTTAACTTTGGTGGAGCATTTTAGTAAACAGAACAGATACTTACAAGACAGATAAAACAGTACTTGAAAAATTTATAACTTTATTACAACAGAAACCAAAATAAGCTTAGTTACAACCTTTCAAATCACAATATCATAATTCAAGTACAAAATATCAGTCTTGTACAAAAGCCTTCAGAATGCATAGTTTAAAATCATAATCCCCACAGAAGAAGACAAGCCATACTTTAAGCACTTCAAACAGAAGAAATCTGGATCAAGCTAGAGTATTCCCTTCTACAAAACCTTGGGGGAAACGGAAGAAAGGAGGCGAAACAATAAGGGTCAGACAAAAAGTCTGGCAAGTCCAGTGATTTTCAGTTATGAAAAGATAATAATAACATGACACGAAAATAAAACTGGATGAGAGATAACTGTAACAGGTGTAGCAGATATAACAGAAGATCAGAATGATATAAGCTATTGCTTTACACTTCTCCACACTAATACTAGTATAACAGAATTAGGTGTCACCCTAATGTCTAAACTGAAATAGAAACGGGTACAGAATAATTTCCACATAAGAGAGTGCTAGTAATGGGCCTTTACCACCCGAACAGAAACAGACAGAAGCAAAAACAGATTAATCCATACGGAAACAGAATGTAGAATTAGGTGTACACTAGTAAATGGGCCTTTACCACCCGAATAGATGGTACCACGTAGAAACAGACAGGTGTTACCACCCAATAGAAACAGACGGTACCAACAGAAACAGACAGAACTAAGTGTACCCTAAAACCCTAACCCAAGCGATCGGCTCCCTAATACATAAACACCCTGTGTCGGCCCCACAGTAGGGTGTATCACTCCCTAAAGTGACAACCAATTGGCACAAACCTATTTACATATGTCACGGCGTCTTACATCCGCAGAGGCAGACCGGGATCCATGCACGCACATGACCCGGTTGGAACGCACCATCAACACCCCTCGCCATTATCAGAATGAACCGCTTATAATTTGTTCAGTATGTGTGCCCAGACCCTACCTACTGTTGGGTCAAAGTTTTGATACCATAAAGGGTTACTAACTAATATGGGTCCCAAACAACAGATGACACAAGTAAATTCCATCCAAACCTTGTGTCCCCAGAGTAACAGATTTCAGATTAACTTGTTTACAAGTTCAGACATACAAAGATCAGATTTACTAGTTCACAGATCAGAAAATCAAACCAACAAGTTTTCAGACTAACAGATCAGATGTACAGATTTAACAGAATTTCAAATTTGTCTAACTTTGTATTGGGCCTACAGATTCATGAACGGGTTTATTATATATATAGTCCAGTTGGTTTAACCCTATCCACCCAACACGTTTTGGACATCATTTTTATCTCAGATTTGCATTAATTAATTATTAATGCACAGACCTCTCACATTAGGTCGCTAGCTTGTGGTCGCTGGTTGGGCCGGGCGGTTCCGGGTAGACTTCTGCCACAAGCCAGACCTAACCTCATGCCTAAGCATATTATGACTAACTTCTCGCATTAGAACCTATTGTTTGCGGCCACTGGATGTGTCGGGCGGTTCCGGGCAGGATTACGCCGCAAACTCATTCTAACCTCGAGTTAGCCATGTTCATCTTTGCGGCCAATTAGTTAATAATTTACCATTTATGCCCACGCCTAATATACATGTCAATTATTCATAACTATAGCCAATTCAGATTATGTCAATAACATACTAATTATATCAACTCAACAGATATAGCAGATAACAGATTTTGCAGATTAGGCGACTTAACGGATTTAGCAGATTAAGCAAACTAGCAGATTTAGCAGATAACAGATTAGGTATCTCAACAGATTTAGCAGTTTAGGCATCTCAACAGATTTAGCAGTTTAGGAATCTCAACATATTTAGTTTAGCAGATTTGGCATTTTCAACAGACTTAGCAGATGATAGATTTAGCAGATTTAATATTTCTAAAGGTTCTATTTACATGCCTTGCTTAATCATAAATTAGGCCTAAATAATTATCATGATTCACAATATGATTATATACCCCATGTTTGCATAAATTTACATAACACGGAATATGGACATAATTTACCATATAACATACGTTCCCATTTTGGTTAAACTAGCATTGTATAGCAAATTCATCTATAAATTATACCAAATATTACAATGCATGTCATATATCCAAAAATCCCTATTTAGGTGTATTCACACTTAATAGTCCTCAAATCTTATTGTAGATTTTAATTTCTACACCTAAGTCACATATCTTCCCCTTCTTAAAGTGTGCCACAAATCTAGGTTTTAATCATGTATCCTATTCTTAAAATCAGATGTTGAATTATGTCCCCAAATCACAGATTATCATACATAGCTTGCTCAGATCCAGATCTAGTTTACAACATGTAATATGTATCTAAACTAATTACATGCCTACAGTCAAATTTATGCCCCAATTCCTAAGTCATATGTCCAATGTAAATTTTATGCCTCAACTTCTCAAGTCGTATGTTCAATATTCTTTATGCCACAAAACTCAATTCATAGGTTCAATTATATGCCTTAGATTTATGTCCTAAGTTCCAAGTTCAACCTATGTTCTTTCCTCTAATCAGTCACATATCGGTCATGCCCATTTCATGCATTATTCATTTTATTGTCCCAAATATTTTAGCGTATGTTAATCTCTTATGAGATTGGCTTAGGCTCGTGGTAGCCTGGTTATAGAACAGAAAGCAGAAAGAAATACAGAATAAGGTAGATCTATACAGAACAGAACAGACATAATCTCAGATTCAGATTTACAATTCATGTCACAATCAGAATTAATGTTTATATTGGAAAATAACTGTACTTGCCTTGATTGGATTCTAAAAGAAAGATAGTTGTAGTGACGTTAGTTGATCTTCTTTAACCGTTGTTCAAGCTTGAATTGAGTTGCTTAGGTTGATGTTGATTAGCTTCTAGTTTTGATTCTAGCAGAGTAGCGACGCCATTTTTATTTGTATATAGAACAGAGGCAGAGCAGAAGCATAACAGAATTGTGTGTAGAGAAGGCTAGGTTTGGGGCTGTTTAAATAGGTTTAGGCAGATGAATCTGGACAGAAATTGGACTGGAAACATCAGAACGAACACTGGCCCAAAAATGGGCTCGGGGACCAGGTCGACTGCCCAGTCGACCTAGTCTGGGGGGTCGACTGCCCAGTCTACTCCCCAGTCGACCTGGGTCTGGGCGGGAAATTTCCCACCCAGTCTGTTCTGCATTTGAAATTCGAATTTTGAATTCGAATTCGAGCTGTTTTGAACTCTGAAAATTCCTGAAACTTCGGAGGGTCATATCTCCCTCATACGGACTTCGATTCTTGCAAACTCGGACTCGTTTCCAAGCAGAATTCCGAGACGGACGCAATGGCGCAACCCGTTTCCCTTGATTCTTATATTAATAATTAATTATCCTCTGATTTGTTACTTATACGTTCACAGAAAATACGGGGTGTTACAGTAACCAATATACTTAACCTCGTTAAGTTTCATCCACATATTTCATTAACTGGTTAATTTCACTAATCAGTTATCTTTATGTCATAATTCAATCCTGATTTTTAATTCAAAAATCAACTCAATTCACATGGGTCAAATTTTACCCAAGAATCCAACTTTTCTTGATATCATTCCAATCCAATTAAATTTCCATTTAACTGGCTTTAATCCAATTCCAGCTCGATTTCCCAAATTTCTGTTTAAATTTGTTTTTAATTCGAACAATCTCTTCCTGGGAGTTTTTAAATAGCTTCGCTTTTCAAAAATCAAATATTCCCTTCTGAAGTTCAAAACAACATGTTTTTCTAACAATTTCAAAAACAAAACCTTTGGTAGTAATCCTTCAATTAAAAACTCGAAAATGAACACCGATGATGTCATGATCATCATCGGAATCTATTTTCTAGCTACCGAAGTGAGTTCAATAATATAACACTTTCAAAACCATACTTAAACACTTGCATTTCGAAATTAATTTCAAAATACCATTCTCAAAACAATTTAAAATCTCCCAAGATTTTAAAATTCTCATATATTTAATCCATATTCATTTACAAACACTTTTATAACCTTCCAGGGTTTTAATTCCAATTCGGATTTAAATTCAGATTCAATTCAATTTATAACACTTATACGAATTCTACTTGGTTATATATATAACCATTTGATTTATAATCTTACTCGATTATAATAACAACCAATATATCCAATATATTATAATCACTCCGATATAAATCCTTTATATCAAAATATACTTTGGGTAAACTTATTTTCATTTACCCTCTTTTCAAAACATATCGTGTCGACTCATCGTATTCGAGTGTTTAGAAACCCCTATCGATATTGCGGTGCCCCACCATCGACCAGATTCCATAAACAACTCAACCAATAAATCTACTCAATATAAAACAATTTATATCAAATAACAAATACGTTCACTAGTATATATACACTCAAACTCAATCTAGGGTATTGCTAACCCCATCTCTACTGAGTCACGCCACAAGCCAAGGTAATAACTTAACATTAAGCTCTGATACCAACTGTAACGACTCAGAAAAAGGCGATCTTGGTTATCCGATATACAACACATATCGAACATCCAAGGATCGAAAATAACAGGAAAGTTAATGAAAGAAATTAGAGGGTGAGGAAAGATAATATAGAAACTTAGAATAGAAGAAGAAGAAGAAGAACACAACATCAGAGTAACATGAACCTCACAGCGGAACGAATAACATATAATATATATATAACATAACTTTGAAATATAAATCTGTACTTAAATATACATCATTATCAAAGTACAGCACTTACAACACAGTGAAAATAAACAATAGCTATATGATCCCGAAGCCTCCTGCTCCAGCTCTTCAAGTATCTGTAAATCCCGACTACTTGACTACTCATACAAAATTGGGCACCCAAGAGTTTAGGGAAAACAAAACAAAATAACTTCCGGGTCAGTTATGGGACTGGTATGAGTAAAATAGTTTAAAACAGTTTGAGCCATTAAACGATATCTCATAAGACCACGCCATATAACGGAACAGGTTTTTCCCTTATGCGAATCCAAAATATCTTTATATCAAAAACCTTTTGATATTATAATAATGCCTATCAACCACAATATAATAATCATCTAGCAGAAACGCTTTCATCTTGCGTTCTACATATATAGTATACAATTAAAACCGTAAGCACGTATTGGTTAATGGATTTCCAACTATGACAAGGTATGGAACCACCTTTTTCTAGTGTACCTCTAGAGGGGAATACACTGGGTTCAACAAGAACATCTTGCAACTCGGCCACACATGACCGACCACTCATTTCACTTAAGTGTATCGAATGTATATCACCAACGGTTGGGATCAGCAACCGTTTCCCGAATGGGACAGCATCGACAATAGATTTTTAGAAGTAAATGAAACTATAGGTCAGGTGATTATACACCCTAATAGGTGCAACTTACATAGCCATGCCGCCTGCCCGATTTTTGTCATTTCTCGGTTGTGAGGCTAGAGGCCACGCTTATCTCTAACAGATCATATGTTTATTCACTTTGAATGCCACATCGTCATACCTGCCAAATCACAAATTGATTTCCCCAAAAATACCACGGGTATACAACTAAGAAAAACGAATTTCTCTGCTAGCAAACGGAAATACGTTTGAAGAGATCAACTTACACGATCTATCAAATATACTTTGTCAGACATTCTTCCATACAGTTCGTCCTGGGACTGGACAAACCGAAGGCACTATTCAGTACAACCATCTTAGGCAATCTTTACCTAATATTTATACAACAGCCCTTGCACTTTACTCCGTCTTCAATTATCTTTGGCATATATGATTCGCAACGCTTATGCCAATACGGAGTGGTTCTTCGGACAATAATCCAACCGGTCTCTCCATTTAACAACGTTAAAATGGTCGAAAACTTTGATGGTTGGTGAGTTAACTATCAAAGAAAAACACGTGTGAAAACAATGATATTATTTCCAAATGGAAATTATATCGATCAATCATCATTTAACATTTAACCCCTTTAAATTAATTTAACATTAATTTATTCCTTTCCTTCTTTCCCACTTCCATATATTCGTGAATTCTTATTTTCTAAGTTTAGAAAATATACATTATTAATCACTGGAAAACATTTTCTATATCTCTCCCATATTATTAGAAAACATTTTTGATTCTGATTTGGAGAACATTTCCAAAACTCCTTTATTAGATTTAAATAGATGTTTAAATAAAACATCGCTATGCAAACTCGAACAATTTACTAAATTCAATTAACCACCATTCACTATCAAACCTTACCATTCCTTAGTTAAGAAGGAAGTCAATCAAGTTGGGCTATAATTACCTCTCAGACCTTAACTGAATAACGTTTTAACTTCGAAATAGTCAAAGTTTATCTTTTAAATTTTTAACAAACTTCATTATGTAAGTCCCGGATTCTATTCACGTATCCACTTCTTTATTGAAAACATTGGTTATAAAGATAAAGCTAATCGCTACTTTTGAAATATCTAACTTCATTTATAACTTTTATTCTTTAATGTGAATAAATAAATAAATAAACACCTGATTTATAAATAAATAAATCTTGATTTAAACACCGGAAAGTATAAGTACTTTCCCGAATTCGATATAATTGAATTCGACGTACAATTCTCTTTTGAATAATCTCTATTTGATTAACTCTTCTTCGAATAACCTATATTTGATTATCTCTCTTCGAATAACTTATATTCAGTTAACTCACTTTGAATAAACTAACATCGATTAACTTCTCTTGATTAACTCATTTGGATTAACTCGGTTTGATTAACTCATCTTGACTAACTTAACTCAATTAACTCGACTTATTTAACTCAACTTGATAAACTCGACTTATTTAACTCAACTTGATTAACTCCTATCGAATAACTAAAATTCGATTAACTGCGTTCAACTAACTCTATCTGGTTAACTCTTACTCAAATAACTGATATTCGATAAACTCTAATTAAATAACTAATATTCAATCAACTCTACTTATTAATTTACCCTTATTCACTAACTTTATTTGCTTTATAAAGATTTCCTTTTTAATAACGTTTATTCCTTTATAAAGATTTCCTTTTTACAGCGTTTGTTCACTTATAATGATTTCCTTTTAACAACGTTTGTTCACTTATAATGATTTCCTTTTAACAGCATTTATTCACTTATAATGATTTCCTTTTAACAGCGTTTATTCACTTCAAAAGTGTTAAGTTCACATTCTACCAAAAACATCGGTGAAAATACCGGTTTCTATTTCTCTATATAAGTTCAGACTTATATATTCCATTTATCTAATGATAAATATTTTATATTATTTTATTTATAAAATATAATTCACAAATTATTCTTCTCCATCTATCTGTTAAACAAATTTCTATTTAATTCTACTTTAATTAAATTTTCTCCTAACTCTTTTATATCTCGTCATTTTCCCTTTTTAAACCTATTTATTTTCCAAATAAATATTCCTTTTATAATTCTATTTATTCTCTAAATAAATATTCCTTTAATGATTCTATTTATTTCCTAATTAAATATCTCCTTTTATACATTTATTTATTTTCTGAATAAATATGCCCTTTATAAAATCTTTTGATATTATACATAATTTATTTTCAAAATATTATCTTTTATAAAATATGTTGATTTTATAAAAAATCCTTTATTTCAATATACATATTGAAATATTCCATTTCTACATCCCAGGGTTTCTTATGGTATTTAACGTAACAAAATAACAGGACCAGTTTCATTATAATCAATCACAGATTATACATCACATCATATAATACAATATATGAAAACAAACAGTATTTTATATATTGTGGAACCCAGTTGGGTCCCTCCAACCTGTTTCCCTGCATCACAGATGTTAAACAATATAATTAACATCAACTTCATTTCAGTATGAAATATTCTGATAAACAGAATCAATATTTGATTTAACGATACACACACACACACACACACATATACATATATATATATATATATATATATATATATATATATATATATATCGTTATCTAGAATTTCAACCAATCACTAAGCAGTTCAACCAAACAGTCAACAAACAGAATCAACCATCATCTATCAGTTCTAAAAAATACGTTATAAAAATATACGGGTAGAGTTGGTTAGTTTTACTCAGATTGGACGATCATCGTTAATAATGATAACCATCGCTTGATTTGATTTTGACAATTTATTTCACTATAAATTGTAACGAGACTCATTTCACTCCCAGCCAGTTCCATTACGTAGCCACCGTTCATACGATCCCAATGGATCTTGTTTTGTCGTCCATACGATCCCAATGTATCTTGTTTTGCTGAATTTCGATAACGGATGAGCAAGATATATTTAATTTTGTAACACCCCACCTCCGCCAATGCCACTCTTGCAAGCGCACTGGCTTTGGAGGGGCGTTAAACGAGGTAAACATGCATGCAGATATCACAAGATAGAACATATAAGTAAAAATAGAGTAAATAAAGCAGCGGATAAAAACTAACATTTCAAAACCATAGTCAAGTTACATCATAGTACTTGGTCATTATTTTCCCATAAAACAAAGTCTAGAAACATAAACTGGAAACTGGAAAAAAAGCATAAAGTAACTATCCCCAAGGTAGAATAAAGCCATAGCATGCTCAAGTCCAAACCGTACATGAGCTATCCAGAAAAGCAGCTAAAGATCCCAGCTAGGTACTAGTATTCCCACCCTGTAAACCTAGGGGGGGGAACGGAAGAAAAGAGGCAAAAGAAAACGGGTCAGTCAAAAAGACTGGTAAGTCCTACCTACTGTTAGTATAAAAACTAATAAAGTTAACTCGACATGTAAAGCAGAGATGAAACATAGGATGATAACTGGCATGGTGAAAAGTTAACAAGATAGATCAAGTGTGGCATCGCATATACAAGGTTAAGTTGCACCAAGTGTGTACTAGTATTCCAATCCATGTCAAGTATAAACAAGAAATGATCCCTTAGCCCAAAGCTGGCCCAATATAATGAGATGACCTAAATCAAGGTCCAACTACACGGTCTAGTCGATCGGCTCCCTATAAGCCTAGCTCGTCGTGTATCGGTGTCATACGGCTTAATCGTGAAATGTAGTTAACTGTGCAAGGTCCATCCTAGGGTGTATCCTGCCCTAAGGTGTAAACCACAGACACAAATCAAGCATGCACAGTCTAATCCTACTGGTGCCCATGTTCAACTCCAGACTTAATGTGCACGACCATGGTCCGCCTGAACAACCGGTGCACCATTCAGCCGTCTCTTTTGGTCTCTTACAATCAGTCCAGTAATCATGCCCCACCCTAGCCTAGTCCAGGGTATCCATGATACTTCTTGTGGGTTACGACTGAAAAGGACCACGCAACTAGGATTTCAAATGGGTTAAGTGTGGTTAACCCCATCCTAACCATGTATTGAGTTGGTTAAGTGTGTTCAAGTAATTCATGACTTAACCCTATCAATACATCGGGTTTAATTGGTTAAGTATTCAAGCAGTCCATGACTTAACCCTATCAATACATCGTGTTTAATTGGTTAAGTATTCAAGTGGTCCATGACTTAACCCTACCATGTGGCATTAATTAACTTAATGCACCCCAACCTCTCACATTAGACTTTGTTGTGGTTACTAGTTAAGCCGGGCGGGTCCGGGTAGCTTTACACCACAACTTAGTCTAACCTCGGGTTTTTAAGTGCAATATGACCAACTTCTCACATTGGGTCCTATTGTTTGTAGCTACTAGTTAAGCCGGTCGGTTCCGGGTAGATTTATGCTACAAACTCAACCCAACCTGGAGTTGGCCACTTCCATGTTTTCTACATGTCATGTCCACGTTCATGTTTTCAAGCATAAACACATGTCAAACTTTCATGTCTTATTTTCAAGTCATGTTTTCATGTTATTTAAGTTTGCCCAACTACCCATAACGTATTCCCATCGCACGTAAATTCGCATCAACGCAAATAGATCAAAGAGGGAACATAACAATATGACAAGGTGGGCATAAGATGGCAAAGTCTATCACAAGTTAAACATGGTGATATTTGAGGCCAAAAGGGGTTCAACATACTAGCATATGGCCTCAACATATATGATAGCATAAAAGGTGACTTGGCTTCAAACATATCAAATAGCATAAGGGTGATTTGGCCCCTAGCATGCAGAATAGCATAAGGGTGATTTGGCCACAAGCATGCAGAATAGCATAAGGGTGATTTGGCCACAAGCATGCATAATAGCATAAGGGTGATTTGGCCACAAGCATGCATAATATCATTAGGGTGATTTGGCCACAAGCATATTAATGAACATGAGGGGTTAAGGTTTGGCCACAAGTTAAACATGGTGGCATATAAGGCAAATGTGTTCATAAACTTGCATATTACATTATAAGCCTCAAAACATGCATGATATCAACTTTAGCATAATAGGTGAAACATAGTCATAAATGACATAGGATGTTAGCTAGTGATTCGCATATGACATCATATGCAAGATAACATAAGGGTTATGAGAGTTTCTATGTCGCTTTATGCAACATTTTAAATCAAAGCTCATAGCTTTCTATGCACAAAGTCAAGGTGATATCTTTACAAACATGCGTAGAATAAATCTATGCATAACATGATAGAATCAAAGCTCATAGCTTTCTATGCACAAAGTCAAGGTGATAGCTTTACAAACATGCATAGAATAAATCTATGCATAACATGATAGAATCAAAGCTCATAGCTTTCTATGCACAAAGTCAAGGTGATAGCTTTACAAACATGCATAGAATAAATCTATGCATAACATGATAGAATAAAAGCACAAATCATACTTAGGCCCAAACTCAAACTTGCAACATGTCATATTTACTTCATAGTTAGAATCTAAGAGTAGAATAGGGCTTACAATGCTATGAAGACCTATAAAATAAAATAAGATTGAGACGAAGCCACTAGCAACTCTAAAAACCCCTAATGAATACAAGCTCCAAGTTGTCTTGAGAAACAAGAAGCTCCTTTGATTTGTATGAAGAAAGATCCTTGTTTTGATGATGAAAGGTGGCTCTTTTACTAGCTTTGGACACTCAAACTTTCATGAAGAGGATGGAGGCCATGATATGAAGATGGAGGCCATGATCAAGAAACATTTTGGCATAGTTTAGTTGTTGGAATGATTAATGAGGTTTTAGGCTAGGTCTTAGGGTCTTTTTATAGAAGATTAGGTTAGTTTAGGCCATATGATTAACCCTAGTTCAGATCTAAACCATCAAAAATCGTCATAGGCCAGCAGAACAGACCAGAGAACCAAAACAGGTGCACCAAGCCAGAAAGCTGTGCAGGTTTCTGGCTCGACACGGGCGCACTTCCCAAGTGCGCCAGTGTATTTTTGTGCTGGCGCACTTCACAAGGGCGCCAGTGCATTTTTGCTTGTTTTCGGTTTTTCTGCCTAACTTCGTTCGTCCATATCTTCTTCATACGGACTCCGATTTTCGAAAACTCGGACTCTATTTCGCGTATTTTTCCGAGACGAAAGCAATGGCACAACACATTTCCCTTGATTCAGAATTTATCATTTAATTCTGCCTTGGTTTATGTTATAACATGTTATTTAAAAATACGGGTTGTTACATCCTCCCCTCCTTAAAGGATTTCGTCCCCGAAATCTTCAAGTTAGGAAGAACATATCCTACCATCCATCATTCATCTACTCAAAACATCATCCATGTGCAGCCATTGTCCTTAAAAGATTCTAAATACTGTATGATCATATGTAAAGGTGTGTGTATATGTACTTATCTAATGCGAAAATCAGGCGGTTACTGATTCAGTAAACCTCCTTAATGCAAAGTATGTTAGTGAAACGAGTCCATATGTATGCAAATTCCTAACATAATTCATAATCTCTATATGAGTGCACATAACATTCATCCATATGCAACATCCACGTGATAGCATAACAAGTTTCAGCCATGAATAAGTATAAGCACTCATGCATATGCAATATGAAAGTGTGTGAGCCGATCTTAGTGCCTAATGTGTATCATGCATCCACGAGTATCCACTTGCAAACACTTGCAACCACTTGCAAACATCAAGCATAACATGTTTCAAATACATGTTTCATCCAAGGGTTTCTACCTAAGGTTCTTATGACAAGGTTAACGCGATAATAAGACAAACATGGATAGCAAAAGAAAGATATGCTAACGAGGAAAAGGGATTGAGAATGTACCCTCAAAAAGAAATGGATAAAGCCCACACATCTTCTCCTCGGTTTCCCAAGTTGTATCCTCTTCGGCCTCACTCCACAGATCCTTCACCAACTTGACTTCTCGATTTCTCAGCTTCTTGATCTCCGTTCCCAAGATACGAATCGGAGCTCGCCTCAAGGTTGCCTCTTTCTCTACCTCCATGTCTTCAAGAATACTAGGTTCAACCACCTCAGCGGACTCATGTAGGTACTTTCGGAGATGCGAGACATGAAATACATTTTGCACTCCGGCTAGCTTCTCGGGCAATTCCACCTTATAAGCCATCTTCCCAGTTCTCTCTATGATAGGGAAGGGTCCTACGAACCTTGGTGCCAGCTTCCCAACTGCTCCAAAATGAACCACATTACGCAAAGGAGAAACCTTCATGAAAACCATATCTCCAACTTCGAATTCCAAATCTGTCCTTCGCTTGTCAACATAGGATTTCTGTCTGTCTTGGGCCGTTTTCATCCTCCTTCGAATCAACTCAACTTTCTCGGATGTGTCCCTTATCATGTCGGGCCCAAGTATAAGCTTATCCATCATCTCCCACCAACATGTTGGTGACTTGCATGGCCTCCCATACAAAGCTTCGAATGGTGCCATCCCTATGCTTGCTTGGTAGCTGTTATTATAAGCAAACTCCACTAGAGGAAGATGATCTTCCCAAGTACCACCAAAGTCAAGAATGCATAGCCTCAATAGATCTTCTAGTACCCTATTCACCCTTTCGGTCTGGCCATCCGTCTGTGGGTGATAGGCCATACTTAGATTCAATCGCGTACCCATTGCTTCTTGCAAGCTATTCCAGAACAGGCTAGTGAAGATTGGGTCACGATCGCTAACTATGCTAGAAGGAACTCCATGCAATCGCACTATCTCTCGAAGATAAACAGATGCTAGACCTGATGCGGTCCTCTTGTCCTTTACTGGAATGAAATGGGTGCTCTTCGTGAGTCTATCAACTATGAGCCATATCCCATAAAGCCCAATAGTTTGGTCAACTTGACGGACATCTTTATCCCAACTATATATCACAAACAGGCGAGTCATACTCCTTATGGGTTTTGCGACAGAACTAAGATTGAGAATAGGACCGAGAGGATATACTTAAAAGATAGCATGCGAGTAAGCTCTACAGAATAATAGGGATCAAGGATATTCTCTTAGAAAGAGATATAATGCGCGTATCTAGTCTTCAATCTTCTAAGCCGCATTTTCTTGAGCTTAATCCTATCGTGCCTTGACCGTCTTTTAACTTCACAATTCCGTAGTTTCAAAATATGAGTTGGAACTCGTTTCACCATTGCCTCTCGTTCCACTTCCACTTATTCTTTTCCTAAAATACTTGGCTTAAACATAACTGCGTGCTAATGGTTTCATGCAAGTTTCCCAAAATTCGTTAGTGAATCCTGGATCTCGTTTACATACCATACGGTAATCCACGCAGAAAAACTATCTCTTGAAAACAAATGTCAATCCATGTTGCCAAATGTACTTACTAGGGTGATTTCTATAACCCATGCTTAAGTGGAATGGACTATTCGCCTTAATGGTGAACACTACTCGATTGGATTACATATTTCCAATAAAGGTGCCAAGGGATCCTAGATAACTAATCATGACGGAACCTTAAAGGTCACACGAGATTTCGAGGGTATTACCGAGGCGAGTCATGAGCCTCGTAATCCTATGTTCGAAGTCAAGAATGGCTCCATAACTGGACAACCAATCCATGCCAAAGATCAACCTGTATCCCATAAACCCGAGAACATAAGCATTACACATTCTACGCTCAAGATAGAGATTTTCAAATCCATACAAATCACAAGTAGATGGGCGGAACCCCCAATTGGATTTGAAACACTAACGGGATCCTCAACAAGACTAGTACTTAGGTGCAAACTTCCAACAAGACCAGAAATAAAACTATGCGATGCGCCAGAATCAAATAAGGTATGAACAGGGAAATCAGAAATGTAAACATGACTTTCTATAGAAACACTACCTCGATCAAAAGCTGGAAGATTGAGGAGAGCCTGCAACTGCCCTCCAGAGGGTCCTGCTTGCTGAATTTGCCTTTTCCCCTTGTCCTCGCTTTTTTGGGCAATCCTTACTATAGTGTCCAGACTCTCCACAATGAAAGCATTCTCCCAACTTCCTTTTCTTCTTCCTACAGTCTTTGGCTATGTGCCCAGTAATCCCACAGAAGTTGCACTTCCTCCTTTCTCTTGACTTGTTGTCCTTACTGTTGTTGTTCTTGCCTCCTTTTCCGGAATCTACCTTCTCGCCTTGAGACTCATTTGCCTTAACCTCCTTCTTGCCACTCTTATCTTCCTCTTGAAGCAGGGCCATATTCACCAAATTCTCGAAAGTCGACCCCATGGGTATATGAGACATGGCCAAACCGCGCAATGGCTCATTCAATCCTAGAGCAAAGCGTAGGGCCTTTTTCTGAGCTGTGTTAATCAAGTACAGACCGAACCGAGCAAGTTGATTAAACGTATCCACGTATTCCCTAACTATCATGTCCCCTTGCTTTAGATATAGGAATCTCTCCATCTGAAGGTTCTCTTCTGTCGATGATAGAAACCTCAGTCCAAACCTTCTCCTAAAGTCATCCCAAGTCTGAATTGGCCTAGTAGTGGTGGTGACTACCCACCAATATGCAGCTTCCTCTTTCAAATACCATACCACCAACATAACTTTCCTACAGTCTCCTATATCCAAGATAACAAAGAGGTCTTCAGTTTCCTTTAACCAGTTTCTTGCCTCCACATAAGTCTCTATCCCAATAAAATTCTTTCCACACATCGCCTTAAAGTCCTTGCAAATCTTCGCGAAATCCGCTTGTGGATGCTGAGGAGGAGTAGGAGGAACCTCAGCTATGGGAGGAGGAGGAATGTTAGCCACGGGGGGGAGGAGGAGGAATGTCCGCGGGGCCGGCTTTATTCGCCCTTGCCTCCATGTACCTTCTAAACCAAATAGGTACTAGTACGCTCTCCAGAATGGCAAAATTATCGGCCATACTGAAACGAAGAAAAAGATAGATTGAGAATGAGGAAACAAAGGATAGTGCTAATGGCTTTTGGGGAATAGCCTTTTTTAAAATAAACTAGACTTTTCTTGGAAAATACTTAATTGGTTTTGAAAATCGTTTTCCAAAAGGTAAGTTTTAAAAAACCTTTTGTCCAATCTCGTAAACCTTATGCTCTGATACCAAATGTAACACCCCACCTCCGCCAATGCCACTCTTGCAAGCGCACTGGCTTTGGAGGGGCGTTAAACGAGGTAAACATGCATGCAGATATCACAAGACAGAACATATAAGTAAAAACAGAGTAAATAAAGCAGCGGATAAAAACTAACATTTCAAAACCATAGTCAAGTTACATCATAGTACTTGGTCATTATTTTCCCATAAAACAAAGTCTAGAAACATAAACTGAAAACTGGAAAAAAAAGCATAAAGTAACTATCCCCAAGGTAGAATAAAGCAATAGCATGCTCAAGTCCAAACCGTACATGAGCTATCCAGAAAAGCAGCTAAAGATCCCAGCTAGGTACCAGTATTCCCACCCTGTAAACCTGGAGGGGGGGAAACGGAAGAAAAGAGGCGAAAGAAAACGGGTCAGTCAAAAAGACTGGTAAGTCCTACCTACTATTAGTATAAAAACTAATAAAGTTAACTCGACATGTAAAGCAGAGATGAAACATAGGATGATAACTGGCATGGTGAAAAGTTAACAAGATAGATCAAGTGTGGCATCGCATATACAATGTTAAGTTGCACCAAGTGTGTACTAGTATTCCAATCCATGTCAAGTATAAACAAGAAAGGATCCCTTAGCCCAAAGCTGGCCCAATATCATGAGATGACCTAAATCAAGGTCCAACTACACGGTCTAGTCGATCGGCTCCCTATAAGCCTAGCTCGTCGTGTATCGATGTCATACGGCTTAATCGTGAAATGTAGTTAACCGTGCAAGGTCCATCCTAGGGTGTATCCTGCCCTAAGGTGTAAACCACAGACACAAATCAAGCACGCACAGTCTAATCCTACTGGTGCCCATGTTCAACTCCGGACTTAATGTGCACGACCATGGTCCGCCTGAACAACCGGTGCACCATTCAGCCGTCTCTTTTGGTCTCTTACAATCAGTCCAGTAATCGTACCCCACCCTAGCCTAGTCCAGGGTATCCATGATACTTCTTGTGGGTTACGGCTGAAAAGGACCACGCAACTAGGATTTCAAATGGGTTAAGTGTGGTTAACCCCATCCTAACCATGTATTGAGTTGGTTAAGTGTGTTCAAGTAATTCATGACTTAACCCTATCAATACATCGGGTTTAATTGGTTAAGTATTCAAGCAGTCCATGACTTAACCCTATCAATACATCGTGGTTAATTGGTTAAGTATTCAAGTGGTCCATGACTTAACCCTACCATGTGGCATTAATTAACTTAATGCACCCCAACCTCTCACATTAGACCTTGTTGTGGTTACTAGTTAAGCCGGGCGGGTCCGGGTAGCTTTACACCACAACTTAGTCTAACCTCGGTTTTTTAAGTGCAATATGACCAACTTCTCACATTGGGTCCTATTGTTTGTAGCTACTAGTTAAGCCGGTCGGTTCCGGGTAGATTTATGCTACAAACTCAACCCAACCTCGAGTTGGCCACTTCCATGTTTTCTACATGTCATGTCCACGTTCATGTTTTCAAGCATAAACACATGTCAAACTTTCATGTCATATTTTCAAGTCATGTTTTCATGTTATTTAAGTTTTCCCAACTACCCAAAACGTATTCCCATCACACGTAAATTCGCATCAACGCAAATAGATCAAAGAGGGAACATAACAATATGACAAGGTGGGCATAAGATGGCAAAGTCTATCACAAGTTAAACATGGTGATATTTGAGGCCAAAAGGGGTTCAACATACTAGCATATGGCCTCAACATGTATGATAGCATAAAAGGTGACTTGCCTTCAAACATATCAAATAGCATAAGGGTGATTTGGCCCCTAGCATACATAATAGCATAAGGGTGATTTGGCCACAAGCATGCACAATAGCATAAGGGTGATTTGGACACAAGCATGCATAATAGCATAAGGGTGATTTGGCCACAAGCATGCATAATATCATTAGGGTGATTTGGCCACAAGCATATTAATGAACATGAGGGGTTAAGGTTTGGCCACAAGTTAAACATGGTGGCATATGAGGCAAATGTGTTCATAAACTTGCATATTACATTATAAGCCTCAAAACATGCATGATATCAACTTTAGCATAATAGGTGAAACATAGTCATAAATGAAATAGGATGTTAGCTAGTGATTCGCATATGACATCATATGCAAGATAATATAAGGGTTATGAGAGTTTCTATGTCGCTTTATGAAACATTTTAAATCAAAGCTCATAGCTTTCTATGCACAAAGTCAAGGTGATATCTTTACAAACATGCATAGAATAAATCTATGCATAACATGATAGAATCAAAGCTCATAGCTTTCTATGCACAAAGTCAAGGTGATAGCTTTACAAACATGCATAGAATAAATCTATGCATAACATGATAGAATCAAAGCTCATAGCTTTCTATGCACAAAGTCAAGGTGATAGCTTTACAAACATGCATAGAATAAATCTATGCATAACATGATAGAATCAAAGCTCATAGCTTTCTATGCACAATGTCAAGGTGATAGCTTTACAAACATGCATAGAATAAATCTGTGCATAACATGATAGAATCAAAGCACAAATAATACTTAGGCCCAAACTCAAACTTGCAACATGTCATATTTAACTTCATAGTTAGAATCTAAGAGTAGAATAGGGCTTACAATGCTATGAAAACCTATAAAATAAAATAAGATTGAGATGAAGCCACTAGCAACTCTAAAAACCCCAAATGAATACAAGCTCCAAGTTGTCTTAAGAAACAAGAAGCTCCTTTGATTTGTATGAAGAAAGATCCTTGTTTTGATGAAGAAAGGTGGCTCTTTTACTAGCTTAGGACACTCAAACTTTCATGAAGAGGATGGAGGCCATGATATGAAGATGGAGGCCATGATCAAGAAAAATTTTGGCATATTTTAGTTGTAGGAATGATTAATGAGGGTTTAGGCTAGGTATTAGGGTCTTTTTATAGAAGATTAGGTTAGTTTAGGCCATAGGATTAACCCTAGTTCAGATCTAAACCATCAAAAATCGTCACAGTCCAGTAGAACAGACCAGAGAACCAAAACTGGTGCACCAAGCCAGCCAGGTTCAAGCTAGAAAGCTGCGCAGGTTTCTGGCTCGACACGGGCGCACTTCCCAAGTGCGCCAGTGTATTTTTGTGTTGGCGCACTTCACAAGTGCGCCAGTGCATTTTTGCTTGTTTTCGGTTTTTCTGCCTAACTTCGTTTGTCCATATCTTCTTCATACGGACTCCGATTTTCGAAAACTCAGACTCTATTTCGCGTATTTTTCCGAGACGAACGTAATGGAATAGCACGTTTCCCTTGATTCAGATTTTATCATTTAATTCTGCCTTGGTTTATGTTATAACATGTTATTTAAAAATACGGGTTGTTACAAATTTAATCTAATACACTTTTTAAATTAATTAAACTTGAATAGATATTTTTTTGGGCTTTACCGATTTTAGATGGCCCATATCCATGCAAACTCAACAAGCATTGTATACCACCTTCTTTCTTGATTTAAACTCACCTCCCATATTCCCTTACAAACATTTAGTACTCTCTGTATCATGGAAAGAACCCCTCCCATACGACTGCACTCTAATATATATATTTCCATTTATTTATCTACTAAATTGGACTTCCATTTTCGATTTCTGGCCCAAACCCATAAAAGCCACATACCAACTTCTTCTTCCCCACTGCTAATTCGTTGCTCCCTGTACTCACTTCAATTCAAACAGCACTATATTAACCCAACTCCATTTACACTTCCCTGTATTCTATTTGAATTTTAAAACAATTTCAATAACAACTTATAAGATTGGGCTTACATCTTATACCTTGGCCCAAACATGGTTCACCGCCCCCAGGTTTTTGTATACACCGTATTTCTTCCTCACTCTCGTTAATGCCTCCTACACAAAATGCCATAGCCGATTCCTTCTTTCACCTCAAGATGCACTCGAGATTCCCCCACCCATATCCGACGTCCTCACTGTCTTCGGATTTCTCAAACTCGGAACCACTCATGTTCTGCTCCTTTCTTCCAAGTATCGCCGCTCTAATTCAATTCTCGGCCCGTATCAACTAAACTCCTCAGCCTCGTTGACTCCCTTGACTTCACAATGACCAGTACTGACCTGCCTCTCCTCTGACCATCAAGTCACGATTTGAAAACACCCTTTCTCTACTTCGAACTGCAGCGTCTTTTGCTTTATCCCGTTTCCAAAACCACCGAGCTCCCAACTTTCAAAGCCCCGCAACTCCCAAGATCTCATCGCCGGAGTTCATCAGAGATCATCGAGACGCTTGCTGGAGTGCCTTCTATCATCGCCCAAGGATTCGTCCACTTCGGCGTTGTCATGCTCCGTCGTGCCTGCTACAAACGCCGGTTGTTACGAACCTCAATCCGGCCACATCGAACCATTAAGTCACATCATGACTGTTAAAGATCTAACCCAAACAAATGTTTTGCAGTAGAGAGTTTTGAGAATTGGAGAAAGGATTTTGAGATACGAAAGAAGGAAAAAGGGATGAAATTCTGCCGTTGATCTAAGAAGATGGCGGCTCAGTTTGTATTGACCACGAATGCTCTTCGATCCGAGAAATTAGGTTTCAGACGCGTTTATATAGAGTGGCGGCTTGGTTTTAAGCTGACCATGTAAATTAATTTGGACTGCAAAAATAACGTTTGAGCAAAAATGAGACCACATTGAACCTTTTATATAAGTGAATTTGGACCATTAAATAATATACAACCTAACTTGGAATACATTTTGGTTCGACTGAGGTAATTGTGATACAAGTGCAGTAAAACTCATCTATCACCACTTTCCTTAATGATTCACCATTGTTCATCCATAATTTCCCTTGTGTATCATGGTAAATCCCTTCTCATTCAGTAAAGAAAGACTGTCTTCTCATCCGACTCCCATGGCATGTTATATGTTCGCTGATGTTATTTTGTTTATGTTGTTGTCTAGCTTTCTTAAGGAATGCTAGTTGCACATCCTCAAGCACAAATACAAGTTGAATAGTTTTGGCCCCTCCGATGATCAAATGACACAACCAAAAGCTCTAATTCTTTCTAGTTCTTGACCCTTTTTATAGTTACCCATCGTATTTACGACTTAACGCCCGCCAATCTTTCCTTGAGCATAAACTTTTACTACCATTTAACCGTAGTCATGTACTTCTAGTTGCACGCGTAAGCTCCGCTCATTTATGGACTTTTATCGACAGATATGAATGTATCATCGTACCAAGCAATGTGTCAGGGTTTCAAAAATATAACAAAATCGGTCCGTTAACTTATTCTGTGAAACCCCGAAATGTTGATATATGGTGCAAAATACTCCAAATAAAAAAGTTGCTTATTTAAATAATTAAAAATTACAATAAAATTCTAAAAATTAAATTATCACTACGTCTCAAAAGAATCTTGTCTAAATTCGAAACCGGTATCTAGTTGTATCGAATAAACCGTTATGGTCGATAAACGATTCTATAGCGACTATTTTAAAATTTGATTTGGACATGAATCAAAATCTACACGACGAAATCCCGATTCTTCTCTTCCATTAGAAAAATATACTTCGCCAACTCTGAACGTTTCTTGTTTCATAGAAATCCGATTTAAAACGGCTTTTGTATATTTGTTTAAAGTTCAAATCGCCAAATTACGAACTGCCGCACCATTTCGAGCTCGATGATAATTATAATATAATTATACGTTCAAACTGTCGTTATTTAAATATATTCGTTATTCCAATTCAATTCTAAACTAAATTAAATATCATAGATGATCTAATTCACACCATATTGTGATTTTCCACTATTTCTGACTATTTCAGAAATTAAATATATTATTTAATTTAATTAAATATTCACTTTATTTAATTAAACAACGATTAAATTCCCTAAATCACTATTTAAATAATTAAATAAATAAATTATATATCGTTGAAAATACAAGTCGTTGTAGGATGCAAGTGTTTTCTAGTGGATAGAGTGGATGCATAAACACACACTAGGCACTAAGTTAGGGACCGGCTGAATAAGAACACTTACATATTGCATATGGATGTGTAAGCATTTTAATTTATTTACACTATGGATGAAAAAAATGGTTGAATAATCACTTGGATGTTGCATTTTGGTGAATGGTTGTTGCACACATATAAAATTTGTATGTGCCATTAGGATACTTTTGCGTACATATTGGATCCATGGCACAAACATAATTGCATTAAGGAGGTCGACTGAATCAGTAAACCGCCTAATTTTCTCATTAAGCTTAGGGACATATATGTGACACCTTTGCATATGTTTATACAAAGCATTGGGAATTCTAAGGAAAATGGATGCCAGTGGATGATGGTTGAATAGATGGGTGTTAGAATTCATAACATTCTTCTAAACTTGGAGATTTCGGGGACGAAATGATTTATGGAAGGAGAATGTATCAGCCCGAATTTTTAATGAACAATAATTAATTAATTAAGGATTAAATTGATAAAATAAATATTAATCAGAAAATTATTGGAAATTAAGCAAAATGGATTTCACCTTTGTGTCCATTACGAAATTCTGATTCAGATAGACTTTCAGTTTACGCAAATCAGACTAAAAATAAACAAGTTATGAACAATTAAAGTTTGAAGTTAAATTAAACAATTTAAATAAACAAATCATAATAAACCAACGTAAATGGGCAACCCTAGCCCTATATAGGTCGACACATGTGTCGACCCGCATAGGAGGTGGGTCGACCCACCTCGAGCTAGGCACGAACATGTGCATGGCCAAACACGCCTGTTTCCATATTATTCCATTTGTTGACTCATGATGAGGTGTTTCCTATGGTTTGGATTAAAATCCTAATATCCAATGGCCTAAACTATCATAACACACCTATAAATAGACTATCAACCCTCACTCTTTCCCTACACCTATTCTTATTCATCCACTGCATTATGTTCTGAAATGGAATTTACCTTTTAGATCTATAATTTGAAAATATCCAAACCTTTTCCACAATTTTAATTCCATTACATAACATTATACAGTCTAATCCTTATTTCTGGAGAAGACCTTTTATGTGGGGAAAATGTGAGGGTTGGTAGTATATTTGTTGGTGTGTTAGGACAATTTAGGCCAAAGGATATTAGGGTTTTAATCCAAACCATCACCTCCACATGAGTCAGCAAAAGGAATAATCTAGAAACAAACTTGTTTGATTATGCACAGTTTCGTGCCTGGCTCGAAGAGGGTCGACCCACCTCCTATGTTGTTCGACACGTGTGTTGAACCAGGGGTTGACCCATATAGGTCTTAGGTCTCTCATTTACCATTGGTTTATTAATATTTGTTTAATTAAATTATTTAATTTAACTTCAAAATTTGATTGTTCATAACTTGATCATTTTTTGTCTTATTTGCGCGAACTGAAAGTCTACCTGAATCTGAACTTCATAACGGACGAAAATGTGAAATCCATTTTGTTCAATTCCCTATATTTTTATATTAATATTTATTGTATCACCGTAATCCTCAATACTGTTAATTAATTAATTATTGTTCGTTATGAATTCGTGTTGTTACGTTCTCCCCATCTTAAAGGATTTTATCCCTGAAATCTCCAACTTAAAAGAAAGTTATAAATTCTAATAGCCATCTACTCAACCATCATCTACTAGCATCCAATATCCTTAGAATTCCTAATGCTTTGTATGAGTATGATTTGCAACACGATACTCAGATTGATATCATGAGTCTACTATCCAAAATCCTTGAGACGAATATTGTGATCTTCCATCTTATTCAGGGAGATTTTCTTAACCCATGTACACAAAGTCATAACTCATTATCCTGATAAAAAATGTGGTTTGAATAGTCACATTATTCTACTAATTAAATAATGCAATAGATTTCCTAGTAAAGGGGTACTCGGAAAAAAAAACTCAAGTTAAAGTGATAAACATCCATTTCCAAATAGAGTTTTGGGTCCATTCCCAAATCTAGTGTATTTCAAGCATTTAAAGATGAGTGAAGATTCTCCAATCCTTGTTTCAAGGAAAGAAGGGTACTTAGACCCGCTGTAACAACACGGCATTTTGGAACCAATTTAAAATTTTTATTTTAGAAATTTTAGTGGATTTTAAATATTTAAAATGATTTATTTTAAATAATAATGACTAAAAATTTATTTAAATTGAAGTTAGAACGGAAAATTATAATTTAATTATAAAAGGAGTTAGAAATATCGCGGTAGTTTGAAAATTTGAATTTGAACTTTGACTGAGTGTACAGGATGCAAAATAAATCAGATTTTGGTGAAACTAAAAATATTAGAATCTATTTAATAATATCTTTCCAACGAATCTGAAAAATTGAAATTTCATAGCGGGAATCAAAAGTTATGGTCAGTTTAATATTTAGAATAGTCGCTATAGAATTTATATATATAATTTAATATTAAAGTTAGCCATTTTACAAACGACCTACATTTTCAACGAAACCACTTTGGTTGGATCCTAAATTTCAAATTATTGCAAGATTCCAATTTTCATAATTTTTGCAATTAATATGTGAGCACAGTAAATATAAATGTGTTTTGTCAATTTTAGTCAATTTGGATCGACCAGAAAATGGCAATTTTTCAAACGGTCTTCAAATTCGACGAAATTAATTTTGTTAGGTTATCGTCAAAACATAAGTAGAAATAATTTTTCTGTAATTTTTAGGGTCAGTATGCGACCCCAGTAAATTAAAATGTACAATCAAATTAAATATTTAAATGATTTATATTTTAAAATAAAGAAAAGTTGGCTGAGACGATCAAACAGGCTGACGGGACCTAGTCCATTTTGTCCGGAAGGGGGGTATTTGGTTAGGGGCAACATTGGTTGGGCTGAATTTGAAGCTAGTATAAGTTAATGGGTTTTTCTGAAAATTAATGAATTAAATTATTAAAATATTATAAATACTAGAATATTTACAAACCATAATCTCTAATACCAAAGCAGCCGTCGCCATATTCAAAAATCGATGGCCTAGGAGCTCCAAATTTCTTTCCTCTCGTTCTTCCAATCCACACAACAAAATCCAAATCTCCAAATATAGAATCGAAGAGCTTCTCACGAACTACTAATTCAATGGTCACGATCAATTTTAGCGTCTTGGATTTCTTGAATTTGGCACCCAAACATGATGGGTTCGAGCTGACTTTTGGGGCCCTGTGGAGGTGCGAGTTGGGAGGGATCATGGCCGATGGGAGGAGGTGTTCGCGCGCTCCTCGTGATGGCGGCAGATCGGACGTCAACTGCCTTTGGGGTGGTGCGGCGTGGATGGTTTATGCGTGAAGTCGGGTTCGGTTCCTACTCCATAAAGTAACGAAGAGGAAGGGGATTAACCCCTTAATGATGAAAATAGAAAATTCAGAAGCGTTGGACATACGGGACGAGGAATAAGGTGTCTTCGGTTTCTTTCAGACCCAGAAATGACTTGTAAATGGATATGTGTCTGACATTGGATTTCATTCCATGTAAATTAAATTTATTTCTATTTAATATATATCTGTGGTGCCAGAGAATTTATTCTCTTGCTTAACACCCTTCTCTGGGATGCACGAGCTCAAAGGTTATATATTGGTAGTTATCGATCGCATGTCATGTATTGTCAATGTGGCATGCCAAGATGCAAATGATCAAGGCTTTTGTTGAAAAGCAGAGCCTTGTGGTTGATGATTAAAGCATAGCCTATTTCGGCATAGCTTTTTGTATAGCATTAGCTCGCGAGCCTCAGACCACGGTAAGAGTCAGAAACGGGACAAGGGAACGTAGAGAGTGCACACATTTCTTTCTAGCTAGAAGTGGTATCAGGGTTTTGCAAACCATGACATTTTACTTATATGGTTGATGGAATGAGGCGCGTCAGATTTATTGGTCGATAGTGACCATTTTATAGGTTTAATAGGACCGAGAAGCATGTGTTCAGGCATAACTAATCCACTAATGTATTTGTGGACCGACCCTACAGGATCCAAGGGTTCGCCAGCGTCCGAATCCTGAGACATCGCTAGAGTGTCTCGAATCGGTAAGGAGATCGTCCCTAGCCTTGACTCATGATGGGAACCCAATTTCCAATACGACATTATGGTTTTGATTGTAAACCTATATATGGCGACATAGTAGGATGGGCTACTATGCCGTCTAGGATTGATACATTTACTTTAAAGTATTTTAAAACTGATTAGACACTAATAATAATATTAAAACATTCTTTTCTATGTATCAAGCATGTTTTATCATTATAAAGTAAAACTCTATCCTTCGGTTTGCATTGCATTGTGTGATGGGACTTGAGTCTCATAATGATTTCATTTTTCTAAAAAGCATTGCATTGTTTTAAATGAATATTTATTTAATTTATGCACTGGCAATCCAAGAGTAAACTCGTTCCGCGTTAGCGGCGTGGTCCTGTGATTAGCCATATTCTTAGATAAGTTAGGAAAGATTTCTCATACCAGTCCCATGATTGACCCATAGTTTGTTTCACTTTACAAACTCAGGTGCCCTCTTTTCCACACGGGCAGTCGAGTTGCTTATTTTGCAGATATATTGAGCACGATTCTGGATCGAAGCTTAAAGCTATATCCAAAGCATTGATAGACTTCTGCTGTATCATATTATTGGTTCCGCCGCACTGTATTAAATTCATTGTAAATTTTCTTCTACTATTGTGTTATTATATTCGATGTACTCTGATATTTTGTACTCTGATGTAACATTAATGTAATGTTTAAAAAAGTCTTCTGTTATTTGTTCGAATGTGTTGTACGCCCAAAGTTAGCGTATTCGGGTTTTTGAACGGTCTTAGTCGATTTTGTGATTGATTAGGTCTAGGCAAAATCTGAATCGTTACAGTTGGTATCAAAGCTTTGGTTAACTCAAATCTTTGGGGTATTACTCGTTAGAACTGAACAAAAGACTCATCAGAGGTAGGATTAGTAATATCCTATAGATGAATACTCATTAGAGATCGGATCAATAGCATCCTAGAACGAGAAAACTCGTTAGAGATGGAGTTAGAAATGCCCTAGAACGAGTAGAGAGTGACAAGTTTATAATTATCGTATTTATGATTATATATATAATCCGATCTTAGAAAATATAATTTTTGAATAAGCAAAAGTTATATATATTGAAAATTTAATTAACTAATAAAATTATTGGAACCAATAGTAAAATAAAAGTTGAGTTAGTTAATTAAACAACTTTCAGCTCCGGCCCTTTTCGAGGACGAAAAGATTTTAGTGGGGGAGATTGTAACAACCCGAAATTTTGGAAGCAATTTAAAAATTTTATTTTAGAAAGTTTAGTGGATTTTAAATATTTAAAATGATTTATTTTAAATAATAACAACTAAAAATTAAATTAATTTGAAGTTGGAATGGAAAATTTTAATTTAATTATAAAAGGAGTTAGAAATAGCACGGTAGATTGAAAATTTGAATTTGAACTTTGACTGGGTGTACAGGATGCAAAATAAATCGGATTTTGGTGAAACCAAAAATATTAGAATCTGTTTAACAATATCATTCTAACGAATCTGAAAAATTGAAATTTCATAGCGGGAATCAAAAGTTATGGTCAGTTTAATATTCAGAATAGTCGCTATAGAATTTATTTATTTTTTTAATATTAAATTTAGCCATTTTACAAACGACCTTCATTTTCAACGAAACCACTTTGGTTGGATCCGGAATGTCAAATTATTGCAAGATTCCAATTTTCATAATTTTGGGAATTAATATGTAAGCACAGTAAACATAAATGTGTTTTATCAATTTCAGTCAAATTGGATCGACCAGAAAATGGCCATTTTTCAAATGGTCTCCAAACTCGATGAAATTAGTTTTGTTAGGACAATATCGTCAAAACATAACTAGAAATAATTTTTCTGTAATTTTCAGAGTTAGTATGCCACCCCAGTAAATTAAAATATACAATCAAATTAAATGATTTATATTTTAAAATAAAGAAAAGTGGGCTGAAACGATCAAACGGGCTGACGGGACCTACTCCATTGTATCCGAAAGGGGGGTATTTGGCTAGGGCCAACATTGGTTAGGCTGAATCTGGAGCTAGTATAAATTAATGTGTTTTTCTGAAAATTAATGAATTAAATTATTAAAATAATATAAATACTAGAATATTTACAAACCCTAATCTCTAATACCCAAGCAGCCGCCGCCATGTTCAAAAATCGATGGCCTAGGAGCTCCAAATTTCTTTCCTCTCGTTCTTCCAATCCACACAACAAAATTCAAATCTCCAAATTCATAATCGAAGAGCTTCTCACGAACTACTAATTCAATGGTCCCGATCGATAGCGTCTTGGATTTCTCAAATTTGGCACCCAAACGTGATGGGTTCAAGCTAACTTTTGGGGGCCTGTGGAGGTGCGAGTTAGGCTAGATCGTGGGCGGTGGGAGGAGGTGTTCACGCGCTCCTCGTGGTGGCGGCAGATCGGAGGTCACCGGCCTCTGGGGTGGTGCGGCGTGAAATGTTTGTGAGTGAAGTTGGGTTCGGTTCTTATTCCAGAAAGTAACGAAGAAGAAGGGGATTAACCCCTTAATGATGAAAATAAAAACTCAGAAGCGTTGGAACCGTCTGGACGAGCTCTACGCTATGGAACTGACGAAAACTGATTTGGAGCTGACTGCAAATTCAGAAGAAATAAACACACTGTGAGATCTCTATTTTAAAATAAAATTAATTATTTATTGCAATGTCAAATTTATATTTATTCGATATAAAATTCATGTTGGTGTTGTATAAAATTATAATTGATTGTTTTGTGATTGCGATGAACCACTGAATTGAATTGCGTGTATTAATGTAATGTCAAAATTTTGTGTATACAATAAAAACCATATTTTTGTTGTATATATAAAATATATAATATTCATGTTTGTCAAAATTTGTGTATACGATAAAAATCATCTTTTTATTGTATATATAAAAATAAAATGTTAGGTTAGTCAAAGTTAGTGCATACAATAAAAACTATATTTTTATTGTATATATAAAAATAAAGATGTTCATGTTTGATTAGACAAAAAGAATGGCATGTTAAAAATAGGTTTTGTCAAAATTAGATTAGCAATAAAAATCTCATTTTTATTGTTTACATGAAACATAGTGTGACGGTCCGCCCTGCACCAGCCTGCATTTCCTCCGAGAGTGCGCTGTACACATGCCCGACTAGCACGGGACGGTCGTCAGAAGAAAGGAAAGAAGGGATTTAACTAACGAGAAACCTGTAGAATATCTCACAGCGCATGGAATAAAATATAATAATAACATACTTGACATAAAACAGGTGAGACAGTGCATAAGCTGATAACTAAAACCAACATCAACATCAGAGCAGCGGAAATCCAAATACAGCTTATTACAACTTTCCAAATTTACTGTCTCTAAACAAAAGAAAGCTAAAGTAGAAGATGCACTACTAATGCCCAAGCAGTGATCTACAACAATACAGGGAGAATACTGTATATATATTACGTGGAAGCCTCCTGCTCGTCTCTGGATCATCTACCCATGCATCACCAGCTAACCTGTCTCTAGTCTGCTCGTGTGAGCACCCAGAGTAATAAGAGGAGACATAAAACTCTGGGTCAGACACAAAGCCTGGTATGAGCGATAAGCATCTAAACAGAACAATAACAGGTATACTAAACCATACCTGAACTTGGACCTGCAACAAAAGAGTTAGTACCACATACCGTACAATACTCTAAGGTGCCATAATAAATAGTGTAAGAATACGGGGGTGGGGTGTGCATGTCATAATGATGGAAAAAAATCATCCATAGCAACCATCCTCACATCTCTCACTCAGTGCGTAAAGCATACGATGTCCACCACTGTCAGTCACTAGACCCATCGAAGTAGTGACGGAGTTCAACTTGTACAACTACTGCTACTACCAAGCTTACCACATGGAGTCATGACCAAATCTTTACAAATGACCCCACTTCATTGGTCTATAGCTCTTTAGTCGTACCTAGGCCACTGCAGCCCTAAATCCGTTCACGTACCTCCTATGCATAGTGATCCAAAGTCATAGACATCGACTGCCCCTTGGCACACGTCCTGCAGCAAAGCCCAATCATGAAGTGAACTCATCGGTTCCCAACTAGATCCTGAGCTCTAACTTCCCATATTGGACTACCTTTACATCTCGGGTTATTGGTCAATACTGGGTCGGGTCGGGTTCCCCTCCTAGCCATCGGTTCGGGTCGGGTGTCCATTTTGAGTCGGGTTGGTGTGTTGTCCTCCCCTGTAGCGGTTCGGTTCGGGTTTCCAGCATTGTATCGGTTCGGGTCGGGTGTCCTCCTCCGGGTCGGGACGGGTGCCATCTCCCTTCCAGTTCGTGCTTCCGCTCCGATCCGCTCCCTCGTTCTTCACGTGCTCCGATCCGATCCCTCCTTCTTCATCCGATCCGATCCCAGTTCAATTAGCGTGGCCTTCCTTCTTGCCAGTTCTCCCAAGTGTCAAGTTCCGATCCAAGCCCTTCGTCCTTAAGTCGATCCGATCCCCAGCTTAACCAACATGGTCTTCCTTTATGCCAAGCCTCTTTTGTGCCAGGCTCCAGTTCGAGTCGGGTTCCTTGCCCAGGTCTCCAATCCGATCCGAGCCCATATCCGATCCGATCCGAAACCCTGCACAACTTTCTGTAACTTTTTCCAGCAACTTGTTTACGCCATTCGACGACATTTTCGACAAATCTAACTATACTAATCAATCAAAAATCATCCCAAACAGTCATAGCAACATAACAACTAACCACAAACACCAAAACGATGAATTTACATGTCAAAATGGATCAAATATACCCAAAACCCCATATTTTCCCTTAAGCATGTTTAAGCAAAACTAATCATAGGGTTAATAAAACTTAATCAAATTGAACCAAATTTCTAACAGAGGCATAAAATATTATTTTCGAATTTATAGATATTTTTCCAGAATTTATTAGTGTATAAATTCGCTAATCTTCACTAATTACCCTTAATTAACTGTAATTATTGTCAAAACAATGCTAATCACTCACCTTAGCCACAAATAAAATTCTCAGAACTGAAACCTTGCTGATTTGGGTGAATATTGATGTCTAACAGCAGCTCCAACCTTACTTTCGTGTTTCTCTCCTTAATTTGATGTAGATTAAGCCAAAACTTGATTAGAAGGTGATTTGGGTGTTGGAGGCCATTGTTAGGGTTCCAAGAATGAAAGTGGCGGCTGAAAGAAATGTTTTCTAACCCTAATCAGCCCCTATACATCTCAAATCCCGAAATCCCCTTTGGGCCTAGCTGCTAATTACCCGGTTAAGCCCAATTAAACTGTTTTTCACCATCTGAAAATTGTTTCAGCCATATCTCCCAAACGGTGAGTCCGTTTGGCAAATGTGACCACTCTACGGAATTGTAAACCATCATCCGGAGCCAATGGAAGTGGTTTCAGGTCAAAATTCCTTTCCAATCAAAAGTTATGGTCAAAACAGTACCAACTAGGGGTAAAATGGTCATTTAAAAATCGGGAAAAATCATGAACATGGGAAATGACCCCAGTAGTCGTCTCCCAAACTTACATGACCATACGACTTCATATGTGAAAGAAATAAATATTCTACGGTCTTATGATGCGTAGAATACGGGTCGTTACATTCCCCCCCCCCCCCCCCCTTAAGAAATTTCGTCCCCGAAATTTCTTAACCCAAAACATACAAAAGATCCCGCATGCCTAACAGCCACATACAACAATCAAACATGCAAAACAAGCAAACAAGCCTATCCTAGCATGCGGAAAACTAGATCGAAGTCAAAATCTTACCAGGCGAAGAGTTCTGGATATGTCTTCCTAATGTTCTCCTCTGTCTCCCAAGTGCAATCATTCTCGTCCTCGCTCCACTGAACCTTGACTAGCTTCACCGCCTTCCTTCGAAGTTGCTTCATGTCGTGCTCGAAAATACGGGCCGACTTGCGGTTCCCAACCGCCTCGGGTTCTACTTCGAAGTCCTCTAACTGATCAGGTGAAATAGTCATATCTGGGTCGTGAACGAACTTCCTTAGTTGGGAAACATGAAATACATTGTGAACTCCCGCCATCTTCTCTGGTAAGCCAACTCTATATGCCAAATTCCCGACTAGTTCAAGAACAGGGAATGGGCCAACAAATCTTGGTGCCAACTTGCCTCTCCTGCCAAATCGTATTACGCTCTTCAACGGGGAAATCTTGACAAACACCAAGTCGCCAACAGAGAATTTTAAGTCTCTTCTCCTCTTATCAGCATAACTCTTCTGTCAATCTTGGGCAGCCTTCATTCGTTGTTGAATGATCTTGATCTTATCTGAAGTTTCCCTCACCACATCTGGTCCAAGCATAAACTTCTCGCCATTCTCTATCCAACATGATGGTGAGTTGCACGGTCTTCCGTACAAAGATTCAAACGGAGCCATACCGATACTGGATTGGTAGCTATTGTTATATGCAAACTCTACTAGATGCAAATGGTCATCCTATGATCAACCAAAATCCAATACACAAGCTCTCAAGAGATCTTCCAAAATATGATTCACCCTCTCCGTCTGACCGTCGGTCTGAGGATGATATGCGGTACGGGGATGTAACTCTGACCCTAAAGCCTCTTGTAAGCTCTTCCAAAACCCACTAGTGAACAATGGGTCCTGGTCACTCAAAATGCTTTTAGGTACTCCATGAAATCTCACTACCCACTTCATATACAATTCTGCTAACTTAGTTGCCGTTCTGGTCGATTGGACTAGTATAAATCTTGCACTTTTAATCAGTCGATCCACAATTACCCAAATGCTATCATGTCCCGATCTAGTTCTTGGTAAACCATCGATGAAATCCATCGAAACTTGCTCCCATTTCCATTCGGGAATCTCTAATGGTTGCAACAACCCACTAGGCTTCTTTTGCTCGGCTTTAACTAGCTGGAAATTCATGCCCTTGGATATAAACTTCCCAACGTCTCTTTTCATCCCTTCCTAGTAGTAAGTCTCTCTCATGTCTCGATACATCTTATTACCACCGGGGTGTATAGTCAGTTTTGAGTGATGACACTCTCTAAGTACTTCATCTCTCAATCCATTGACATTGGGTACAACAAGCTTTCCCCTCTTTCTAAGCCATCCATCTCGATCAAGCCTATACTTGTCCATCTCCTCATCGATACCCATCTCTAACTTGGAGATGATTTCCAATAGGTTAGGATCGTCCCTCTGACTAGAGCCGATCCGTTCAATCAAAGTGGGTCTGATCATCAAACTTGCTAGCACTCCTGGATCCAATTCGCACTTTGGTCTGAAATCATACCCAACGATGTACTCCAGTTGCTTCCATTCTAGAAACATAGCCCCTAAACTGGCATGTCTCCTACTCAATGCATCAGCCACCGCATAGCCCTTTCCCGGTGTATATGCGATGTCAAAATCATAGGAAGCCAATAATTCTAACCACCTTTGTTGCCGGAGATTTAGATCCTTCTGGGAGAAGAGATACTTCAACGACTTATGATCTGTAAACAGCTCAAATCTTTCTCCCAATAGATAGTGTCTCCACATCTTTAACACGAACACGATCGCTGCCAATTCCAAATCAAGGGTAGGGTATCTTCTCTCGTGCGGTTTCAATTGCCGACTTGCATAAGCTACAATCCTACCGCCTTGCATCAATACAGCACCCAGTCCGATACCACAGGCATCCGTGTCTCTTCACTCCCCTTAGGAATGACTAACACTGGCGCGCATGTCAACTTGTCCTTTAGACTCTTGAATGCATTCTCGCACCTTCCATCCCAGACAAAAGCTTGATTCTTCTTGGTCAACTGGGTCAATGGTGCTGCTATCTTGGAGAAATCTTGGATAAACTTGCGATAATATCCAGCTAATCCCAAGAAACTTCATACATCTGTTACATTCTTGGGCGTAGGCCAATCCTGTACCGTAGCCACCTTCGCCGGTCCACGGCATTACCATTCTCTGATACAACATGGCCCAAGAACCTCACTTCCCTCCTCCAGAAGTGACACTTAGAAAACTTTGCTTTCAATTGGTGTTTTCTCAACACCTCCATCACTATTTTTAAATGTTCCTTGTGTTCTTCCTCTGTCCTCGAATAGACCAAAATATCATCAACGAACACAAGGACAAACCTATTCAACTGATCTCTGAATACCCTATTCATAAGATCCACAAAATATGCTGGGGCATTGGTCAGCCCGAATGGCATGACCAACCACTCATAAAATCCAGACGGCGTTCGAAATGCCATTTTAGCTATACTCTCAGCTTCCCCTCTAAGCTGATGAAAACCTGTCGCGAGATCCAACTGAGAAAATACTCTCGCGCCACTCAACTGATCGAACAAATCATCTATCCGCGGTAGAGGATACTTGTTCTTCCTCGTCACTTTATTCAACTCGCGGTAGTCTACACACAAACGAAGGGAACCATCCGCCTTGGTAGCAAACACAACTGTTGCTCCCCATCCAGAAACACTCCTTCTGATAAATCCCTTCTTCAAAAGATCGCTGACTTGCACCTCGAGCTCTCGCTGCTCCCTTGGTGCCATACGACGAAGTGGCATCACTATAGGTTTGGCATCTTTTACCAAATCAATACGGAACTCAATCTCTCGGTGTGGTGGAAGCCCGGTCACTTCTTCGAAAACATCCGGATACTGGCCAACCACGGGCAAACCTGACAACTCACTATGCGGAATGTCGAGGGAGTTTAGAAAACTAGCCAATACCCCCTTACTGGGTAGACCACCAAACACTATCCTTCACCCATCATCCGCTCTAGCTGTCACCAAAAAGCCCTCACAGTCTACCACCACCCCGTATCTTTGGAGCCAATCTACTCCCAAAATAATGCCAAACCCAGTAAAGCCCAAAACAAAGCAATCACAAACAAACATGCATCCATGACTCGATAAGACAACATTACGACAAATCATGCTAAGGCTAGTCGAACCACCAATCGGGTTCGTCACTACTAAAGGTCTATCGACAATCTCGGGCTCCAATCCCAACCTATCTACCAGGTCACTAGATATGAAAGAACTGGAAGCTCCGGTATCAAACAAAACTCTAACAGGAACATCATAAACAGAAAGCATACCTTGAATAACGACATTCTTTCCTTTCTCCGCCACGATTGGGGCATTCGACGAAGAAGGGATAGCATTAAGGGCATATGCTTTCACCATTTGCTTTTCTTTGGGGGGTTGCAGACACTTGTCCTTGTGATGTCCCATCTGGCCACAGTCGAAGCACTTCCTATCCGCTGGCTTGGCCCGACAATTACTAGCATAATGGCCCTTCTTACCACAGCTGAAGCACTCAACATCTTGCTTATTCTTTTTCTTCTGGCCATCCTTAGTCTGATTCTGCTTCCTCTTATTCTGGGAACCACCCTTGCCTCCACCACTTGCTTGTGGCTTTGGCTCATCTGCGGATGCAACCTCAGTCTTCGGCTTAGGGTAGAGACTTTCTGATCTCAATGCTTTCCCCACAATCGATTCAACCATCTCATCGATGTGATTAATAAGCCTTTCCCCCAAATACTGATCCAAACCAGTTATGAATTTCTCATTCTTCTTCTCGGCAGTATCAATAAGAGATAACCCATATTTTGACAAAGTGTCAAATTCAGCAATATACTCCGAGACAGCTCTGCCATTCTGCTTGAGCTCCAAGAATTTCTTAAACAACACTGACTTCTGAGCAGTTGGAATGAACTTCTCGCTAAAGCGAGCCCTAAACTGCTCACAAATAATCTGATCTTCGGGAGTAGCTGCCTTTATAGCATTCCACCAATTCATTGCCCACACTTGCAGCTGACGGGACGCCAGCTTTCTCTTCATTGCATCCTCGATGCCCAAATCCTCGAAGATACGTTCGCAACTATCCAACCAATCCTGAACATCTGTGGCCGACTCCGTTCCGTGGAACGGCTTCCCTCCAAGGCTAGTATAATCCTTATTCAGCTTGGCGAAGTCGACTCTCGGCGCCTGCACTATTGGACCACCACCATTCCCACCATTGGGAGCTGCCCTCTGCACATCCCTAAGCATCTCTCTCATGATGTCAGTAAACATCGTCCTCATGTCAGCAGCATTCCCATTATTGGCTCTCCAACCAACACCTCTAGTACATCAGCTCGTCAATATGTAAAAGGAAACGATTAACGACCCCATAGTGGTGCTAGTGCAGTATGACTTCACTCTTATACTACTAATAGTATATACATATATAGCTTTTAAAAACCAAAGTAATCACAAATACGCTCTCTCGTATACGTATATTATCTCTCCCAGATAACTTCCCTAGGTTAACTACGCAACCTAGAGCTCTGATACCAAGTGTGACGGCCCGCCCCGCACCAGCCTGCATTTCCTCCGAGAGTGCGCTGTACACATGCCCGACTAGCACGGGACGGTCGTCAGAAGAAAGGAAAGAAGGGAATTAACTAACGAGAAACTTGTAGAATATCTCACAGCGCATGGAATAAAATATAATAATAACATACTTGACATAAAACAGGTGAGACAGTGCATAAGCTGATAACTAAAACCAACATCAACATCAGAGCAGCGGAAATCCAAATACAGCTTATTACAACTTTCCAAATTTACTGTCTCTAACAAAAGAAAGCTAAAGTAGAAGATGCACTACTAATGCCCAAGCAGTGATCTACAACAACACAGGGAGAATACTGTATATATATTACGTGGAAGTCTCCTGCTCGTCTCCGGATCATCTACCCGTGCATCACCAGCTAACCTGTCTCTAGTCTGCTCGTGCGAGCACCCAGAGTAATAAGAGGAGACATAAAACTCTGGGTCAGACATAAAGCCTGGTATGAGCGATAAGCATCTAAACAGAACAATAACAGGTATACTAAACCATACCTGAACCTGGACCTACAACCAAAGAGTTAGTACGACATACCATACAATACTCTAAGGTGCCATAATAAATAGTGTAAGAATACGGGGGTGGGGTGTGCATGTCATAATGATGGCAAACAAATCATCCATAGCAACCATCCTCACATCTCTCACTCAGTGCGTAAAGCGTACGATATCCACCACTGTCAATCACTAGACCCATCGAAGTAGTGACGGAGTTCAACTTGTACAACTACTGCTACTACCAAGCTTACCACATGGAGTCATGACCAAATCTTTACAAATGACCCCACTTCATTGGTCTATAGCTCTTTAGTCATACCTAGGCCACTGCAGCCCTGAATCCGTTCACGTACCTCCTATTCATAGTGAAACAAAGTCATAGACATCGACTGCCCCTTGGCACACGTCCCGCAGCAAAGCCCAATCATGAAGTGAACTCATCGGTTCCCAACGGGATCCTGAGCTCTAACTTCCCATATTGGACTACCTTTACATCTCGGGTTATTGGTCAATACTGGGTCGGGTCGGGTTCCCCTCCTAGCCATCGGTTCAGATCGGGTGTCCATTCTGAGTCGGGTCGGTGTGTTGTCCTCCCCTGTAGCGGTTCGGTTTGGGTTTCCAGCATTGTATCGGTTCGGGTCGGGTGTTCTCCTCCGGGTCGGGTCGGGTCGGGTGCCATCTCCCTTCCAGTTCGTGCTTCCGCTCCGAACCGCTCCCTCGTTTTTCACGTGCTCCGATCCGATCCCTCCTTCTTCACCCGATCCGATCCCAGTTCAATTAGCGTGGCCTTCCTTCTTACCAGTTCTCCCAAGTGTCAAGTTCCGATCCGAACCCTTCGTCCTTAAGTCGATCCGATCCCCAGCTTAACCAACATGGTCTTCCTTTTTTCCAAGCCTCTTTTGTGCCAGGCTCCTGTTTGGGTCGGGTTCCTTGCCCAGGTCTCCAATCTGATCCGAGCCCATATCCGATCCGATCCGAAACCCTGCACAACTTTCTGCAACTTTTTCCAGCAACTTGTTTACGCCATTCGACGACGTTTTCGACAAATCTAACTATACAAATCAATCACAAATCATCCCAAACAGTCATAGCAACATAACAACTAACCACAAACACCAAAACGATGAATTTACAAGTCAAAATGGATCAAATATACCCAAAACCCCATATTTTCCCTTAAGCATGTTTAAGCAAAATTAATCATAGGGTTAATAAAACTTAATCAAATTAAACCAAATTTCTAACAGAGGCATAAAATATTATTTTCGAATTTATAGATATTTTTCCAGAATTTATTAGTATATAAATTCGCTAATCTTCACTAATTACCCTTAATTAACTGTAATTATTGTCAAAACAATGCTAATTACTCACCTTGGCCACAAATAAAATTCTCAGAACTGAAACCTCGCTGATTTGGGTGAATACTGATGTCTAACAGCAGCTGCAACCTTGCTTTCGTGTTTCTCTCCTTAATTTGATGTAGATTAAGCCAAAACTTGATTAGAAAGTGATTAGAAGGTGATTTGGGTGTTGGAGGCCATTGCTAGGGTTCCAAGAATGAAAGTGGCGGCTGAAAGAAATGTTTTCTAACCCTAATCAGCCCCTATACATCTCAAATCCCGAAATCCCCTTTGGGCCTAGCTGCTAATTACACGGTTAAGCCCAATTAAGCTGTTTTTCACCATCTGAAACTTGTTTCAGCCATATCTCCCAAACGGTGAGTCCGTTTGGCTAATGTGACCACTCTACAAAATTGTAAACCATCATCCGGAGCTAATGGAAGTGGTTTCAGGTAAAAATTCCTTTCCAGTCAAAAGTTATGGTCAAAACAGTACCAACTAGGGGTAAAATGGTCATTTAAAAATCGGGAAAAATCATGAACATGGGAAATGACCCCAATAGTCGTCTCTCAAAGTTACATGACCATACGACTTCATATGTGAAAGAAATAAATATTCTACGGTCCTATGATGCGTAGAATACGGGTCGTTACACATAGTTTTTGTCAAAAATTTGTTTTCATTAAAATAAAAAGATTATAATAAAAGACTATAATTAAAAGATTTCATTTTTGTTGTCACTTGGTTCAATACAACAAAAAGAGTAGAATTAAAAGATATGTTTTTATTGTCATTTTAGTTACGATAAAAAAAGTAGAATTAAAAGATAAGTTTTTATTGTCATTGTAGTTACAATAAAAAGAGTAAGATAGAAGGATATGGTTTTATTATCAATTTGGTCGCAATAAAAGATTGGTTAATAAAGAACATATTTTACCATAATTTTGTTGCAATGAAAAGATAAGTATTAAAGATCATGTTTTTATTTTCACTTTGTTTAAATAAAAAGAAGTAACATGGAAGATTATGTTTTTATTGATCATTGTTTTCAATAAAAAAAGATTGAACATTAAAAATTACATTTTTTTTATGTAGTTTAGTTTTCAATAAAAAGATTGAACAACAAAAATTACATTTTTATAAATTAGAAAGAGAAAAAACAAAAATAACATTTTTGTTAAGGAGCTTTGAGTTATAACTAAAATAACATTTTAAGTTGAAACCAAAATTGTCGCTTTTATCAAGTTATGAAACTTGAAACTAAATTTTTCACGTTTATCAAGTTATAATAGTTGAAACCAGAATTGTCACTTTTATCAAGTTATAAAAGTTGAAACCAAATTTGTCACTTTTATCAAGTTATAATAGTTGAAACCAAATTTTCCACTTTTATCAAGTTATAATAGTTGAAACCAAATTTTTCACTTTTGTCAAAATTAGAATTGTTGAAAAAGAAATGAATATTTTCGTTAAATTAGAATTGATGAAAACAAAATGAACATTTTTGACAAATTAGAATAATTGAATTAGAAATATACATTTTTGTCAAAATATACATTTTTGTCAATTAAAAGGAGTGAAACAAAAATGAACATTTTTGTCAATTAAAAAGAATAAAACAAAAATGAACATTTTTGTCAATTAAAAAGAGTGAAACAAAAATGAACATTCTTATCAATTAAAAAGAGTGAAACAAAATACTCATTTTGGCAAATTAGATTAGTTGAAATAAAAATGTACATTTTGTCAAATGTGATGGTATTAAACAAAAATTACATTTTTGTTAAATAGGATTTGAATTAAACAAAATTTACATTTTTGTTGAACTAGAATTGCCAACAAAAATGAATATATCACTTTTAGGCATTTTGTCGAAATAGAATTTATGTGCAAATATAAGTATCATTTTTATTTGCAAACATACACTAGAATTTATATGAAAATATAAGAATCATTTTATTTGTTAAAACATGCATTAGAATTTGTATGTAAATTAAAGAATCATTTTCATGGACAAAACATACATTTGAATTGTATGTAAATTAAAATGACATTTTATTGTTAAATTATACAATAGAATTTGTATGCAAATCCAAGTGACATTTGTATTGTCAAATTATACATTAGAATTTGTGCACAGAGTAAAGAGGCATTTCGTATGTTATGATTTGAAATTATACATGCAAATAAAACAATTTCTTTTTATTTGTTAAAATTAAAAATAAAAATTGCAAACAAATATAGGAAAATGAAAATTATCTTTTTATTTGTCATCAGCAACAATGCCATGTAAATAAATTACATTTTATTAGAAATAAGATACATGTAGGGAAATTTTGCGAGTAGAATACAATTTTATTTGGCATTAGGAGTATAATAACATGCTTGTTATTTATTACCAATATGTTAGCAGAATTAAAATTGGTTAAATTCATGAACCAATGATTTATTTAGATGAATTGTTGTTGTCTGAAAACCCCACACGGGTATTGGGATGATATTTGACATACATTAGTCCCAATATTAGTTGTATGTCAATCGGTGGATTGACAGTCTGCGATAAGCGTTATTTATTCATTTTAATGCTCACACAGTTGTAAATTTCACTTTGGATTGTTTAATGATTATTTATCATTATTGTCGTATACATGCGATGTATGAAATCCATCAAAGCTACATGGTAAATGTCTGAGTCGCATTCCGATTCATAATATCTTTTAAATAAAGAATATTTTAAAATAAAACATTGTAATATAAAGAATTTTTTTACATAAATAATATTTTTATATAAAGAATATTTTTAAATAACGAATATTTTAAAATAATATTCAACGAAGAATAAAATGATGATTTCTACGTCCGTTTTTGAATGGACAAAAGAAAAAAAATATTTTTTTTCGAAACGAACTAGTTATTAACTAGAATAAATCTTTTAAATTAAGATTTAATGAAGTTTTCCAATTAATTAATGTTTAATTGGAATTAAATAAAAGAATTGGATTTTGGGTTGTAGTGGATGGTGTCTTAAATAACACTGTTCTTGAACCCCGTATTAAAGAATAAATTTTTGAATTAAGATTATTAGAGTTTCCAATTATATTTAGTAATTGGAATAAAATGATATGTGAATTGGGTTTATTGTGAAATGTGTTTTAAACGACATTTGTTCTTTAACCCAATTAACAATAAAGATATAATTTGGAATTTATAAATCTCTTACTAAGATTTAAAAAGAAATTTTCCAAAGTCAAGTTTTCCAATTTAATATATTAAATTGGAATTGAGTTGAAATTCGATTTGATAATAATCGAGATAGGCTTCTGTAAAAGAAGACTGTTACTATGTATGAAATTTAAAAGGCTTTGTCGTTATTCCATTTATATTATTAGTCTGATATGGAAATTTATATCGATTATATATTGATTTGATTTTTGTGGGAATTCCATATCTAATTGAAGATGATTTTGGGTTTATCATGAACTGTGTTTTAAATGACATTAGTTCTTTAACCTAGATAAAGACAAGATTAAGTTCTTAAAAGTTGAATAATCATAAAGAAATGATTTTTGATATTAAAAACAAATTGGAGTTTTATTGAATCTTTAAAAAAGAAGATTAAAGATTAAATTTAAAAGAATTTATCTTTGATAAAATTGAGGGGAATCTTTCCCTTTTAATATGAATATTTTATTAAAAGAATATTCTGAATTGAGATGAGGTGTATGATGTGTATTTATAAAACCTGATTTTTTATAATAAAATACGCGATTTATTCGGAAAGACCGGGTTTAACCCATTCTGAATAATTACTACGACGATTAAAAATCGAAGACATTGAAGACAGTGATTGAAGACCGGCGATCTTCACATTGAATGGGCGACTATTGATGCCCAACACTGGGTCGCTCCTAGGAAAGGGTTAAAGTGGTCGTTGTCCAGACGTACTTGTTGATTGTTAGGATATGTGAGAACCTCTTCCGTATTGGACATACGGGACGAGGAATAAAGTGTCTCCGATTTCGTTCAGACCCAGAACGGACTTGTAAATGGATGTGTATCTGACATTGGATTTCATTCCATGTAAATTAAATTGATTTCTATTTAATATATATATCTGTAGTGGCGGAGAATTTATTCTCTTGCTTAACACCCTTCTCTGGGATGCACGAGCTAAGAGGTTATATATCGGTAGTTATCGATCGCATGGCGTGGACTGTCAATGTGGCATACCAAGATGCAAATGATCAAGGCTTTTGTTGAAAAGCAGAGCCTTGTGGTTGATGATCAAAGCATACCCTAGTTCGGCATAGCTTTGTGTATAGCATTACCTCGCAAGCCTCATACCTCGATAAGAGTCAGAAACGGGACAAGGGAACGCAGGGAGTGCACAAGTTTCTTTCTAGCTAGAAGGGGTATCAGGGTTTTGCAAGCCCTGACATTTTACTTATGTGGTTGATGGAATGAGGCGCCTTGGATTTATTGGTCGATAGTGAACATTTTATAGGTTCAATAGGACCGAGAAGCATGTGTTCAGGCATAACTAATCCACTAAAGTATTTGTGGACCGACCCTGCAGGATCCAAGGGTTCACCAGCCTCTAAATCCTAAGACATTGCTGGAGTGTCTCGAATCGGTAAGGAGATCGTCCCTAGCCTTGACTCTTGATGGAAACCCAATTTTCAATACGATATTACGGTTTTGATTGTGAACCTATATATGGTGACATAGTAGGATGGGGTACTATGCCGTCTAGGATTGATACCTTTACTTTGAAGTATTTTAAAACTGATTAAACACTAATAATAATATTAAAATATTATTTTCTACGTATCAAGCATGTTTGATCATTATAAGGTAAAACTCTATCCTCTGGTTTGCGTTGCATTGTGTGATGGGACTTGAGTCTTATAACGATATCGTATTTCTAAATAGCATTGCGTTGTTTTAAATGAATATTTATTTAATTTATGCACTACAAAACCAATGGAGTAAACCCGTTCCACGTTAGCAGCATGGTCATGTGATTAGTCATATTGTTAGGTAAGTTAGGAAAGATTTCTCATATCAGTCCTATGACTGACCCGTAGTTTGTTTCACTTTGCAAACTCAGGTGCCCACTTTTCTACACGGGCAGTTGAGTAGCTTATTTTGTAGATATATTGAGCAGGATTCTGGATCAAAGCTTAAAGATGTGTCCAGAGCATTGATAGACTTCCGCTGTATCAGGTTATTGGTTCCGCTGCATTGTATTAAATTCATTGTAAATTATCTTCCGTTGTCGTATTATTATATTCGATGTACTCTGTGTGACGACCCGCCCCGCACCAGCCTGCATTTCCTCCAAAAGTGCGCTGTACACATGCCCGACTAGCACAAGACGGTCGTCATAAGAAAGGAAGAAGGGAATGAACTAATCAAAGAACCTGTAGAATGTCTCACAGCGCATGGAATAAAATATAATAATAACATACTTGACATAAAACAGGTGAGACAGTGCATAAGCTGATAACTAATAATCAATGTCAACATCAGAGCAGCGGAAATCCAAATACAGCTTTTTACAACTTTCCAAATTTACTGTCTCTAACAAAAGAAAACTAAAGTAGAAGATGCACCACCAATGCCCAAGCAGTGATCTTCAACAACACAGGGAGAATACTATGTATATTACGTGGAAGCCTCCTGCTCGTCTTCGGATCATCTACCCGTGCATCACCAGCTAACCTGTCTCTAGTCTGCTCGTGTGAGCACCCAGAGTAATAAGAGGAGACATAAAACTCTGGGTCAGACATAAAGCCTGGTATGAGCGATAAGCATCTAAACAGGATAATAACAGGTATACTAAACCATACCTGAACCTGGACCTGCAACCAAAGAGTTAGTACCACATACCGTACAATACCCCAAGGTGCCATAATAAATAGTGTAAGGATACGGGGTGGGGTGTGCATGTCACAATGATAGCAGACAAATCATCCATAGCAACCATCCTCACATCTTTCACTCAGTGCGTATAGCGTACGACATCTACCACTTTGGAACACTAGACAAACTGAGGTAACGACGAATCCCGACTTGTAGAAACCCTGCTGTGACCAAGCCAAACACTTGGAGTCATGACCAAACATTTCAATGACCCACTTCATTGGTCGTAGCCCTTGGTTCTACTGATGCCATAATGTCCCTGAATCCGCCTTCGTACCTCCTACCATAGTGGTCCAAAAGCTATAGACGTCGATAACTCCTTGGCACGCGTCCCGCAGCAAAGCCCAACCATGAAGCGAACTTGTTGATTCCCATCTGAATCTTGAGCTCTAACTTCTCATTTGGACTTCTTTTGCATCTCGGGTTATGGATCATCACCAGATCGGTTCGGATCCCTTTCATCATCATTGGGATCGTGGTCTTCATCGTCTCGGTTCGTGACTGCTACTTCGGGTCGGATCGGAGTCCTTCATGGTACACTGGATCGGTTCGTGGCTTCCAGTCCCATCTGGATCGGATCGGGTTCTCCACCACGCCACGGCTCGGGTCACGCCTCCTGGTCATAGCTCCAAGTCCTTCGCCCTCTTTCGAGTCTCTGGTTCGTTGTCCTCAAGGTGATCAGATCGGATCGTGTCGTTATCCCTCCAGGCGGGTCGGGTCGGAGTCTTCAATCACCAAGCCTTGAATCGCGACTTCTCGGATCGGTTCGGATCCTTCATCTCGTGGCGCAGCTTGCTTCGCTATAACGATCCGGTTCGGTTCGTGATGGAGGGAAATGGGCGGTTCGGGTCGGGTAGGGGCGATCCGATCCGATTTCCTGCACTAATCCCTGCAACTTCCAGCAAGTGTCTATACGCCTCTCGACGGCGTTTTCGACTAATCTAACTATTGGAATCAATCACAAAGCATACCAAAGGGTCATAGCAAAATGTAACAGCAACCACAAGCAACAAACAACAATTTAAATGAATCAAAATGGATCAAAAAGTGGCCAAAACCTCACATTTTCCTATAATCCCTCCTAATCATGTTTAAGCATACGATTAGCAAAACACATCGAAATTAACCCAAATTTCTAACAGAGCCTTAAAACATTATTTTAGAATTTTAAGAATTTTTCCGGAATTTATTTACGTATAAATTCGCTAATCTTCACTAATTACCCTTAATTAACTGTAATTAGTGTCAAAATGATGCTATCACTCACCTTTGCCACAACTAGAACCCCAAAACTGAAATATTCTCCGATTTGGCGCTGTTCTCAATCTTACACAGCAGCTCTACCTCGGTTCTCGTGCTAATACTCCTTGGTTTGATGTTTGCTATGCCTAATCTCCAATTAGAAAGTGATTTTTGGGTGTTTTAGAGAGATTTAGAGAGTGGAGGCCATGGCTAGGTCAAGAGAAATGAAAGTGGCGGCTGGAAAATGTCTAAAGAAATGTTTTCTAACCCTAATCAGCCTCCATATACCCCTAAACCCGAAATTCCCCTCTGGGCCTAGCTGCTAATCACCCGGTTAAGCCCAATTAAGCTGTTTTCCACCATCTGAAACTTGTTTCAGCCATATCTCCCAAACGGTGAGTCCGTTTGACTAATGTGACCACTCTACGGAAAGAGAAACCATCATTTTGATCCAATGGAAGTGGTTTCAGGTCAAAATTCCTTTCCAGTCAAAAGTAATGGCCAAAACAGTGATAACTAGGGGTAAAATGGTCATTTAAAAATCGGGAAAAATCATGAACATGGGAAATGACCCTAATAGTCGTCCCCCAAAGTTACATGACCATACGACTTCGTATGTGAAAGAAATAAATATCCTACGATCCTATGATGCGTAGAATACGGGTCGTTACACTCTCCCCCCCTTAAGAAATTTCGTCCCCGAAATTCCTTAACCCAAAACATACAAAGGATCCCGCATGCCTAACAACCACATACAACAATTAAACATGCAAAACAAGCAAACAGGCCTATCCTAGCATGCGGAAAACTAAATCGAAGTCAAAATCTTACCAGGCAAAGAGTTCTGGGTGTGATTTCCTAATGTTCTCCTCTGTCTCCCAAGTACAATCATTCTCGTCCTCGCTCCACTGTACCTTGACTAGCTTCACCGCCTTCCTTCGAAGTTGCTTCATGTCGTGCTCGACAATACGGGCCGGCTTGCGGTTCCCAACCGCCTCGGGTTCTACTTCGAAGTCCTCTAACTGATCAGGTGAAATAGTCATATCTGAGCCGTGAACGAACTTCCTTAGTTGGGAAACATGAAATACGTTGTGAACTCCCGCCATCTTCTCTGGTAAGTCAATTCTATATGCCAAATTCCCGACTAGTTCAAGAACAGGGAATGGGCCAACGAATCTTGGTGCCAACTTGCCTCTCCTGCCAAATCGTATTACGCTCTTCAACGGAGAAATCTTGACAAACACCAAGTCACCAACGGAGAATTTCAAGTCTTTTCTCCTCTTATCGGCGTAACTCTTCTGCCTATCTTGAGCAGCTTTCATTCGTTGTTGAATGATCTTAATCTTATCTGAAGTTTCCCTCACCATATCTGGTCCAAGCATAAACTTCTCGCCAGTCTCTATCCAACATGATGGTGAGTTGCATGGTCTTCCGTACAAAGCTTCAAACGAAGCCATACCGATACTGGATTGGTAGCTATTATTATATGCAAACTCTACCAGATGTAAATGGTCATCCCATGATCCACCAAAATCCAATATACATGCTCTCAAGAGATCTTCCAAAATACGGTTCACCCTCTCCGTCTGACCGTCGGTCTGAGGATGATATGCGGTACTGAGATGTAACTCTGACCCTAGAGCCTCTTGTAAGCTCTTCCAAAACCCACTAGTGAACAACGGGTCTCGGTCGCTCACAATGCTTTTAGGTACTCCATGGAATCTCACTACCCACTTCATGTACAATTCCGCTAACTTAGCTGCCGTTCTGGTCGATTTGACTGGTATAAATCTTGCACTTTTGGTCAATCGGTCCACAATTACCCAAATGCTGTCATATCCCGGTCTAGTCCTTGGTAAGCCATCGATGAAATCCATCGAGACTTGCTCCCATTTCCATTCGGGAATTTCTAATGGCTGTAACAATCCACTAGGCTTCTTTTGCTCGGCTTTAACTAACTGACAATTCATGCATTTGGATATAAACTTCCCAACGTCTCTTTTCATTCCTTCCCAGTAGTAAGTCCGTTTCATGTCTCTATACATTTTATTACCACCGGGATGTATAGTCAACTTTGAGTGATGACATTCTCTAAGCACTTCATCTCTCAATCCATTGACATTGGGTACAACAAGCTTTCCACTCTTTCTAAGCCATCCATCTCGATCAAGCCCGTACTTGTTCATCTCCTCATCGATACCCATCTCTAACTTGGAGATGATTTCCAATAGGTTAGGATCGTCCCTCTGACTAGAGCCGATCCGCTCAATCAAAGTGGGTCTGATCGTCAAACTTGCTAACATTTCTGGATCCAATTCGCACTTTGGTCTGAAATCAAACCCCGCGATAAACTCCAGCTGCTTCCATTCAAGGAACATAGCCCCTAAGCTGGCATGTCTTCTACTCAATGCATCAGCCACCGCATTGCCCTTTCCCGGTGTGTATGCGATGTCAAAATCATAGGAAGCTAAGAACTCTAACCATCTCTGCTGACGGAGATTCAGATCTTTCTGAGAGAAGAGATACTTTACCGACTTATGATCTGTAAACAGCTCAAATCTTTCTCCCAAGAGATAGTGTCTCCACATCTTTAACGCGAACACGATTGCTGCCAATTCTGAATCATGGGTAGGGTATCTTCTCTCGTGCGATTTCAATTGCCGACTTGCGTAAGCTACAACCCTACCGCCTTGCATCAATACAGCACCCAGTCCGGTACCACAGGCATCCGTGTATACCGTCATCTCTTCATCCCCTTTAGGAATGACTAACACTGGTGCGCTTGTCAACTTGTCCTTTAGAATTTTAAATGCATCCTCGCACCTTTCATCCCAGACAAAAGCTTGATTCTTCTTGGTCAACTGGGTCAATGGTGCTGCTATCTTGGAGAAACCTTGGATAAACTTACGATAATATCCCGCTAACCCCAAGAAACTTCTTACATCTGTTGCATTCTTGGGCGTAGGCCAATCCTGTACCGTAGCCACCTTTGTCGGGTCTACAGCAATACCATTTTCTGATACAACATGGCCCAAGAACCTCACTTCCCTCTTCCAGAAGTGACACTTAGAAAACTTTGCTTTCAATTGGTGTCTTCTCAACACCTCCATCACTACTATTAAATATTCCTTGTGTTCTTCCTCTGTCCTCGAATAGACCAAAATATCATCAACGAACACAAGGACAAACTTATTCAACTGATCTCTGAATACCCTATTCATAAGATCCACAAAATATGCTGGGGCATTGGTCAGCCCGAATGGCATGACCAACCACTCGTAAAACCCAGACGGCGTCCGAAATGCCGTTTTAGCTATACTCTCAGCTTCCACTCTAAGCTGATGAAAACCTGTCGCGAGATCCAACTAAGAAAATACTCTTGCGCCACTCAACTGATCAAACAAATCATATATCCGCGGTAGAGGATACTTGTTCTTCCTCGTCACTTTATTCAACTCGCGGTAGTCTACACACAAACGAAGGGAACCATCCGCCTTGGTAGCAAACACAACTGGTGCTCCCCATTCAGAAACACTCCTTCTGATAAATCCCTTCTTCAAAAGATCGCTGACTTGCACCTCGAGCTCTCGCTGCTCTCTTGGTGCCATACGACGAAGTGGCATCACTATAGGCCTGGCATCTTTTACCAAATCAATACGGAACTCAATCTCTCGGTGTGGTGGAAGTCCGGTCACTTCCTCGAAAACATCCGGATACTGGCCAACCACGGGCAAACCTGACAACTCACTATGCGGAATGTCGAGGGAGTTTAGAAAACTAGCCAATACCCCCTTACTGGGTAGACCACCAAACACTATCCTCCGCCCATCATCCGCTCTAGCTGTCACCAACAAGCCCTCACAGTCTACCACCACCCCGTATCTTTGGAGCCAATCCACTCCCAAAATAATGCCAAACCCAGTAAAGCCCAAAACAAAGCAATCACAAACAAACATGCATCCATGACTCGATAAGACCACATTACGACAAATCATGCTAAGGCTAGTCGAACCACCAATCGGGTTCGTCACTACTAAAGGTCTATCGACAATCTCGGGCTCCAATCCCAACCTATCTACCAGGTCACTAGATATGAAGGAACTGGAAGCTCCGGTATCAAACAAAACTCTAACAGGAACATCATAAACAGAAAGCATACCTTGAATGACGACATTCTTTCCCTTCTCCGCCGCTATTGGGGCATTCGACGAAGAAGGAATAGCATTAAGAGCGTAGGCTTTCACCATTTGCTTTTCCTTTGGGGGCTGTGGACACTTGTCCTTGTGATGTCCCATTTGGCCACAGTTGAAGCACTTCCTATCCGCTGGCTTGGCCCGACAATTACTAGCATAATGGCCCTTCTTACCACAGCTGAAGCACTCCACCTCTTGTTTATTCTTTTTCTTCTGGCCATCCTTAGCTTGGTTCTGCTTTCTCTTATTCTGGGAACCACCCTTGCCTCCACCACTTGCTTGTGGTTTTGGCTCTTCTGCAGATGCAACCTCAGTCTTCGACTTAGGGTAGAGACTTTCTGATCTTAATGCTTTCCCCACAATCGACTCAAACGTCTCATCGATGTGGTTAATAAGCCTTTCCCCTAAGTACTGATCTAACCCAGTTATGAATTTCTCATTCTTCTTCTCGGCAGTATCAATAAGAGATAACCCATACTTTGACAAAGTGTCGAATTCAGCAATGTACTCCGAGACAGCTCTGCCATTCTGCTTGAGCTCCAAGAATTTCTTAAACAGCACTGACTTCTGAGCAGCTGGAATGAACTTCTCGCTAAAGCGAGCTTTAAACTGCTCCCAAGTAATCTGATCTTCGGGAGTGGCTGCCTTTATAGCATTCCACCAATTCATTGCCCGCCCTTGCAGCTGACGGGACGCTAACTTTCTCTTCATTGCATCCTCGATACCCAAATCCTCGAAGATACGTTCGCAACTGTCCAACCAATCCTGAACATCCGTGGCCGACTCCGTTCCGTGGAACGGCTTCCCACCAAGGCTAGTATAATCCTTATTCAGCTTGGCGAAGTCGACTCTTGGCGCCTGCACTATTGGACCACCACCATTCCCACCATTGGGAGCTGCCCTCTGCACATCTCTAAGCATCTCTCTCATGAGGCCAGTAAACATCGTCCTCATGTCAGCAGCATTCCCATTATTGGCTCCCCTACCAGCACCTCTAGTATATCGGCTCATCGTCAATCTGAAAAAGGAAACGATTAACGACTCCATAGTGGTGCTAGTGCAGTACGACTTCATCCTTATACTACTAATAGTGTATATAAATATAGCTTTTGAAAACCAAAATAATCACAAATACGCTCTCTCGTATACGTATATTATCTCTCCCTGATAACTTCCCTAGGTTAACTACGCAACCTAGAGCTCTGATACCAAAGTGTGACGGCCCGCCCCGCACCAGCCTGCATTTCCTCCAAAAGTGCGCTGTACACATGCCCGACTAGCACAAGACGGTCGTCATAAGAAAGGAAGAAGGGAATGAACTAATCAAAGAACCTGTAGAATGTCTCACAGCGCATGGAATAAAATATAATAATAACATACTTGACATAAAACAGGTGAGACAGTGCATAAGCTGATAACTAATAATCAATGTCAACATCAGAGCAGCGGAAATCCAAATACAGCTTTTTACAACTTTCCAAATTTACTGTCTCTAACAAAAGAAAACTAAAGTAGAAGATGCACCACCAATGCCCAAGCAGTGATCTTCAACAACACAGGGAGAATACTATGTATATTACGTGGAAGCCTCCTGCTCGTCTTCGGATCATCTACCCGTGCATCACCAGCTAACCTGTCTCTAGTCTGCTCGTGTGAGCACCCAGAGTAATAAGAGGAGACATAAAACTCTGGGTCAGACATAAAGCCTGGTATGAGCGATAAGCATCTAAACAGGATAATAACAGGTATACTAAACCATACCTGAACCTGGACCTACAACCAAAGAGTTAGTACCACATACCGTACAATACCCCAAGGTGCCATAATAAATAGTGTAAGGATACGGGGGTGGGGTGTGCATGTCACAATGATAGCAGACAAATCATCCATAGCAACCATCCTCACATCTCTCACTCAGTGCGTATAGCGTACGACATCTACCACTTTGGAACACTAGACAAACTGAGGTAACGACGAATCCCGACTTGTAGAAACTCTGCTGTGACCAAGCCAAACACTTGGAGTCATGACCAAACATTTCAATGACCCACTTCATTGGTCGTAGCCCTTGGTTCTACCGATGCCATAATGGCCCTGAATCCGCCTTCGTACCTCCTACCATAGTGGTCCAGAAGCTATAGACGTCGATAACTCCTTGGCACGCGTCCCGCAGCAAAGCCCAACCATGAAGCGAACTCGTTGATTCCCATCTGAATCTTGAGCTCTAACTTCTCATTTGGACTTCCTTTGCATCTCGGGTTATGGATCATCACCAGATCGGTTCGGATCCCTTTCATCATCATTGGGATCGTGGTCTTCATCGTCTCGGTTCGTGACTGCTACTTCGGGTCGGATCGGAGTCCTTCATGGTACACTGGATCAGTTCGTGGCTTCCAATCCCATCTGGATCGGATCGGGTTCTCCACCACGCCACGGCTCGGGTCACGCCTCCTGGTCATAGCTCCAAGTCCTTCGCCGTCCTTCGAGTCTCTGGTTCGTTGTCCTCAAGCTGATCAGATCGGATCGTGTCGTTATCCCTCCAGGCGGGTCGGGTCGGAGTCTTCAATCACCAAGCCTTGAATCGCGACTTCTCGGATCGGTTCGGATCCTTCAGCTCGTGGCGCAGCTTGCTTCGCTATAACGATCCGGTTCGGTTCGTGATGGAGGGAAATGGGCGGTTCGGGTCGGGTAGGGGCGATCCGATCCGATTTCCTGCACTAATCCCTGCAACTTCCAGCAAGTGTCTATACGCCTCTCGACGGCGTTTTCGACTAATCTAACTATTGGAATCAATCACAAAGCATACCAAAGGGTCATAGCAAAATGTAACAGCAACCACAAGCAACAAACAACAATTTAAATGAATCAAAATGGATCAAAAAGTGGCCAAAACCTCACATTTTCCTATAATCCCTCCTAATCATGTTTAAGCATACGATTAGCAAAACACATCGAAATTAACCCAAATTTCTAACAGAGCCTTAAAACATTATTTTAGAATTTTAATAATTTTTCCGGAATTTATTTACGTATAAATTCGCTAATCTTCACTAATTACCCTTAATTAACTGTAATTAGTGTCAAAATGATGCTATCACTCACCTTTGCCACAACTAGAACCCCAAAACTGAAATATTCTCCGATTTGGCGCTGTTCTCAATCTTACACAGCAGCTCTACCTCGGTTCTCGTGCTAATACTCCTTGGTTTGATGTTTGCTATGCCTAATCTCCAATTAGAAAGTGATTTTTGGGTGTTTTAGAGAGATTTAGAGAGTGGAGGCCATGGCTAGGTCAAGAGAAATGAAAGTGGCGGCTGGAAAATGTCTAAAGAAATGTTTTCTAACCCTAATCAGCCTCCATATACCCCTAAACCCGAAATTCCCCTCTGGGCCTAGCTGCTAATCACCCGGTTAAGCCCAATTAAGCTGTTTTTCACCATCTGAAACTTGTTTCAGCCATATCTCCCAAACGGTGAGTCCGTTTGACTAATGTGACCACTCTACGGAAAGAGAAACCATCATTTTAATCCAATGGAAGTGGTTTCAGGTCAAAATTCCTTTCCAGTCAAAAGTTATGGCCAAAACAGTGATAACTAGGGGTAAAATGGTCATTTAAAAATCGGGAAAAATCATGAACATGGGAAATGACCCTAATAGTCGTCCCCCAAAGTTACATGACCATACGACTTCGTATGTGAAAGAAATAAATATCCTACGATCCTATGATGCGTAGAATACGGGTCGTTACACTCTGATATTCTGTACTCTGATGTAACATTAATGTAATGTTTATAAAAGTCTTCTGTTATTTATTCAGATGTGTTGTATGCCCAAAGTTATCATATTCGGGTTTTTGAACGGTCTTAGATCGATTTTACGGTCGATTAGGTCTGGGCAAAATCCGAATCGTTACACCCCCATTACTATAAGTAGGCTCAGAACTATCATCTTCTGTCCGAAAAGAGAATTTTTCTAGTAAATGTTCAAGAAGGTACCTTGATTCTCCTGGTTAAAATCCTATAGTAAGGGAAATGTTTTCTTCAACACCTCAGACAAGGAGATTCTTTGAGCGCTCCTGTTAAACAGAGTGGTTATTCTTAAAACATGAAATGTGAATAAACATACCATACTATCATGTACTTATTTCTTATTTGATTGCAATACAAATATTGTCTCATAGAGAATAAGCAAATTATCATATGTCCTACGAGGTTAACATCGAACAATGCGTGTTATGTTTATGCAGGGTAGTGCAACAAGAATCCTGTAAGAGAATGTTGTTAGCAAAAATAGAGGTCACATATCAGGTAATATCGACACAGTCTACAAACTTGTTTACAAAATCATTTCACAAGCTGCTAGACACAAAATACTATTACATCAAGTGTTTTACATTCAAGCACCATGTCATAGTTATCAAATAAATAAATATCGTAATGACTAGGCCTTTAATCCAATTTAGGATTCTTCAAAGCATATTCGAAGGATTTATAGCTTGCTTTAATATCCTACAATTCGACTTCTAATTTTTCGATTCATCGAAGAAATTTACTTATCTCTTCGTCCGAATTGGTAGAAGGATTGGCCCTTAGTTATCTTTACAACTCGAGAATAGTCTTATCCATCTCTTTAAGTTGACTATCTAAAATGGATACTTATTCGTTCAAATTTCTATTGGCTATCTTTTGAAGATAGTATGCCATTTCTCTCCTCGAAGTAGGAGCCTCTTTAAAAATATCCTTCTGGTCTACAATTACCAATGATTTTTCCCTAGACTGAGGAGATGGAATCTTGAATTGATCCCCCTACTCACAAGAAAAATGAGATACAAATATGCATAAAGTCATACTTTCAAAGGATGATACTAATAACATCATAAGCTTTACCCAAGCAAGTTTTTGACTATCTTGTTAGTACACATGTTCACAAATCACAAGATTCAAGCTTACTTATCAGTACATATGTTGTTCATATAACATATTAACTCAGTATGTTTGATCCGAAGTCTTTTTAAAATTATCTCTAGGCCATTGTACAGAAAGTTATATGAAAGCCTAGGGTATTGTCGTGTAAATACTCCAAAGCCTCCTAAGAGATGATCCTTAAGACAATCTCATTGAATTTTCTCCTTTAAATTTAGATAATGGGTAATAAACATCTTTCAAAATCACATCTTTGTAGAGAATAGAGTTCTGTCACAATATAAGATAAAATCAGCTATCTTAGACAAGAGAGATTATCGACATAAACATTTATCCATAACATCAAGTTTTACAAGTATTCTTCTTGTGCATACAATAAACAACTCGTTTACAAATATGTTTTTGTTATATTTGAGCTACTCCTGGGGTAAGTTACTAGGAACTGAGAGAACCCTTGGTAGGTTCCAATAAGCCCTAAGTTGTTCGTCAGTTCCAAACTTATCCAAACAACATATATGAAGATGTTGAAGTAAGCCACCACTATGCTCTCCTAAGAAAGAAAAGCCTGTTGCTGGAAATCGATTATAAATCTTAAATAGAAATTCTGTAAAAATGCTCCTATCTTCGATCAACATCAAAAATAAAGTCATCAATTCCTTATTCTCCTCATGAGTCCGCTCTGTTCGAATTCGCGACGCTTTTAACCTTGACGCGGCTGCATGTTCTTTGTAAAACATAAGTTTATAAGCACTTTTGTTGAGATCATGATATTTGTTTATAAGGCATTATAATCTTGTAATAATCTTTTAGGCTCTAAAAGAGACAAAGTAATTTCCTTCTGCTTTCTATCTAATTCTACCTTATATCATGAGGCAAAACTTTTCCTTGTCTATATAGTATTACAAGAAACTAATTACCATCAAGTCAAAAAGAAAGAAAACACTTCGAAAGTGAAATCTATGCCTGAGAGACATGAACTGTAACGTCCCGCCTTTTTGAACATTCTAAATCCATAATTAAACCAACTTAAACTGACAAAAATGGTTGATCATTATTACCTTACAAAGTTTAAAACCGGATCAATACAGAAATAAAAAATAAATAACACGGTATTGAACAGCAAAATAATCTTTTATTTAATACTCAAAAATTTTGATACAATATTTTTATATACAACGGAATGTAAAATAATTAGAATAAAAGGAAAATATTTATTGGTTTTAAGGCTCTAGAGTGCGCCGTCTTTGGAATCCCCATCTTCGGCAAATCTTGAAATCCAAAGCTGAAATTTTTAATTATGCATTGCTCGGGTCTGACCCGAGCGTTCCATGCAAAAACATAAAACCACTCGAGTCAGGATTAATCATAGTTAAGGTAAATTAACTTCGATATAAACTGAAATATAATAGTTAATTCTCGTATCAGTCGTATGTCAAATACAGTGTAGTGTCTGTGCTATATCAGTTTTTATTTTTATTTTTAGGACAAAAGTGATGGAAGCCTGCACGTACACACGTGTGCACTGCCCCAGCATTCGGCAATCCCAAATAACAAATTTGGTGAGATTCATAAATTTCTCGCAATATGTAGGAAACCCGCTAGTAAGCAGGCCAACAAACCATGTCTATAAAAAACATAACATGAAATTGGGGACAAGCGACAAGTGAGTGTAGATCGATAGTATAGTAGTAGGTAAATCATGCACAGGGAAGCCAGTCCATGGTACAAGACTAGGAACAGGTACAATTTAGTATGTAACATGGTTCAGCAAAGGTGTTGAATCAATAATATAGCATTGGTACAACCAAAAATTTGGTATCTACAATGCTCAAGTCAAGAAGTGTGCTTACTGCACTTTCAACTCAAGTGCATAAGAAAAGAATACAAGTTTCAGAATGATGGACAGGGGTTCAAGCAATTTAATATAAGGCATAGAGTACATGACAAAGGGTGTACACATAGCCTTTTTAACACCAAAAGTAGTATCAGTTTAAATATAGCATCAGATCTATTCATAAGAATGTTGTATCGTCGAATAGCTTAAACGCAAAACAGGGAAATGGAAATATACAGAGCCCATTCAATCCAATACAAACAGAAATAAAAATCCCAACTATTCAAGAATGGCCTAACATCACTGGAAATAATCAATCCTATCTTAACGTGAATTTACAATCTCCGAATATATGAACCGACACATCATGATGAACATTATTGTAACAAAGCGGTGTTAAGGGCTGTGCTCATGCATATTATTATAGACCAGTATGCCAATATTCATATTTAGCATAAACTTGTATCTTTTCTTTCTTTATACTACCAGGAGTTAAAGCTACAAATGAGAACATGGGTCCAAACGCAAGTCACCATTACCAGCATGTCATCTAGTTTAATATAATTTACTAAGTGTAGAGATCATTTACAGTGATGCAACTGCAATCATGAAATACATATAAACAGTCCTATATACTATAAACAGTCTTAATATGTATGAAATGGCAAACAAAGCCATACAGTAAAATATGGACTCCTATTGCGCTCAAAACAAGGTCAAATGCATTAGTTCAAGACCAGTTATGATGGGTAAATCTATGTAGCGTTCATGATCATTAAATTAACAAACTATTCTTTGTTCATGATGGGTAGTCACACTCGGTATTATTAAGAAAGAATGTATCATGTAGTTGAAAATTTACAAAATTAACAGTCGTGTGTATATATATATATATATTAGTTTTACAACAAGGTAGGTATGAGAACTCATATGGGCATCAACTACACGGGTAATGGTTATTCAGACTACCCAAAGGATATTTGTGAATTACAAAAGCATATGTGTGTATGGATACAGAGTACATTTCAGGTTATGTGTTTCAATACGGTGCTTCCAGGAAAACAAGAAAATCAGGGACATGTTCAGGTTTTGTAACAGGGAAAAACACATGTACATTATATGAAATAACCAGTCTACTAATGCCCATGCACGATGAGCTGTTATAATGATACATTTAGGTCACGAGTTTACAATCATTTTTCCCAAAATATTTTTCATGGGCGTAGCCCAATTTTCTCAATATGAGATAGAAAGATGAATATACATTAATGCAGTCGAGATAGCATGAGTGGAAGTTTGGATAGACTCAACAGCACAAAAGTGAAGGCAACCAAATAACATATTTTTGAACTTGGTTACTGGAATGAGTGTGTATTTGAGAACACATAAACATTTATAATTTGAAACCGTAGTTACTATATACTACAGATGTAAACAGACATCTTCATTGAAGAATTCAATCCCAACAACTCCTTGAATTCCATTTAAGAATTACTATTATTTTTATATAACAGGGTATAACTTTGCTTCTGTGTTTATGTTCAAAAAGCTTGTTCAAAGCGTTCACAGTATTCAAACCAACAACAGATACATGAATGTCATATGTGAGGTGAAACAAGCATACATACTTAATACTTGCGTCATGTATCATCAGAACTAATTTGTAACAGGGGTTACAATGTGGTTTTGTTCACAAATGTACTGTCAGGTTTATATTTTAATCCTTTTCATCATTTATTGGTATTTTAAAATCATACAACATATATATCCACAGGTTAGTATAAGGTCAGATCATACTTTAATATGGTGAATTCAAGTGAAGTTTTACTCTAAAACTATCTATTGTCTTTCAGTTTCAAGCAGCAACACATTTAACAATTATCAATATTTTTTTAATTGATTCTCCTCAACAGATCATCCATGCCCTATCCATATAAACTTGTCAGTAAATTAATATACATGTGATTTTAGATTTACCTGATATAATGCCTAAAACAGGAAACCAAATGGGTGTTTTTCTCACTTGTTTTGGAATCCAGATCTACATATGAGTTACAAAGAAACCCGAGGAGGTGCATCAATTTCTATAGATACCGGTGGTTTCATTCATACCACAGATTTATTTTGTTTTTATTATTTTGGCATACGAAATATAAATCAAAGCAGGTGCGATTCTAAGTTTCAAATAATTAAGGCAAAATTGTTTTAAGGAAAGTCAAAAAATTCAATCACACAAGTAAATCAAAATGAACCAAAGAACAAAATCCACCAGCAAGTCAAACTTAGAACTAAGATTAGACACGCAGAACATCCCAAGCAACCAATACAATAAACTATTATTTTCTAGTTTAATCGAAAATCAATTTACTTGAAAACATGATTAATCGTGAGTGAGGTGCTCACCTTGAAATAGCGATGATTCTCGTCCGAAATTAGTGGCCATGGTTGGTCAATTACAACTGTGATGGGTTTGAATATGATCACTAAAATTGGAAGCGGCGCGCCACTTGGTGGAAGGCGGTGGCTTCAAACGATGGTGGCCACGCCGAGGAGGATGACGGCACTTGCGGCGACTCGGTGGACTAACTCTGCTAGGGTTTGACGATTTGGGGCAATGCTGAGTACGAAGGGGGTTGCGATGGCCATTATTTCTGATCTGCGGAGAAATTCTGATTTTAGGAAAAACTGGGTTTTTGGCCATATCAATTTTAGAAAAGAGGAAAGTGATTTTTGGCCGATGGAATGAGAATGAGTTGCTTCTTTTATAGAAGGAAATTTGTGCGGATAAGAATGAAGTAATGTCGCTAGGTATTAGCGTAGTGCGTATTTTAAGGTGGTAGGTCGGCGTAGGAATCTACTGCGGTAGGTGATATATGGTTTAAATTAAATAATATATTTTACCCCGAATTACCGATAAATGCTCAATATCCGAACCGTCAATACAACCCCAATCTCGAGAAATATATATATATATATATATATATATATATATATATATATATATACACATATATATATATATACATAAATGTACCTTCTCGACTTTACGTCCTGATTCCATTAAAAATATTCTGATTGTAATCCAACTTAATGTGCATACGATGTTAATTTAATTTTAATTTATTTGTGGGTTCACCGATTTCATTTGCCTACCGATGACTATTCGTCAAAAAAATAGATTTTCAATCTCTTTATATATACACATATTCAAATCAATTTTCCATATATTTTGACAATAAAATCTTCAATTTCTTTCACGTCAATAAATGTTTATTTTAAAATTCAACCAATTATATCTCTCTGTCTAATTCGCAATCCAATTCGAATGTCAACCAATTTCAATGTAAATATTCAACAACGAATATTCGATCCTTAACCAACCATTCTGAATTCAATTCAGACTCAAACAATATGTTTGATTTAAAATTTCTAACTCTAGTATCAATATAAAAATTGATTGTCTGAAATCAAATCTTTTAATTAACTTCTCGTTCCAGTTGTCGAAATTTTTGGGACGTTACATTCTTCCCCCTTTAAAACTTTTCGTCCTCGAAAAGGAGAAATCGTTAGAGTTGTACCAGCGTATACTTCAAATTTTCATATTTGTGCGAAATTTTTCCCCAATTAATTTAAATATTGATATTTAAGTCATCGTTCCTTTTTTTTTCATTATCTATCATATTCAACCGACTTGCCAAAACTAATTTCTTTTCAAAACTAATCTCTTTTCAAATTTCAAATTATGCATAAATTGGATTTATGCATCTCAAATTTCTTTGTGAACTTCATCCGTCAACGCCTACTTAGCCATTTTTGCACTTATTTATAATTCCAGTTCAATCAAATCTCCTAACCTTTTATCCATTTAATTTTTTCCACATGCTCATTGAAGAGTGTACAATTCCTTTTCAAGTTACAAATTATTGACCTAAAAATTTCCAAAAGCCGAAACCATTTACAATTTTTTTTATACAAGATTCGTGTAGAAAACATTTGGGTTAATACCCCAAAATTGAAAATACTTCGAAATCTTTTAACTTATTTTAATTTCAAATTATCGATTTGAAAATATTTGATAACTCAAAGTTTGACAAGTCTATTGTCGTCCTCACAGATGTTAGACATACGCTGGCCAGGCGCACTACTAAAATCTTCAAGCACTAAATATCCTTGTTTCAACTCAGAGTGAAAAATATTTCAAAATTTTCTTTTTAAAAACATATACGGAAAGTACCAATGTGATATTGATATGTTGATTGTTCATGAATTGCAAATACACAATGGTTTCATCTGGATCCCGCAGAAAACATCCGTATCTATAGGAAATCACTTCCTTGCGAATTTCGTCATGGACAGATCAACATAAGATAATTAAGAATCAAAGGACAATCTAAGGTGATTGAGCGTTAGTTGCTCTATCTCAGGATCACGAAATCAAATCATCAAATGAAATTAACTCAAGTCATGAGGACCAATCAAGTCACGAAGACAAACTTCTGCATTAAACGGGTGGCTCAATCACTAAGATATCTAAGTGGACTGCAGGTACACAATGGTTACGCCTGGGTCCCCCAGGAAACATCCATACCCATAAGCTTTCACAGCTCTGCAGATTACGCCCTTATAATTCGACTGTAGGTCACAGCAGTCACAATGGTTACGCTTGGTTCCCCCAAGAAACATTTGTCCGCTGTAGGCTATCTAAAGCCCTGCGAATTCCGCTACACGGTCGAATTCCAACGACTCTAGATCGCAGTGATCACAATGGTTACGCCTGATTCCCTCAAGAAAAATCCGATCGCTGTAGGCTATCTGCAGCCTTGCGAATTACGCTAGCAGTCATGCTCAATGGAAACTCATGAGTTTTATGTCCGGACAACCTACTACCACCAACAACATTTTTCAACTAAGCTTGAAATTAAACGAGAAGGATGGAAGTTCCTTTATTTTGCTTTGAAAACATATAATACTATATACATATAGTACTTCATTACAAAATCCTCATAAATCATGCTGATGTCAACTTACATAAGATTTTCTTTCCAAATTATATTTTCAAATGTCTCATCCTTATATAAATTATAATATATAAGATTTCATTTCAAATCGATTTCCGTCCAATCCACCAGTTCTCAAATTCACTATATATTTATATATATATATTTTATATAACATTCAAAACTTTTATATTCAGTATCGAAAATCGAATATCCTCAAATTTCCATTCAAATAAAAAAAATTAGTTTTGATATCTTAACCACTTTAGATATTTGATATCTTCTCGACTCAGGTTTCTAAATCTATTGGTTATAAACCAAGTTTCTTTCCAATTTTGCAATCACTTAATTCAAATCTTTATGCTCTCGCCATCTCGGAATTTTCATTTTTATAGCACATTTTATTATTCATGCACAATTACTCTTCCCTATTCACCTCCTTCGACTGTCAATTAGCAGGTGAGTAACTCCCTAAGCATCAACCTCGAAGGCCGAAACCAACCTCAGATCAACATTTAGGAAATTATTCGATATAACTAATCTCCAGTCAATTTCCAAATACATTAACTCCATTCTTAATTCTTATCAGATCATTTCTTACGCATCTTTCGAATTCAACTTACGATCTGTCGACCTTCATTCTCGACATGCGGCTCTTTGTTCTACGGTTCTTGCCATTTTGATTTATCAAACTCCGTAAACTTCTCACGATCTTTTGAAGAACATTTCTAATTATCATATTTATTTCCTTCAATTCTAGAAATTTTCTTATTAGACTTGGAAAATATTTTTATGTGTTCACACATCTTTATTTTCTATAGAAAATATACGTTGGTCTCATGGAAAACATCACTAAATTCATTATTTGGATCATTAATATAACACCGCTATTCTCACTCAACTGTTGACACTTACTTAACCACTCTTATTATCGACCCTTACCCATCCATTTCTTTTATGAAAATCTTTGATTATAATGATTTACGCCACGAAATATTTAACTTTAAAATATGCTTTATTATTATTATTATTTTTGGATGAACAATTTATCAATATTAAAATTTTAATTAAGATAGAATGTAAACATTATTCTCCTGAAATTCGACATAGTTAACTTGCATAAATAACTTCTTTTCGAATAATCTCTTATCTGATTATATATTCCGAACTTCGGAAAGTTTCATTCGATTTGTATTCTGAACTTCAGAATAATCTAACCATACTGGTTAACTCCATTTCCTTTATCCAAATTTCATTTGCAACATCTTTGCTTCCAACTGTTATTTACTTCTAAAAAGTAAATATTATTCCTTTTATCGAAATTTGTACTCGTCACGTCAAATAAATTTTAATTCCATTCAAATACGGGTTCAAATCCTTTTAAAATCTCCATCCACATCTCGCTTCATTTATAACTCATCACAATTCACTTCCTGTTAATTAATTAACAAATTTATATTTACTATCGAATTCATATATTCGGTAATACGTCACTAGGTTAGACCCAATTAAAATTTATCATATCACGTTCTGACCAAATTAATCAAATTTAACACAGTCATATTCCAATTATATCTCTTTCCTAATTTTTATTTTATTAATTTATATTCCAATATCTACATTCATCGTTTCATTTTCAAAACGATTCCAAATTTCCTTTTCACACTTAAATTTCCATCGGAATTCTTATTACCAATCAATTTCAGTAATCTTTGATTGTTAAAACACACAAGAAGAGAAATTTATTGGTCGATTATCTTATACTATTCTTCATTATATCCCATACGATGCTGGATTTGAAATTCAAGTCTAAGGGTATCTTGTTGGAAAATTATTCTCGCAACTCTGGATTCGAAGACTGGGGATTCCGAAATATTTTAAATCTCAAAATAATATTTTTGTTTCCGCTGTGCAAGTTTCAAAATACTGGTTTTCAAAATATATAATATTTTAAAAATAATTTTCCTTTCAAATACTATTTTAAAAATTATTTACACTTTCCCAAATTTATATTTCAAAATATTTTTACTTTCAAAAAACTGATTTTCTAGTGTCTATCGTACTCAGTTTAATCCCGATAAGCTATGCTTTGAATAAACCAAAGCTCTGATACCAACTGTAACGTCCCGCCTTTTTGAACATTCTAAATTGGTAATTAAACCAACTTAAACTTACCAAAATGGCGGATCGTTATTAGCTAACAGAGTTTAAAACAGGATCAATACAGAAATACAAAATAAATAACACGGTATTGAATAGAAGAATAATCTTTTATTTACTACTCAAAAATTTTGATACAAGATTTTTATATACAACGGGATGTAAAATAATTTGAATACAAGGAAAATCTTTATTGGTTTTAAGGCTTCAGAGTGCGACGTCTTTGGAATCCCCATCTTCGGCAAATCTTGAAATCCTAAGCTGAAATTTTTAAATCTGCATTGCTCGGGTTTGACCCGAGCGTTCCATGCAAAAACATAAAACACTCGATTCAGGATTAATCATAGTTCAGGTAAATTAACTTTGATATAAACTGAAATATAATAGCTAATTCTCGTATCAGTCGTATTTCAAACACAGTGTAGTGTCTGTGCTATATCAGTTTTTTTTATTTTTGGGCCAAATGGTGATGGAAGCCTGCACGTACACACGTGTACAGGTACACATGTGCACTGCCCCAACATTCGGCAACCCCAAATAACAAATATGGTGAGATTCATAAATTTCTCGCAATATGTAGGAAACCCGCTAGTAAGCAGGCCAACAAACCATGTCTATAAAAAACATAACATGAAATCGGGGACAAGCGACAAGTGAGTGTAGATCAATAGTATAGTAACAGGTAAATCATGCATAGGGAAGCCAGTCCATGGTACAAGACTAGGAACAGGTACAATTTAGTATGTAATATGGTTCAGCAACGGTGTTGAATCAATAATATAGCATTGGTACAACAAAAAATTTGGTATCTACAATGCTCAAGTCAAGAAGTGTGCTTACTGCACTTTCAACTCAAGTGCATAAGGAAAGAATACAAGCTTCAGAACGATGGACAGGGGTTCAAGCAATTTAATATAAGGCATAGAGTACATGACAATGGGTGTACACGCTACCTTTATAACACCAAAATTAGTATCAGTTTAAATATAGCATCAGATCTATTCATAAGCATGTTGTACCATCACATAGCTTAAACGCAAAATAGGGAAATGGAAATATACAAAGCCCATTCAATCCAATACAAACAGAAAGAAAAATCCCAACTATTCAAAAATGGCCTAACATCACTGGAAATAACCAATCCTATCTTAATGTGAATTTAAAATCTCCGAATATTTGAACCAACACAGCATGATGAACATTATTGTAACAAAGCGGTGTTAAGGGCTGCGCTCGTGCATATTATTATAGACCAGTATGTCAATATTCATATTTAGCATAAACTGACATCTTTTCTTTCTTTATACTACCAGGAGTTAAATGCTACAAATGAGAACATGGGTCCAAACGCAAGTCACCATTATCAGCATGACATCTAATTTAATATAATTTACTAGGTGTAGAGATCATTTACAGTGATGCAACTACAACCATGAAATACATATAAACAGTCCTATATACTATAAACAATATTAATATGTATGAAATGGCAAACAAAACCATACAGTAAAATATGGACTCCTATTGCGCTCAAAACAAGGTCAAATGCATTAGTTTAAGACTAGTTATGATGGGTAAATCTATGTAGCGTTCATGATCATTAAATTAACAAAATATTTTCTCTGTTCATGGTGGGTAGTCACACTCAGTGTTATTAAGAAAGAATGTATCATGTAGTTGCAAATTTACAAAATTAACAGTCGTATACATATACATACATATATATATATATATATATATATATATATATATATATATTAGTTTTACAACAAGGTAGGTATGAGAACCCATATGGGCATCAACTACATGGGTAATGGTTATTCAGACTACCCAAAGGATATTTGTGAATTACAAAAGCACATGTGTGTATGGATACAGAGTGCATTTCAGGTTATGTGTTTCAATATGGTGCTTCCAGGAATACAAGCAAAGCAGGGACCTGTTCAGGTTTTGTAACAGGGAAAAACACATGTACATTATATGAAATAACCAGTCTACTAATACCCATACATGATGAGCTGTTATAATGATACATTTAGGTCATGAGTATACAATCATTTTTTCCAAACTATTTTTCATGGGCACAGCCCAATTTTCTCAGTATGAGATAGAATGATGAATATGCATTAATGCAGTCGAGACAGCATGAGTGGAAGTTTGGATAGACTTAATAGCACAAAAGTGATGGCAATTAAATAACATATTTTTGAACTTGGTTACTGGAATGAGTGTGTATTTGAGAACACATAAACATTTATACTTTGAAACCACTATTACTATATACTGCAGATGTAAACATACATCTTCCTTGAAGAATTCAATCCCTATAACTTCTTGAATTCTAGTTAAGAATTATTATTATTTTTATATAACAGGGTATAACTTTGCTTCTGTGTTTTTGTTCAAAAAGCTTATTCAAAGCGTTCACAGTACTCAAACCAACAATAGATACATGCATGTCATATGTGAGGTGAAACAAGCATACATATTTAATACTTGCTTCATGTATCATCAGAACTGATTTGTAACAAGGGTTACAATGTGGGTTTGTTCACAAATGTATTATCAGGTTTATATTTTAATTCTTTTCATCATTTAGTGGTATTTTAAAATCATAAAATAAGTCATATATATACATATATATCCACTAGTTATTATAAGGTCAGATCATACTTTAATATGGTGAATTCAAGTGAAGTTTTACTCTAAAACTGTCTATTATCTTTCAATTTCAAGCAGCAACACATTTAGCAATTATCAATTTTTCTTTTAATTGTTTCTCCTCAACAGATCATCCATGCCCTATCCATATAAAATTGTCTGTAAATTAATCTACATGTGGTTTTAGATTTACCGGATATAATGCCTAAAACAGGAAACCAAATGGGTGTTTTTCTCACTTGTTTTGGAATCCAGATCTAAATATGAGTTACAAAGAAACCCGAGGAGGTGTATCAATTTCTATAGATATCGGTGGTTTCATTCATACCACAGATTTATTTTGTTTTTATTATTTTGGCATATGAAATATAAATCAAAGCAGGTGCGATTCTAAGTTTCAAATAATGAAGGCAAAAATGGTTTAAGGAAAGTCGAAAAATTCAATCACACAAGTAAATCAAAATGAACCAAAGAACAAAATCCACCAGCAAGTCAAACTTAGAACTAAGATTAAACACGCAGAACATCCCAGGCAACCAATACAATAAACTATTATTTTCTAGTTTAATCGAAAATCAGATTACTTGAAAACATGATTAATCGTGAGTGAGGTGCTCACATTGAAATAGCGATGATTCTCGTCCAAAAGTAGTGGCCATGGTTGGTCGATTACAGCTGTGATGGGTTTGAATATGATCACTAAAATTGGAAGCGGCGCGCCATTTGGTGGAAGGCGGTGGCTTCAAACAATGGTGGCCACGCCGAGGAGGAAGACGGCGCTTGCGGCGACTCGGTGGACTAACTTTACTAGGGTTTGACGATTTGGGGCAAGGCTGACTACGAAGAGGGTTGCGATAGCCATTATTTCTAATATGCGGAGAAATTCCGATTTTAGGAAAAACAGGGTTTTTGGCCATAATAATTTTAGAAAAGAGGAAAGTGATTTTTGGCTGGTGGAATGAGAATGAGATGCTTCTTTTATAGAAGGAAATTTGTGCGGATAAGAATGAAGTAATATCGCTAGGTATTAGCGTAGTGCGTATTTTAATGTGGTAGGTCGGCATAGGAATTTACTGAGGTAGGTGATGTATGGTTTAAATTAAATAATATATTCTACCCCGAATTACCGATAAATGCTCAATATTTGAACCGTCAATACAACCCCAATCGCAACAAATATATATATATATATGTACCTTCTCGACTTTACGTCTTGATTCCACTAAAAATATTCTGATTGTAATCCAACTTAGTGCATACGATGTTAATTTAATTTTAATTTATTTGTGGGTTCACCGATTTCATTTGCCCACTGATGACTGTTCGTCAAAAAAATAGATTTTCAATCTCTTTATATATACACATATTCAAATCAATTTTCCATATATTTTGATAATAAAATCTTCAATTTGTTTCACGTCAACAAATGTTTATTTTAAAATTCAACCATCTATATCTTTCTATCTAATTTGCAATCCAATTCGAATGTGAACCAATTTCAATGTAAATATTCAACAATGAATATTCGATCCTTAACCAACCATTCTGAATTCAATTCAGACTCAAACAATATATTTGATTTTAAATTTCTAACTCTAGTATCAATATAAAAATAGATTGTCTGAAATCAAATCTTTTAATTAACTTCTCGTTCCTATTGTCGAAATTTTTGGGACGTTACAGGAACATCAGTTTGAACTGGATATTCTTTCCCTTTCGGCTCGGAAAAGATACCCTCTTTGGCTAAAGCCTCCGTTGGGCCTAGGTTAGCAGAAGTACCTAAGGGATCAGGATTGGTTCCCTCGATGGCATGAGAACTACCAGCAGTATAAGGCTAGCCACCACCATCTTTATTAGAACTATCACGATGATTTTCTTCATCAAGGTCAAAATCATCATCACCACCCTCGTCATCATCAACAACTATATCTTCCTCTTCCCCATTAGTGTCTTCGGGCAAGTCCTCAATAAATAGGAAGTCTCGAGCTTTGTCATGTTCTTCTTCTGGATTTCAACTCACTTTTTGGTTAAATCGATCCTTTCCATAACACTACTCCGTATAGCAGGGGCGACATAAGAAAATCCAATCTTTGGGAATCTTTCGAAGTTGTCGGAAAATGCAAGGAAAAGGGTGTCTTTGTAATATTCATAGCAACCTTTTGGAAGTGAATTTTTAGATATTCATGGATCTTGCTATTGGTTTCATAAATTATCTGCCTCACGCCAGATAGTTTGTCATCACTCTTTCTAAGTTTACCAGCGTGATCAACCGCTATCTCTACCAGCTTACTCTCAAGGGTTGGAACATGGTCAGATAGAAGATTTCTAGCCTGTCTCTCCTTTTCAAGATCCGACTCGGCTTTCTCAAGAGAGGCCTTTAGTCTCACACATTCATCATCACTCTTCTCCTTCGCTGTTGTCAAAGGGTTAACTTTAGCTTTCAAGGCATTATTCTCCTCCCTAATTCGGGTGGAAGACGAAGAATTTGATCCTCAAAGCAAGTGCCATCTTTTAATCACCTGAAAAGAAGGAAAGCCAAATTAAATTTTGCATGAAACCAAAAATAAAAGGAAAATTAAGAAAAATAAGACTATACTGAAAATTGTTGCTTGACGAGATGGTGATAAGAATTTTCCAAGTCTTAGGACGTAGAAGGCAGCAAAATGTTAGCAATGTTCGTAAAAGAAAGAGAAAGCTTTACAGTTTCATCAAATCCCCTAATCATTGGAGGAGGTCTAGAGGAACTAGCATGTTTGGGAGAAGAACGTCTCATTAGCTCTAGTTCTACTAAGTTTAGATACCCAAGAGAATCGAGTATCTGAATACGCCCAGAAAGTCACTACCTAGAGTCATTGTTTGAAAAGGAATGACACTAGTGGTCACACTAATAGAGGGAGCAACAAGATCAGTAGCATAATGCTTACTAGGCTCAGTAGCAACAACCTTGAGAAAATAAATGGAGGTAAAAAAAACTCATCCTTTTCCTTCTTAGGGGTTGGTTCGTCAGTAGTATGGCAGTATTTCCCTTAGCTGCGGCATTGGATTAAGCTAGGGCATCCAGAGTAGATTCCCTGTCAAAAGTTTGAGAAGTTGACTGAAACAATCATATAGAGGAATGAAATTAAAAGGATTGGATATATAACAAGCTCTTACAAATAAGGATGAAAAGTTACCCCTATATGAAGATCTAGGGAATAGAGGAGAAAAGTTGGTGAATATATAAGATCCCAAAAATGTGTGCTTTTTGCTCGGAAATTGAAGGGGAGGTTTTCCTAAAATCTTTGTCCCGGGAGGAAGAAAGTAATATTTTTGAAGGTTGCCCAGGGTTAATAAGAGATCCCTTTCCCAATGTCTTGGCAGCCTTATAAGTAGCATTAACGGCTCGAGCTTCTTCATAACTAGGTCCCTTCTTTTGGAGGCAGAAACTGAAGATGAACAAGGGTTAAACAATGCCTTGAAAATAGTGTAATAGATAATAAAGAGCGGAGCTTACCTGGTGTGGTAAATACATTTATGATACCTAAAGGATAACTGATATAGAAAAATTGCTTCTCCCAGTCTGAGAATTGGGAAAGATTGTTGCTAATCAACTTCTTCTAAGGGTTCGCGTGAAGAATAGGAAAATTTGTCCTTTTGACTACGGACAATCGTAACAAATAATGCAAAAGTTGGGGGTTGAGAGAAGATTTTCTAGACTTGAAAGCTAGGAGTTCAAGGCATAGAAGGCAAGTATATGTATTCAAAGTCAGCTGAATGGGAGCCAAGTTCAAAAATTGTATGAACCTTGAGATAATGTCTGGGAATGGGAAGAAACCATCATGCTAGATATGGGTGGCCGAGTATGCAAAGAAACCTTCTGGTGGATCCTCAATGGTATTTTTCCCAAAGGAAGGTATGGTATGAATTCCGGTCATGAACTAACTCTTAAGAAAGACCTTCACTTCATCTTAAGTTCGGATGAAAGAATAACGCAGAATGTTTTCCATCTTTGGGTTAAAGGAAGAAAAGTGGAATGGGTTTGATGTACCAACAACTTATTTCATAGGTGACATTATTCCATAAAGCACATTAACACAATAATTTTGTATAAGAAAAATGGATCATTCGCAAGCTTAAAACCATCATATAATCTCAATAACATTAGCTACCCTACATCTCTAGGGAAACTGAAACACCCCACCTCCGTTATGGTCACTCTCAAAGGGAATGCCCTAATTTTGGTGGAGGTTTATAAGTACAAGTCACAGATATACAAGACAGATATAAGAACACATATTTGTAAACAGCGGAAGAACAACAAACTTTTTTTTCATAAAGTCAAATACGTGTTACAACAACATCCTTTCCAAAAACATAACATAACACTTTCATAATCTGTCTTGAGTACATTATTTAAAGAAGCATAAATAAAACATAGATAAACTGCAAAAGCCCCATAGTGGATTGTCCAAAGCCATAGTTCAAAACAGGAAAGTCCAAGCAATACATTTCTCTTCTTCAAGCTGGATGTTAAGGTTGGTCAAGCTGTTGTGTTCCCTCCCTGTGGACCTGGGGGGGAAACGGAAGAAAAGAAGACGAAAGAAAAGTAGAGTCAGACATAAAGCCTGAGTAAGTCTAGTATTATTTTGTCTATGAATAAAGAACTGGGTATGATAAGTATAAACAAGAAGTGGGCAAGCACAATAAACTTGGTTAAGTTGTCTAGGGTCGAATATACTATCGTACCCCATGTTAATCTCTGAACCCATATAAACTAGTTTCCAATTTGCACCCCATAATCGGGGTGATGTGATCCATTCTATGATGATCGGCTCCTACTCGCAAAGTTACATGTGTCTTACGGCCCCCGATGTCTATAGTTACCTATGCTGGTCCCACCATGGGGTGTATCAAGTCCCATAGTGGCAACCCGACACAACCTTAGAGTGCACAGGTATGCTACTGGTGTCCAGTGCCTTATTTTTCTGCGCCGGAGTGCGTGCACGCCCGCACTCCGTTAGAACCTACACTGCTACACCACCGCCGTCGCTTTGACCTCTTACAATCAGCCCAGTAATTGTGCCCCACCCTGCCTAGTTTCAGGGTATCCTGATACACCTTTTAGGGTTACTGCTGAAAAGGGTCCCCCGTTACTAGGTTTTCTATCTCTAGCCAACATGCTAAGTTGGTTAAGTGTTTCCTACCTAACCCCCACCAGTCCGTTCAGTTTAGCATGTTCTATTTTGATTAAGTCTTTAGTTCACTTAATCCTATCAATCCTGACTCAGCCTTAATTGTCTTATTAAGGCCCTGACCTCTCACATTAGACAGGTATTGTTGTGGCTGCCTGTTGCCGGTTGGTTCCGGGCAGTCTTACGCCACAACTCAGTCTAACCTCGGGTCCTTACTGGGCTCCATGTTTAACCTCCCACATTGGATAGGTATTGTTGTGACTACTGGACAGCCGGGCGGTTCCGGGCAGGTTTACATCACAACTCAATCCAACCTCGGGTTAAACACATCGTATGTTCTACATTTACATATCTTGTCATTCTTCTTTATTTCTTATATGTAAATATTTGCGGCCCATTATTAAGTTAATGGTGTAAAGATTACACCAATCACGGGCCCAACCCATAATTGAACTTGGGCCCTTCTATTTTATATTTTCATTCATTAATTAATTTTAACCCAACGTTATTTTCCCTCGTTTTACACGTCCGTTTATATATATATTGGGCTTAGCCTTTTAAAGCCCAATTTAGCCATGCGAAAAGGGGAGGCTTATGGCGTATACACAAAGAGGGGAAGGTGAGCGCATGAACTTGCAATACGACGTTGGAAATACAAAATAGAAATTGGTGTACTTGCATAGTGGTAACATAGGTGACATGAATCAAAGCATGTGAACTTGCATAGGTTTAACTACAACATGAACCTATATTCTTATTTAGGCATAATGTCAAACATAAGCATGTCATAAATATTTCTAGCATAAGCATAGCATAATGTCAAACACAAGCATGGCATAAATACTTTTAGCATAAACACGGCATAATGTCAAACATAAGCATGGCATAAGTAAAGTTAAATTTGTTCATAGCATAAACATAAACAAGTCATGTTCATAAGGTTTCTACATGTTTACAAAGGGGATACTTTGTTACTAACACAAAACATAGTTCAACATAATCATGATTTAAGTCTAATCACATAACAATGGTATAAATATACTTATGCATAAATATTCCTAATCATGGTGTTTGCTTTAAAACTTGCAACAAAGGATTTTTGAGTCTAACCTAGCCATGTCTCACATACGTCATCATATAATTCTTTTAAACAAGATAGACTTAATCATGGATTTCAATTATGCCAAATATCATTCATAGCCTAGCCATATTCATTGCAAAAGCATGACTTAATACATGGATTATGGTGTCAAAATTCCAACATAGTTTCATATGACCTATAACAACCAAACTTGTTTCAATTACTTGCAAAATGATTTATGCACAAAAATATACATCGTGATGGCATGATAACAAAGCCCCAAACTTGCATGAATTTCAATCAACTACATACATGTAGCTTCAACATAGACTACATAATTTGCGCAATATTCCAAACGTATACTTGCATAGAACTACCGCATGTAGTTCTTTATAATGAATAACATAATTTTGCACAAATATGAATTACTTTATTATCCCAATTCAAGCATACACATCAACACAATTGTTTATTCATACCAAAGTAATACTCTACTTACAATGGTTGCGGCGAATTCTCTAATTAAGAGATATGATTCCTATGTTGAATTGATTGGCTTTAGGTTGCTTGAATTGCTTTAGGCTTTAGAACTTTCTTCCTAATTCTCTCTCTAGTTGGCGGCTACTCTTTGTCGTTCCTCAGCAACATGGCGGCTATGTTCTTAATTTGAATGAATAGATTAGGGTTTAGTCTAGGGTTGTTTATATAGAGGTTAGGAATTGATTAGGACCATTGATGTTGCTAGGTTAGATCGTAGCCATTCATTAGATAGAGAGACCAATTAGAACCCGCCACCTAGCCCTAGTGACAAAGCATACCACAGAAATTCGACCAAACACAGACCTGGCCAGCCAGGTTGACTGGGCTCGACCAGGTCGACACCCCTGTCGACAGGGCTGTCGACAGCCCTGTCGACATGGGTAGCCCAGGTCGACAGCCCAGTCGACCTGGGTGGCCTAGGCGGGTGTTTATCCGCCCTGGCCCACTGGGCCCGATTTTTAATTATTTTATTCTGTTTGAATTTTAAATTTAATTCAAAACTTCCGAAGGCCATATCTTCTTCATACGGACTTCGTTTTTTGCAAACTCGGACTCTATTTCGCGTATTTTTCTGAGACGAACGCAATGGCGTATCCCGTTTCCCTTAGTTCTTTGATTTCAGATTAATTATACTTTAATTTGTTAATTTTCATAGTTATAGAATTTTCGGGGTGTTACATTCTCCCCCACTTAAAAGGATTTCGTCCCCGAAATCTTCAAGTTAGGAGGAATGTACATCCTAACATCCAATCATCCATCTACTCATCCATCAAACACGAGCATCCACTGTCCTTAAAAGACTTCTAATGCTTCATGATCGTATGCGAAGTGTGTGTGTACATGAACTTATCTAATGCAAAATCAGGCGGTCTACTGATTCAGTTGACCTCCTTAATGCGAATTATGTAAGTGCCATGAATCCATTATGTATGCAAATTTTCCTATTCATGATTCTACATGAGTGCATAATCATTCAATACAAATGCAACATCCACATGACAATACATTAATGTTCAACCATATACGAATGCAAACATATATGCATATGCAATATGAAGTGACTGAGCCGATCTAAAACCTAGATTGTGTGTGTATATGCAACCACGAGCAACGACTAGCAACCACTTGCAACCACTTGCAACCATCATCCATAACATGTTTCAACTACATGTTTCCATCCAAAAAGATTCTATCTAAAAGATACGGTCGAGGAAATATACCTAAAAAGATGGATAAAAGCGCAACTTAAGGAAAAAGAAAGATCAAGGATGTACCCTCGAACAGAAAAGGGTAGGCAGTACGTATTCTAGCTTCAGTTTCCCAAGTCGCTTCTCCCTCGGCTTCGCTCCACTGAACTTTGACGAGCTTAACTTCGCGGTTGCGTAGCTTCTTCACTTCCGTTCCTAAGATGCGGGTTGGAACTCTTCTTATGGTTGCTTCGCGTTCCACTTCGGCCTCTTCGAGTATATTTGGCTCTACTACTTCAGCAGACTCATGCAGACATTTTCGGAGATGTGAAACGTGAAAAACGTTGTGGACTCCAGCCAACTTCTCGGGTAGCTCTAATCTATAGGCCATTTTCCCAATTTTCTCGACGATTGGGAATGGCCCTACGAATCTTGGTGCTAGCTTTCCTGTGGTTCCAAAACGAACAACGTTTCTTAGCGGTGATACCTTGAGAAAAACTCTGTCTCCAACCTCGAATTCAAGGTCAGTCCTCCTCTTGTCGGCATAGGACTTTTGTCTGTCTTGGGCCGTCTTCATCCTTTTTCGTATTAAGTCTACTTTCTCTGAGGTCTCTCGGATCATATCTGGTCCAAGTACGAGCTTATCAGTAGACTCCCACCAACAAGTGGGCGATCGGCACGGTCTTCCATATAAAGCTTCGAAGGGCGCCATTCCGATGGTTGCTTGATAGCTGTTGTTGTAGGCAAATTCCACCAAAGGAAGGTGGTCTTCCCATGTCCCTCCGAAGTCAAGGACGCATAGCCTTAAAAGGTCTTCCAAAACTCTGTTCACTCTCTCTGTTTGGCCGTCGGTTTGGGGATGATAGGCTGTGCTCAAGCATAACTGCGTTCCTACTGCTTCTTGCAGACTCCGCCAAAACTCGCTGGTGAAGATGGGGTCTCGGTCACTAATGATGCTAGATGGTATCCCATGGAGTCGAACAATTTCCTTAAGGTAAAGTGATGCTAGGGATGAGGCAGTTCTTTTACTTTTGACAGGCAAAAAGTGGGCGCTTTTAGTAAGCCTATCCACTATTACCCAAATGCTAGTGTTGCCTCTCCTAGACCTAGGCAGCCCATCGATGAAGTCCATTGAGATGCTATCCCACTTCCACTGCGGGACCTCCAGTGGATGTAACAGTGCGCCAGGCTTTTTCTGTTCCGCTTTAACCTGTTGGCACACCATACACTTAGAAACGAACTCTGCCACGTCCTTTTTCATGCCGTTCCAAAAGAAAGTCCTTTTTATATCTTTGTACATTTTATCTCCGCCTGGGTGTATCGTCATCTTGGAATGATGCGCTTCCTCGAGAACCTTCTTTACTAAATCTTTTGTCTGTGGGACGCATAGTCTTCCGTCTCGCCTTAGCAAACCCTTATCGTCGATGGAGTATCTGTTGAGGTGACTTGAAGTCTCACCCCTAATTATCCTATCAATCATTTCCACAAGCTGAGGGTCTTCGCGTTGTGCTGCCCCTACTGAATCCACTAAAGTTGGGCGCACTTCGAGAGATGCTAGCAAGCCCGGTACGAAATCGGAGGAGGAGGGCCTAAAGTCGAAGCTGGCTATAAACTCTAGGCTTTGTCTTTCAACAAACAACGGGCTTAGGGTCAATTTCTTTCGGCTCAACGCGTCTGCCACTACGTTGCCTTTGCCCGGAGTGTAGGAGATTTCGAAGTCGTACGAGGCAAGAAACTCCATCCATCTTTGTTGCCTCAAGTTAAGATCCTTCTGCGAGAAAAGATATTTCAACGATTTATGGTCAGTGTAAAGTTTGAACTTCTCACCTAGGAGATAGTGTCGCCAAGACTTGAGTGCAAAGACGATGGCGGCTAACTCAAGATTGTGGGTTGGGTAGTTCTTTTCGTGCACTTTCAACTGCCTCCCGCCATAAGCTACCACCCTTCCTTCTTGCATTAAGACGGCGCCTAGCCCTGTCCCACATGCATCCGTATAAACAGTGAACATCTTGCTCCCATCTGGCAGTGTCAAAACTGGGGCTGTTGTGAGAGCCCTTTTTAGTCGTTGGAAAGCAAACTCGCAATCCAAATCCCAATTAAACACTAGATTCTTCTTGGTCAACTTCGTGAGCGGAGCTGAGATTTTCGCAAAATCCCTTATAAACTTTCGATAGAAACCTGCTAGTCCTAGGAAGCTTCGGACCTCAGTCGCATTCCTTGGTGTCTTCCAGTCCTGTACCGCCACTACCTTAGCAGGGTCCACTGCTAACCCTTGTTTGGATACTATGTGCCCAAGGAACCTCACCTCTTCTCTCCAAAAGTGGCATTTGGAGAATTTGGCTTTTAGTTGATGGACTCGCAAAGTTTCCATGATTGCCCTTAAGTGTTGAGCATGTTCCTCTTCACTCTTTGAGAAGATAAATATATCATCTACGAAGACCACTACGAATTTGTTGAGGAAATCTCTAAATACCCTACTCATCAGGTCCACGAAGTACGCAGGTGCATTTGTCAAGCCGAAAGGCATGACAAGCCATTCAAAGAAGCCGTCTGGGGTTCTGAACGCCGTTTTATCGATGCTATCTTCAGCCACCCTTAGCTGATGAAAACCGGTTGCTAAATCGAGTTGGGAGAAAACAGACGCCCCTACAAGCTGGTCAAATAAATCGTCAATTCTAGGGAGAGGGTGCCTATTCTTTTTCGTTAGCTTGTTGAGCTCCCTATAGTCAACACATAGACGGAGTGAACCATCCGCCTTCGTAGCGAACACCACTGGAGCGCCCCATTCTGAAATGCTCCTCCTAATGAACCCCTTTTCTAGAAGCTCTTTAATCTGTTTACTGAGCTCTTTCCTTTCTCGTGGAGCCATATGTCTAACGGGCAACGCAACGGGCTTTGCATTATCTACAAGATATATGCGGAAGTCTATTTCCCGCTTTGGAGGCAAGCCCTTCACCTCTTCGAAGACATCCGGATATTCCCGGACCACTCTAACTGATTTCAAATTTTCAACAGAGGCATCTAGCGATTCAAGATAACTAAGCATAACCGCATACGAGGGATTACAAGAAATTTCCAAAGTATTACCGTGCTGGGTTAGGAGCCTAACAACCCTTTTCTCACAATCAAGGATGGCCCCATTGCTGGATAGCCAATCCATACCCAAAATCAAACCATACTCCGAAAAGCCCAAAACAAAGGCACTACATTTAAATTCTACGCTTAGGATAGAAATTTTCAATTCCAAACAGATCATAGACAAATGAGCTGGGCTCCCAATTGGGTTTGAAACAATTAAGGGGTCCTCTACCATACTAGTTTTTAGGTGCAGAGATTCTACTAAAGCAGACGAGATAAAGGAGTGTGATGCGCCAGAATCAAATAAAGTGCGAACGGGGTGATCATAAAGATAAACTACACTTTCTACGGAAGTATTTATACCTCGCTGTTGCAGAGGTGGCGCTTCTAGCACATGGACCTGTGCCCCTGGGGTGGATCCAGCCCTCTGCCCCTGTCCTCGTCTCTTTGGGCAGTCCTTAGCCCTATGGCCCGTCTCACCGCAAGAAAAGCACCCACCATTCTCCTTGGCCTTCTTTTTCCGGCAGTCCTTTACCAAGTGCCCCACTTTTCCACAGAAATTGCACTTCCTCTTCTCTTTGTTGCTTTTCCCGCCCTTCTTAAAGTCTGTCTTCTTGGGCTGCAAACCCTCTTTCTTCCCTTGAGAGCTTTCTGCCTTCGTCTCCTTCTTGCTCTTATCCTCTTCATTCAGCAATGCCATTTGCACCAATCTTTCATACGTGGCTCCCATGGGTATATGGGTCATGGCCAAACTGTGTAATGGCTCATTCAACCCTTTGACGAAACGGAGAGCCTTCTTGTGCGGGGTGTTGACTAGGTCAAGCCCAAACCTAGCCAGCTCATCGAACCGATTCACATACTCTCTGACTGTCTTGTCCCCTTGCTTAAGAAATAAGAATTTTTCCAACTGCAAACTTCTTTCCGCATCTGAGAGAAATTTAGTCTCAAACCTTGCCCTAAAGTCCTCCCATGTCTCCACTGGTCTTTCAGCATTAGTGACTTCCCACCAGTAGGAAGCCTCGCCCTTCAATAGCCACACTGCCAACTGTACTTTTTGTCTATCTTCTACCTCAAAGATGATGAATAGGTCCTCAGTTTCTTTCAGCCAATTTCTAGCTGCTACGAAGGACTCAGTTCCATGGAAATCCCTTCCTCCCATAGCTTTAAAATCTTTACATATCTTAGCAAACGTGTTTCCCCGAGGAGGAGGTGGAGGAAAAGGTGCTGCTGCAGCTGGATGATTTCCTTCCGCTGGGGGAGGAGGAATGGTAGGACCTGGCTGAGTGGCCCTTGCTTCTAAGAACCGTCTAAAACAACCAAGTATTGGCACCCCTTCCGGCAAGTTAAGTTCTTGGGACATGCTGAAACAAAAAGGATAGATTCAAAACGAAGGATAAGAGATAGTTCCTATGGCTTTGGGGGGGTGGACTTTGCCTTTTTAAAATAAAATAATATTTTCTTTTAAAAATGCTTCTTTAAATTTCCCTTGTGAAAATAATTTTTCAAAACTTTTTATCTTATCTGGTAAACCTATGCTCTGATACCAAGTGAAACAACCCACCTCCGTTAGGGTCACTCTCAAAGGGAATGCCCTAATTTTGGTGGAGGTTTATAAGTACAAGTCACAGATATACAAGACAGATATAAGAACACATATTTGTAAACAGCGGAAGAACAACAAACTTTTTTTTCATAAAGTCAAATACGTGTTACAACAACATCCTTTCCAAAAACATAACATAACACTTTCATAATCTGCCTTGAGTACATTATTTAAAGAAGCATAAATAAAACATAGATAAACTGCAAAAGCCCCATAGTGGATTGTCCAAAGCCATAGTTCAAAACAGGAAAGTCCAAGCAATACATTTCTCTTCTTCAAGCTGGATGTTAAGGTTGGTCAAGCTGCTGTGTTCCCTCCCTGTGGACCTGGGGGGGGGGGGGGGGGAAACGGAAGAAAAGAAGACGAAAGAAAAGTAGAGTCAGACATAAAGCCTGAGTAAGTCTAGTACTATTTTGTCTATGAATAAAGAACTGGGTATGATAAGTATAAACAAGAAGTGGGCAAGCACAATAAACTTGGTTAAGTTGTCTAGGGTCGAATATACTATCGTACCCCATGTTAATCTCTGAACCCATATAAACTAGTTTCCAATTTGTACCCCATAATCGGGGTGATGTGATCCATTCTATGATGATCGGCTCCTACTCGCAAAGTTACATGTGTCTTACGGCCCCCGATGTCTATAGTTACCTATGCTGGTCCCACCATGGGGTGTATCAAGTCCCATAGTGGCAACCCGACACAACCTTAGAGTGCACAGGTATGCTACTGGTGTCCAGTGCCTTATTTTTCTGCGCCGGAGTGCGTGCACGCCCGCACTCCGTTAGAACCTACACTGCTACACCACCGCCGTCGCTTTGACCTCTTACAATCAGCCCAGTAATCGTGCCCCACCCTGCCTAGTTTCAGGGTATCCTGATACACCTTTTAGGGTTACTGCTGAAAAGGGTCCCCCGTTACTAGGTTTTCTATCTCTAGCCAACATGCTAAGTTGGTTAAGTGTTTCCTACCTAACCCCCACCAGTCCGTTCAGTTTAGCATGTTCTATTTTGATTAAGTCTTTAGTTCACTTAATCCTATCAATCCTGACTCAGCCTTAATTGTCTTATTAAGGCCCTGACCTCTCACATTAGACAGGTATTGTTGTGGCTGCCTGTTGCCGGTTGGTTCCGGGCAGTCTTACGCCACAACTCGGTCTAACCTCGGGTCCTTACTGGGCTCCATGTTTAACCTCCCACATTGGATAGGTATTGTTGTGACTACTGGACAGCCGGGCGGTTCCGGGCAGGTTTACATCACAACTCAATCCAACCTCGGGTTAAACACATCGTATGTTCTACATTTACATATCTTGTCATTCTTCTTTATTTCTTATATGTAAATATTTGCGGCCCATTATTAAGTTAATGGTGTAAAGATTACACCAATCACGGGCCCAACCCATAATTGAACTTGGGCCCTTCTATTTTATATTTTCATTCATTAATTAATTTTAACCCAACGTTATTTTCCCCCGTTTTACACGTCCGTTTATATATATATTGGGCTTAGCCTTTTAAAGCCCAATTTAGCCATGCGAAAAGGGGAGGCTTATGGCGTATACACAAAGAGGGGAAGGTGAGCGCATGAACTTGCAATACGACGTTGGAAATACAAAATAGAAATTGGTGTACTTGCATAGTGGTAACATAGGTGACATGAATCAAAGCATGTGAACTTGCATAGGTTTAACTACAACATGAACCTATATTCTTATTTAGGCATAATGTCAAACATAAGCATGTCATAAATATTTCTAGCATAAGCATAGCATAATGTCAAACACAAGCATGGCATAAATACTTTTAGCATAAACACGGCATGATGTCAAACATAAGCATGGCATAAGTAAAGTTAAATTTGTTCATAGCATAAACATAAACAAGTCATGTTCATAAGTTTCTACATGTTTACAAAGGGGATACTTTGTTACTAACACAAAACATAGTTCAACATAATCATGATTTAAGTCTAATCACATAACAATGGTATAAATATACTTATGCATAAATATTCCTAATCATGGTGTTTGCTTTAAAATTTGCAACAAAGGATTTTTGAGTCTAACCTAGCCATGTCTCACATACGTCATCATATAATTCTTTTAAACAAGATAGACTTAATCATGGATTTCAATTATGCCAAATATCATTCATAGCCTAGCCATATTCATTGCAAAAGCATGACTTAATACATGGATTATGGTGTCAAAATTCCAACATAGTTTCATACGAACTATAACAACCAAACTTGTTTCAATTACTTGCAAAATGATTTATGCACAAAAATATACATCGTGATGGCATGATAACAAAGCCCCAAACTTGCATGAATTTCAATCAACTACATACATGTAGCTTCAACATAGACTACATAATTTGCGCAATATTCCAAACGTATACTTGCATAGAACTACCGCATGTAGTTCTTTATAATGAATAACATAATTTTGCACAAATATGAATTACTTTACTATCCCAATTCAAGCATACACATCAACACAATTGTTTATTCATACCAAAGTAATACTCTACTTACAATGGTTGCGGCGAATTCTCTAATTAAGAGATATGATTCCTATGTTGAATTGATTGGCTTTAGGTTGCTTGAATTGCTTTAGGCTTTAGAACTTTCTTCCTAATTCTCTCTCTAGTTGGCGGCTACTCTTTGTCGTTCCTCAGCAACATGGCGGCTATGTTCTTAATTTGAATGAATAGATTAGGGTTTAGTCTAGGGTTGTTTATATAGAGGTTAGGAATTGATTAGGACCATTGATGTTGCTAGGTTAAATCGTAGCCATTCATTAGATAGAGAGACCAATTAGAACCCGCCACCTAGCCCTAGTGACAAAGCATACCACAGAAATTCGACCAAACACAGACCTGGCCAGCCAGGTTGACTGGGCTCGACCAGGTCGACACCCCTGTCGACAGGGCTGTCGACAGCCCTGTCGACATGGGTAGCCCAGGTCGACAGCCCAGTCGACCTGGGTGGCCTAGGCGGGTGTTTATCCGCCCTGGCCCACTGGGCCCGATTTTTAATTATTTTATTCTGTTTGAATTTTAAATTTAATTCAAAACTTCCGAAGGCCATATCTTCTTCATACGGACTCCGTTTTTTGCAAACTCGGACTCTATTTCGCGTATTTTTCCGAGACGAACGCAATGGCGTATCCCGTTTCCCTTAGTTCTTTGATTTCAGATTAATTATACTTTAATTTGTTAATTTTCATAGTTATAGAATTTTCGGGGTGTTACAGAAACTATGACACATTATAAGTCACTAAGGTTAGGCATTTAACGTAGTACACTTATGATCGTGCATCACTTACGTATGTCTAATAGTGGTTATACATTTGGTATTGTCCATATTCATTGTTTTGACATTAAAACTAAAGGTAGTAGAGGATACCAATGTCGGCAAGGTCAAAACCAAGATTGCCCAAGTCCGCGGTGTCAGCCTAGCCAAGACTAAACATTTTATTATCAATATTAAGAGACCTAGTTAACATTAAAAAAGGAAAAAAATGAAATCAAAATGAGTTGGTAACAGGATAACATTGAGTCTTTTGGCACCACAATTTTTTTTTCACATTCATTAAGGCTTTTTTGTGAATTTTGTATCTTGAGCTCCAGAACAAATGTTCAGGGGATATTTGAAAAAGTTATCTTTAAACACCATTGTTGATCATTACAGCTACTCCGCGTGAACGGATTCATTTTAACAGGGATAGGAACTTATAAATATTGATCAATTTCATACTTAATTTAGAAGGACAGATTTTCAAATTCTTGTTTAATACTTATAGAGATAATCAGGCTTGAGATCCTGAAAGAACTTATGGGAATTCCAAAGAACAGTAATCTTGTTTGAAGCATTGTTCCTTACAGGTGAAGAAAGGAAAAGGAATAAGAAAGAGATTTTATACCAAAAGCACTCTTCAATCTCAACAGAACAGACAAGAACAAATCAAGGAGCCCAAACAATTCAAGAATACCAAAAGACGAGAAATCAAAGTACAAGAATGAAAGTCAAAGTTCGACTTGGAAAGTCGAAAATACCCCTTCATTAGGGAGGTAAATGTTACTACCATATTTCGACACCAAAACTGAATTATGGTGAAGGGGTAATGCAGAAGCACATAACCAACACCAAAATCGAAAGAAGGAAAGAAAATATCCCACAATATATGCTATCGATACCAACACATGAAGGAAATATTGGTACCGTTACCGAAGATGGTGACAAAGTGGTTTCAATACCGAAAGCAATCAACCGAGATTTGGCACCAAAAGCGCACAATGTGACATCGAAAGCAGCAATCCAGAGTGGTTTCGGTACCGCTATTAAAGGCATTTAATATGGTTTTGGTCCCGAAGGCACACCTTACGATACCAAGATACAAGGCAGGATTAGGATGGAGAAAAGGGAGCTATCGATACTAATTTGCTTAGTAATGGCAATAGGAAGCTACATAAAATTCATCGGAAGAAATCCTAAAACCTTGCTATCGCAGAGCCGACACTAGATCCAAAAAGGTTGGAGTAAACAGAAGCTCATGGGAATATAGGTTATCCACACTAAAGCGCTGACGATAAAGCAAAGGCGACATCTAAATGTCATCAAAGTAAGTAAAAGCTCAATAATTACTGTCAGAACTATGAGATGGTATCGATGCCGAGAACAGATATGAAGGCTAACCATACCATCCTTCTTGGTATCGATACACAATTTGAAGCAATAACTGAATCACGAGGCAATAAGTACTAAGACCTAGGTTCTGAAAGAAAAATAGACTAAAAGATAAAGCTCAGAAGTAAAAAGAAGGCTGAAACCAGGTCCCAACACCGAAAGCCATCAAGGCGGCCGATATCAGGATTACTTGCCGAACCCAAAAGTGTCTTCCGCTGGATGTTGTAAAAAGGGGGCCCATTTTGCCTATAAATGAGACCCTAGTGTTCTCATTTTGGGGGACTTTCTCATTCTCCAATCTTGTAATATTTTCTTAGAGAGTAAACCTTAATTTCTAAATCAATTTAGGGCTTTTACTTAGAAACTTCTATGTACTTTATAAAGTCATCAATAAAAGAGAATCAATACTTGAGATTAATGTCATGAATTTCCTTATCATCTATGTCGCCAATTTTCTCATTGCCTTCCCCACGACAAAGCTTCATGCATAAGCTAAATTACCCAAAATGCCTTTCTATAAGCTATTTGGCTTCCGAACTTGCATTGCACTTGGGGAACCCTTATCCTGAGGTAACTATTGGCCTTTGAGTAACGTAAGCGTGATACTCACCTCTTGAAGGAAGAGTAATTAATCTTCAGGCTCAAGACCTTGATATGGAGGAAACAGTGAACTAACTCAAGCTTGTAGGAACTAAATAACCCCTTTTGTTCCCCTAAGTCCACATCCTTAGACCTCATTCTGGTGTTGACGAAAAATATCGTCAATAGATGGTTAGATTAGCATAACTTTCAAGTTGAGAATGAACATCCTGCTGGTTGAGATTGAATAACTTCAAAAGTTGTAATGGATTCGGTCGACCGAGACGATTTTGGTTATTGTCGCACCATGACAAAAGGGATAGAGTACAGTAGTGTTCTGAGCCTGTACTATAGCCGTAGGGGCATGATACTTGATTTTCTCCATATAGTATGGATATGTATTACGGTGCTTTCCAACATCTGGACTTAACCGTGGAGATACACACTTCCGCTATAGATCTTTCGAATCAAGAACCATCATGATGGAATCCAACATCCAATAGGAGCTTTGCATTTTTAGCTGGGGCATTATGCAGTCTAAGATTGATACGTTTATTTGTGAAAGTGATATCTACACTATGCATTAGTGATAATAAAAAAGAAATTTCGCATATCAAGCATGTTTGGCTATTATAAGTTAAATCTCTATTCTTCGGTTTGTGCTTGCATTGTGTGATGGGACTTGAGTCTTATAATAGCTTTATTTTTCAAAAAGGCATTGCGAGTTTTTATGATTGGTATTCATGTGGAGAAAACCCATTCCGTGTTATATGGCGTGGTCCCATGATTTACCCAACTTTAAAATAAGGTAAATAACCGTTTTTGGTTCTCACACTAGTCACATGACTGACCTAGAGTTTATTGTTTTCCCCTGAACTCTGGGTACCCATATTTAATGGGCATCTTGTAGTTTAGATTTTGCAGATATTTTATAGAGTAGGATTCCGGATTGAAGCTAGAGTTGTGTCTAAAGCATTTAATAATCTTCTATTGAATGTAATTATATTTCCACTGTTAGTTTATGTACTCTGATGTAACATTGAAATGATGTTAATGAAAATGTTTTATTCAGTTCTTATTAGTCGTAATCCCAATTGGTACATCTTATTGATCGGTTTAACTTGATATGACGATCGATTTGAATCGTCCAAAAAAGCAGGTAATCATAATTTTTTCCTTACCACTATTTTCCTATTGCTAGAACATAATAATTATTTTATTGTATTTTCTTCTTCTTGGTTAATCGTTCTATTTGTCGATGGTAATAAAAAAATTCATATTCTTTATGTTTGATATTTCATGTTTTGTAATTTAAGTACCTGTTTAATTGTTCATTTATATTTCTTTTCAAATTTTGGCTTATGTTTTTTTATTACTATTTAGTTGTTAATTTAATTAGTTTTGTTTCAAACTATATTTGAACTCCAGTTTATCTTCCATTGTCTCGTTCTTTATAACTCACTATGATTTTAAAATTAAAGTTTCATTGATTTTCAAACCAAATCCTTGAGGTGGACATGCACACTACACACATGTGTGCTCGTAATAATTTATAATCAGTTACACTTTTCTAATTCACATCAACAAGCAAACACTTAACGAAAATATATGAGGACAAAAGACATAATTTTTTGCAATGATGAAATGACCCGAACTTCCCGGGTAAGGAAAGCCCGGATTGAATTGAGAACAAGCCACAACAGAACGCAGACAGAAGAACATTTCATTGCTTATTACAACAATTACATCAAAATACAAGAATATACAGAGTTTGAATGAATAAAATACATTCAATAAATATCAGAGATTTACAATACATTACATAGCGGCGGAAAATAATACAAAACACAACTGAAGGAGATACATGGATACAAAGCTTTCCGAATATCATTTCAGCTGTAAACCAGGATCCTGTGAATATAAATCTACAAAACCAAAACTACTAGCTGCCCGTGCGGAAAATGAGGGCACCCAGAGTTTAGGTTAAAACAATAAACTCCAGGTCAGTCATGGGACTGGTGTGAGAACTAAAACAGTTATTAATCTTTATTTAAAGTTAGGTAAATCAAGGGACCACGCCGTATAACACGGAACGGGTTTCCTCCGAAGAATACCACTGCATAAAACAAACAGCGCAATGCGAAATAAAGAAAAATGAAGCAATTATAAGACCCAGGTCCCATCATACACTGCAACGCAAGCCGGAGGATAGGGTTTTTACCTTATAATAGCCAAAGAATGCTTGATACGCTAAATTTCATCTTTTGATTTTTAATCAGACTACAATCGTAAATTAGTAAGAGAACGATTCCCTAAGTATTAACCCCGAAGGCTGAAACCAACATCACACCAATACCCAGGAAACCACCCATCTTAGCTCGTTTCCAGTTAGTTTCTAATTTTATATACAATCATAAATATCAATCATAGATGGCATGGGTACCATATATCATGTCGCCAATACTAGGCTCTACAATCAAAACCGCAAAGTCACGTATTTGGAAGTTGTATTTCCATCTGCGAACTGAGGCAAAAGATAGTCCTCACCGATTCGAGACAATCTAGCCCATGTCTCAGGACCCAGACACATGTGAGCCCTTGGATCGTCAGGGCCGGTCCACCGATGTGGATAAAAATGCCTGAACACTGCGTTTCCCCGCCCTTTGAGGCGTAAATGAGCCAACGAATCACTGCATCGGCTTCATATAGTCACCGATATATCTGAGGCGCCTCGCAACAGAAACAACCACATAAGTCAAACTCATCAGGGCGTGTAAAACCACTGACGCCACTTCTAACTGGAAGGAAACACATGTCCTCCCCGAGGTCCTTCTCCCGTTTCTGGTTCATAACCAGGGTGTGAGGCTCGCGAATTAACGCTACACAAAGTTGTGCCACAAAGGTTGTACTTTGATCATCAACCACAAGACTCTGCTTTTCAACAGAAGCCTTGATCATTTGCATCTTAGCACGCCACACAGGCAGACCACTCCATGCAGCTGATATCCATCAATCACACTGAATGATATCCAGTGTCAGACACACAGTCCGTCTACAAGTCCGTTATGAGTCTGAATGAAACTGGAGGCACCTAGTACCTCGCATATCCATCGATCTCCAAGTACATCTGAACGACCACTAACTGATTCCCTCCTTTTGGGTGTACAGCCCAATCAAGATCATCAGTAATCACCCAAACGACGTGAAGACCTCTGGTCCTCGACCACCGTCTTCATCTTCGCCTCATCGTCGAATCAGTTATTCAGAATGGGATAAACCCGGTCTTTCTAAATAACTCGCGTATATAATAAACAAGTGTTACACAAACACAACATATGCCTCATTCCAATTCATCAGTCACTAACCATAAATTAGTAAGGGAACAATTCCCCAAATATTAACCCCGAAGGCCGAAACCAACATCAGATCAATACCCAGGAAACCATTCATCTTAACTAATCTTCAGTTAGTTGCTAAATTTCACACTCTTAGGGATAGGTTCCCATAAATTTTATCAAAGATGAATTCCTTAAATTTATTCTTTAATCTTCTTTTGAATATCAATTCAAACCAAATTATGGTTTATCCAAACTAGCCGGGATTAACGAACCTTACCGAAGTAATCACTTGTTTTAATTTCCCAACCCCAACCTATTCATCCTATGAAGTAAAACTGGTAATACTTCATATCTAACACAACGGTGTTATCGGTAAATTCAATTACCATTTCACGTTCAAATCTAATTAAAGATTTAACTATCACCTGGAGCAAAACTGGTGATACACCATTCTCGGTCTTTTCAATCTAATTAAAGACTCCTTAAAACTCCACTTAGTTTTAATCTTTAACTGGGTTAAAGAATCAATGTCATTTAAAACACGGTTCACGATAAACCCATTCCATTCTATCAGCTTTTAACCGTAAAATAGCATGTGAGCAATTCCCTAAGTATTAACCCCGAAGGCCGAAACCAACATCAGATCAATACCCAAGAAACCATTCAACTTAACTAATCTCCAGTTAGTTTCTTATTTTCTTAACTTCGTTGGGTCTAAGAACAGTATTATTGTAGATACCGTTCATGACAACCCAAAATCACATTCCATTAATTATCGGGTTAAAAACAAGTGTTATTTAAAACACGTTCACGATAAACCCAAAAATCAATTCAAATTCAATTCCAATTAAATACCATTTAATTGATACACATCATTAAATCTAAATAAAAAGATTTAATCTTTTTCTCAAGTAGGCTTAAGAACAGTGTTAATGAAGACACCATTCACGACAAACCCAAATCACATTTGATATTAAATATAAGGCACTGAATAGAAAATATATCGGCTTATATTCAATATCCAATTCTACGACCAACAAATATCTTATTGGAAATAATGATATAAATATATCTTTCAAATTTCCATAACAATATCTGTATGATCACGAAATCCTACATTGAAATATTCCAAAGACAATTTCGATTCCAATCCATTCCAATTCAATTATAAGAAATTCTGGTTATTTTCAAAACCATTTCAAATCTACTTTATTTATTTTAAAAATAAATAAATTATTATTCTAGTTCAAAACTAGTTCATTCCGACAAAAATCTATTTTTATCTTTTCAAATATGGAGTTTTTCATACCAATTCTTCCCAAATAATTTCTTATGATTTTACACAAATTATTACTATTTTTAATAATTTTATCAAGGCCCGTACAGTCGATTTCCATCATGGCCATCGAACTGCACTTACAGCGACCTTTTCCGAATTTGATTTGGACATAATTCCAAATCCAACCGTTAGATTTCAAATCTCTAATATTCGTTAGAAAGCTCTTTTTGATACGAACCCAAGGTTCCGGTTTTAGGAGAATCCGACGGTCGGATCTCTCGCAATGTCCATTCGAAGTCAATGGTCGAAATTAGCTAACTGCCGCAGCGCGGCGCGTTCTATTCAGGCCATTGTATATATAATATAAATATATTATATATATTTCGTCGATTTCCTTTCAAAACGTATTTTATAAATCGTTTTAAATTCGTTTCCAAAACAATTTCAACTTCATATTCAATTTCAAATCAAAATTGAATATTCCATTATAAATTCGTTTTAAATTCATTTCAAATCGATTTCAATTCAAATCCATTTCAATTCAAATCGGTTTCAATTCAAATCAATTTCAGTTCAATTTCAATACGTTTTAAATTCAATACAAACGATTTCATTTCTATTTCAACCTAATTCGAATTTCAATTCTTTTCAATTTAATTCAAATTTCAATTCTTTTCAATTTAATTTGAATTTCAATTCTTTTCAATTTAATTCGAATTTCAATTCTTTTCAATTTAACTCGAATTTCAATTCTTTTCAAAATACCAGATTTTGAAATCACTTTCGATATTCATTATAAAATGAATAAAATCGATATAAAAATCATTCACGTCAAAATGGCGTCAATCTAATCAACATGGCTTTTATTCAACACATGAATGTTTATTCTATTCAACACATGAATTTATTTTCAATTCAACACATGAATTTATTTTCAATTCAACACGTGAATTTATTTTTATAATATTCCTTATTTTCCAAATTGGAATGAGGCCCAATCAATCACCATATAATGTTAATTATATGGATTCTCTACAACACATGTATATAATAGCAACGATAAATAATCAACCATCATCCAGAGTGCACCACACAACTACTTAAGCATTAAATATAAATAATTAACGCTTACACAGTCTGTCGACCAATCGATCGACATACAGCTAAATAATTGGGATTAGCGTACGCCAAATATCATCCCAATACCCGTGTGGGGTATCAAATTAACAAACACATATTTTTATTTGTGCAGTTGGGCGATGTGTTAAATTTATCGTCCTAATCAATATCAGTCAAATCAGTGTATATAAACAAATCTTTGATTTGTTTATTACTATTTATTTTATATACACGTTAAAAATTATATTTTTAGCTATAAAATATTTTCCACTGTAAAATATTTTATTTCATTTCACATCACACAATCAAATTTCACAACACAGAAATTAAACAAACAAGTCATCCATGGTCTGTGGACGACGGGTGTCGGATGCTACTAAACACCATCTGCATCCTAGTATATATTTCAACTGGAAAAATAAATAAAAGGTGATGAGTTCTCACCGAATTGCTAATCCAAACACCACGACTCTTTATATGTAGAAATCTTCGTCGTGCTCGCCTTTTGTCAATTTCTTTGTCCGTAGCCACTACATACATAAAAATCACATTTTTATATTGTTCCTATATATATAAAAATCACATTTTTATACCGCTACTATATAGATAAAAATTCTATTTTTATCTTGCTCCTATATAAATAAAAATTCTATATTTATCCGGTTGTTCATATAATAAAGATTATATTTTCTCCTCGCCATTCTCTATATAAAAATTATATTTTTATATTTCTACTACTTATGTAAAGATTGAATTTCTATTTCGCTACATATATAAAAATGAAATTTTGATTATATATATGTTACAAAAATCACATTTTTATTATTCTTACTATATAAAAATCGCATTTTTATTATTCCTACTATATAAAAATCACATTTTTATTATTCCTACTATATAAAAATCACATCCTTATTCATTTCAAAATCAAACCTTTCTTCTAATTAAAAATGAAATCTTTTCATATATAAAATCCATTCTTTTCTATTTCTAAAAATCGTATATTTATCTTCATAAATAAATTAAAAAGAAAATCAGATTTTAAAAGGGGTTAAAGCTAGATAAAATAAAGCAAAAACTCACCTTTCTTGCGAAAATTGAATCTCAGTCAAAGGGGGGTGTTGTGGCAGCCGTCGGAGGTCGGGGGGAGGGAGGAAGGTGGGGGCGCAGCTGTCGGCGGGCTCAGGGAAGTAGCGGTGGTCTAAATCGAGGTGGGCGGGTTTGGGTCCTCGTCGTTGAGGAATCGGAGGAGGAGGGGAAAACCGTCGGAGAGAGGAGGGGGGAGGCGGCGCTCCGCCATGGGGGTCGCGTCACGCGAAGGTGGAGGGGGGTAGGCGACGAGTTTTCTCTTCTTCTTTTTTTTTCTTTTTTTTCGATTTTGATTTCTGAAGGGAGAAAGAGTAAAGAAAAGGGGGGCTATATATATATAATATTTCATTTATTTTATCTCCAAAAAGCAACTTTTTCTTTCAAACTCGAAATCAAACCCACCGACTGTCGTCACTAACTAATTACCCTCATTCCGAACACAATGGATATGTATCATAGGCTGATTAGATCGTTTCGACCAGTTATCGTCAAAAATCAACATATAACTCTATATATTGAATTTGAACGTGCATTTCAATTTACCGGGGCCACGTACTTACTAGAAAAATTTCCGAGAAATATTTTCTAGCTTTGTATTGACGATACGGTCCTAACAAAACTGATTTCGTCAAATTCTGAGACCGTTTGAATAATGGTCATTTTCCAATCGATTGAAATCAACTGAAATTGGTCAGACGCGTTTTCCTTTGCCACGCTCACATATTGATTCGAAAAATTATGAATTTTGGAATCTAGCAATAACTTGACATCATGGATCCAACAAAAGTGGTTTCATCAAAATCTGAGGTCGTTTGCAAAATTTCCATTTTTAAGGGCCTGAATTCCATAGCGACTATTCAGAATTTTCAACTGGACATATCTTTTGATTCTCGCTATGAAATTTCGATTTTTCGGATTCGTTGGAAAGATATTCTCAAATAGATTCTAATATTTTTGGTTTCGCTAAAATCCGGTTTATTTTGAATCATGTACATTCATTTGAACTTAGAAATCAAATTATCGAACTACCGCGCCATTTTCAATTCCTTTTATAATTATAAATAATTATTTATATTCTAACGACGATCTATATAAATATATACGTTCGAATTCTATTCAAAATAAATTTATCGTCGATTTTATTTAAAATATTCATTTTAAAATATTCAAAATTCATTAAAATTGCCAAAATAAAAAAATTTAAATTGGCCCAGATTTCTGGGTTATTACAATCTCCCCCACTTAAAACTTTTCGTCCCCGAAAAGGAACAAAGCCGAAAAGTTGTTTAACTAATCAACTCAACTTTCATTATTTAATTTACGGCTTAAGTTCTTCAACTTTTCAGTTTCTAAGAACTTTTCAAATTTTTCAAAAATTTGGCTAACACCCTAAATTTTCGAAAAATTTCGCCATAACCTCCCCTGCACCGGGGACTTCGGGATATTTCATATAGCCTCCCATGGCCTTCTTCAATCCAAAAGAAAACGAAAAAGCCAAGCGGCTAGCCAATCGACTCATAAAATCATCATCACCCAAACAAAACAGTAAATTATGGTAAACATGTACCTATTTGTCGAGCAAACAATTTTATTCTCTGCTCTAGTCTCCTTGCAATGACCTGTTCAATGTAAGTACATGTATATGCAAGCAAATGCGATAAATTTTCAATACAATTTACTATTTGGTTCAAATTGGCTATATGGTTCAAATTTAACTAATTAAACAACAATCAAACAACACCACCATCAATCAATTAGTTGGTTATCATTTCAAATTCATAACTTTGATGTATAGGCAAAAATCACATTTTTGATGAAAAATCACAATAATAAGCCTTATCTAGTCTCGGTTCTCACACCAGTCTAATGGAGACAAATAGAAATCCCACTTTCTTCACTCGAACATAAATTCTGACGATGATCGATCAATCATCAGAATCATCTCTAGACGACTAGAATGTGATTCTATATCTACCCAATATATTAAAACTTTGAATACATGCGGATCAGACGTATACGTAAAATCTTTATATACTGGATATTCCAAATCAATATAAATAAATATTCAAATAAGAATAATTGAATTAAATTTTCAAAACAAAATTTGTTTTCATTTTCAAAAATGTACTCTTCACACTCGTTCTAGGATACTACTGATCCCATCTCTAACGAGTCATTCCCATCGGATATTACTAATCCAATATCCGATGGATTCTATCGTATGGTTCTAATGTGTCTTGTTCTCTGAGCTTTGTAAACCAAATCTTTGATACCAGCTGAAACGACCCGAACTTCCCGGGTAAGGAAAGCCCGGATTGAATTGAGAACAAGCCACAACAAAATGTAGACAGAAGAACATTTCATTGCTTATTACAACAATTACATCAGAATACAAGAATACACAGAGTTTGAAAGAATAAAATACATTCAATAAATATCAGAGATTTACAATACATTACATAGCGGCGGAAAATAATACAAAACACAACTGAAGGAGATATACGGATACAAAGCTTTCTGAATATCATTCCAGTTGTAAACCAGGATCCTGTGAACATAAATCTGCAAAACCAAAACTACTAGCTGCCCGTGCGGTAGTGGCGCGAGGCGCCCGAAGGAAGACCAGACGTGCTACAACCTAGGGATCACCAGTCTTTCGCTCTATAGGGATCTCGGGGGGGGGGGGGGGGGGCATAGCACAATTCTTCTTGGAGGAGGGCGCCAGGTGACTGATCCTGCCATAATTTACTCCTACCTATTCTATTGCACCGGCAACCACCAGCCCGGGCTCGCTGCCTATGCCAAATGATCCTTCTTTGGTACTACCTTCCTGGCTAGTCTTGCCTATGGAAATGCATAGTAAAACTGCTATGCACCGGGCCTATTAGCCCTGAACTCTTAGAATCATAAAACAAGTCAATGATTTCTTTAGCTTAAAGTCTCTCTTTTCCTAGAACTCACGTTAGAAATTAGGTTAAGCAAAGCCGTTGGAAAGGTAGATGACATTTCTGCTCTTTCGGTTCCCTTCCTTGAAGTTGAGAGCTTAGACCCGAGTTCTTTCTTTGACTTCTAGTATGAGTGTGCCAAGGCATTCTTTCAAGTAGCAAGGCCAGTATATTAATTGCTTACTATTCTTATCATTTCAAACATATTATTTCTAAGAATAGGCTCTTCCATTATACTAATATAACTAGATAAAGGAAATTTAGGTTAAAACAATAAACTCCAGGTCAGTCATGGGACTGGTGTGAGAACTAAAACAGTTATTAATCTTTATTTTAAAGCTAGGTAAATCAAGGGACCACGCCGCATAACACGGAACGGTTTTCCACCCAAGAATACCAGTGCATAAAACAAACAGCGCAATGCTAAATAAAGAAAAATGAAGCTATTATAAGACCTAGGTCCCATCACACAATGCAACGCAAGCCGGAGGATAGGATTTTTACCTTATAATAGCCAAAGAATGCTTGATACGCTAAATTTCATCTTTTGATTCTTAATCAGACTCCAACCGTAAATTAGTAAGAGAACGATTCCCTAAGTATTAACCCTGAAGGCCGAAACCAACATCAGACCAATACCCAGGAAACCACCCATCTTAGCTCGTTTCCAGTTAGTTTCTGATTTTATATACAATCATAAATATCAATCACATACGACATGGGTACCATATATCATGTCGCTAATACTGGGCTCTACAATCAAAACCGCAAAGTCACATATTTGGAAGTTGGATTTCCATCTGTGAACCGAGGCTAAAGATAGTCCTCACCGATTCGAGACTATCTAGCCCATGTCTAAGGACCCAGACACAGGTGAGCCCTTGGATCGTCAGGGCCGGTCCACCGATGTGGATTAAAATGCCTGAACACTGCGTTTCCCCGCCCTTTGGGACATAAATGAGCCAATGAATGACTCCATCGGCTTCACATAGTCACCGATATATCCGAGGCGCCTCGCAACAGCAACAACCACATAAGCCAAACCCCCCAGGGCGTGTAAAACCACTGACGCCACTTCTAACTAGAACGAAACACATGTCCTCCTTGAGGTCCTTCTCCCGTTTCTGGTTCACAATAGGGGTGTGAGGCTCGCGAATTAACGCTGCACAAAGTTGTGCCACACAGGCTGTGCTTTGATCATCAACCACACGACTCTGCTTTTCAACAGAAGCCTTGATCATTTGCATCTTAGCATGCCACATAGGCAGACCACTCCACGCAACTGATATTCATCAATCACACTGAATGATATCCAATGTCAGACACACAGTCCATCTACAAGTCCGTTCTGGGTCTGAACGAAACCAGAGGCACCTAGTACCTCGCATATCCATCGATCTCCAAGTACGTCTGGACGACCACTAACTGATTCCCTCCTCTTGGGTGTACGGCCCAATCAAGATCATCAGTAATCACCCAAACTACGTGAAGACCTCCGGTCGTCGACCACCGTCTTCATCTTCGACTCATCGTCGAATCAGTTATTCAGAATGGGATAAACCCGGTCTTTCTGAATAACTCGCGTATATAATAAAAAGTGTTACGCAAACACAACATACGCCTCATTCTAATTCATCAGTCACTAACCGTAAATTAGTAAGGGAACAATTCCCCAAATATTAACACCGAAGGCCGAAACCAACATCAGATCAATACCTAGGAAACCATTCATCTTAACTAATCTTCAGTTAGTTGCTTAATTTCACATTCTTAGGGATATGTTCCCATAAATTTTATCAAAGGTAAATTCCTTAAATTTATTCTTTAATCTTCTTTTGAATATCAATTCAAACCAAATTATGGTTTATCCAAACTAGCCGGGATTAACGAACCTTACGAAGTAATCATTTGTTTTAATTTCCCAACCCCAACCTATTCATCCCATGAAGTAAAACTGGTAATACTTCATATCTAACACCACGGTGTTATCGGTAAATTCAATTACCATTTCACGTTCAAATCTAATTAAAGAGTTAACTATCGCTTGGAGGAAAACTGGTGATACTCCATTCTCGGTCTTTTTAATCTAATTAAAGATTCCTTAAAAACTCCACGTAGTTTTAATATTTAACTGGGTTAAAGAATCAATGTCATTTAAAACACGGTTCACGATAAACCCATTCCATTCTATCAGCTTTTAACCATAAAATAGCAAGTGAGCAATTCCCTAAGTATTAACCCCGAAGGCCGAAACCAACATCAGATCAATACCCAAGAAACCATTCAACTTAACTAATCTCCAGTTAGTTTCTGATTTTCTTAACTCTGTTTGGTCTAAGAATAGTATTATTGTAGATACCGTTCACGACAACCCAAAATCACATTCCATTAATTATCGGGTTAAAGAACAATTGTTATTTAAAACACCATTCACGATAAACCCAAAAATCAATTCAAATTCAATTCCAATTAAATACCAATTAATTGGTACACTTCATTAAATCTAAATAAAAAGATTTAATCTTTTTCTCAACTGGGCTTAAGAACAGTGTTAATGAAGAAACCATTCACGACAAACCCAAATTACATTTGATATTAAATGTAACACCCCGTATTTTCTATGAACGTATAAGTAACAAATCAGAGGATAATTAATTTTTAAAAAATAAGAATCAAGGAAAACGGATTGCGCCATTGCGTTCGTCTCGAAATTCTGCTTGGATATGAGTCCGAGTTTGCAAGAATCGGAGTCCGTATGAGGGAGGTATGACCCACCGAAGTTTCAGAAATATTCAGAGTTCAAAACAGCTCGAATTCGAATTCAAAATTCGAATTTCAAACACAGAACACACTGGGCGGGAAATTTCCCGTCCAGACCCAGGTCGACTGGGGAGTCGACCCCCCAGACCAGGTCGACTGGGCAGTCGATCTGGGTGTCGACCTGGTCCCCGAGCCCATTTTTGGGCCAGTGTTCATTCTGATGTATCTAGTCTGATTTCTGTCCAGATTCATCTGCCTAAACCTATTTAAACAGCCCCAAACCTAGCCTTCTCTGCACACAATTCTATTCTGCTTCTATTCTGCCTCTGTTCTAAATAAAAATAAAAATGTCGTCGCTACTCTGCTGGAATCAAAACTAGAAGCTAATCAACATCAACCTAAGCAACTCAATTCAAACTAGAGATTAAAGCTTCTGCAACGATTCTACAACAATTAAAGTTCTTTCTTTAATCCAACCAAGGCAAGTATAGTTATTTTTCGATATAAACGTTAATTATGATTATGACATGAATTGTAAATCTGAATCTGAGATTATATTTGTTCTGTTCTGTTTAGATCTACCTTATTCCTTATTTCTTTCTGCTTTCTGTTCTATAGCCAGGCTACCACGAGCCTGAGCCAATCTCATAAGAGATTAACATAAGCTAAAATGTTTGGGACAGTAAAATGAATGATGCATAAATTGGGCATGACCAATAGGTGACTGATTTGAGGAAAGAACATGGACTGTAGCTAGAACATAAATCTGAGACATATGACTGGACATGTTATATTTATAACATAAAGGGTATTGAACATATGATTTGAGGACACGACATAAAAAGGCATATAATTGGACATAAATATAGACTGTATTGAACATATGATTTGAGATAAAGATAATATGGCTTAGGTATAAAGATTTACATGAAAGTAGGATATCTATTAATGTAAATTAACACCCAAGTAAGGGATCTTTGGGATATATGACATGCATAGTAATCGATGGCTATATTTGGTATAATTTATATATGGATCTTCTGTACTATGCAAGTTTAATAAAAATTGAAACATATGATATATGGTAAATTATGACCATAATCTGTGCTATGTAAATTTAATGCAAACATGGGGTATGTGATCATATTGTGAATCATGACTATTATTTATGTATGTGAACTTAGGCAAGATTTATAATTAGGCAAGATATGTTTGTGAAACTTTAAGGAATGATTAAATCTGTTATATTTGCCTAATTTGCTAGTTGTGCTTTATTTTCCTAATCTGCTAGTTCTGTTATATTGCCTAATCTGCTAGTTCTGTTATATTGCTTAATCTGCTAGTTCTGCTCTACTGCCTAGTCTGCTAGATCTGTTCATCTGCCAAATCTGTCATCTGCTAAGTCTGTTGAAAATGCCAAATCTGCTAAACTAAATCTGTTGAGATGCCTAATCTGTTATCTGCTAAATCTGCTAGTTTTCTTAATCTGCTGAATCCGTTAAGTCGCCTAAATCTGTTATCTGCTATGTCTGTTAAGTTGATATATTCAGTCCGTTATTGACATAATCTGAATTAGCTATGAATAATTGACATGTATATTAGGCGTGGGCATAAATGGTAAATTATTAATTAATTGGCCGCAAAGATAAACATGGCTAACTCGAGGTTAGAATGAGTTTGCGGCGTAATTCTGCCCGGAACCGCCCAGCACATCCAGTGGCCGCAAACAATAGGTTCTAATGTGAGAAGTTAGTCATAACCTGCTTGAAACCCGAGGTTAGACTCAGTTTGCAACAGAAATATGCCCGGAACCAACCGGCCTAACCAGTAGCCGCAAACTGTCAGTCTAATGTGAGAGGTCTGGACATTAATATTTAATTAATGAAAATCTGAGATAATTATGATGTCTAAAACGTGTTGGGCGGATAGGATTAAACCCACTAGACTGATGAATTTAATTAATCTGTTCCATGAATTTGTAGGCCCAATTTCAAAGTTAGACAAATCTGTAAATTTGTTAAATCCGTATATCTGATCCGTTAGTCTGAAAACTTATCTGATCTGTGAACTAGTTGATCTGAATTCTATATGTCTGAAACTTGTAAACAAGTTAATCTGAAATCTGTTAGTCTGGGACACAAGGTTAGGAGGGGAATTACTTGTGTCATCTGTTGTTTGGGACCCATATTAGTCGGTAACCCTTTCTGGTATCAAAACTTTGACCCAACAGTGGGTAGGGTCCGGGCACGCTTACTGAATTATAAGCGGTTCATTCTGAAAATGGCGAGGGGTGTTGATGGTGCGTTCCAACCGAGTCATGTGCGTGCATGGATCTCGGCCTGCCTCTGTGGATGTAAGACGCCGTGACATTTGTAAATAGGTCTGTACCAATTGGTTGTCACATTAGGGAGTGATACACCCTACCGTGGAGCTGACACAGGGTATTTATGTTTAGGGAGCCGATCGCTCGGGGTTGGGTTTTAGGGTACACTAAGTTCTGTCTATTTCTGTTGGTACCATCTGTTTCTGTTGGGTGGCAACACCCGTATGTTTCTGCGTGGTACCGTCTGTTCGGGTGGTAAAGGCCTAATTACTAGTGTACACCTAATTCTACATTCTGTTTCCGTAGGGATTAATCTGTTTCTGTTTCTGTACCTTCTGTTGGGGGTGGTAAAGGCCCATTATTAGCATTCTGTTTCTGTCTGTTTCTGTTCGGGTGGTAAAGGCCCATTACTAGCACTCTCTTCTGTGGAAATTATTCTGTACCCATTTCAGTTTCTGTTTAGACATTAAGGTGGCACCTAATTCTGTTATACTAGTATTAGTGCAGAGAAGTAAGATATAAATAAGAAGCATGGCTTAGTCTACATCATTCTGTTTCTGCTGTTTAACCTAAGTATATCTGCTGCTCTTGTTACGGCCATCTCTTATCCAGTTTTGCTTTCATTTCATTATTATTATTATTATTATTATTATCTGTTCATATGCTGAAAGTCACTAGACTTGCCAGACTTTATGTCTGACCCTTGTTGTTTCGCCTCCTTTTCTTCCGTTTCCCCCCAGGTTTTGTAGAAGGGAATACTCTAGCTTGATCCGGATTACTTCTGCTTGAGGTGCTTAAAGTATGGCTTGTCTTCTTCTGTGGGGATTATGATTTTAAACTATGCACTCTGAAGGCTTTTGTACAAGACTGATATTTTGTACTTGAATTCTGTTATTATGATTTGAAAGGATGTAACCATACTGATTTCTGTTTTCCGCTGTAATAAAGTTATAATTTTTCAAGTACTGTTTATCTGTCTTGTAATATTCTGTTCTGTTTACTAAAATGCTCCACCAAAGTTAAGGCATTCCCTTTGTGAGTGACCTTAACGGAGGTGGGGTGTTACATTAAATATAAGGCTCTGAATAGAAAACATATCGGCTTATATTCAATATCAAATTCTACGACCAACAAATATCGTATTGGAAATAACGATATAAATATATCTTTCAAATTTCCATAACAATATCTGTATAATCACGAAATCCAACATCAAAATATTCCAAAGACAATTTCGATTCAAATCCATTCTAATTCAATTATTGGAAATTCTGGTTATTTTCAATACCATTTCAAATCCACTTTATTTATTTTAAAAATAAATAAATTATTATTCTAGTTCAAAACTAGTTCATTTCAATAAAAATCTATTTTTATCTTTTCAAATATGAGGTTTTTCATCCCAATTCTTCCCAAATCATTTCTTATGATTTTACACAGATTATTACTATTTTTAATAATTTTATCAAGGCCCGTACAGTCGATTTCCATCACGGCCATCGAACTGCACTTACAGCGACCTTTTCCGAATTTGATTTGGACATAATTCCAAATCCAACCATAAGATTTCAAATCTCTAATATTCGTTAGAAAGCTCTTTTCGATACGAACCCAAAGGTTCTGGTTTTACGAGAATCCGACGGTCGGATCTCCCGCAATGTCCATTCGAAGTCAATGGTCGAAATTCGCAAACTACCGCAGCGCGGCGCGTTCTATTCAGGCCATTATATATATAATGTAAATATATTATATATATTTCGTCGATTTCCTTTCAAAACGTATTTCATAAATCGTTTTAAATTCGTTTTCAAAACAATTTCAACTTCATATTCAATTTGAAATCAAAATTGAATATTCTAATATAAATTCATTTTAAATTCATTTCAAATCGATTTCAATTCAAATCCATTTCAATTCAAATCGTTTCAATTCAAATCAATTTTAGTTCAATTTCAATACGTTTTAAATTCAATTCAAAACAATTTGAATTCTATTTCAACCTAATTCGAATTTCATTTTAATTCGAATTTCAATTCTTTTCAATTTAATTCGAATTTCAATTCTTTTCAATTTAATTCGAATTTAATTCTTTTCAATTTAATTCAAATTTCAATTCTTTTCAAAATATCAGATTTTGAAATCACTTTTGATATTCATTATAAAATGAATAAATTGATATAAATATCGTTCACGTCAAAATGGCGTCAATCTAATCAACATGGCTTTTATTCAACACATGAATGTTTAGTCTATTCAACACATGAATTTGTTTTCAATTCAACACATGAATTTATTTTCAATTCAACACACGAATTTATTTTCAATTCAACACATGAATTTATTTTTATAATATTCCTTATTTTCCAAATTGGAATGAGACCCAATCAATTACCATATAATGTTAATTATATGGATTCTCTACAACACATGTATGTAACAACAACGATAAATAATCAACCATCATCCAGAGTGCACCACACAACTGCATAAGCATTAAATATAAATAATTAACGCTTACACGGTTTGTCGACCAATAGATCGACATACAGCTAAATAATTGGGATTAGTGTACGCCAAATATCATCCCAATACCCGTGTGGGGTTTCAAATCAACAAACACATATTTTTATTTGTGTAGTTGGGCAATGTGTAAAATTTATCGTCCCAATCAATATCAGTCAAATCAGTGTATATAAACAAATCTCCAATTTGTTTATTACTATTTATTTTATATACACGTTAAAAATTATATTTTTAGCTATAAAATATTTTCCACTATAAAATATTTTATTTCATTTCACATCACACAATCAAATTTCACAACACAGAAATCAAACAAACAAGTCATCCATGGTCTGTGGACGACGGGTGTCGGGTGCTACTAAGCACCGTTTGCATCCTAGTATATATTTCAACTAGAAAAATAAATAAAAGGTGAGGAGTTCTCACCGAACTGCTAATTCAAACACCACGACTCTTCATATGTAGAAATCTTCGTCGTGCTCGCCTTTTGTCAGTTTTTTTGTCCGTAGCCACTACATATATAAAAACCACAGTTTTATATTGTTGTTATATGTATAAAAATAACATTTGTATACCTTTACATTATAGATAAAAATTCTATTTTTATCTTGCTCCTATATAGATAAAAATTCTATATTTATCCAGCTGTTCATATAATAAAGATTACATTTTCTCCTCGCCATTCTCTATATAAAAATTATATGTTTATATTTGTACTACTTATGTAAAGATCGAATTTCTATTTTGCTACATATATAAAAATGAAAATTTGATTATACATATTACAAAAATCACATTTTTATTATTCCTACGATATAAAAATCACATTTTTATTATTCCTACTATATAAAAATTACATTTTTATTATTCCTACTATAAAAAAATCACATCTTTATTCATTTCAAAATCAAATCTTTCTTCTAACCAAAAATGAAATCCTTTCATATATAAAAATCCATTCTTTTCATTTTCTAAAAATTGTATATATATCTTTATAAATAAATTTAAGAAAATCAGATTTTAAAAGGGGTTAAAGCTAAATAAAATAAAGCAAAAACTCACCTTTCTTTCAAAAATTGAATCTCAGTCGAAGGGGGGTGTTGTGGCAGCCTCGGATGTCGGGGGGAAGGAAGGTGGGGGTGCTGCTGTTGGCGGGCTCAGGGAAGTGGCGGTGGCCTAAATCGGGTGGGCGGGTTTGGGTCCTCGTCGTTGAGGAATCCAAGGAGGAGGAGGGTGAAACCGTCGGAGAGAGGAGGGGGAGGCGGCGCTCCGCTCACGGCGGCGCGAGGGGGGTTGCGTCGCGCGAAGGTAGATGGGGGGTAGGCGACGGGTTTTCTCTTCTTCATTTTTTTTCGATTTTGATTTCTGAAGGGGGAAAGAGAAAAGAAAAGGGGGGCCTATATATATATTATTTATTTTATTTTATCTCCAAAAAGCAACTCTTTTCTTTCGAACTCGAAATCGAACCCACCGACTGTCGTCACCAGCTAATTATCCCCATTCCGAACACATTGGGATATGTATCATAAGCTGATTTGATCGTTTCGATCAGTTTTCGTCAAAATAAACATATAACTCTATATATTGAATTTGAACGCGCATTTCAATTTACCGGGGCCACGTACTTACTAGAAAAATTCCCAAGAAATATTTTCTAGCTTCGTATTGACGATACGGTCCTAACAAAAGTAATTTCGTCAAATTCTGAGACCGTTTGAAAAATGGTCATTTTCCAGTTGATTGAAATCAACTAAAACTGGTCAAACGCGTTTTCCTTTTCCACGCTCACATATTGATTTAAAAAATTACGAATTTTGGAATCTAGCAATAACCTGACATCACGGATCCAACAAAAGTGGTTTCGTCGAAATCCGAGGTCGTTTGCAAAATTTCCATTTTTAAGGGCCTAAATTCCATAGCGACTATTCAGAATTTTCATCTAGACATATCTTTTGATTCCCGCTATGAAATTTCGATTTTTCGCATTCGTTGGAATGATATTCTCAAATAGATTCTAATATTTTTGGTTTCGCTAAAATCCGGTTTATTTTGAATCTTGTACATTCATTTGAACTTAGAAATCGAATTATCGAACTACCGCTCCATTTTCAATTCCTTTTATAATTATAAATAATTATTTATATTCTAACGACAATCTATATAAATATATATGTTCGAATTCTATTCAAAATAAATTTCTCGTCGATTTTATTTAAAATATTCATTTTAAAGTATTCAAAATTCATTAAAATTGCCAAAATAAAAATTTTAAATTGGCCTAGATTTCCGGGTTATTACAAATGACTAGTAAATGTTGGTCAATTTAGATAAATTTTATTATGATATAACGCTCACATAAACAGCACTAAACATTTGTTCATTGCAAACAATAAATGCTTTTTAACATACTATCCTTTCACACTTCTATATATTAGATTTTCACACTACTATATAATGATCTTAAATTCCACTTGATTAAAAAATACGTAAAAATAGTATAAAACTAATACGAGCACAATTTCATATTTCTTTGTTATTAAAATACTATATAGGGCCATAAAAAATTATGCAAGTCATTATCGCAAAGATGCATGACTTTAATGATAATTTACACAAACTAAAACCCCGATCCACGCTGGAAAGGTCCGTCTTTGGAATATAACATATTAATCACATCGGCAGGTTACAGAATATAACATAATAGATAAAATCAGAGAACAATTTACATCATATCGTTGTAGCGGAATAATAATCATCAACATCGGAGTTACACAATTACAGGAATCTACTTAGTACATAACGAGTTTCATCAAATAGATAAGGAGTCTACAGCAGAATCAAATATAAACATATATAAGGTAGTGTTTAAGAAATCAAAAGAAATGGTAAAAGATAAGTCTTCATCTTCAGCCAAAAGAGCACCCAATGCTAAGGTGCATGTCCAAAAGAAAGCCAATCACCTGTTCACTTGGTTGCCCATGTAGAAACATGGGTACCCGAGATTGTAAGGGAAAACAAACTACAAGTCAGTCATGGGACTAGTATGAGAAATCCTACAGTTACTTAACTTATTTAAAAATAAGGAAAATCATAGGACCATTCCTTATAACACGGAACGGGTTTACTCCATTGGATTATCAGTGCATTAAATAAAGTAAATCAATAAACAAAGGAATGCTTTTTAGAAAAATGAAGCCGTTATAAGACTCAGGTCCCATCACACAATGCAACGCAAGCTGGAGGATTGAGTTTTACCTTATAATGGCCAAATATTCTTCATACGCCTAAAAAAAAAATCATTTGGTAATATTTTAGTGTCTAAATGTTTTGGAAACAATTTCCAACATAAATGTATCAATCCTAGACGGCATAATACCCCTTTCTACACTGTCGCCAATAGTATACAACTAAAACCATATAATGTCGCATTGGAAATTGTATTTCCGTCATGAGTCAAGGCAAGGGATGCCTCCTTATTGGTTTCGAGATGCTCTATAAAATGCCTTAGGATTACATCCTTAGTAACCCTTGGATCTTCAGGGCCGGTTCACTCTTACTTTTGTAGACTGGTTATTCCTGAACAATATGTTTCCCATTCCTTTCGGACCTGTCACATGGCCATTGTCGACCAATCATATCCGAGGCGCCTCGCAATCCATCAACCACATAAGTAAAAAATGTCTGGGCTCCATTCCATTATACCATTTCTAGCTAGATAGAAACACATGCACTCCCTATAGTCACTGTCCCGTTTTAGACACATACCGGGGTGTGAGGATCGCGAATTAACACTACAACACAAAGCTATTATATATTAAAGTTGTTCTTTGATCATTAACCACAAAGATCTAGTTTTCAACAAAAGCCTTAATCATTGCTTCATAGCATGCCACATTGACAATTCATGTCATTCAACTGATGTCTACCAATATATAACCTCTAAGCTCATACGTATTAGAGAAGGGTGTTAAGAAAAGATAAAATTCCCCGCTACCTAAAAGATACACATTTAATAGAGATCAATCAATACGGAATGAAATCTAGTGTTAGACACACAATCCATTTACAAGTCCGTTCTAGGTCTGAATGAAACCAGAGGCACCTTATTCCTCGTCTCATATTGTAATGTCCTGTATTTTTCATGGTATAATAATTAATTTATTTAATTATGTAAATAATGGTTTGGTTATTTAAAATGACCAGAATTAAATTATATTGAATATTTAATTAATATAATAATTAAATAATATATTTAAATTCCAGAATAGTCGGAAATAGTAGAATTCACAATATTATGTGAATTGGATTAATTAGAATATATAATTCAGTTTAGAGTTGAATTATATTAATGAATTTATTATATTAACGACAGTTGAACGTATAATTTAAATTATAATTATAATTGAGCCCGTGATGGCGCAGCAGTTCGTAATTTCGCGATTTGAACTTCAACTGAATGTATAGGATTCATTTTAAATCGGATTTCTGCGAAATAAGAAACGTTCGGAGCTGGTGAAGTATATTTTTCTAATGGAAGAGAAAAATCGGGATTTCATTGTGTTGATTGTAAGTTATGTCCAAATCAAATTTTGCGAAAAGTCGCTATAGAATTCCTTTATAATTTATATCGATTTATTTATATTATAAACGGATTTTTAATATAAATTGAAAACTGATTTAATCTGGATTTGAAATGTCGAGTTATAAATTCAGATATGTTTATTTTGGAGCTGGGTAATATTCTATGTGAATATATATGAAAATATTTATTTATAAATATTAAATTTAATTGTTTTTTTAAATATATTTAATATTTAAATGGGTTTATTTAGAGCTTTAAAATAGCCATTTTTGTAAATGACCTCCGTTTTGACGGAACTAATTTTGTTGGATCCTGAATATTGAATTATTGTTATATTTCAATTTTCGTGATTTTTGGAGTCTGTATGTGGCCGTACGAGATTTTAATGTGAAAAATAGTCAATTATTTGACTTTAAAAATATGTTGTGTGAGCAAACGGATTTGGAATTCGATGAAACCAGTTTCGTTGTGTCCGTAACGTTGAACTGTAGCTGCATGCCCATTTTCATGATTTTTGGGTATCGTGTGTTCTCACATGGATTTTTAAGGGATAATTAAAAGCAGTAGTATGGTATAAATTAATAAAATATTCGAATATAAAATTATTATAACCATCCTATATAATACCCTTACAATCCTAAACCTAACTCATATTTTTCTCTACTGGTCAAACACCATTTTCGCTACATTTTACTTTTGGAAACCAAAACGTGTGAAATCCTCTTTCAAAAATACTAGATAAATCAAAAAAAATTCCTTAAATCATGTTATATATATATTTGAGATCCCTGCAGATGGAGCTTCACATTGATGTAGCATTTGCTGAGTTCGATGCTAAAGTCTGGCAGTTGGAAATTGGGTCGGTGGAAAATTTGGCTGAGGCCCAAATTTTAAATGGTTAAGTTTAATTTAAATTTAAATACCTGTGTAATATGTAAATTCAATAACTTTATCACACGACACCGGTTTTCAGCGAAACAAGATCCAACAGGATCAAATAGACGAGGGCTACACCGTGGAACAGACTAGGTGTGAATCAGAGCTCGTTACGATTTGTTGCAAAATAAAACATCCGTCTGAATCAAAGATAGTTAATTGTTATTTAACGATAACTGTCCAATATGAGTAAAACTCACCAACTCTACCAGTTTTATTTTTATAACATATATTTAGAATTGATAAATGATGATTGATTTCTATGCGTTGATTGTTTGATTGAATTGCTGATTGATTGGTTGAAAATATCGATATAGTTATATCCAATATAGTTAATCAAATATTGATTCTGTTTAGCAGAATATTTCATATTGAAATGAAATCGATGTTAATTATATTGTTTAACATCCGTGGATGCAAGGAAACAGGTTGGAGGCATCCAACTGGATTCCTCAACATTTATGTTACCGTTTTTCATATATGGTGATATACGATGTGAAATATAATCTGTTGTTGATGAGGTGTGTTAGAATGATATTGATCATTATTATTTGGTATTTTAAATACCATAAGAAATATTGGAATATGAAAAGGGAATTTTCAATGTTATATTGAAAAAGAGATATTTATACAATCAAAGGATTTTATAAAAATAAATATTTTATAAAATGAATAGAATTTTATAAAAGGAATTATTTAGAAAATAAATAAGATTTTTACAAAAAGAATTATTGGGAAATAAATATAGAGAATTATAAAAGGAAATATTTGTAAAACATTTACAAATACAATTGAAGAGGAAATATTTGTAAAAAAGTTACAAATAGAATTGAAACGGGAATATTTATAAAATAAACAGAATTATAGAAAAATAATTATTAGGAAATAAATAGGATATTATAAAAGGAAGTATTTTATAAAATGAATATAATTTTATAAAAAGGAAATATATGAAAAATAAATATTAAATAGAAATCTATTTTAACAGATAAAATGGAGAAGATTAATTTATAAATAATGTTTTATAAATTAAGTAAAATATTTATCATTTGATAAATTGAAATTATAAGTCTAAATTTATATAAAAAAGTGGAAATCGGTTTTAAGACCGATATTTAAAAATAGAATGTAAATGCAACATCCATAAAGGAAATTATAAAGGATCGAATATTAGTTAATCGAATTAGAGTTAATCGATTAGAGTTAATCGAATGTTAGTTGTTCGAATAAAGTTAATTGTATATGAGTTAATCAAATAAAGTTAATCGAATATTAGTTATTCGAAGAGAGATAATCGAATATAGTTTACTCGAAGAAAGATTATTGAATATAGTTTATTCGAAAGGGTGATTATCGAATATAATATATTTAAAAGGGAGATTATCGAATATAGTTTATTCGAAATGGAGTTAATCAAATATTAGTTATTCGAATAGGATTTAATCGACTGTTAGTTATTCGAATAAAGTTAATCGAATAAGAGTTAATCGAATAGAGTTAATCCAATAAAGTTAATCGAATATGAGTTAATCAAATAAAGTTAATCGAATATTAGTTATTCGAAGAGAGATTATCGAATATAGTTTATTCGAAGGAAAGAAAAATCAAATAGAGATTTTTTGAAAGAGAGTTACTTAAGGAAGTTTCTTAAGGATTTAAAAGGTGAACTTTGTCTATTTCGAGGTTAGAAATGTTGTTTAGTTAAGGTCTGAGAGGTAGTTATACCCCAACTTGAATGACTCCATTTTTAACTAAGGAATTGTTAAGGTTCGATAGTGAAGGTTAGTTAAGTAAATTTAGTTAATGAATGTAATATTTTAGTTGGCATAGCGATGTTTTGTTTAAACATCTGTTTAAATCCAATAAAGCAGTTTTGGAAATGTTTTCCAAATAAGAATCAGAAATGTTTTCTAATATAGAAAATAAGAGATGAGAATAAAAATGGAAACATTTTCCAATATTAATAAGGTATATTTTCTAAATTTAGAAAATAAGGATTTCTGTATGTATATGGAAATAGGAAATGGGTAAATGAATAAATTAATGATAAATTAATTTAAGAGATAAATGATGATTGATCGATGTTTGTACACATGTTTTTCTTTGATAGTTAACTCACCGACTATTGATGTTTTTGACCATTTTTCCATTGTCAGCACGGAGAGACCGATATCAGATTCATTATCTGAAAACCACTCTGTATGGGCGTTAGCATTACGATCAAATATGATGAAGATAATTGAAGACGGAGTTATGCAAGGGCTGTCCTGTTTACAGAATAGTAACTTTGGTTTGTCCAGTCCCAGGACGACCTGTATGGAAGAATGTCTGATGCAGTATATTTAATAGATCGTGTAAGCTGATCTCTTCAAACATATTTACATTTGGTGGCAGAGGAATTCATTTCTCTTAGCTGTATACCCATGGTATTTTTAGAGAAATCAATTTGTGATTGGTGGTTATGACGATGTGACATTCAAAGTGAATAATTGTGTGATCTGTCAGAGATAAGCATGGCCTCTAGCATCATAATAGAAAATGGTTTTAAATCGGGTAGGTCGCATGGCTAAGTGGTTGGCTGCCAAGTAGGGTGTATTTTCGTCTGATCTAGAGAAATTCCTTTTGCTTCTTAAATCTATCGATGTTGTCCCTTTCGAGAAATGGTTGCTGATCCCAACCGTTGGTGATAATACATTCGGTACACTCAAGCGTAATAAGTGACTAGTCATGTTTAGCCTGGGTTACAAGATGTTCTTGTTGAACCCGGTGTATTCCTCTCTAGAGACACACTGTCGGAACGTGGTCCCATACCTTGCCAGTTGGAATTCATTAACTATTAAGAGCCACGGTTTTTGATTATATATTATGTGTGTGGAACGTGAGGCGAAAGCATTCTGCTAGATGATTATTATATTGTGGTTGATAGACAGTATTATAATATCAAAAGAGTTTTGATATAAAGATTATCATTTCTTCCAAAAGGATTTTGAAAGTTGGATCAAATGTTTTTGATTCTCATAAGGGAAAAACCCGTTCCGTGTTATACGACGTGGTCTTATGAGATATTATTTATTTTCCCAAACTGTTTTAAATTGTTTACTCATATCAGTCCCCTGATTGACTTGGAGTTTATTCTGTTTTGTTTTACCTTAAACTCTTAGGTGCCCGAATTTGTACGGCAGTCAAGTAGTCAGGTTTTACAGATATACTTGGAGAGCTTGGAGTAGGAGGCTTCAGGATTATAGCTATTGTTATTTCCGATGTGTTGTAAGTGTTATACTCTGATAATGTTACTGTATACATATACTGATTTTATTTCATAGTTATGTATCTATTATATATTGTTCGGTCCGTTGTGAGATTCATGTTTACTCTGATGTTGTATGTTCTTCTTCTTTTACAAGCATTGTGAAGGATATTTTGAAATAATTTCAAAATAGAAGTGTTTAAAAAAGGTTTTGAAAGGGATATTGTATTGAACTCGCTTCAATCGCTGGAAAGTAATTTCGATGATGACTACGCAGCATCATCGGTGTTCATTTTTGAGTTGCAAGTGATGGATTACTAACAAAGAGATTGTTTTGAGAAAATCAAGTTGTTTTGAATCCTGAAAAGGAAGTTTGATTTTGAGAAAAACTAAGTGGTTTGAAACTCCTAGAAACTGTTAGTTTGAATTAAAACAAATTTAAAGAAATTTGTGAAAGAAAATTTGAATTGGATTGAAACCAATTAACTGGAAATTGAACTGGAATATAATATATCAAGTAGAATCAGATTTTGAATCGTGAGATAGGAATCTGAAATGGTATTGGATTGGTGAGTTAGAGTTTGAAATCAAGAATGAAACTCGAATTTGAAATGGAATTTGACTTGGGTATAAGTGAATGATTGGGTTTGAGGATAAAAACTGATTTGAAGTTTGATTGGGATGACACTGGTATATGCTGAATAAGCAGCAAATGGAAAGGATATAATGATAGGCTTGACAAAAAGGTACTAGTTTATATTATATATGGGTTTGAGATTTTGATGAGCCGAACTGGCAAGTCGCTTGGTTGGTTGATTTTATTTTTGGTTGAAGAAGGCCTAGGGAGGCGAGTTGGAGTTTGAGCTATTAACCAGTACAAAAGAGGTGCTGGCGAATTTTTTGAAAAGTTAATGTGTTAGAAAATATTCAGGATTTTTGAAAATTTACGTTAGTAGGAATGAATAAATATTTAATTGAAATTAAATTGGTTCAGTTGAAACTGAAGTTAAGAAGTAAACAAATAATTTTAACCCAGTTAATAGGGTTTGTTTTCTACCTTAGCAATTTCGAGGACGAAATTATTTTTAAGGGGGAAGAATGTAATGTCCCGTATTTTTCACGGTATAATAATTAATTTATTTAATTATGTAAATAATGGTTTGGTTTTTTAAAATGACCAAAATTAAATAATATATTTAAATTCCAGAATAGTTGGAAATAGTAGAATTCACAATATTGTGTGAATTGAATTAATTAGAATATATAAGTCAGTTTAAGTTGAATTATAATAACGAATTTATTATATAAACTACAATTAAACGTATAATTTAAATTATAATTATAATCGAGCCCATAATGGCGCGACATTTCGTAATTTGGCGATTTGAACTTCAACTGAATGTACAGGATTCGTTTTAAATTGGATTTCTGTAAAACAAGAAACGTTCCGAGCTGGTGAAGTATATTTTTCTAATGGAAGAGAAAAATCGGGATTTTGTCATGTTGATTGTAAGTTATGTCCAAATCAAATTTTCGAAAAGTCGCTATGGAATTCCTTTATTATTTATATCGATTTATTTATATTATAATGGATTTTCACTATAAATTGAATACTGATTTAATCTGGATTTGAAATGTCGAGTTATAAATTTAGATATGTTTATTTTGGAGCTGCGTAATATTCTATGTGAATATATATGAAAATATTTATTTACAAATATTAAATTTAATTGTTTTTTAAATATATTTATTATTTAAATGTGTTTATTTAGAGCTTTAAAAATAGCCAGTTTTGAAAACGACCTCCGTTTTCGACGAAACTAATTTTGTTGGATCCGGAATATTGAATTATTGTTACATTTCAATTTTCGTGATTTTTGGAGTCCGTATGTGGCCGTACGAGATTTTAATGTGAAAAACAATCAATTATTTGACTTTAAAATATGATGTGTGAGCAAACGGATTCGGAATTCGACGAAACCAGTTTTATTGGTTCCGAAATGTCAAACTGTAGCTGCATGCCCATTTTCATGGTTTTACGTATCGTGTGTGATCATAGGGTTTTTTAAGGGATAATTACAAGGAGTAGTACAATATAAATTAATAAAATATTCGAATATAAAATTATTATAACTAACCTATATAATACCCTTACAATCCCAAACCTAACTCATATTTTTCTCTACTGGTCAAACACCTTTTCGCTGCATTTTCCTTCTGGAAACCAGAAGTGTGAAATCCTCTTTCAAAAATACAAGATAAATAGAAACAAAATTCCATAAATCGTGTTATATATATTTGAGGTCCCTAGAGAAGGAACCTCACATTGATGTAGCATTTGCTGATTCGACGCTAGTCTGGTAGTCGAACATTCAATAGTGCGGCTAGGGCACACCATTGCCGGAGCCTTGGTGGTCGAGGAGTGGAAAGGAAGGGGGCGTTGTGTTTCTGGTCATGAGGCGCACCTGTCGGAGGTGTTTGGTGGATTACAGTTTGAATTAGTGTCAATTGTTACTGTTCGGGCATGATTTACTATTGGAGATTGCGATCCACTTCTTGGGTGAGAGTTGAATGTGGTGTATATGATGAGGAAGAGGAGCTTGAGAGAGGGTTTACGGTAGGACTTGCAAGATTTTTAATGAAGGAAGGTGCGAGTAAAGGGTGGAGGAAGCAATGAAAATGGCGGAGGAATTTCACTAGAACACGGATTTTTGAAGTGGAAGGAGTAACGGGTTAGGTATGAAGATGTGGGCCTGACATGTCTTGTGGGTTAATTGGGCCGGTGGAAAATTTGGGTGAGGCCTGTTGTATATAATGTAGTTGTATACACAATTATATGATTTTTGTTTGACGATAACAACCAAATAAATATTATTTTAAATGTGTTTGTTATTGTACTGTTACATCACATCACAGACAGAAATATAATATTACTGTTTTGAAAATTTGTTCTCTTTATTTCTAAACCAAATTAAAGACCTACTTTACAAGCCTCGTTAAAACCTTGCAATCCCCCTAGTGGGTAGCTTACAAGGAAAAAGAGTACTCATAAAATAGGCCAAGTACAAAACAAGAACTAGCTAAAATAATCGGAAGAAAATACATCAAAATAATAACATAAAACAAAGAAAGAAGGTTCATCCTCTCGGCCCACCTTGAGCCCAATTAACCCACCGCCAACAAACTTGTTCAAACTCATCAGTTTAACCGGCATCAGTAAGTTCAATACCCTATTTGCTAGACAGTTGTATGCTCCTCGAGTTCCATGCAGTCTTCGTTCCATATCCTTGAACTAGATCCACAATCTCTTTTTCAATTCTCAGAAGTAAAATTGAAGCGGACGATCTCTTGCTCTGAAAGATCCTCATGTTCCAAAGAAAGTAAATTGCAGTGGTGAATGCTCCAAAAGCTATGTCTCTGGTTTGATCTTTGTTTGGGAACCGCAAAAATAAATTATGTGCTTCCTCTTTAACATTAGCAAGTAGATCTAAAGGTATTTCTTAATTTCCTTTCAATGATTTCCATATATAAGAAGAATAATCACACTGAAAAAAATAAATGAGAAATTGATTCGGGATGATTATCACATAAAGGACACATGATATTCTCTATTGAACTAAAACGAAGCAGTCGATCTTTAGTATTTAATCTTCCCTGTACTGCTAGATAAGCTATAAAGGACATTCGTCTATTATTTTTCTTATGCCACACCACTGAAAATAAAGTATCAGATGGATCCTTAAATCTTATATACTTCCATGTTTTATGAAAAGAGAAATCACCTCCTTCACACCATTCCTAAAGACCCTGGCTTTGATTAGTATGAATTGGAATTGAGCTAATTTCTTCAATTAATTCTCTCGTTGCAGGGTGAATTTCAGGATGGAAAGCCTCATTTTGGATAATCGTATCCACTGTTTGCTCAGGATGCCCAATGATCTGAAGTCTATCATAACCAACAAGATCTATCATACATTTACAATTTATCCATGGATTAAACCATAGATAAGTATTTTCCCCTTTGAATATTTTGCTATTAAATAATTACCTTGAATTTGAACTTAATTTCAGAATTGATTTCCATATACTAGATGCATTTGGGTCAATAGCCATTGACCAGATTTTTTTTTTACAATATATGTTATGGATCCATCTACTCCATAAAGATGATTTAGATAGAAAATTCCATAACAGTTTCACACAAGAAACTTTTTTTAGGTCATAAAATCGCTTCAAACCAATCCCTCCCTCATCCTTAGGTTTACACAAGGTAGACCAAGCTATTTTATGTGCAGTTCCACCCAAAAAAAAATCAGCACATAAGGACTGCAATTTATCCAAAGTAAACTATGGAATTTGATATATAAGTAGCCAATATAAAATGATTGGGGTTAATACTGAATTGATAAGCTCAGCACGACCAGCAAAACTCAGTAATTTAGTCTCCCAACCTTGAATCTTGCTCTGCACTCTTTGAATCAGTGAATTACACTCAGAATAGTGCATATAATTAGATGATAAGGGGACTCCTAGGTATTTAACTGGCAATGTACCTTGATCAAATCCCAAAATATTCCTTATTTCTGAATGATTTAATACTGAAGTACCAAAAAATATTTTAGTTTTTGTAGCACTGACATTCAAACCTGCAAACATGCAGAATTTCTGATAAATCATCTTTAGACAGTTTGCATTTTGACATGAAGCTTTTCCAAATACCAATAGGTCATCTGCATATAATAGATGAGAAATCACAGGTTGAACTTGACTGCTAGGCTGAAAAGAATTAGAAATGATAGCTTCATCCATTAGAAATGTAAAATATTGCATAGCCAGAGCAAATAAGTAAGGAGAAAGAGGATCTCCTTGTCTTATTCTTCTTGTAGATGAAATGAAACCCTTTGGAATTCCTTGAATCATTATAGAAAAAGTAGCTGTTGTCATGCATTCATAGATCAGATTTATAAAGTGAGTAGGAAACTGCATACACTCCATCACATAACAAATGAATTCTCTATTCACTTTGTCATAAGCCTTCTGTTGATCTACTTTAACACTCATTTTTGGCATACCTGATTTCCTGAAGTCTCTCAACAATTCATGTGCAAGTAAAATATCGTCATCAATATTTCTTACTTTTATAAATGCACTCTGATTTTCAAAAATCAGAAAAGTGAGGAAAGGTTTTAATCTATTACATAAAATTTTTGAAAAAAATTTGTAATAGACATTACAATATGATATGGGCCTATAATGAGCAATTTCTGATGGTCTATCATTTTTAGGTATTAATGTTATAAAAGTATGATTTAAAGCTTTGGGAAGTTTTCCTGACTTAAAAATATCTAATAAAATTTTTAGCAAATCAGATTTTATAGTTTCCCAATGCACTTTAAAAAAATTAACACTAATACCATCTGGACTAGAATCATCACGGATAGAAAATACAGCTTCTTTAACTTCATCAACTTCAATATTCCTCACTAAATTTCTTTGGCCTTGTTCATTAATAAAAGAAATTGGTAGAAAACTTGGAAATCCAGATGAACTTGAGCCATTAAACATAGAAGAAAAATAATCAATGGCTTCAGTTTCTATATCATCAGGTTTATACAGCACATTCCCATTTGAATCAATCAGATCTCGAATCTGGTTGAAATATCTTCTATTTGACATTCTAAAATAGAAAAATTTAGAATTTGCATCACCTTGTTGCAACCAGGAAATTTTTGCTTGCTGTTTTAAACCTTTGAATACCATAAACTGAACATTATGAAAATCTCTTTTAGCATGTAGGTTTTCATTATACAAATGAAGGTCCTCAGGATGAAGATCCACATCTGATTCTAAAAGAGAGACTTTTTATTCTGCCAATGTAAGATTAGAATCAGTTCTACTTCTGGTTTTATTCCAATTTTAAGTTCTATTTTGCAGTTTTTATTTTCTGCAGAAACCGATAACTATAAAAAAAACCAAACCTTAGAACTTAAACCTCTTTGAATTGCATCATTATAACCATCATAACAACACCAATCATTTATATACCTGAAAGGGAATCCCTTAACCTCTTGAGTAGGAATAAGATCCAATAGAAAAGGATTATGATCACTTGATTTTTGTGGAAATGAGAGAGCTTTCATATTAAGAAACTGATGCAGACATACATTATTCACTAAAATTTTATCAATGTTAGTAGCTACTCCTCTTCTTCTCTAAGTAAAATTAAATTCCAAAGGCTTTAAATCAGTCAAACCTATTTGTATTAAGAATTTTTGGAATTCTCTTATGTGCTGATATGGAATTGGAGCTTCTCCTTTCTTATCATTTGGTAATAAAGGATTATTAAAATCCCCCATTAAAATCCAAGCATTTGAATAAGAAATCGATTCTCTAACAAGAGTTTCCCATAGAACTAATCTTTCTGCAAAAGTATCACTGCCATAGATAACTGTGAAATACATCATAAATCCACCTTGATTAACTGCCTTCACTGTCAAATGCTGTAGAGAAAAAGAAATCGGGTCTAGATGCCAAACCTTTGAGTTCCAAATTAACAAAATCCTACCTGATCTAAAGGTAGAATTATTTGTCAAATATTTCCAATCATTATGTAATAAAGAAGAAAATAACACCAAATTTACTGATGATAATTTGGTTTCAACTAAACCAACCATAGTTGATTTAGTCTTATTTAGGAGCGTGAATACTTCTTTCATACGAAAAGATGTATTCATACCCTTAACATTCCATGAGATTAGTGTCATTTAATAGATGAGAAACTCCTCGTAGCTCTTTTAGCAGGAGTATGGTTTTTAGGTATTGAGCTTTGCAAATAATTTGCATTTTTGTCAACCAAAGATGAAACTTCAACTTGCTTTCCTTTATCCTGATTTTTCACTTTATCTATATCCTCTATATGATCTGCAAGATTATTTATCATGTCTGAAATCAGAGTTTCTGGAAGTTTAGAAGAATTCAGATCTACAATATTGCCAGAGGGATTAACAGATTGAGATTGGCCAAGTTTTTGAGCTTCAGTGTTATCTGAATTTCCATTCCTTTGAGAATCATGCATACCATTTTGAGGTACAGGAATATCATTTTGAAGTACAGAATTATCATTTTGAGCTTCAGATTCATTATTTTGTGTTTCATTATAAATGTCAGGAGGTTTCCATCTTAGATCTGTGGATTCTTCATGATATTCGTCATCATGACCAAATAAACAACACTGAAGACATTTCAAAGTTACATATTCATACTAAACTTGTATTATTAAATTCTGACCATTATACATATGAATAGGAATTTCAGTTTTGAGCTCAGTTGAGGTGTCCACTAAAATTAGGACTCTAGCATATTTCGTGTACTTTTTCTCAGCTGTATTAACATCAATCAAGAGGGGTTTTGAAATAAAACTAGCCATCATTTGAATAGCTTCATTTGGCTATAACTCTAAAAGTAGATCTAATAATCTTACCCAGATCCGAACCACTGAACTTTGTTTACTGTTAAAATCAAAACTAGGGTACCAAATCTCAACAAACATTAATCTACCAAAGTAAGAATATATAGTACACTCTGTAACTCGATCAAAGTCCTCTTTGAGATCAAATTGAACAACAAAGTTAAAACTAGGAGTTACATGAACATTGAATGTACCAATTGGTTTCCAAACTTTTAAGACATATTCAATTATGTTTTATAGTAGATAACCTGAAATGGATCGGAATCAAAGCAATAGTATTCTTCCATGTTATCTCAGATTTGTTGTATATACTTTCAGAAATAAAAACATGATTTGGAGCTGGTTGCACAAACTCGAGCTTCCGTTTGCTCAGATCTGAAGCCAGATCTGAAGTTGATGAAGGATTTAAAACTGCATTTGGATGAGATTTATCTAGGAATAAAGATGTATTAATCGATTTGTTTTGATGAGAAAAAATAGACGTATTATTGTGGTTTGTTTCTGCCATTAAAGAGTTGTAAAACTGCAAAAAATCTCATTTATATATGAAATATAATATTTATATTTAAATAGAATACAACTGTTCAGAAATTCAAAAATTGACACTGTACTTTATTTAAATAGAATATTTTATTTCAAACATTTAAAAACAGTACAAATTTACAACTCCACTATTTGTACACTTCATTGTTACATTTCAATTTACAGACACATTGACACTGATACGTTGACACATTTACATATTGACATTTATATTTAGTTTTCTATCTTAGAAGCATCTTCACTGTCAGTCCAGTCATCACCTGCTTACCTGTCACATGAAACACAAAGACACAATACACTGCAATAGAAATAAAAACTGTATACATGCAAATATAAATTTTATTTGCCTTAGATTTCTGGTGTGTTTCTCATCATTTTTCATGACTTGATCTGATTCATCTATGTCTAGTCAGTTTGTATATGGACAGGAAATATTGTCTGATGGCTGCATATACACACGTATATAAATATACACATGTGCATTCCCTCGCCAATCCAGTATGCGATTGAGGAGTAGCCACGTGGACCATCTCGACTTAGTGCACAAATACAACATCAGCTTAAAGAAAACAAAAGGCTCAAGTTTCTCAAATTTTCAAATGCATCGCCAGTTTTCACAAGAAAAAGCAAAAAGTTTCAACAAAGTCAACACGGCTCACAAATGGTCGAGTAATGGTGCAGGCAACTCGAGGATGTATAATCATACAAGATTGGACACAACATGATGCAGTAGTTTTCAAATTCATGGGGAAGTTTATGTGCAAAAATTACAAAGTGAATCAACATATGGTGGAGCTACATCTTTCAGCATGTTTCAGAATTAGTGAAATTCATGGAAACAGAGTCAAGCAAGGCAGGTGCTCAAATGTAGTTGCATGAACATAAGCAATATTCAGAGGTTGACACACATGCAAAGCATGTTCATGCAAATATACAAAACCATATAAACGAAGAATAGGAGCAACACAGCAGCACAAATTCAAAAGCAAATGGACTGGTTAACATGGTGATGGAGCACATTCAAGTTCATATTGCCAAGACAAATGATAATGTGTACATACATGAACTATACATAAGAAGAATGCAAACCAATCATTACTCAGCAATTCCAAACTAGTCGAACTGTAATTCTACATGACAACAATGATCACAATAGCCATGGGAGGATTATGTTAATGCAGATGTGTATGCAAGAAATTTCATGTAATAACCCAGAAATTCTAAGCCAATTAAAATTTTTTATTTTGGCAATTTTAATGAATTTTGATTATTTAAATGAATTATTTCAAATAATGGCGACGAGAAATTTATTTTGAATAGAAATAGAAGTATATATTTATATAGATCGTCGTTAGAATATGAATATTTATTTAAAATTATAAAAGGAATTGAAAATGGCGCGGTAGTTTGAAAATTCGATTTCAAAGTTTAAATGAATGCACCGGGTGCAAAATGAACCGGATTTTAGCGAAACCAAAAATAATTGAATCTAAAACCGAAAGATTGAAATTTCATAGCGGGGATAAAAAGTTATGCCCAGTTGAAAATTCAGAATAGTCGCTATGGAATTCGTGCTCTTAAAAATGGAAATTTTGCAAACAAACCCGATTTACGACGAAACCACTTTTGTTGGATCCGTGATGTCAAGTTATAGCTAGGTTTCAAAATTCGTAATTTTTTGAGTCAATATGTGAGCGTGACAAAGGAAAACGCGTTTGACCAGTTTCAGTGATTTTAATCGACTAGAAAATAGCCATTTTTCAAACGGTCTCAAAATTTGACGAAATTAGTTTTGTTAGGACCGTATCGTCAATACGAAGCTAGAAAATATTTTTCTGGAATTTTTAGAGTTAGTACGTGGCCCCAGTAAATTGAAATGTGCATTCAAATTCAATATATAGAGTTATATTTTGATTTTGATGAAAACTGATCGTAACAGCGGAACTGGCTCGTGGTACATATCCCATTGTGTTCAGAATGGGGGTAATTAGCTAGGGACGACAGTCGGTGGGCCTGATTTTGAGTTTGTATTAAAAAGTTACCTTTTTGAGGAAATTAGAATAAAATAAATATATATACCAAAACCCCCCTTTCTTTCAGAATTCTCAAACGAAAAAGAAAAAAAGGGAAACGCTCGACTCTAGGGGCATTCATCGCTACGCCGCCCTCGAAAAGGACCCACTGCTTCCATTGCCTGTTGATCATCTCCGACGTCGACCCCCGGGTGCCAAATCGATCCCTCGCGGGGTTAGCGCTTGCAATCCCCCTCTGACACGAGCAGCGTCGATCCCCTACCCCACGACCACCGCTCCCCAGCCCAGCCACCGTCTTCCGACCTCAGACCAAGCCTCGCCCCTTTTCCCCCTCCGACGCAACCACAAAACTCCCCTTTCCACCTCCGATGTAGCGCAGCCCCCTTTCCCACTTTGAACAGTAAGTTTTCAAGTTGATTTATTTATTTGTTTAAAGTTCAGACTTTTGTTTGTTAAAAGTTTTCATTTTTTATTTATTTTAAATTTAAAATAATTAGTTTTAAATTTAGATCTTCGTAGAAATAAATTCTTTGTAAAGATTCACTTTTTAAGTTTATAAAGAAAGGATTTTTCTCTTTTATATATATATGAAGAAAGGGAAAACAAAAATTAGATTTTTATATGAAGAAAGGGAAAATAAAAATTTAGATTTTTTATTCATGTAAAAATATGATTTTTATATGTGATATTAGCAAAGAAAGGTCGGATTTTTGTATGTGATATTAGCAAAGAAAGGTTGGATTTTTATATATGATATTAGCAAAGAAAGGTTGGATTTTTAATTTGAAAAGTTTGATTTTTTAAACAAGAAAAGAATTGAATCTTTATAGTATAGAAATTGAATTTTTAAATTAGAAAAGTCTGAATCTTTATATAGTTGAAATGGTGAAGTAAAAATGAGATTTTTATATATGAAGACATAGAGAATAAAAATATAAATTTTATTTGATGTAGAGAATAAAAATATGATTATTATATCATAGGAAGAATAAAAATATGACTTTTATTTATGTAGAGTAATAAAAATAGAATTTTTATCTATATAGTAGTGGTATAAAAATAGAATTTTTATCTATATAGTAGCGGTATAAAAATATAATTTTTAACTATACAGTAGCGGTATAAAATAGAATTTTTATCTATACAGTAGCGGTATAAAATAAAAATTTTATCTATATAGTAGCGGTATAAAAATAGAATTTTTATCTATATAGTAGCGGTATAAAAATGTGATTTTTATCCATATGGAGTGATTATAAAAATGTGATTTTTATATACATAGCAACAATATAAAAATGTGATTTTTATATATGTAGTGGCTACGGACAATGAAATTGACAAAAGGCGAGCACGATGAAGATTTCTACATATAAAGAGTCGTGGTATTGGTTTAGCTAGTTGGTGAGAACTTCTCAATTTAAATCTTGTTTTCTAGTTAAAAATATATACTTGGATGCAGACGGTGCTTAGCAGCACCCGACACCCGTCGTCCACAGACCATGGACGACTTGTATGCTTGTTTGATGTGTTGTGAAGTTTGTTTGTGATGTTGATGTGAAATGGAGAATAAATACTCATGTGTTGAAATAAATTATTTATCGTTAAAAATAAAAAATTTAACGTGAATGTGAATAAATAAATATTCATTTACAAACCGGACTGTTTGTTTATGTACACCTATTTGAAGGATATTGATTGGGACGATAAATTTTACACATCACCCAATAGCACAAATAAAAGTCTGTGTTTATGGATTGAAACCCCACACGGGTGTTGGGATGATATTTGACGTACACTAATTCCAATTGTTTAGTGGTATGTCGATCGTTTGATTGACCGACTGTGTAAGCGTTAATTATTATATTTAATGCTTATGCAGTTGTGTGGTGCACTTTAGATGATGGTTGATTATTTATCATTGCTATTATATACATGTGTTGTATGGAATCTAAATAATTAACATTATATGGTAATTGATTGGGCCTCATTCCAATTGGGAAAATATAGAATAAAGTATATTCATGTGTTGAATAAAATATATATTCATGTGTTGAATAGAATAAAGTATATTCATGTGTTGAATAAAATATACATTCATGTGTTGAATAGAATAAAGAATATTCATGTGTTGAATAAAATATATATTCATGTGTTGAATAAAATATTTTAAACAATAAAATTTACATCTTTATCATAATTTTATCAAATATATTAAATAACAAAAATAGTCATGTAATGACGATGCTCATGTGTTGAGAATATTCATGTGTTGAAAGAAATATAGATTCATGTGTTGAATAGAATAAACATTCATTTGTGAATAGAATAACGAAGTATTGAAATATATAAAGCCGTGTTGATTAAAGATGCGCCATTTTAACGCGAATGATATTTATATCGATTACATTCATTTTCATAATGATTATAGAAAAGAAAGTGATTTCAAAATATAACGTTTTGAAAATATTATCATTTGTATATCGATGATGTGGAATATTCAATTTTGATTCGAAATTGAATATGAAGTTGAAATCATTTCGAAAACGAATTTGAAATGATTTATAAAATTCGTTTTAAAAGGAAATCGATGAAATATATGTAATATATATATCATATATATAATGGCCTGGATAGAACGCGCCGCGCTGCGGTAGTTCGTGAATTTCGACCATTGACTTCGAATGGACATTACGGGAGATCCAACCGTCGGATTCTCCTAAAACTGGAACCGTTTATCGAAAAGAGCTTTCTAACGAATATCAGAGATTTGAAATCTAATGGTTGGATTTGGAATTATGTCCAAATCAAATTTGGAAAATGTCGCTGTTAGTGCAGTTCGATGGCCGTTGATGTAAATCAACTGTACGGGCCTTGATAAAATTATTAAAAATATCAATAATTTGTGTAAAATCATAAGAAATGATTTGTGAAAAATTGGTATGAAAATTTCCAAATTTGAAAAGATAAAAATAGATTTTTATCGAAATGAACTAGTTTTGAACTGGAATTATAATCCAATATTTTCGAATAAATAAATTGGGTTTGAAGTGGTTTTGAAAATAATCAGAATTTCCAATACGTGAATTGGAATGGATTTGAATCCAAATTATTTTCGGAATATTTCAATGTTGGATTTCGTGATTATACAGATATGGTTGTGGAAATTTGAAAGATGTATTTATATCGTTATTTCCAATACGATATTTGTCGGTTTCAGAATTTGATATTGAATATAAGCCGATATATTTTCTATTCAGAGCCTAGTATTTAATATCAAATAGGATTGTGGATTCGTCGTGAATGGTGTCTTAAATAACACTATTCTTGGACCCAGTGTAGAAAATATTAAATCTTTCTATTTAGATTTAATGAAGTGTGCCAATTAAATAATATTTAATTGGAATTGAATTTGAATGTGATTTTGGGTTTATCGTGAGCCGTTGGTTCTTTAACCTAGTTAAAGACAGGATATAGTTTTTTTGAGAAGATTAAAACTAAGTGGAGTTTTAATGAATCGTTAGTTAGGTTAAAGTGATCTAGAATGGAGTATCACCAGTTTTGCTCCAAGCGATAGCTATATCTTTAATTAGATTTGAACGTGAAATGGTAATTAATATTTACCGATAACACCGTGGTGTTAGATACAGAGTATTACCAGTTTTGCTCCATGGGATAAATAGGTTGGGGTTGGGAAATAAAATAAATGATTACTTCGGTGTGGTTCGTTAATTCCGACTAGTGTGGAAAACCTTAACATGGTTTGAAATGATATCCAAAGGAAGATTAAAGAATAAATTTAGAAGAATTTATCTTTGATAAAATTAATGGGAACCTTTCCCTAAGATTGTGAAAATTTGAATAAAAGAATATTCTGAATTGGAATGATGCGTATGTTGTATTTGTGTAACATTTGTTTATTATATACGCGGGTTATTCGGAAAGGCCGGGTTTATACCCATTCTGAATAACCGATTCAACGATAAGTCGAAGATGAAGACGGTGGTTGAAGACCGGAAGTCTTCACATCGTTTGGATGATTATTCATGATCTTGATTGGGTTGTACACCCAAGAGGAGGGAATCAGTTGGTGATTGTCCAGACGTACTTGGAGGTCGATGGATATGCGAGGAAAGTTCCTCCAGTTTCGTTCAGACCCATAACAAACTTGTAAATGGACTGTGTGTCTGACATTGGATTTTATTCTATGTTGATTGATCTCTGTTAAATATACATCTGTTTGGTGGCGGAGAATTTATTCTCTTGCTTAACGCCCTTCTCTGAGACTGTACGAGCTCAGAGGTTGTATATCGATGGACATCAGTCTCACGGAGTGAATTTCCTGTGTGGCATGCCTAAGTGGCAAATGATCAAGGCTTCTGTTGAAAAGCAAAGTCTTATGGTTGATGATCAAAGCACGGCCTGTGTGGCATAGCTTTGTGTATAACGTGAGTTCGCGAGCCTCACACCTCGTTATGAGTCAAAAACGGGACATGGACCATTAAGAGAACACGACGTTTCTTTCTATCTATGTGTGATGTTAGTGACCTACCAGCCCTGACATTTATATAGTTTTTACCTGTGTGGTTGTTGGAATGCGAGGCGCCTCGAATAAATGGTCGATAACTAGCACTAAGTGAGCCGACGTACAGACCATTATATAGGTCTGATAGGACCGAGAAACGTGTGTTCAGGGATTGCCAATCCTCAAAAGTAAAAGAGGACCGGCCCAACCCATTCTAAGGATCGCTGTGTGTGGTCCTGAGACATTTGCTAGAGTGTCTCGAACAGAGAGGAGCTTTCCCTTTGCCTCGACTCATGACGGAAATCCAATTCGCAACACGTGACTCTCGGTTTTATTTGTAGAGCCTAGTATGGCGACATAGTGGTATGGGTCACTTATGCCGTCTATGATTGATACTTATGATTGAAATTGTTTTGACACCATACTCTTATAGTAATATCAAAATAATCTATTCTTAAATGTATCAAGCATTCTTTGGCTATTATAAGGTAAAACCCTATCCTCCGGCTTGCGTTGCATTGTGTGATGGGACCTGGGTCTTATAATAGCTTCATTTTTCTTTATTTAGCATTGCGATGTTTGTTTTATGCACTGGTATTCTTGGGAGGAAACCTGTTCCGTGTTATACAGCGTTGTCCCTTGATTTACCTAACTTTAAAATAAAAATTAATAACTGTTTTAGTTCTCACACCAGTCATATTACTGACCTGGAATTTATTGTTTTAACCTAAACTCTGGGTGCCCTTATTTTCCGCACAGGCAGCTAGTAGTTAGGTTTTGCAGATTTATTTTCATAGGATCCTGGTTTATAGCTGAAGTGATATTTGGAAAGCTCTGTATCCGTGTATTTCTTTCAGTTATGTTTTGTATTATTTTTCCGCTGCTATGTATTTTAATTTAGTGTCATCTCTGATATTTAGTAAATGTGTAGTATTTTTTCATATTCTGTATATTCTTGTATTCTGATGGAATTGTTGTAATAAACAATGAAATGTTCTTCTGTTCGCGTTCCGATGTGTGTTGTTCTCAAAGCAATCCGTGCTTTCCTTCACGGGGAAGTTCGGGTCGTTATAAAGTGGTATCAGGGCTTTGGTTTACAGAGATCGAGAACAAGTCACGTTAGAACCGAACGAAAGAATCCATCAGAGACTGGATTACTAATATCCAATGAGAATGACCCGTTAGAGATAGGATCAGTAGTATCCTAGAACGAGTGTGAAGAGTATATTTTTCAAATAAAAATGAAAACAAATTTAGTTTTGGAAATTAAATCTTATTATATGTATTTGATTATTAATTTATATTGAATTTGGACAATCGAGTATATAAAGATTTTGCTTATACACGTCGTGAACCTATATTAGAAGTTTTAATATACTGGATAGATATAGAATCGCACTCCAGTCGCCCGGGGATGATTCCGATGGTGTGGCCACATCATCAGTATTTATGTTCGAGTTTCGAAAGTGTGATTTTTATATATTTCCATTAGACTGGTGTGAGAACCAAAACTAGATAGACTTATTGTTGTGATTTGGCATCAAAAACATGATTTTTTTGTATGTGTATATATCAAAATTATGAATTTGAAACATTTATTCACTAATTGATTGATGGCTGTGTTGTTTGATTATTGATTTGATAATTTTGAACCATTTAGCCTAATTGAACTGAATATTGAACTGTATTGAAAATTGTTTGGAATTGCATGCATATACTGTATTTACATTGAACAGGTCATAGCAAGGAGGCTAGAGCAGAGAATAAAATTGTTTGCCTGATAAATAGGTACATGTTTACCGTATTTCTTTGGGATTTGATGATTTTATGAGTCGATTGGCTAGTCGCTTGACTGTTTCTCTTTTTTTTTTATTGATTAGGGCCATGGGAGGCTATTTGAAATATCCCAAAGTCCCTGGTGTAGGGGAGGTTATGGAGAAATTTTTCAAAAATTTAGGGTGTTAGCCAAATTTTTGAAGAATTTGAAAAGTTCTTAGAAAATGAAAAGTTGAAGAACTTAAGCCGTAAAGAAAATAAAGAAAATTGAGTTGATTAGTTAAACAACTTTCAGCTTCGTTCCTTTTCGGGGACGAAAAGTTTTAAGTGGGGGAGATCGTAATAACCCAGAAATTCTGAGCCAAGTAAAAATTTTTATTTTGGCAATTTAAATGAATTTTGATTATTTAAAATGAATTATTTTAAATAATAGCGACGAGAAATTTATTTTGAATAGAAATAGAAGTATATATTTATATAGATCGTTGCTAGAATATAAATATTTATTTAAAATTATAAAAGGAATTGAAAATGGCGCGGTAGTTTGAAAATTCGATTTCAAAGTTTAAATGAATGTACCAGGTGCAAAATAAACCGGATTTTAGCGAAACCAAAAAAAAAATGAATCTATTTGAGAATATCTTTCCAACAAATCCGAAAGAATGAAATTTCATAGCGGGGATAAAAAGTTATGCCCAGTTGAAAATTCAAAATAGTCACTATGGAATTCTGGCCCTTAAAAATGGAAATTTTGCAAACGACCTCGGTTTTCGATGAAACCACTTTTGCTGGATCCGTGATGTCAAGTTATAGCTAGGTTTCAAAATTCGTAATTTTTCGAATCAATATGTGAGCGTGGCCAAGGAAAACGCGTTTGACCAGTTTTAATTGATTTTAATCGACTGGAAAATGGCCATTTTTCAAACAGTCTATGAATTTGACGAAATTAGTTTTGTTTGGACCGTATCGTCAATACGCTAGAAAATATTTGTTGGGAATTTTTAGAGTTAGTATGTGGCCCCGGTAATTTGAAATGCGCGTTCAAATTCAATATATAGAGTTATATTTTGATTTTGATGAAAACTGATCGTAACAGCCGAACTGGCTCACGATACATATCCCACTGTGTTTGGAATGGGGGTAATTAGCTAGAGACGATAGTCGGTGGGCCTGATTTTGAGTTCGTATTAAAAAGTTACCTTTTTGAGGAAATTAGAATAAAATAAATAATATAAAATAAACATATATGCCAAACCCCCCTTTCTTTCATAATTCTCAAACGAAAAAGAAAAAAAAAGAAAAAAGGGAAACGCTCTACGCTGCCGGGGGGGGGGATTCATTGTCGCGCCGCCCTCCAGGATGACCTACCGCCTGCATCGGCCGTTGATCATCTCCGACGTCGACCCCCGGGTTCCAAATCTATCCCTCGCGAGGTTAGCGTGTGCACCCCCCCCCTCCGACGCGAGCAGCGTCGATCCCCTACCCCACGACCACCGCATCGCCGCCCAGCCACCGTCTTCCGACCTCAGACTAAGCCTCGCCCCTTTTTCCGCCCCCGACGCAACCACAAAACCCCCCTTTCCACCTCCGATGTAGCGTAGCCCCCTTTCCCACTTTGAACATTAAGTTTTCAAGTTGATTTATTTATTTGTTAAAGTTCAGAATTTTATTTGTATAAAGTTTTCAGTTTTTGTTTATTTTTAATTTAAAATAATTAGTTTTAAAATTAGATCTTCGTAAAAACAAATTCTTCGTAAAGATTCGTTTTTTTAAGTTTATAAAGAAAGGATTTTTCTCTTTTATATATATATATATATATATATATATATATATATATGAAGAAAGGGAAAACAAAAATTAGATTTTTATATGAAGAAAGGGAAAATAAAAATTTAGATTTTTTATTCATGTAAGAATATGATTTTTATATGTGATATTAGCAAAGAAAGGTTAGCTTTTTATATGTTATATTAGCAAAGAAAGGTCGGGTTTTTATATATGATATTAGCAAAGAAAGGTTGGATTTTTAATTTGAAAAGTTTGATTTTTTAAACAAGAAAAGAATTGAATCTTTATAGTATAGAAATTGAATTTTTAAATTAGAAAAGTTTGAATCTTTATATAGTTGAAATGGTGAAGTAAAAATGAGATTTTTATATATGAAGACATAGAGAATAAATATATAATTTTTATATGATGTAGAGAATAAAAATATGATTTTTATATCAAAGGAAGAATAAAAATATGACTTTTATCTATGTAGAGTAATAAAATAGAATTTTTATCTTTATAGTAGCGGTATAAAAATAGAATTTTTATCTATATAGTAGCGGTATAAAAATAGAATTTTTATCTATATTGTAGCGGTATAAAATAGAATTTTTATCTATATAGTAGCGGTATAAAAATGTGATTTTTATCCATATAGAGTAATTATAAAAATGTGATTTTTATATACATAGCAACATTATAAAAATGTGATTTTTATATATGTAGTGGCTATGGACAATGAAATTGACAAAAGGCGAGCACGACGAAGATTTCTACATATGAAGAGTCGTGGTATTGGTTTAGCTAGTTGGTGAGAACTTCTCACTTTAAATCTTGTTTTCTAGTTTAAAATATATACTTGGATGCAGACGGTGCTTAGCAGCACCCGACAACCGTCGTCTGCAGACCATGGACGACTTGTATGCTTGTTTGATGTGTTGTGAAGTTTGTTTGTGATGTTGATGTGAAATGGAGAATAAATATTCATGTGTTGATATAAATTATTTATCGTTAAAAATATAATTTTTAACGTGAATGTGAATAAATAAATATTCATTTACAAATCGGACGGTTTGTTTATGTACACCTATTTGAAGGATATTGATTGGGACGATAAATTTTACACATCGCCCAATAGCACAAATAAAAATATGTGTTTGTGGATTGAAACCCCACACGGGTGTTGGGATGATATTTGACGTACACTAATCCCAATTGTTTAGTGGTATGTCGATCGTTTGATTGGCCGACTGTGTAAGTGTTAATTATTTATATTTAATGCTTATGCAGTTGTGTGGTGCACTTTGGATGATGGTTGATTATTTATCATTGCTATTATATACATGTGTTGTATGGAATCCATATAATTAACATTATATGGTAATTGATTGGGCCTCATTCCAATTGGGAAAATATAGAATAAAGTATATTCATGTGTTGAATAAAATATATATTCATGTGTTGAATAGAATAAAGTATATTCATGTGTTGAGAAAAAAAACATATTCATGTGTTGAATAGAATAAAGAATATTCACGTGTTGAATAAAATATATATTCATGTGTTGAAACTTATCATGTGTTGAGTAAAATATTTTAAACAATAAAATTTACATCTTTATCACAATTTTATAAAATATATTAAATAACAAAAATAGTCATGTGTTGAGAATATCCATGTGTTGAAAGAAATATAGATTCATGTGTTGAATAGAATAAACATTCATTTGTGAATAGAATAACGAAGTATTGAAATATATAAAGCCGTGTTGATTAGAGATGCACCATTTTGACGCGAACGATATTTATATCGATTATATTCGTTTTCATAATGATTATAGAAAAGGAAGTGATTTCAAAATATAACATTTTGAAAATATTATCATTTGTATATCGATGATGTGGAATATTCAATTTTGATACGAAATTGAATATGAAGTTGAAATCGTTTTGAAAACGAATTTAAAACGATTTATAAAATTCGTTTTAAAAGGAAATCGACGAAATATATATAATATGTACATAATATATATAATGGCCTGGATAGAACGCGCCGCGCTGCGGCAGTTCGTGAATTACGACCATTGACTTCAAATGGACATTATGGGAGATCCGACCGTCGGATTCTCCTAAAACCGGAACCGTTGGGTTCATATCGAAAAGAGCTTTCTAACGAATATAGAGATTTGAAGTCTAACGGTTGGGTTTGGAATTATATCCAAATCAAATTTGGAAAAGGTCATGTTAGTGCAGTTCGATGGCCGTTGAAGGAAATCAACTATACGAGCCTTGATAAAATTATTAAAAATATCAATAATTTGTGTAAAATCATAAGAAATGATTTGTGAAGAATTGGGATGAAAATTTCCAAAATTTGAAAAGATAAAAATAGATTTTTATCGAAATGAACTAGTTTTGAACTAGAATTATAATCCAATATTTTTGAATAAATAAATTGGGTTTGAAAATAATCAGAATTTCTAATACGTGAATTGGTATGGATTTGAATCCAAATTATCTTTGAAATATTTCGATGTTGGATTTCGTGATTATACAGATATGGTTGTGGAAATTTGAAAGGTATATTTATATCGTTATTTCCAATACGATATTTGTTGGTTTTAGAATTTGATATTGAACAAAAGCCGATATATTTTCTATTCAGAGCCTTGTATTTAATATCAAATGGTATTGTGGATTCGTCGTGAAAGGTGTCTTAAATAACACTGTTCTTGGACCCAGAGTAGAAAAGATTAAATCTTTCTGTTTGGATTTAATGAAGTGTGCCAATTAAATAATATTTAATTGGAATTGAATTTGAATGTGATTTTGGGTTTATCGTGAGCCGTGTTTTAAATGACATTGGTTCTTTAACCTAGTTAAAGACATGATATTGTTTTTTTGAGAAGATTAAAACTAAGTGGAGTTTTATTGAATCATTAGTTAGGTTAAAGTGATCGAGAATGAAGTATCACTAGTTTTTGCGATAGCTATATCTTTAATTAGATTTGAACGTGAAATGGTAATTAATATTTACCAATAACACCGTGGTGTTAGATACGGAGTATTACCAGTTTTTCTCCATGGGATAAATAGGTTGGGATTGGGAAATAAAATAAATGATTACTTCGGTGTGGTTCGTTAATCCTGACTAGTGTGGAAAACCTTAACAGGTTTGAAATGATATCCAAAGGAAGATTAAAGAATAAATTTAGAAGAATTTATTTTTGATAAAATTGATGGGAACCTTTCCCTAAGAGTGTGAAAATTTGAATAAAAGAATATTCTGAATTGGAATGAGGCATATGTTGTATTTGTGTAACATTTGTTTATTATATACGCGGGTTATTCGGAAAGGTCGGGTTTATACCCATTCTGAATAACCGATTCGACGATAAATCGAAGATGAAGACGGTGGTTGAAGACCGGAAGTCTTCACATCGTTTGGATGATTATTGATGATCTTGATTGGGCTGTACACCCAAGAGGAGGGAATCAGTTGGTGATTGTCCAGACGTACTTGGAGATGGATGGATATGCGAGGAAAGTGCCTCCGGTTTCGTTCAGACCCAGAACGAACTTGTAAATGGACTATGTGTCTGACATTGGATTTTATTCTGTGTTGATTGATCTCTATTAAATATACATCCGTTTTGCGGCGGAGAATTTATTCTCTTTCTTAATGCCCTTCTCTGAGATGTACGAGGTTAGAGGTTGTATATCGACGGACATTAGTCGCATGGGGTGAATTGCCTGTGTGACATGCCTAAGGGGCAAATGACCAAGGCTTCTGTTGAAAAGCAAAGTCTTGTGGTTGATGATCAAAGCACGGCCTGTGTGGCATAGCTTTGTGTATAACGTGAATTCGCGAGCCTCACACCTCGGTATGAGTCAAAAACGGGATACGCACCGTAGGGAGAACACGATGTTTCTTTCTAGCTATGGGTGATGTCAGTGACCTACTAGCCCTGACATTTATATACTTTCTACCTGTGTAGTTGTTGGAACGCGAGGCGCCTCAAATATATGGTCGATAACTGGCACTATGTGAGCCGACATACAAACCATTATATAGGTCCGATAGGACCGGGAAACGTGTGTTCAGGGATTGCCAAACCTTAAAAGTAAGAGAGGACCGGACCAACCGATTCCAAGGATCACTGTGTGTGGTCCTGAGACATTGGCTAGAGTGTCTCGAACAGAGAGGAGCTTGCCCCTTGCCTCGACTCATGATGGAAATCCAATTTCCAATACATGACTTTCGGTTTATTTGTAGAGCCTAGTATGGCGACATAGTGGTATGGGTCACTTATGCCGCCTATGATTGATACTTATGATTGAAATTGTTTTGACACCATACACTTATAGTAATACCAAAATAATCTATTTTTAAACGTATCAAGCATTCTTTGGCTATTATAATGTAAAACCCTATCCTCCGGCTTGCGTTGCATTGTGTGATGGGACCTGAGTCTTATAATAGCTTTATTTTTCTTTATTTAGCATTGCGCTGTTTATTTTATGCACTGGTATTCTTGGGAGGAAACCCGTTCCGTGTTATACGGCGTGGTCCCTTGATTTACCTAACTTTAAAATAAAGATTAATAACTATTTTAGTTCTCACACCAGTCACATGACTAACCTAGAGTTTATTGTTTTAACCTAAACTCTGGGTGCCCTTATTTTCCGCACGGGTAGCTAGTAGTTGAGTTTTGCATATTTATTTTCACAGGATCCTGGTTTATAGCTGAAGTGATATTCGGAAAGCTCTGTATCCTTGTATTTCTTTCAGTTATGTTTTGTATTATTTTTCCGCTGCTATGTATTTAAATTTATTGTAATCTCTGATATTTAGTAAATGTGTAGTATTTATTCATATTATGTATATTCTTATATTCTGATGGAATTGTTGTAATAAACAATGAAATGTTCTTCTGTTCGTGTTTCGATGTATGTTGTTCTCAAAGCAATCCATGCTTTCCTTCACGGGGAAGTTCGGGTCGTTATAGTTCATGGTATGGCATTTTAAAACATGGCATGGCGTGTTTGCAACTCAGTTTAAAAATCCATCAGCATCTTTCAAAGTGATGGTGAACAAACATGAAGCATTCAATACATGTGTGATTCAGGTTTCAAAGCTTTCAAGTGACTGATATAACAATGTGATAAGCAATAATGCTTTGGTGTAAGTCAAGGCAGAATCAAGGGTTACGACATGTTTTTAAGTGACACAGCATGAACAAAAGTGGCAAGAAATCATTTTGGATCATGACAAGTGTGTTGGAATACTTCCAGAAACCAGAGAATGTGTCGAGACCATATTTGGCAAGAATAAATTGTGCAATTCGAATTCAACCCAAATGAAATCACGGCAACATCAATCACGCAAGCAATTTATGTAGAACAATTTTTGGCAAGTTTTCCGAATCACGCAATATTCAAAGCCAAGAAAAACAAGTAATTTGATCATTTTTTTAAAGGGACAAAATCTATGTCTTTCCATATTTCGCAATATTAAATTCGGTAAAGAGAATTGCACAAATCATGTTTTGGCAAGATGTCAAACATTTCCAGGAATCCATTAATCATGCATGGAAAGTCTTTGAACAGCTATTTGGAGAGCAAGTATATCATGCAAGTTTTTTCAACTCAGCACTCAGGAATCACACAAGCCAATAAAACAGAATGAGTCAGGCTATCAACCAGTTAAATTGTGCAAGGCAACAAATCATTATTCAATCAAGGGGCCACAAGAGTATCCTTTCAAGATTTAATCAATTCAAGGCAACAAAAGGCAATTTCATTCAAGAATTTCAAAAGGGGGAACCGCAAATTTTCAGACCAAGTCAATTTCTTGAAATCAGAGCGAATACGGTTTGGTTACCCTATAAATTAACCATTCGTAACTGGAAAATATTTCATCGAAAACCCACAAATCAATTCAAGCATTTCAAAGCAATAATTTTCAGCAAAACTCGCTTTGTTTTTTGTCAAGAGCAAGAGAGAAAATTCCAAATCGAAACATCTGAGAGCAACAGCGAATCGGAGCTTCAGAGAAGCAATATCATCAAGCCGTCGATTTGATTTAGGATGAAGCAGGAGAAAACCCTAGCCATTTTCAATCCGCCATTTTTTGTTCAGAGCTAAAGGGGACCCAGTAAAGAAAATATGGATTGTAACAACCCGTATTTCGATAACATGAATAAGACGAGAATCAAGGCAGAATTTAATTTTAAATTCTGAATCAAGCGAAATGGGCTATGCCATTGCGTTCGTCTCGGAAAAATACGCGAAATAGAGTCCGAGTTTTCGAAAATCGGAGTCCGTATGACCCGGTTAAGGCCCAACGAAGTTTTCAGAAAATTTCTAAGTAAAAACAGATTTCAAATTCAAACTTGAATTTGGAAAATTGGGCCAGTTGGGCCAGGCGAGAAAAATTCCCGCCACAGTACCCAAGTCGACAGCCCTGTCGACTTGGGAGTCGACTTGGTCTGACCAAGTCGACAGCCCTGTCGACTTGGCTGTCGACTTGGCTCAGACGAGCATTCCTGGCTTGGTGCACCTGCACTGGTCCCTGGTCTTGTTCTGGAAGCTTCTGACGTGGTTTGATGGTTCAGATCTATCCTAGGGTTAATCTAAGGGCCTAAAACTATCCTAATCTCTATAAAAAGACCCTAAACCTAACCTAAATCCCTAAAAAACAAACCTAGCAACTAAGTGCTGCCAAAATCAATTTTGATCATGGCCTCCATCTCCAATCCCTAGAGCCTATGCATTCAAATCGGGTTCAAATCAAAAGGTGCGAGCTTGCTACACCAAATAGAGGCCAAATCAACGTTGCTATGCGAGTTTCATGACGGATCTTTATCAAAGGAGCCACCTTTCTTCGTCAAAACGATTCATGCTCCTAGTCCTCTTGCCACGCTATGTAAGTTCTAGCTACTTGTAGATTTAAACGATGATCTTGATGTGACATGGGATAAAATGTAAAGTAACATGAGTATGTTAGCCTATGGGAACCTAGTTTTCCCCTTTAGCATGAACATATGACTTTGGGTTATGTTGTAGCGACTAAACCATGCTATTCATGTTACATTGGACCTAGTTTGCCATGCAAGATTGGACCTTTGCTTGTGGTATGTTAGCATGCACACTTGAAACCACTTTGACTCATGAAACATGTGCATGAATGTGACTTTGAGGCTATGCAAGTATATGAACCCGAAATCCCTTATGATAATATGCAAGTTTACCTTTTTATCACATGAGTAACATGGGCATGTTCATCCCTTCATGATAGGTTTATGACATGAACACTTATGCAAGTAATCCCCTTTTATGCTATGCATGTTTGTGGCCAAATCCCCTTGAGATACTATGCATGTTTGTGGCCAAATCACCTTATGACACTATGCATGTTTTTGGCCAAGGTTGTGCATGTGGAAGCCAATCCCTTTTTGGCATCATGCATGTTTTGAGGCCAATATGTGACATAGTATCCTTACTATGTTGACTCGCTTTTGCTTGCGTTGGAAAACACGACTTTGGGGTAGTTAGATAAACATGAACATGACGCGAAATCTTGACTTGAATATGACATGAAAACTTGACTTGAGGATACATGTGAACACGACATGTAAGTTGAACCAAAATGGGGGCATGACACGTGGGGTAAACTTGGGACTTGAGATTAGACACGTATGGGTTGTAAGTGTAATATAACACTAGACCAAACATGGAAGTGGCCAACTCGAGGTTGGGTTGAGTTTGTAGCATAAATCTACCCGGACCCGCCCGGCTTAACTAGTAGCTACAAACAATAGGATCCAATGTGAGAAGTTGGTCATGTCGCGCTTAAGACCCGAGGTTAGACTAGGTTGTGGTGTAAATCTACATGGACCCGCCCGGCTTAACTAGTAACCACAACAAGGTCTAATGTGAGAGGTTGACGGTGCATTAATTAAATTAATGCCACATGATAAGGTTGAGTAAATTTGACTAATGACACTTAACCGATATGACACGAATGGGTAGGTTAAGTGGGACCGGACTTGATTTCTTAATGACACTTAACCATGCAAGATGATTAGGGGATGAGGTTAAGTAATTTACACTTAACTAATCCGACTTGGTAATTAGATGGGGTTAAGTAATTAAGACTTAACTAATCTAAACACGGTAATTAGATGGGGTTAAGTAATTGACGCTTAACTAATCTAACCACGGTAATTAGATGGGGTTAAGTAATCCACACTTAACTAATCTAAACACGGTAATTCGATGGGGTTAAGTTAAACACTTAACCAACTTAAACTTGGTAATTCAATGAGGTTAAGTAACCAATACTTAACCAACTTAACGTGATAATTTAATGGGGTTAAGCAACTTATACTTAACCAATTATACATGATGATTTGATGGGGTTAAGTAACCTACACTTAACCAATCTAATACGCGGACCTGATAAGGTTAAGTCACAAGACCTTTTTAGAATATACTTAACCATTGTAGTACGATTAGAGGATGGGGTTAAGCCCACCTATACTTAACCAATCCGACTCGATAATTTGATGGGATTAAGATAATCTATGCTTAATCGATCTAGCAAGATAATCCGATAGGATTAAGGTAAGCTAGTACTTGACCGATTTGACTTGATAGGGTTAAGTCACGAGCCTCTGGGTACACTTAACCAACTTGTAGGGCTAAGTCTTGAACTTAAATACTTAGCCAATCTTGACGTGATTCGTGGGCGGGTTAAGGCATGGACTTGAATGATAACACTTAACCCAATAAGACAAACCCTAGTTAGAGGAACTAGGTATAGAATCGTGGTTAATCAAGGACAACCGGAAAGGAAGCTAAGTGGTAAACCTAAGTTAAGGGTAACTAAGTAATAATTCTTAGCTAAGGACATTGGATTAATTCACAAAGCGATGAGTAACCTGATACGGTAGGTCATCGCTTAGTATACGAGGAGGAGCAAGTTATCTGACTTGGATAAAAGCTCCAGCGCACTGGGTGTCGAAGTGGAAGCTTCGGGGGACGTGAGGATATTCTTGGGATCCCTCTGTGGGCTGCCAGGTAATTATACTAGGCCCATGAGAGGTTAAGGTCTGCGTTAGAAGGACCAAGAATATGCCTTGGTTGCTATTCGAGCGACCTAAAGACTGGGATGGATTAGCGTGGAGTCGACGATTCTTGGTTTTTGCCCTGGATAGCACATCGCCGACTACCTACCATCTTTAGTCAATCGTGTACGTACGGAAAGGAAGAGAACCCCCAACAGACCATGTGCTTGCTATCGAGTCATGGGTGAGGTTGGCCCGTAGGAAAGTGGGCTATAGTGGGGCCGGGGAGTGGTTCTAATACATGATTTTTCGTGGGTTGCCTTTCACTAGTTGAGGGAGGGGTCACGTGGGACAATAGCCACGGGTACAAAAACAGACCTTGGTATCTGCATCAGCAGACGACTTAAAGCTCCCGACCGAGTTCCATATTTCTTAGTTTGCCTTGGCACGGAACTCGGATGGCACATTGTGGAACATGTGCATCTAGACGTGGAAAACGATTCACGATACATACGTGGGATCAAGGGCGCGGTTGACGGGTGGCGTAATCCCTAGTGGTCCTAGGTGGCCAAAACCCAAACCGAGACACGGAAACGTTCATTAGGTAGCATAATCCCTAGCGGCCCTAGGTGGCATAAATCCTAAGTGGACGCGCGATAGTTCATGGTAAGGAAATACAACTAGATCAAGGGTTGCAGTCCAAAACAACTTCAAGGATAAAACGTTTACATGGGAAAGCCCGTATGGCCTATGGCAAAGGACTGAACTTACACATGGAGAGAAACATACGAGTTGGGAAAACCTACATATGCTATATATTAGGTTGACATGGACCATTTCATGACATGGGGCAAGGGACATTCATGGTTAACACATGACGCGGGTAAGGATACTAGTACGAGAGGTGCAGAGCAAATATACATGTTAGAACCAGGAAAAATATACATAATAGACACCGGGGGATGTTAGACAGGATAGATACCTTGGGATAGTATACTTGATAGAGACCTGACGATGTGATACCTTGATTTATCACGACACCGTAGTTTATCACGATATCTTAGTTTACCTTGCTACAGCAGTTCAGCCAGTTACCCTGGTTTAGTTTATCTATCTTGTAGTCATCCTTATGTTTACTTTCAGTTTATGCATGTCATGTTACCTTTACCTGTTTTTATACTGGGAGTAGATAGGACTTACCAGTCTTTATGACTGACCCCGTTTTCTTTCGCCTCTTTGTCTTCCGTTTCCCCCCCAGGTTCCAGGGAGGAAATGATGTTGTTTAGTTCGGGCCTCTTATGCTTGATGGTCATCATGTATAGCTTGATGTATAGCTTGGTCTTCTCTTGGCTATGGCTGCTTCACCGCTTTATTTTGGGGAATAATTTATGAAAAGGATTTTATGCTTCTTTATTATTGCAAGACAGGTTTTGATGTACTCTGATGTAAAAGGCTTTAGACCTTAATTATTAATGTTTATGAAAGTTCGATTTTACTTCCGCTATTTTATATGTTCTGTCTTGTGATACTTCTGTGCATGTTTACCAATAATGCCCCTCTAAAGCTAGTGCATTCCTTTCCGAGTGACCCTAGCGGAGGCGGGGTGTTACATTTGGTATCAGAGCAGAAGGTTACCAGACTAGGCAAAAGTTTTTAAAGACCTTCTGAAAACTATTTGAAAAACCGTTTATAAAGAAGCATTTTTCAAGAAAAGTTTGTTTTAAAGGCTATTCCCCAAAAGCCATTAGCACCATCCTTTGATTCCTTGATTAAATCTCGTTTCCTTTCTTTTCTCCGTCCATGGTCACAGTAGTTCTCACTGTGACTAATCTTGGTCTAGCCACGTAGGTGTTTCCCGTACGATGGAGGTGGTTCTCGAGAGACCCATTGCCGTGTTACAAGAAAGGATAATAAGAGTAAGGATAAAGGATACCAGCTTAAGGATAAGCAACTGTTGTTAGGGCTTGGTCCATCAAGGAGGAAAAGGACAAGATCAGCGGAGAGGGAAATAGTACGCTCCCACTTCTGGGGTGCCTAAAAGAAATGGTACCGTTTCTATTAGAGGTTCAGCCTTCCTTTTCTATCATCCCGTCCAGACTTTGTTTTGATCATCGTATCACTTAAGTCTGCTTAGATAGTTGAGTCTCTGCACCTTAGTACTAGCATGGTAGAGGATCCCAGTTTTGTCCCAAAAATCTGGTTGGAGAGTTGGTCCATTCCTTCATGACTTGTTGGATTTGAGAATGACATGTCTCAACTACGGATAGATTCTAAGGATAAAGTGGTCACCCAATAAGGGGTGCCATTCTCGGTTTTGGAAAGAGGGTAGTTAGACTCTCGACTCATCTTGGTGATACCCTCAAAGTCTTGTGTAACCTTTTTGGGTTCTGTCATGGTTAGTTACCTAGAATCCCGGGATGCAGTTGTTGGTAATCCGTTCAAATAGGATTCGCCACTAAGGCGGATGGTTCGTTTCGATTATGCATGGGTTAGGGCAATCACCCTAGTAAGAACCCTTGGCAACATGGGTCGGCATCGGAAAACGAGATCCAGAATTCACTAGTGAATTTTGGAGAGCTTGCATGAGTACGCAGACATATTTGAGCCGAGCATACTAGGGAAAGAATAAGTGAAAGTGAAACGGGAGGCGACAGTGAGATGAGTTCCACTCACACCTTGGAAATAGGAATCAAGGAGCTACGAAATCATGAAGTCAAAGGCGGTCAAGGCCTGAGGGGATTGAGCTCATGGAAATGCGGCTTGGACGCGCGCATCACGTCTCTTTTTAAGAGTATATTTTTTATCCTTGGTTCACCTGTAAAGCTTACTTGCATGCTATCGCTTGGTGGATATCCTCTCGGTCCTGTTTCTGTTACAAACCCCGTAAGGAGTTTGTCTTGTTTATCTTCTCGATCTTATCCTGGGAACCTTAGGTAGAACGTTATGGATGTAAACATGTATTTGAGACATGTTATGATTGATATGGTTGCAAATGGTTGCAAGTGGTTGCTCGTGGATGCGCGAATACACGTTAGATACTAGATTGACGCGATCACGTTTCATGTTGCATATGCACGAGCATTTATACTTCTTTATGGATAAAATTGAATGTGTTGTCATGTGGATGTTGCATATGAATGAATGGTTGTGCACGCATATAGTATCTATATGACTAGGACTATTTGCATACATGTTGGATTCATGGCACTATGCATATTTTTGCATTAGAAAAATTATTCAGGCCTGATCATTAGCATTAGCTAAGGAACATGTACACACACGTTTTGCATATATTCATACAGCATTAGAAATCATCTAAGGACAATGGTTGCTTGTGGATGATGTTTTGAGTAGATGGATGATGGATGGTAGGATATGTTCTTCCTAACTTGGAGATTTCGGGGATGAAATCCTAAAAGGTGGGGAGAATGTAACAACCCGTATTTCGATAACATGATTAAGACGAGAATCAAGGGAGAATTTAATTTTAAATTCTGAATCAAGCGAAATGGGCTATGCCATTGCGTTCGTCTCGGAAAAATACGCGAAATAGAGTCCGAGTTTTCGAAAATCGGAGTCCGTATGACCCGGTTAAGGCCCAACGAAGTTTTCAGAAAATTTCTAAGTAAAAACAGATTTCAAATTCAAACTTGAATTTGGAAAATTGGGCCAGTTGGGCCAGGCTGGAAAAATTCCCGCCACAGTACCCAAGTCGACAGCCCTGTCGACTTGGGAGTCGACTTGGTCTGACCAAGTCGACAGCCCTGTCGACTTGGCTGTCGACTTGGCTCAGACGAGCATTCCTGGCTTGGTGCACCTGCACTGGTCCCTAGTCTTGTTCTGGAAGCTTCTGACGTGGTTTGATGGTTCAGATCTATCCTAGGGTTAATCTAAAGGCCTAAAACTATCCTAATCTCTATAAAAAGACCCTAAACCTAACCTAAATCACTAAAAATCAAACCTAGCAACTAAGTGCTGCCAAAATCAATTTTGATCATGGCCTCCATCTCCAATCCCTAGAGCCTATGCATTCAAATCGGGTTCAAATCAAAAGGTGCGAGCTTGCTACACCAAATAGAGGCCAAATCAACGTTGCTATGCGAGTTTCATGACGGATCTTCATCAAAGGAGCCACCTTTCTTCGTCAAAACGATTCATGCTCCTAGTCCTCTTGCCACGCTATGTTAGTTCTAGCTACTTGTAGATTTAAACGATGATCTTGATGTGACATGGGATAAGATGCAAAGTAACATGAGTATGTTAGCCTATGGGAACCTAGTTTGCCCCTTTAGCATGAACATATGACTTTGGGTTATGTTGTAGCGACTAAACCATGCTATTCATGTTACATTGGACCTAGTTTGCCATGCAAGATTGGACCTTTGCTTGTGGTATGTTAGCATGCAAACTTGAAACCACTTTGACTCATGAAACATGTGCATGAATGTGACTTTGAGGCTATGCAAGTATATGAACCCGAAATCCCTTATGATAATATGCAAGTTTACCTTTTTATCACATGAGTAACATGGGCATGTTCTTCCCTTCATGATAGGTTTATGACATGAACACTTATGCAAGTAATCCCCTTTTATGCTATGCATGTTTGTGGCCAAATCCCCTTGAGATACTATGCATGTTTGTGGCCAAATCACCTTATGACACTATGCATGTTTTTGGCCAAGGTTGTGCATGTGGAAGCCAATCCCTTTTTGGCATCATGCATGTTTTGAGGCCAATATGTGACGTAGTATCCTTACTATGTTGACTCGCTTTTGCTTGCGTTGGAAAACACGACTTTGGGGTAGTTAGATAAACATGAACATGACGCGAAATCTTGACTTGAATATGACATGAAAACTTGACTTGAGGATACATGTGAACACGACATGTAAGTTGAACCAAAATGGGGGCATGACACGTGGGGTAAACTTGGGACTTGAGATTAGACACGTATGGGTTGTAAGTGTAATATAACACTAGACCAAACATGGAAGTGGCCAACTCGAGGTTGGGTTGAGTTTGTAGCATAAATCTACCCGGACCCGCCCGGCTTAACTAGTAGCTACAAACAATAGGATCCAATGTGAGAAGTTGGTCATGTCGCGCTTAAGACCCGAGGTTAGACTAGGTTGTGGTGTAAATCTACTCGGACCCGCCCGGCTTAACTAGTAACCACAACAAGGTCTAATGTGAGAAGTTGACGGTGCATTAATTAAATTAATGCCACATGATAAGTTTGAGTAAATTTGACTAATGACACTTAACCGATATGACACGAATGGGTAGGTTAAGTGGGACCGGACTTGATTTCTTAATGACACTTAACCATGCAAGATGATTAGGGGATGAGGTTAAGTAATTTACACTTAACTAATCCGACTTGGTAATTAGATGGGGTTAAGTAATTAAGACTTAACTAATCTAAACACGGTAATTAGATGGGGTTAAGTAATTGACGCTTAACTAATCTAACCACGGTAATTAGATGGGGTTAAGTAATCCACACTTAACTAATCTAAACACGGTAATTCGTTGGGGTTAAGTTAAACACTTAACCAACTTAAACTTGGTAATTCAATGAGGTTAAGTAACCAATACTTAACCAACTTAACGTGATAATTTAATGGGGTTAAGCAACTTATACTTAACCAATTATACATGATGATTTGATGGGGTTAAGTAACCTACACTTAAACAATCTAATACGCGGACCTGATAAGGTTAAGTCACAAGACCTTTTTAGAATATACTTAACCATTGTAGTACGATTAGAGGATGGGGTTAAGCCCACCTATACTTAACCAATCCGACTCGATAATTTGATGGGATTAAAATAATCTATGCTTAATCGATCTAGCAAGATAATCTGATAGGATTAAGGTAAGCTAGTACTTGACCGATTTGACTTGATAGGGTTAAGTCACGAGCCTCTGGGTACACTTAACCAACTTGTAGGGCTAAGTCTTGAACTTAAATACTTAGCCAATCTTGACGTGATTCGTTGGCGGGTTAAGGCATGGACTTGAATGATAACACTTAACCCAATAAGACAAACCCTAGTTAGAGGAACTAGGTATAGAATCGTGGTTAATCAAGGACAACCGGAAAGGAAGCTAAGTGGTAAACCTTAGTTAAGGGTAACTAAGTAATAATTCTTAGCTAAGGACATAGGATTAATTCACAAAGCGATGAGTAACCTGATACGGTAGGTCATCGCTTAGTATACGAGGAGGAGCAAGTTATCTGACTTGGATAAAAGCTCCAGCGCACTGGGTGCCGAAGTGGAAGCTTCGGGGGACGTGAGGATATTCTTGGGATCCCTCTGTGGGCTGCCAGGTAATTATACTAGGCCCATGAGAGGTTAAGGTTTGCGTTAGAAGGACCAAGAATATGCCTTGGTTGCTATGCGAGCGACCTAAAGACTGGGATGGATTAGCGTGGAGTCGACGATTCTTGGTTTTTGCCCTGGATAGCACATCGCCGACTACCTACCATCTTTAGTCAATCGTGTACGTACGGAAAGGCAGAGAACCCCCAACAGACCATGTGCTTGCTATCGAGTCATGGGTGAGGTTGGCCCGTAGGAAAGTGGGCTATAGTGGGGCCGGGGAGTGGTTCTCATACATGATTTTTCGTGGGTTGCCTTTCACTAGTTGAGGGAGGGGTCACGTGGGACCATAGCCACGGGTACAAAAACAGACCTTGGTATCTACATCAGCAGACGACTTAAAGCTCCCGACCGAGTTCCATATTTCTTAGTTTGCCCTGGCACGGAACTCGGATGGCACATTGTGGAACATGTGCATCTAGACGTGGAAAACGATTCACGATACATACGTGGGATCAAGGGCGCGGTTGACGGGTGGCGTAATCCCTAGTGGTCCTAGGTGGCCAAAACCCAAACCGAGACACGGAAACGTTCATTAGGTAGCATAATCCCTAGCGGCCCTAGGTGGCATAAATCCTAAGTGGACGCGCGATAGTTCATGGTAGGGAAATACAACTAGATCAAGGGTTGCAGTCCAAAACAACTTCAAGGATAAAACGTTTACATGGGAAAGCCCGTATGGCCTATGGCAAAGGACTGAACTTACACATGGAGAGAAACATACGAGTTGGGAAAACCTACATATGCTATATATTAGGTTGACATGGACCATTTCATGACATGGGGCAAGGGACATTCATGGTTAACACATGACGCGGGTAGGGATACTAGTACGAGAGGTGCAGAGCAAATATACATGTTAGAACCAGGAAAAATATACATAATAGACACCGGGGGATGTTAGACAGGATAGATACCTTGGGATAGTATACTTGATAGAGACCTGACGATGTGATACCTTGATTTATCACGACACCGTAGTTTATCACGATATCTTAGTTTACCTTGCTACAGTAGTTCAGCCAGTTACCCTGGTTTAGTTTATCTATCTTGTAGTCATCCTTATGTTTACTTTCAGTTTATGCATGTCATGTTACCTTTACCTGTTTTTATACTGGGAGTAGATAGGACTTACCAGTCTATATGACTGACCCCGTTTTCTTTCGCCTCTTTGTCTTCCGTTTCCCCCCAGGTTCCAGGGAGGAAATGATGTTGTTTAGTTCGGGCCTCTTATGCTTGAAGGTCATCATGTATAGCTTGATGTATAGCTTGGTCTTCTCTTGGCTATGGCTGCTTCACCGCTTTATTTTGGGGAATAATTTATGAAAAGGATTTTATGCTTCTTTATTATTGCAAGACAGGTTTTGATGTACTCTGATGTAAAAGGCTTTAGACCTTAATTATTAATGTTTATGAAAGTTCGATTTTACTTCCGCTATTTTATATGTTCTATCTTGTGATACTTCTGTGCATGTTTACCAATAATGCCCCTCTAAAGCTAGTGCATTCCTTTGCGAGTGACCCTAGCGGAGGCGGGGTGTTACATGGATGGACTCAATTGAAAGTGGTCGACCTATCTATGGTTCAAAGGAATAAGAGATTAAATTCGTTTATTTTAAAAAAAAACTAGGGTTTTTGTCTTTAATTTTTATTGTATTTTAATTTCTTCTGCAAACCGACAAAACAATTTACTAGAGTCTGTAAAATCTAGGGTTACAGATTACGGGTTTGTAATTTGGGAAAATCTGGTCGAGAGGATATCGGTCAGTCGAGGGTTTTGAGCGTAGGGTTAATACTGGAGCAGGGAGTCCAAGTTTACAGTGTCTGTAAGTGGGATCTGTTATTAACTCCTAGTAGAAACCTTAGGAATGCAGCACTAGGAAGGATTTTGCCAAAGCTGGGTATCTCTGTATGTTATTTCCTTTCTGCTTTTTTGTTTCTCCTGTATTCTGTGATCGGTTTATTATTTGATATCTTGTCATATTTTTAACTCAACGGGAAACTATGAATAACCCTATTCACCCCCCTCTAGGGTTATTCTAGATCCAACAAGGCCCAGATTTAAAATAGTTAAGTTTAATTTTAATTTAAATACATGTGTAATTTGTAAATTCAATAACTTTATTATATGACACCGGTTTTCAGCGAAACAAGATCCGACAGGATCGTATGGACGAGGGCTACATCGTGGAACTGACTGGGAGTGAATCAGAGCTCATTACGATTTATTGCAAAATAAAACATCCATATGAATCAAAGATAGTTAGTCGTTATTTAACGATAACTACCCAATGTGAGTAAAACTAACCAACTCTACCAGTTCATATTTTTATAACATATACTTAGAATTGATGTAACGACCCAACGATTTTTGGCCTTGAAAATAGACATAAATACCCTTACCATGACTTGTGCCGATCCTACAAGCACCGAAAATATTGGATAGTTATTAGAAAGAAATTAGAGGATGAGGTAAGAAAGAAAGAAAGTTAGAATAGAAGAAGAAGAAGAACCAACACAAAGTCTCACATCGCAGCGGAACAAAATATAATACATAAATACATCTTTATTGAGAGCTTTTGAAAATACTTACAATATCAGAGTACAACACACATCTGGACAGTTTTGATAATCTGTCCTCATATATATAATCACATAGCGGAATATCATTCATCTGAACATCTTCTGCTCGTCTCTGGACTTCTCAGTACCAGATAACCTGAACCTGTACACCTAGGTCTAACCCGAGCATTTACAAAATACCGGGTCAGTCTGGTGGACCAGAGTGAGAAAAACTCGCACAGCATTTAGGGTATCACACAACTTGATTTTTAAGTTAAAATCCTTTCGAAAGAAAAAGATAATCGTAAGACCGATCCACACATAAACACGGATGGTTTTTACCTTATGATAACCCAAACCAGTTTTGAAAACAATATCTTTTCTGATATTATAATAATGTCTAAATACAAGTAAATATCAATCTAGTGGACCGCTTGCATCTCACGCTCCACATATATAGTATACAATCAAAACCGCAGGGACTTATTGGATATTGGATTCCAACTTTGACAAGGTATGGGACCACCTTCCGCTCGTATATCTCTAGAGGAGAATACACTGGGTTCAACAAGAACGTCTTGCAACCCGGCCCTCACATGACCGACCACTCATTTCGCTTGAGTGTATTGAATGTATATCACCAACGGTTGGACTCAAACCACCGTTTCCCGAATGGGCAGAATCGCTAGAATAAGAAACAAAAGGAATTTCTCTAGATAGGTGATTATACACCCTAATGGGAGTGACCCACATAGCCAGGCTGCCTGCCCGATTTTTGTCATCTCCCGGTTGATGAGGCTTGAGGTCAGCACACATTTGGTCATCCTACACTTTGAATGCCACATCGTCAGATCCGCCAGATATCACTAATTGACGTCCATAAAAATACTCTAGCAGTTAAGCTAAAAGAACATCCATTCCCTGCCAACCACTATCGCACGTTTGGAGAAATCAACGTACGTGACCCATTGGAAATACTTTGTCAGACATCCGTCCATACAAGTCATCCAGGAATAGGATGAACCGAAGGTACTCTCCTACTGCATCTGATATAGGAATCACCCCATGGATCAGTAGCGATAGTCCTTGCAATCCACGGTTTCAACCACGATAGAACCCCAGTTTATCTCCGGGTCGAATTAGAGATTGTAAGTGGTTCTTCCGCTTTATGAAGATATATGGTCTTAACATGCTCCATCTCGATCGTTGCTTGATCTCTTCTTTATATTCGTATTTGTTGGTCAGAATGGTTTTCGAATATACATTTGATCTTGGTCTTTCCAACCAACAATCGTAAAGGTCAGACTTGATAGTCGGTTATTTAACTATCAATTAAACATCCATGAAAACAAAAAAAATAGATTCACTGGTCTAGTACTCAGCACCACTTGGCTTCTTAAAATTTTCACCCAATTCCCTTTTAATTTCGTTACTAGGGAAAATATAATCTCACTACATTTCTGGTACTTTGGAAATCTTATCCCGCACTCTTGCCATTATCAACTAGTATCATCCTTGGATAGTCCTGAAGTCGTTCAAGTTAGGGTATTTTAATTACCTCTCAGACCTTGATCAACAACGTTCTTATCTTCAGATAAATACGAGTTGTAATTCAAAACCCGATATTATTATTTCAATTCCTATTCCCAACCTCGTTTACCAAGTTCACTTTTAAATCCCTTCCTCGGAAAATCTCCTTTTAATTCTTTTGGTTTAACTTAATTTCATCATTAAGTATTTCAAATTCAAAACGACTTTTAACTTACATTCCATTTATAAACTTTGTTTATAAATTTTAGGCTTGATATAAACCCCTTTCATCTTCACCTCCCTTTTACTTAATTCATGTGTTAAGTAAAACTTTTCATTTAAGTTATATATTCGTTTAACCCTCTTATTCGCTTCATTATAAAACTCGAGCTCAAATGAGGAAAACTCATCCCTAGCCCTTTCCCAATGCTCGATCAAATTTTATTTCTGACTCGATTACTTAAATATGTCTCATTTGATTATCAATTCAACATTTATCATTTCAAAACAATTAACTCCTTTATTTACTAAATAATAATTTCCTTTAAAACCTTACTAATCTTAACCAATTAAGTTAATTCACTAATTTAAAATCTAGCTTAGTTTAAATGGTCGACACACCAAACATGGTTATTCTTTTAACCAATTCTATTTAATTCCTCTTTTAAATTAATTAAAATATAATTAATTTAAATAACTTTATTTGATTGCTCACGATTAATCAAACACTTAACTACTAGGTTATTTCCTGCTTTTTGTTTATAATTCTTATTGACCTAAGAATTCGTTTTATAAAATAAATTTCACAATTTCCTATAAACTTTAAATAAATAATTACTATTTATTTCCCTTTAAGCAACTTTTACTCAAAGTGATTTCTTTAAAAATCTATTTCAGTGATAAAATATATTTATAACTCCAACATTGTTGATTCGCCATCGAGAAAATCCATATTTAAAAATCGATTGATTTCAAGACCATGTGATGCCAAATATCTAACCCTTACCATCCATCAACATAAATGTTGAAATATATTCAACACTCAACAATAACCAATCATTTCCTTTTTATTTGACCGATAATTTCTATATCGATCATCAATCATTCAACAACCAATTCAAACAATTCAAACAATTTCAACAATTTCAAACAATTTTATAAAAGTGGCCAATCAAGGAAAATTACTCTAATTGGGTCAAATCATGACAATTGGTGTTCTACTGAAATTAAACGACCGTTTAATTTCAGAAATTGAATCAACAATAAATATATTTAACTAGCAAACAGTCACTCACTAGCAATCAGAACACACAAAATAAAAACCCAATTTATATAAAATATAAATGGGATGAGCTGAGTGAGTTTAACTCACCTTGATTTAAATTCGTCGATCAACAATCTGTTTTAATCAAATTAAACCGATGTTTAATTTGAATAAAAATTCCAGTCACTTCAGATCCGGACTAGGTTCGCTCCATCTCGAAATACTCTTCTCCACGGTCCCAACGCAATTGACCATGCGTAAATCTGATAATGTACGAGAGAGAAATCGTATTAACAAATCGATAAAAGAAATTTAATTTTAAAAACATAGATTTCCTTTTAAATTAAAAGTTGGGCTTACCTTAATACTTGGCCCATACAAACCCAACCTGCTTCTCCCCTTAATACCCTCATCCCTAATCACTTTTCTTCGTTAAGTCGGCCGCCTCAAAAATTCTCGTGATGACCGAGAATGAAAACCCTAAGCCCCTTTTCACCTTCCACTGTAAATCATGGTGTCACATCCTCCCTCTCACCATGCGATCCACCTTCAAGCCTCCGTCCAGACCTTAGTCAACCCCTTCAGCAACCCCTCTTCGCTGATTGAGACTAAAACCTTCCAGGAACGAAGCGGCTTCGACAGTCAACCCCAAACCCCCCTTAGACGAAACGACTTCCTCCCTATTAAGCTAAGTTTTCCTCTTACTCAATTTTTAATTGCTGTATATTTTTTTTTCTTTCTGGTGGTTTTCGAACCATTTCTGGTTTACAGTGTTGGCGACTTGGTTGATGAACACTGCTGCGTGTATTTATAGTGCGGTTGTGATTTTAGATTAGTTCAATGTCTGATCTTAGGCTAGCTACTACGAGCTTAGGCCATTGGTTCTGATTTCCTTTTCAGATTTATGTGAACAGTGATGGATTTTGATTTTTGTGTGATCTTGTTGATGGGTATGGTGCTGTCTTTGGTCTGTTCGAAAAAAATATTGACCTTGTGGTTGTATAGATTAGGTCAGACCAGTGACTTGTTAAATGGATCCACAAATTCGAACTTGTATTGTCGATTCCAGTTGGGTTTTTCCGATGTATGTAAACAGAAATTTCAAAATGGATTCTTTTCTTTATTTTTGCTATTATGATTTACAGATTTGATGTATATGAATATATATATATATATACACACACACCTATTCTTCTATTCCTTGTATTGTTAAATCGTCTAAAGATGTACATATATCTGGTTTTCATCAGCTACACAATGTACTGTTTTTCTTAGTTGTTCCTACTACTGCCCTATAATGTTCATCACCATTTCCTTTAGCTGTTTTGGATGGGAATATGTACAACTCTAACCGTATTTTTTCTTTTCCCCCTTTTTTTATTTTCAGATCAACTGATCGAGATGGTGGATCACTGGTTTGAAAGAACAAGACAGTTGCTGATATAAAAAGATGAATCTTTTTAGTATTGTTTTGAATTGTTTTTGCTTGTCATAGCTGTAAAGCTGTTTTTAGCTATTAAGTTGCAACATTCAATGTGTACTTTTGATTTTATATTCGAGACCTATATTGTATACATGTATTCATTTTTATTTTTTTAGTTCTCAATTGTATGATTAGTCTTTGATCTATCCCTACCTCAACTGCAACAAATCTGGTTAGCGAATGAGTCATACGTGATGATCAATCAAGTGTATGTATTTAAACAACTTGTAATATTCATTAATAACCAAGTAGATATTGTTCAATCAAGTGTATGTATTTAAACAACTTGTAATATTCAATAATAACCAAGTAGATAATTTTAACAGAACTTTTAACCGTGAGTTTAGATCATAGTGTATAAGTTACTGTGTATGTTTATATTACACATCTTAAAGGTTTGAATCAAGTCCCAGGGATGTATTTCAACATACCTATATCTTGAAATAATAAAGATATTTTAAGTTGTTTTACTCACATATATAACTCATTGTCTTTTATATTCTTCTTTCTCTAGATTTCGCCAAACTTCTTAATATTAATCTAACTAATTTCAGACATCAAACATCAGTATTTGCACCAAAGAGAATGGCACCTATTTGCATACCAATAGTTCGAATTCATAAAAAAATCAAATAAACAAGTAGTAGAGAGATTTGGTGTTTTTACTCACAAGTGTATATTAATGTGTTTAATTATTTAGTGCCATAGTACTCTGTTTCCGAGTTCCCAAAATGCTTGATCTACATCTAACTAGTGAAGACATTATCCCTTAAACAATATTAGCACAAATGTTTGAATCAAAGATGACAAATGATTAATTATAGACAGTAGAGATTATATAAGTGTTTACTCACCAGTTTGTCCACTGGTTTTCCATTAATTTCCAGGTTCCATTCATACTTCTGTTCTCTATTTTTAATTCCAGATTTTAACACATACTCTGCCATTACATTTGCTGTCTTTAAATTCCAGGTTTTAAATAATATTCCAATTATATAAATCGTTTAATATTTATAATTAAATCGTTATAATTTAAAATGAATTCCATAGCGACTAATTAGAAATTTGAATTGGATGTAACTTGAAATCTATAAGCTGGAATTTAGATTTTTCTCTTTCATTAGAAAAATATAATTGAATCGGTTCAAACGTGTCTCGTTTCACAGAAATCCGACTTATATTGGATCCTGTATGTCCAGTTAAAGTTCAAATAAAAAATTTCAAACTACCGCGACGTTTCGAGCTCGTTTTAAATTAATATATAAATATATATATTCGAACTCTGTTTAAAATAAACAAATTCGATTAAAAATCCATTATATGTCAAATATAATAAATAAACAAATTTAAATATTCGAATTTAAATGGCCGAAAGATCTGGGACGTTACATTCTTCCCACCTTAGAATAATTTCGTCCTCGAAATTGTAAGGTAAGAAGAATATTCCGAATCGTATTATTTTAAAATTATTACTTTTGCATTAAATTCAAAATAAATTCGGATTCTAAAAATTTTCGATAATTTCGCCAGCACCTCTCCTGCATGGCTCGATCCGTACGACTACCACTACCACTCGGGGCTTCAATTCCTTTTGAAAATAAAATTCAAATGGCAATCCACCTTATTTGGATCCCAATTTATTTACCCATTAATTTTTTTTAAGCCCCAATTCATTTAAGTTCACTCAATTGGAGTTTATTCTAAACCTGGTTTTACTTAACCAGGTTCAGTTTCTCATTCATACCCGATTCAATTGACGACTTGATTTTCTAATCAATTCAATTTTATTTCATAATTCAAATTTGATTTCAAATCAAACCAAACAAACAACACCCTACATTACTATAGTATAGAAAATAAATTCCTTTTTCCTATAAAAATATTCCTTAGGTAAAATTATATTATTTACCCTCTTTATAAAACAATATTGTATCCATTGACTAGTTCAACGCTTCTCAACACTTGAAACAGTCAAATAACACAATACAAAACATTTGTATACAAAATTTTACAAATACGTTCTCATACTTATACACTCAAACTCAATCTAGGGTGTTACTAACCCCATCTCTATTGAGTTACGCCATAGAGCCAAGGTTACTACTCAACCAATAGCTCTGATACCACTGTAACGACCCAGCGGTATCCGGCCTTGAAAATCGACATAAATACCCTTACCATGACTTATGCCGATCCTCCAAGCACCGAAAATACTGGATAGTTATTAGAAAGAAATTAGAGGATGAGGTAAGAAAGAAAGAAAGTTAGAATAGAAGAAGAAGAAGAAGAACCAACACAAAGTCTCACATCGTAGCGGAACAAAATATAATACATAAATACATCTTTATTGGGAGCTTTGGAAAATACTTACAATATCAGAGTACAACACACATCTGGACAGTTTTGATAATCTGTCCTCATATATATAATCACACAGCGGAATATCATTCATCTGAACATCTTCAGCTCGTCTCTGGACTTCTCAGTACCTGATAACCTGAACCTGTACACCTCAGTCTAACCCGAGCATTTACAAAATACCGGGTCAATCTGGTGGACCAGAGTGAGAAAAACTCGCACAGCATTTAGGGTATCACACAACTTGATTTTTAAGTTAAAATCCTTTCGAAAGAAAAAGATAATCGTAAGACCGATCCACACATAAACATAGATGGTTTTTACCTTACGATAACCCAAACCAGTTTTGAAAACAATATCTTTTCTGATATTATAATAATGTCTAAATACAAGTAAATATCAATCTAGTGGAACACTTGCATCTCACGCTCCATATATATAGTATACGATCAAAACCGCAGGCGCTTATTGGAGATTGGATTCCAACTTTGACAAGGTATGGGACCATCTTCCGCTCGTATATATCTAGAGGCGAATACACTGGGTTCAACAAGAACGTCTTGCAACCCGGCCCTCACATGACCGACCACTCATTTCGCTTGAGTGTAACGAATGTATATCACCAACGGTTGGACTCAAACCACTGTTTCCCGAATGGGCAGAATCGATAGAATAAGAAACAAAAGGAATTTCTCTAGATAGGAGATTAAACACCCTAATGGGAGCGACCCACATAGCCATGCTGCCTGCCCGATTTTTGTCACCTCCCGGTTGATGAGGCTTGAGGTCAGCACACATTTGGTCATCCTACACTTTGAATGCCACATCGTCAGATCCGCCAGATATCACTAATTGACGTCCACAAAAATACTCTAGCAGTTAAGCTAAAAGAATGGCCATTCCCCGCCAACCACTATCGCACGTTATGAGAAATCAACGTACGTGATCCATTGGAAATACTTTGTCAGACATTCGTCCATACAAGTCATCCAGGAATAGGATGAACCGAAGGTACTCTCCTACTGCATCCGATATAGGAATCACCCCATGGATCAGTAGCGATAGTCCTTGCAATCCACAGTTTCAACCACGACAGAACCCAAGTTTATCTCCGGGTCGAATCAGAGATTGTAAGTGGTTCTTCCGCTTTATGAAGATCTATGGTCCTCACATGCTCTATTTCGATCGCCACTTGATCTCTTCTTTATATTCGTATTTGTTGGTCGGAATGGTTTTTGAATATACATTCGATCCTAGTCTTTCCAACCAACAATCGTAAAGGTCAGACTTGATAGTCGGTTATTTAACTATCAAGTAAACATCCATGAAAACACAAAAATAGATTCACTGGTCCAGTACTCTGCACCACTTGGCTTCTAAAAATTTTCACCCAATTCCCTTTTAATTTCGTTACTAGGGAAAATATAATCTCACTACATTTCCGGTACTTTGGAAATCTTATCCCGCACTCTTGCCATTATCAACTAGTATCATCCTTGGAAAGTCCCGAAGTCGTTCAAGTTGGGGTATTTTAATTACCTCTCAGACCTTGATCAACAACGTTCTTATCTTCAGATAAATACGAGTTGTAATTCAAAACCCGATATTATTATTTCAATTCCTATTCCTAACCTCGTTTACCAAGTTCACTTTTAAATCCCTTCCTCGGAAAATATCCTTTTAATTCTTTTGGTTTAACTTAATTTCATCATTAAGTATTTCAAATTCAAAATGACTTTTAACTTACATTCCATTTATAAACTTTGTTTATAAATTTTAGGCTTGATATAAACCCCTTTCATCTTCACCTCCCTTTTACTTAATTCACGTGTTAAGTAAAACTTTTCATTTAAGTTATATATTCGTTTAACCCTCTTTTTCGCTTCATTATTAAACTCGAGCTCAAATGAGGAAAACTCATCCCTAGCCCTTTCCCAATGCTCGATCAAATTTTATTTCAGACTCGATTACTTAAATATGTCTCATTTGATTATCAATTCAACATTTATCATTTCAAAACAATTAACTCCTTTATTTACTAAATAATAATTTCCTCTTTTTAAAACCTTACTAAGCTTAACCAATTAAGTTAATTCACTAATTTAAAATCTAGCTTAGTTTAAATGGTCCACACACCAAACATGGTTATTCATTTAACCAATTCTATTTAATTCCTCTTTTAAATTAATTAAAATATAATTAATTTAAATAACTTTATTTGGTTGCTCACGATTAATCAAACACTTAACTGCTAGATTATTTCCTGCTTTTTGTTTATAATTCTTATCGACCTAAGAATTCGTTTTATAAAATAAATTTCAAAATTTCCTATAAACTTTAAATAAATAATTACTATTTATTTCCCTTTAAGCAACTTTTACTCGAAGTGATTTCTTTAAAAATCTATTTCAGTGATAAAATATATTTATAACTCCAAAATTGTTGATTCGCCATCGAGAAAATCCATATTTAAAAATCGATTGATTTCAAGACCATGTGATGCCAAATATCCAACCCTTACCATCCATCAGCATAAATGTTGAAATATGTTCAACAGTTAACAATAACCAATCATTTCCTTTTTATTTGACTGATAATTTCTATATCGATCATCAATCAATCAACAACTAATTCAAACAATTTCAAAAAATTTATAAAAGTGGCCAATCAAGGAAAATTACTCTAATTGGGTCAAATCATGACGATTGGTGTTCTACTAAAATTAAACGACCGTTTAATTTCAGAAATTGAATCAACAATAATTATATTTAACTAGCAAATAGTCACTCACTAGCAATCAGAACACACAAAATAAAAACCCAATTTATATAAAATATAAATGGGAAGAGCTGAGTGAGCTTAACTCACCTTGATTTAAATCCGTCGATCAACAGTCTATTTTAATCAAATTAAACCGACGTTTAATTTGAATAAAAATTCCAGTCACTTCAGATCCGGAGTAGGTTCGCTCCATCTCGATATACTCTTCTCCACGGTCCCAACGCAACTGACCGTGCGTAAATTTTATAACGTACGAGAGAGAAATCGTATAAACAAATTTATGAAAGAAATTAAATTTTAAAAACATAGATTTCCTTTTAAATTAAAAGTTGGTCTTACCTTAATACTTGGCCCATACGAACCCAACCCGCTTCTCCCCTTAAAACCCTCATCCCTAATCACTTTTCTTCATTGAGTCGGCCGCCTCAAAAATTCTCGTGATGACCGAGAATGAAAACCCTAAGCCCCTGTTCACCTTCCACTGTAAATCATGGTGTCACATCCTCCCTCTCGCCATGCGATCCACCTTCAAGCCTCCGTCCAGACCTTAGTCAACCCCTTCAGCAACCCCTCTTCGTTGATTGAGACTAAAACCTTCCAGGAACGAAGCAGCTTCGAAAGTCAACCCCAAACCCCCTTCAGACGAAACGGCTTCCTCCCTATTAAGCTAAGTTTTCCTCTTACTCAATTTTTAATTGTTGTATATTTTTTTTTTCTTTCTGGTGGTTTTCGAACCATTTCTGGTTTACTGTATTGGCGACTTGGTTAATGAACACTGCTGCGTGTATTTATAGTGCGGTTGTGATTTTAGATAAGTTCAATGTCTGATCTTAGGCTAGCTACTATGAGCTTAGGCCATTGGTTCTAATTTCCTTTTCAGATTTATGTGAACAGTGATGGATTTTGATTTTTGCGTGATCTTGTTGATGGGTATGGTGCTGTCTTTGGTCTGTTCGAAAAAAATATTGACCTTGTGGTTGTATAGATTAGGTCAGACCTATGACTTGTTAAATGGATCCACAGATTCGAACGTTTATTGTCAATTCCAGTTGGGTTTTTCCAATGTATGTAAAAATAAATTTCAAAATGTATTCTTTTCTTTATTTTTGCTATTATGATTTACAGATTTGATGTATATGAATATATATATACACACACACAAACACCTATTCTTCTATTCCTTGTATTGTTAAATCGTCTAAGATGTACATATATCTGGTTTTCATCAGCTACACAATGTACTGTTTTTCTTAGTTGTTCCTACTACTGCCCTATAATGTTCATCACCATTTCCTTTAGCTATTTTGGATGGGAATATGTACTATTCTAACCGTATTTTTTCTTTTCCCCCTTTTTTATTTATTTTCAGATCAACTGATCGAGATGGTGGATCACTGGTTTGAAAGAACAAGACTGCTGCTGATATAAAAAGATGAATCTTTTTAGTATTGTTTTGCATTGTTTTTTCTTGTCATAGCTGTAAGGCTATTTTTAGCTATTGAGTTGCAACATTCAATGTGTAGTTTTGATTTTATATTCGAGACCTGTATTGTATACATGTGTTCATTTTTTTTAGTTCTCGGTTGTATGATTAGTCTTTGATCTATCCCTACCTCAAATGCAACAAATCTAGTTAGTGAATGAGTCATACGTGATGTTCAATCAAGTGTATGTATTTAAACAACTTGTAATATTCATTAATAACCAAGTAGATAATTTAAACAGAACTTTTAACTGTGAGTTCATATCATAGTGTATAAGTTACTGTGTATGTTTATATTACACATCTTAAAGGTTTGAATCAAGTCCCAGGGATGTATTTCAACATAACTATATCTTGAAACAATAAAGAGATTTTAAGTTGTTTTACTCACATATATAACTCATTGTAATTTATATTCTTCTTTCTCTAGATTTCACCAAACTTCTTAATATTAATCTAACTAATTTCATACATCAAACAACAGTATTTGCACCAAAGAGAATGGCACCTATCAGCATACCAATAGTTCGAATTCATAAAAAAATCAAATAAATAAGTAGTAGAGAGAATTGGTGTTTTTACTCACAAGTGTATATTAATGTGTTTAATTATTTAGTGCCATAGTACTCTGTTTCCGAGTTCCCAAAATGCTTGATCTACATCTAACTAGTGAAGACATTATCCCCTAAATAATATCAGCACAAATGTTTGAATCAAAGATGACAAATGATAAATTATAAACAGTAGAGATTATATAAGTGTTTACTCACTGGTTTGTCCACTGTTTTTCCATTAATTTCCAGGTTCCATTCATACTTTTGTTCTCTATTTTTAAGTCTAGATTTTAACACATACTCTGCCATTCCATTTGTCGTCTTTAAATTCCAGGTTTTAAATAATATTCCTGTTGGCTAGATTTTTGACCAAGCCACCAAGATTCACTCACAAGAAGAAAGTATGAAACTGCGTTCTTTAAGACCATGAAGGATCGGATCGCACCAGAGAGTCACCCTTCACGGATCGCCCTTCAACGGATCGCCCCCCATCGGATCGCCCCCGTTGCATCAGCGATCCGACTACTTCTACACGACTCGATCCATACATATACTGCCACCCAACACAGACCGATCCGATCCCCTGATGCACAGCGAAGCTTCTGACCTGTTCAAGCACGAGCTAGTCTTCAGCGATTCGAGATGCACGGATCCAGCGACATGTGTCCCCAACCGTCACTTTGACTAGTTCCTCCCCCTTGCTCGAACCGATATTCAAGGGGATCGCGACACCTGTCCACAACGGCTAATTTGACTAATTCTTCATCAAGCTGCGATACGATCCGATATTCTCGGGATTTGTGCCACGTGTGACCGCGATCCGCCTACCAAAATCAGCTATAAATAGCCCAGAGCTTGGCATTTTTCAGGATCTTTTGGCAGTATTGAGCACTGATTCCACCATTACTGTCATATCACTATTTCTTGTCAGTTTTATTACGAGATTACTGAGAGAAATCACAATTGTAAGAGTGAGTTTGAGAGAGATCATTGATTGTAATAGCATTCAAAGTATAATCGATAATATATAAAGTGGACGTAGGCTCGTTAACGCCGAACCACTATAAATTCTATGTGTTTTATGCTTTTTCTTCATTCCCCAGTTATAATTCTTTAAGAGCCAGAACAATTTGGGTGTTAGGTCCAAATTTTGATCTAATATTTTGGTGCTTTCACTGAGAAAACGGTCCCAAAACTTCACTATTCAGTTCTTTGAAGATTCCAGCGACATCTGATATCATGGCTGGAAAGAGGTCTAAGGAAGTACGAGCTTCATGAACAAATGAAATCGCGAATGAAGTAGTTGAAGAAAGTGTGCACGAGCTGGGCAATGAGGGATCTTTGGATCGCGGAGCGCCGGGGGCGAACCGATCCGATGAAGGTGCCACACTCCGAGTCGACGAGGACGAGGCGATTCAGACTGTTGAAGGAGTTGTTACTCGATCCCGTGATAACGCCTCGGATCCTCCTCATACCATGACCACGAACCTACCCCAGGGGGGCGTAACGAATCGTCGATCTCGATCCACAGCGATCCGAATTAATGACCAGACTACAACTAGACCTGGAAAGGAGCCTATGGCTCGCTCCTATCGTCCTGGCCCCTTCGCTCGACCTGGCTCAAGCTCTTTGCGCATAAGAGAAAATGATGATGATCAATATGACCCTTCTTCTCCCGTTACTGAGGGGGACCTCTCTCGCTTTTCCGAAATGTGGGAAAGGCTGTTTGATGAATTGGCTGCTCAAAGGCAGGAAAGTTCCGTTCTGCGATAGAATTTGACCGCTATGGATAGAAGGCTTAATGATCTCGCAAGGCAAAGGACGCCACCAGTTCGTCCGCTTACCCCAGAATACTCTTCTTCGTCAGAGGAATCGTCGAGGCCTCCGCGGCGACCGTATGAGAGGCCCGAAAACATAGAGCAGCTTCGATTTAGAACCCTGCCATCACGGGAAGAAGAGGCACTGGGTGCAGGGCCCTCAAACCGTAATGTGAACGATCACGCCACGACTCCCAGAGCTCGAGCTGTGGACAACCCTGTACAGAACAAACTACCTCAGCCCCGTTGTCGTGCAAATGCTCATGGTAACATGGGGCAACGAAGCCCAATCCGAGCCCCAGATTTCGTGACCGCTCCCGGAAGAGAGATTAGAGAACCCCACCGAGCGAGAAGCGCTGACCCCGAACCTCCACTGACCAGTGCAAATGTTGCAGCTATGATCCATCAAATTTTGGCAGATAGCCGTGGACAACGGAATGAAGATTGGGGAATTGACCGCAGTCATACCCCTTTCACTGATGATATTTTAGATGCGACTTTCCCGAGGCGCTTCAACATGCCGCAGATGAACCGTTACGCGGGTAGATCTGATCCCGTCCAGCATCTGATGAGATATTCTTGGTCAATGACCGCTGCCGCAGCCTCTGACGCTGTCAAGTGTAAAGCATTTCCCATATTCTTGGAGGATGTAGCATTATTATGGTTTACTCGCTTACCAGCAAGGTCAATTTCCAGCTTCAGGGAGTTGAGTGAAAGGTTCGTGGAACAGTTCCATATCTATGCACAGAAGACGAAGAGTGTGATTGACTTATTTCTTATTAAGCAACGACCGGGCGAGAGTTTGAGGGTGTATCTAGACCGTTTCAACCTGGCCGCTACTGAAGTCAAAGATCCTCATGAGCCAACTGTTGTGGCAGCCCTAATTGATGGGGTAGATAAAGACACTGAATTTGGGAGATATCTGGTCGGCAAGCCACCCCATACTAGAGAGTTATTCTACGAAAAAGCTAACGTACACTTACGCCGGGAGGAAGTATATGCTAACCGAAAGGCAAAAACGGCCGATAAAGAGGAAATCCAGAGCAATGTCGCCATCAAGCAGACAGGAGACAGCTCGGGAAAGGTCGAGATTAATGCCGGAAATCGGAATCAAGGTGGTCGTCAGTCAGGAAACAATGATAATAACAGTAATGGAAACAACCGGAAGAGGAATCGAGGGAACGACTCCCAGAGAAGGACTCGTCCCAGGTCTTTTGAGAGTTATACGCCAATAAACGATACTTTGGAGAATATCTTCATGGATTCGTACAACGTCCTCCAAAATAAAAGCCCTCCTCCCAGAGAGTCGACGGAGAAAGAACGGGAAACGGGGAAGTTTTGTCTCTTTCATCAGATTCATGGTCATTCGACAAATGAATGCCGTCACCTAAGAGATGTAGTCGAGAGGCTTCTCCAAGAAGGAAAATTGGATGAATACAGAGTAACGCCCAGAGATAGGGGGCAAGCCGTACAGGTCCCAAATCAGAACCAGAATCAACCTGCTGTCAGGCCAACTGCCCAGCAAAAGGGAAAGGACCTTGTTATCAATACAGTAATCGGAGGGCTTTATCTCGCCGGACACGGTTCCAAGGCATTGGATCAGTATGTCAATGCAGCCAAGCAACACCTCGAGGTAGGGGAGTGTAGCAACCCCGAGGACAACGTCCCGGTAAAGCAACAAAAGATGATGTCCGATGATATCATTTTCCGCGAACGAGAAAGCATTGGAGTCCATGCTCCGACTGAAGATCCATTTGTAATCACAGTACCTATTGGCCCGGCCACTATTCATAAAGTTTTGGTGGATAACGGGAGTTCCGTCAATATTCTTTTCAAAAGGACATTCGACCATATGAACCTCGAGATAAAAGACTTGAAGCCCTGTCAGGGATGGATCCGTGGATTTAACGGAGCATCCACCGCTCCAATGGGTTATGTAGAGCTACCAGTTACGCTTGGGGAAGGAGAACGCCAGAGAGTGAGAATCCTTCCCTTCGTGGTTTTGGATATTGAATCACCCTATAATGCCTTCTTGGGCCGACCGGCCCTCGCAAAGTTTAGAGCCTGTATAGCCCCCTGGTGCTTATTATTGAAATTTCCAACGGAAGCTGGTGTTGGTATTGTCAGAGGAGATCAGGTTGCCGCACGAGCATGTTATGTTGCAGAGCTAAAGCTACCCCGCAATGGAGGGGACATAGAAACCAAGGGCGCTTCTCCCTCCACAAGCGCGGAGACCTTATAGCAATTAAATAGGATAACCGTAGGAGAGTCGCGTAGAGAGTTGCCCGAGAATATAGATCCCAAAGAGGACAAAGAACCTGGGGGCAGAATGGCGACTCCCAACGAGACAACTATGGATGTACCGATCGATGATAGTGACCCAGAGAGGGTCCTTAAGATTGGATCCCAGTTAAATCCGAATTTAGCTAAAGAACTGATGAATTTCTTAATAAATAATTTGGATGAATTTGCTTGGACCCACGCAGACATGTGCGGGATATCTCCATCAATCATGAGCCATTCATTAAGCATTAACCCTGAACATCCTCCGGTAAAACAAAAAAGGCGAATGCTGGGCCTAGAGAGGTCCGCTGCCTTGAAAGAAGAAGTTGGAAAGCTAAAAAGTAATGGATTTATCAGAGACTCAATCTACCCAGATTGGATTTCAAATCCAGTCCTAGTAAAGAAGGCCAACGGGAAGTGGCGAACGTGTATCGATTTCTCGGATTTGAATAAAGCCTGCCCAAAAGACAGTTTTCCGTTACCCCGGATCGATCAGTTGGTGGACTCAACGGCGGGCCATGAACTTCTCTCCTTTATGGATGCTTATTCAGGATATAACCAGATTCCAATGCACGTTCCAGATCAAGAACACACTAGCTTTATTACGGATCTGGGATTATATTGCTATGTAGTAATGCCCTTTGGCTTGAAGAACACAGGCGCTACATATCAACGGTTAGTGAACAGAATGTTCTATAACCAGATTGGGAAAACAATGGAAGTATACGTTGACGACATGTTGGTTAAGTCCAAGCAATCCTCTAATCACACTACGGACTTGGCAGAGATGTTTGGCATTCTTCGAAAGTACGGGATGAAACTCAACCCAACAAAATGTTCATTCGGGGTCGCCTCCGGAAAATTCTTGGGATTCATCGTCAGTTCTCGTAGGATTGAGATTAATCCCGACCAAATCGCAGCAATCAGGGACATTCGGGAAACTAGGCAAATTAAAGATGTGCAAAGCCTTGTAGGGAAAGTAGCCGCACTAAGCAGATTTATCTCCAAGGCTACGAAAAAATGCATCCCATTCTTTGAATTGATAAAGCGAGGAAAACACCACTTCAAATGGACGCCCGATTGCGTAGAAGCGTTTCAGAACTTGCTGAGACACCTGGAGAAACCACCGATACTATCTAAGCCGATGGATCACGAGGACTTATTCGTGTACTTGGCAGTGTCGTCCCACGCGATTAGCTCAGCATTGGTAAGAGAAGAAGATAAGGTCCAAAGACCTGTGTATTACGTGAAGAAAAAATTGACGGCAGCAGAGCGTAATTATCCAAGGATAGAAAAGTTGGTGTATAGTTTGCTGATCGCCTCTAGAAAGCTTCGACATTATTTTCAGGCGCATCCCATTACCATATACGCTGATCATCCACTTAAGCAAGTTCTACAGAGACTAGAAGCGTCTGGAAGATTACTCAAATGGAACATTGAGTTAAGCCAATTTGATCTGAACTTTCAACCCCGGCGGTCAATTCGGGGGCAAGTGATAGCCGACTTCATAGCAGAGTTTACAGTCCCGGAGGAAGATATAGCAAACAAAGAAGTTGACCCCTCAAAATTACTTCTCGACCCCAATGCCTGGAGATTGTATACTGATGGCGCTAGGAATGACAAGAGAGCCGGCGCTGGAGTAGTGCTTGAAACTCCCGAGAAACGGCTGATATCCTATTCTATTCGGATGGAGTTTCACGCCACTAACAACGACTCCGAATATGAAGCCCTGATAGCCGGACTAAGGATCGCAAAGGAGTTGGAAGTCACGAAACTGGACATCTTTTGCGACTCCAAGTTAGTTGTGAACCAGGTTACTGGAAAATTCCAAGCCAAAAGTGCAAGATTGATTTTATACTTGAAGAAAGTGAAGGAGTTGCTGAACGGCTTTGATCACTACAGCATATCTCACATTCCGCGGTCAGATAATCAGCAGGCGGATAAGTTGGCAAAGATGGCTAGTTCCGATGATCCTGAAGAGACCGAGCTAGCCCCCGTTGAAGTACTTCGGTCTCTTAGTATAGATCAGATGGAAATTGATCCAATACTAGAGACGGAACCAGAAAGGGAGTCATGGATGACCCCTTTAAAGAATTTCTTAATGAATGGAGCGCTTCCGAACAAGAAAAGCGAGAGGCGTAAAGTAATTCGTAAAGCTGCCCGATACGTTCTACAAGGCGGAGTCCTTTATAGACAGGGATTTTCAATGCTTCTTCTCCGGTGTATAGCTCATGACGACATCAACCGTGTGCTGCAGGAGGTACATGAAGGTGAATACGGCGATCACACTTGAGGCCAAACCTTGGCGAAAAAGGTGTTGCGGCATGGTTATTTCTGGCCTACCGTAAACAAGGACGCGGCGAAATACGCACGATGGTGTGATGCGTGCCAGAGATTTTCAAAGATACCTAGAGCACCTCCTAATCAGTTGAAAACAATGACGAGCCCATGGCCTTTCACTATGTGGGGAATAGATATCATCGGAAGTCTCCCCATAGCTAGGGGCGGAGCGAAGTTCGCTATTGTAGCCGTAGATTATTTCACTAAGTGGGTCGAGGCTGAGCCACTGACTACAATCACAACCAAACGAGTGATCAATTTTGTCGTTAGAAACATCATCTGTCGATTTGGGATTCCAAAGATTGTTATAACAGATAACGGAACTCAGTTTGATAGCACCGAATTCAGAGACTTCTGCCAGAAATACCACATTGAGAAACGGTACACCTTTGTGGCACACCCGGAATCGAACGGACAAGTCCAAGCGGCGAATAAAGTGATTAAATCCATTCTGAAAAGAAGACTGAAACGGGCCAGAGCCATGTGGGCTGATGAATTACCCTTAGCACTATGGGTCTACAGGACAACGTATAAATCGGCAACAGGACATACCCCCTTCTCCCTCGCTTTTGGAGCAGAAGCAGTCATCCCGGTTGAGATAAAAGTACCTTCTCACCGAGTGACTTATTACGATCCGATGACTAATAACGAATTGCTCCTTGAATCCCTGGAGATGATCGAAGAAAAGAGGAACGAAGCAGACCTGCGTGCCTTGAGATGCAAACAACAGGTTGCCCGATACTACAACAAAAAGGTTCGAGCCCGAACCTTAGAACCCGGAGACCTGGTTCTGAAGCGTGTCTTTCCAGCCCCAACTCATATGGGTGCGAAGTGGGAAGGACCGTACTCCATTCTGTGCAAGCTTGATAATGGAACCTTCAAGCTAGCAACCGTAGATGGAAAGGAAATCCCCAGAGTGTGGAATGCCCAACATTTACGGTCATACCTAACGTAAAGATGACAGATCTGTTCTTTTGCTTTGTTAAGAACCATGTACAAGGCACGACATGCCTAGAATAGTCCGATTTCTTAAAGCAAAAAATTATAAAGTGGACGTAGGTCATGATTCGACCGAACCACTATAAAAATATTGTGTGTCATTTACCTTTATTGCACTTTTATTTGTCTGCCTTTCTATTTTTATGGAAATTGTTGTGAATCATGCAACGATCCCAGAAGCATATAATTATAGGTGCCTTCCATCAGAATGGAATGCAATCACCAGTCAAAACTCTGAGGGAACGATAAAGTGGATCATATCATTGATAGTGCTCTAACTCTCCAAAGCCGAGAGAAAGCATAATGGACATGAAGGCGATGTCCGTAAGTCATGGCGGTGTACCATGATCGAAACCGCCTTGATGGAACTCTAACCTCGGCGACTGCCAGGAGAGTATAAAAGCTTCTCCGATTGAGCGCTGAGAAAGAGCTCTTGCCCCGCTGAAGGATCGGGGAGCGATTGAACTGCTGAGCTCGAACTCTAACTCTCCAGAGCGGAGAGAGTATAAAAGCGTCTCCAATTGAGCGCTGAGAAAGAGCTCTTGCCCCGCTGAAGGATCGGGGAGCGATTGAACTGCTGAGCTCGAACTCTGACTCTCCAGAGCAGAGAGAGTATAAAAGCGTCTCCGATTGAGCGCTGAGAAAGAGCTCTTACCCCGTTGAAGGGTCGGGGAGCGACTGAGCTGCTAAATTATCTTGCTAAACTCTGACCTCGGCGACCGCCAGGAGAGTATAAGAGAGTCTATGGTTAAGCACTGAGAAAGGTGCCGGAAACTCATCACCATAAGGACAATTATCTTGCCAAATTGTCTAAGTCCCCCATATTCAGAAATAGGGGGCAACGTGCAGACAATGCTAATCAATCCTTAATAAGCCCTAGTCAGGCGCTACGTTAATGATTGATTGGGGGCATATACATATATACATATACACATGAACACGGAAATTTTTAAATTTTTCTTTATGTTGCTTGACTGATTTGTAGTTATAATCAGATAGTCTATGACTAAGCATGAAAAGTTTATTAAATGCAGGTACACGATGATGCAAAAAGAGATAAACTTTCATTTACAAACTACAAGCCTAGAAAGTGAAAAACAACCTAAAACAAAAGTGAGGGCCAGTCTCACAATTACATTTCATGGCCAGTAAGAAGCCTAAAAACAAAATATAGAAAAGCAACAATATCCTATTTATGCTTGGACTTCTTATCCTGTTTCTGCTTCTCCAGCCTCGCCTTGTCAGTATCAGATTGATCACCCTTCTTTATTTTCCTTTTGTCTATAAGAGGAACGTCCGACTCTTCAGAAGATTCCTCCTCCACCTCCTTTTTCTTTCTTTTATTAGTAAGGGAAGTTGGGAAATCATCAGGGTTTGCAAAATGAAGCTGTTTGCTGATGGATTTGGGCTGGAGTTTCAAAACCATCCCAGTTTTGGGATTAAACTCCGAGATAGGGGCTATGTTCAAAGGCTCTTGTCCCACCTTCTTTAAAGCTAGCTCCTTTTCCTGCCTAGCTTTTCTATTAGCCAGAGTTTCATCGTCATCGTCTTTGGCTTCTTTGGTGCTAATGATATCCTCCTCTTCCTCTACATGGCGCCCGTCCATATCTTTCAAGGCCTCGATGATTTCATCATCCTTGGGAGCATCAGCACTGGGTGCCAGGACGCCCTTCTTTGCTGTTGTACCCTCAGCCTACTTTGGCATATCAACACCAGCACTAGGCGAGACGATAATCTTCTCCGCCTCTTTCCTCTTCTTGACATCCTTGTCGACGGGCTCGCCACCTGTATTATAAGGAACACATGTTATTAATTCGATTGGTTGCTCTACTAGATGACGACGACTCACAATTGCTTTGACAAATTGTGTGGAAAATAGGGAGATACCTTCCGCTGATCCTCCATCTAAGCTAGCTGCAGAAGCTCCGACAACCACAGGAGTTAGGCTCAAAGGAATTAATGGATCATCAGGATGGTATTCCTCAACTCCGGAGGTCTTGGGCTCTACAGCTGAGCTCGAACCTTCGTCAACCTTGTTTTTGCCCTTAGCCAGGGCCCTCTCCTTCTCCATTTCTTCTTGAATTAGACGACGGCCTTCTGCCAGATCCTCGGGCTCGTTATCCCTTAGGATGGTCTTCATCAGCACATCTTCGTCAATCTCTTCAACTCCTAATCTCTGCTTCTCACCCTCGACGATGGCATCCCATAAATTGGCTAAAGTAACGTGGTAGTCCGGGATCCACGAGATGTTACGGGTTTTGAGGACTTGGCCGAGGAAGTCAAAAATCATCTCTTCAAAACCTTCGACATCCTTTTCTCTCTCGAGGAGCTTGTTGTTAGAAGAAGTAGCCATTTCAATGGCACTTTCAACATTCTTTTCGGCGAGAGCCGCCTGCCTCTCCGCATCCGCGACTTGATCATTCAAAATCAGCTTTTCCGCTTCAGCCAAAGCGAGACTTTCTCTTAAACTTGCTTTTTCTTCCTCCCAAGCAGCTCTCTCAGCTTCAAAATGGCCTTGTGCCGTCTTCAACTCAATGTTGGCCATTTTAAGATCTTTTACCTCCTTCTTTAAGGACATTTTCTATTGACTATTTGAGTCAAGTTCAGAATGAAAGCGTTTCTTAGCATTCACCAATTCGGTCTTATAATTTTCAGCATCTCTCTGCGCTAAGGCAAGTTGGGATTGAGCGTCTTCCAAGTCCTTCTCCATTTTTGTCCTAGCCCTTTCATTATTATCTATCTTCACCTTGGATCTATGTGCTTCCATCTCAAGCGTTCGGATGACTTCTGAAAGATTAACAGCATGTTTCTTCATCATTTCATACTGCCTAGCTACATGGCGAATATGCCCGACGACTTCAGTATCCCAGTTCCTAGGGACTGGTTCTAAAGCTGGAACAAACATCATCCTTTCGAAGAAAATGTTGGGTAATTGTTCTCGCAACTTTTCCAGCCTAGCTTGAGTCTCGGGACCATGGATGTAGTCTCGTGACCCGGGGGCAACCAAACCTTGCTGGCTGGAAGGGACAATGTCACTTCTCTCCTTCTCAGAATCCTTGATTGGATCCTTTCTTTTATGCTTGGGCTCGTAGTGTCTTTTTGATGATTTGCTGTGAGAGGGTGCACTCTTCGGAGGAGTTAACTCTTTAGGAAGTTGTTTTCCCCCTGTAGGTAGTACCGAGTAACTAGGAAGCTTACCAGAAGTTGATTTTGGTAGAGATCAGGATTGCGAAGAAGTAGGCTTGTGAGAAAGGTCGCGAGAGCGCTCGGGATTCGGATGAAGACTGGGTGTGCCTTCACGAAGAGAATGATAAGAATAAGACCGCCTACGAGACATCTTTCCTACAAAGGAGAAAAGAGCGTATTAAAACCTTGGATACTGTTGATATAAAAGTGTGGGGTCAGACAGTGCGTGTGATTTGTGCATCCCATATAATTTCCCCTAACAGACCCGGGCCTGAAGTCAGGCTCAACTGAGTAGTTTCTTGTCCTCCAATTGGAACGGTGGTCTCCTCAGAAGCAAGGAAAAATGGCTCCCCTTCAAAGTCCCCCTCTGTGTATACATCGTCGGGCAAAGGAATTTTGCTCAGCTCTTTAAATAGTTGTTCTTCTGTCAAATCATCGGGAGCAGCAGGTTCGGTCGGAAGAGAAGTCCTTGGGGGGAAACCCCCCTGGAGAAACTGAGATTTCCTTGGACTTGTCACCACGGGCCTCATCTCCTCTATATATGTTCAGGTCCTCGTCGTCCTGGATGATTATCGGGGAAGGACTCTTACGGAATTCAGCTGTTTCTGCTGCCCGTGATGTTCCCTCTCCTTCCGTTGGGGGCACGTATTTATAAGGTTTCCCGCCTGCACCGAGTCCAAATCTTATATCAAGAAGGCGATGCTTATGAAGATTCTCGTCAGTGATGCACTTCTTGATCCTTAGAAAATCGGATCTGCTTTGTAGAAGAATAGACAATCGATTATTGTATGCCAAGCCTTCCGTCTTAGGAAAAACGTGATCTGCTTAAAACAAAAAAGAAGAGGGGATGTTAATGCTTCGATTTATTAAGCAAGATATTCAGTCAAAAGATTAAAGTTTACTTGATTTAAGCCATCTTCTTGAGCACCCAGCCTGTCTCTTTATATAGAACCAATCAGAATTGGGATCCCCTGTATTGCTGTATCCGTCATACAGAACCTTCCTATTTGTTACCGATTCGAAGAAAGAGAGATTTGGGGTTGCCGAGGAGCGACGCTTGAAAAGATAAAAGAATTTTAAATCTTTAAATGTGAGCTAGGTATGCAGGATCTCCGTGTATGCAATATATAGAGTGTATAAAGCCGCGTAGGCGTTAGGATGAAGCTGCGTTGGAGCGATACCCAATTGTTTTAAGGTATCAATCACGATTGGAGGAAATGGAGGAATAGCTCCTACCCAGCACATGAGCCGACTGATTTTCATATATCCTTCCGGAGCTAGGTGAGGTCTATCTTCGCTACCGGGTGTCCTCACATCATCCCAGGGGATCCCATGTCTCAAGCAAATTCTTTTAAGTTTTATGTCGTCGAGTTTGGAGGCTAAAGAATCAGTAAATTTCTCTATCCCCAGTGCTCCAGGAATCTCGTCGGGAGCTCGCCCGTCTACTTCAGACTCTTCACTAAGTGAAGTACTTTCAGATGGATCCAATTCCGTTGCCTCATATTCGGACCCAGAATCTTCACCCCCAGGGTTAATTGGAGGGACCTCGGGGTTGTGGCGCTCAGGCACCTCGAACTCCATTTCTGTGTCGGATCTTGAAGAGGAATGATTATCCGACATTACTGTTTAGGCGAGAAAACATGAGAAATGAGATTAAAACTACCCGTCCCCCCTGTTTGTGCAAGTGTCGATGTGTGTGCTTATGCGTGCATTAAAGAAAACTACAAGGGTCAACAAAATCATCCAGACATTGATCGTTGTTCGGTTGATAGATTATTTGTTCAATCCGGAATGTTCGTCTCAAAGGCTCTAACCGAACTGTTCATCGATTTGTTAGAGTTGCATCATATTATTTTGTCAGCGTGTGCATCAAATCGTTCGTCAGTTGGATCGCAAGGCAGGTTCGGATCGTGACATGTGGACGGATCGTGGTGAAGGACTCGGTACACTAAAGGGTATTAGATCATGAAAAGGCTTCGAATCGTAAAGTGCACCAATTCATCCAGACGGATCGCGATGGTATCTTGGCGACCCGCATCGCCCCCCATCCTCCAAGACCCGAAGCTCCGGTATCTCCGCGATCTGACACTCGTGTCTAGTTCCTCATGAACCGTAGCCTTGCCGTTTCCGCGATCCGATCCACTAGCCAGATCAACTTTCCAGTTCCGTACCCTCTCCCTTCGCCTCACCACCGCTTCGAACTCGGGCCTCGCCCACGAACCGACCTGGTCATCCCTTCCTTCTTCTTCCTCAACTCTCCTCTTCACCCTTAAACCCATGGGATCGCACCAGGCACGCTCGCGTTTACTATCATCGAATCCTACGAAATTCCGCTGTCTCCACTCTCTAAATCAGTGCGAACAAGCTAGAAACTAAAGAAAATCCGTTTAATTACCTTCTTAAAGTTTGAGATTGGTTGGAAATTTGGAAATCAAAATTAGGGTTTTCTCTCAGGAAAATTGGCGGCGGCTGCGAATAAAGAAAGAAGAAGAGAAGAATAAGGGTGAGGATCGATTTATATAGGCAAAAGGGCGACCGTTTGTCTCCTCTTTTTTGTCTTATTCGATCCGCGAAAATAGACGGGCCACGAACCAAAAGCCCGCCACGTCTCGAAGAGAAGCCCACCTCGTTCCATAAAGAAGCCCAAGCGCTCACCAAAGGACGAGGCGAATGACTTGCTAACGGACCGTGACTCGCGCATGCGATCCGAACCGATAAATGACCAACAGGAATGAAAATTCAAAAATGTAGCTGATAGTTTCGATGATGAAGACTCTGAAAGATCCCAGAAAAGAATTGTCTAATAAACAGGGAAACTATTAAAGGTCTATCTGATATTTATAGCAAGCAAAGAAACAACTTTCCATAAATGAAATGGCCTTTCGTATAGACGCTACCACCGATTTACATCTCTTTATGAAAAGACGTTTCTATAATTTCGAAGCATGTTCCATCATCGATAAAACATACTTCGAGGGGGCAAAATGTTGGCTAGCTTTTTGACCAAGCCACCAAGATTCACTCGCAAGAAGAAATTATGAAACAGCGTTCTTTAATACCATGAAGGATCGGATCGCACCAGAGAGCCGCCCTTCACGGATCGCCCTTCACCGGATTGCCCCCCATCGGATCGCCCCCGCTGCATCAGGGATCCGACTACTTCTACACGACTCGATCCGTACATATACTGCTACCCAACACAGACCGATCCGATCCCCTGATGCACAGCGAAGCTTCTGACCTGTTCAAGCACGAGCTAGTCTTCAGCGATTCGAGATGCACGGATCCAGCGACACGTGTCCCCAACCGTCACTTTGAATAGTTCCTCCCCCTTGCTCGATCCGATATTCAAGGGGATCGCGACACCTGTCCACAACGACTAATTTGACTAATTCTTCATCAAGCTGCGATACGATCCGATATTCTCGGGATTTGTGCCACGTGTGACCGTGATCCTCCTGACAAAATCAGCTATAAATAGCCCAGAGCTTGGCATTTTTCAGGATCTTTTGGCAGTATTGAGCACTGATTCCACTATTACTGTCATATCACTATTTCTTGTCAGTTTTATTACGAGATTACTGAGAGAAATCACAATTGTAAGAGTGAGTTTGAGAGAGATCATTGATTGTACTAGCATTCAAAGTATAATCGATAACATATAAAGTGGACGTAGGCTCGTTAACGCCGAACCACTATAAATTCTGTGTGTTTTCTGCTTTTTCTTCATTCCCCAGTTACAATTCTTTAAGAGTCAGAACAATTTGGGTGTTAGGTCCAAATTTTGATCTAACAATTCCAATTATATAAATCATTTAATATTTATAATTAAATCGTTATAATATAAAATGAATTCCATAGCGACTAATTAGAAATTTGAATTGGACGTAACTTGAAATCTATAAGCTGGAATTTCAATTTTTCTCTTTCATTAGAAAAATGTAATTGAATCGGTTCAAACATGTCTCGTTTCACAGAAATTCGACTTATATTGGATCCTGTATATCCAGTTAAAGTTCAAATCGAAAATTTCGAACTTTCGCGACGTTTCGAGCTCATTTTAAATTAATATATTATATATATTCGAACTCTGTTTGAAATATACAAATTCGATTAAAAATCCATTATATCTCAAATATAATATATAAACAAATTTAAATATTCGAATTTAAATGGCCGAAAGATCTGGGACGTTACAATTGATAAATGATTATTGATTTCTATGTGTTGATTTTTTTATTGAATTGCTGATTGATTGGTTGAAAATATCGATATAGTTATATCCAATAAAGTTAATCAAATATTGATTCTGTTTAGCAGAATATTTCATATTGAAATGAAATCAATGTTAATTATATTGTTTAACATCTGTGGATGTAGGGAAATAGGTTGGAGGAATCCAACTGGATTCCTCAACATTTATTTTACTGTTTTCCATATATGGTGATATATGATGTGAAATATAATTTTTAGTTGATGAGGTGTGTTAGAATGATATTGATCATTGTTATTTGGTATTTTAAATACTATAATAAATACTAGAATATGATAGGGGAATTTTCAATGTTATATTGAAAAAGAGATATTTATAAAACCAAAGGATTTTATAAAAAGAAATATTTTATAAAATGAATAGAATTTTATAAAAGGAATTATTTATATATTAAATAAGATTTTTATAAAAAGAATTATTGGGAAATAAATATAGAGTATTATAAAAGGAAATATTTGTAAAACATTTACAAATACAATTGAAAAGGAAATATTTGTAAAACATTTACAAATACAATTGAAAAGGAAATATTTGTAAAACATTTACAAATAGAATTGAAAGGGGAATATTTATAAAATAAATAGAATTATAGAAAAAGAATTATTGGGAAATAAATAGGATATTATAAAATGAACATAATTTTATAAAAAGGAAATATGTGAAAAACAAATATTAAATAGAAATCTGTTTTAACAGATAAAATGGAGAAGATTAATTTATAAATAATATTTTATAAATTAAGTAAAATATTTATCATTTGATAAATTGAAATTATAAGTCTAAATTTATATAGAGAAGTGAAAATCGGTTTTAACACCGATATTTGATAATATAATGTAAACGCAACAACTATAAAGGAAATTACAACAGATTGAATATTAGTTAACTGAATTAGAGTTAATCAGTTAGAGTTAATCGAATGTTAGTTATTCGAATAAAGTTAATCGAATATGAGTTAATAAAATAAAGTTAATTGAATATTAGTTATTCAAAGAGAGTTAATCGAATATAGTTTATTCGAAGAAAGATTATCAAATATAGTTTATTCGAAAGGGAGATTATCGAATATAGTTTATTCGAAAGGGAGATGATTGAATATAGTTTATTCGAAAGGGGGATTATCGAATATAGTTATTCGAAAAAGAGATTATCGAATATAGTTTATTTGAAATGGAGTTAACTGTATATTAGTTATTCAAATAGGAGTTAATCGAATGTTAGTTATTCGAATAAAGTTAATCGAATAAGAGTTAATTGAATGGAGTTGATCCAATAGAGTTAATCAAATATGAGTTAATCGAATATTAGTTATTCGAAGAGAGATAATAGAATATAGTTTATTTGAAGAAAGATTATCGAATAGAGATTTTTCAAAACTGAGTTACTTAAGGAAGTTTGTTAAGGATTTAAAAGAAACTTTGTCTATTTCGAGGTCAGAAATGTTGTTCAGTTAAGGTCTGAGAGGTAGTTATACCCCATCTTGATTGACTCCATTTTTAACTAAGGGATGGTTAAGGTTCGATAGTGACAGTTGGTTAAGTAAATTTGGTTAATGAGTGTAATAGTTTGAGTTGGCGTAACGATGTTTTATTTAAACATCGGTTTAAATCCAATAAAGGAGTTTTGGAAATGTTTTCCAAATAAGAATCAGAAATGTTTTCTAATATAGAAAATAAGAGATGAGAAATAAAATGGAAATGTTTTCCAATATTAATAAGGTATATTTTCTAAATTTAGAAAATAAGAATTTCTGTATATATATGGAAATAGGAAATGGGTAAATGAATAAAATAATGATAAATTAATTTAAGAGATAAATGATTATTTATGATTGATCGATAGAATTTCCATCTGGAAATAATATCGTTGGTTGTACACATGTTTTTCTTTGACAGTTAACTCACTTACTATCGAATTTTTTGACCATTTTTTCGTCGTCAATACGGAGAGACCAGGATCAAATTCATTATCTGAAAACCACTCTGTTTGGGCATTAGCATTGCGATCAAATATGATGAAGATAATTGAAGACGGAATTATGCAAGGGTTGTCCTGTTTACATAATAGTGCTTTCAGTTTGTCCGGTCCCAGGACGACCTGTATGGAAGAATGTCTGACGGAGTGTATTTAATAGACCGCGTAAGTTGATTTCTTCAAACGTATTTGCATTTGGTGGCGGAGGAATTCATTTGTCTTAGTTGTATACCCATGGTATTTTTGGAGAAATCAATTTGTGATTGGGCGGGTACGACGATGTGACATTCAAAGTGAATAATTGTGTGATCTGTCAGGGATAATACCCCAACTTGGTTGACTCCATTTTTAACTAAGGGATGGTTAAGGTTCGATAGTGAAACTTGGTTAAGTAAATATGGTTTATGAGTGTAATAGTTTGAGTTGGCATAGCAATGTTTTATTTAAACATCTGTTTAAATCCAATAAAGGAGTTTTGGAAATGTTTTCCAAATAAGAATCAGAAATGTTTTCTAATATAGAAAATAAGAGAAGAGAATTAAAATGGAAACGTTTTCCAATATTAATAAGGTATATTTTCTAAATTTAGAAAATAAGAATTTCTGTATATATATGTAAATAGGAATTGGGTAAATGAATAAAATAATGATAAATTAACTTAAGAGATAAATGATTATTGATGATTGATCGATAGAATTTCCATTTGGAAATAATATTGTTGGTTGTACACATATTTTTCTTTGACAGTTAACTCACCGACTATCGAAGTTTTTGACCATTTTTCCGTCGTCAATACGGAGAGACCGGGATCAAATTCATTATATGAAAACCAATCTGTTTGGGCATTAGCATTGCGATCAAATATGATGAAGATAATTGAATACGGAGTTATGCAAGGGTTGTCCTGTTTACAGAATAGTGCTTTCAGTTTGTCCGGTCCCAGGACGACCTGTATGGAAGAATGTCTGACGGAGTAAATTTAATAGATCGCGTAAGTTGATCTCTTCAAATGTATTTGCGTTTGGTGGCGGAGGAATTCATTTGTCTTAGCTGTATACCCGTGGTATTTTTGGAAAAATCAATTTGTGATTGGGCTGGTACGAGATGTGACATTCAAAGTGAATAATTGTGTGATCTATCAGAGATAAGCGTGGCCTCTAGCCTCACAACCGAAAATGGTATAAAATCGGGTAGGTCGCATGGCTAAGTGTTTGGCTGCCAAGTAGGGTGTATTGTTACCTGATCTAGAGAAATTCCTTTTGCTTCTTAAATATATTGATGTTGCCTCTTTCGAGAAACGGTTGTTGATCCCAACCATTGGTGATAATACATTCGGTACACTCAAGCGAAATGAGTGACCAGTCATGTTTATCCTGGGTTACAAGATGTTCTTATTGAATCCCGTGTATTCCTCTCTAGAGATACTCTGTCGGAAGGTGGTCCCATACCTTGCCAGTTGGAATTCATTAAACAATAAGCACCCCCGGTTTTTGATTATATATTATGTATGTGGAATGTGAGATGAAAGCGTTCTGCTAGATGATTATTATATTATGGTTAATAGACTCTATTATAATATCAAAAGAGTTTTGATATAAAGATTATCGTTTTTCCATAAGGATTTTGAAAGTTGGATCAAATGTTATGGATTCTTATAAGGGAAAAACCCGTTCCGGGTTATACGGCGCGGTCTTATGAGATATCCTTTATTTTCTCAAACTATTTTAAATTGTTTACTCATAAAGTCCCATGAATGACCCGAAGTTTATTTTGTTTTTTTACCTTAAACTCTTGGGTGCCCAAATTTGTACGGGCAATCAAGTAGTCAGGTTTTACAGATATACTTGGAGAGCTTAGAGCATGAGGCTTCAGGATTATATAGCTATTGTTATTTCCGCTGTTTTGTAAGTGTTATACTCTGATAATTTTACTGTATACATATACTGGTTTTATTTCAAAGTTATGTATCTATTATATATTGTTCGTTCTTCTGTGAGATTGATGTTTACTCTGATGTTGTATTTTCTTCTTCTTCTTCTTCTTCTTCTTCTATTCTAAGTTTCTATCTTATCTATTCTCACCCTCAAATTTCTTTCATGGACTACCTGGTGTTTCCGATGCATGAATAGTCGACATTGGGTTATATGTCGAGTACTCAGGATCGCGAATTCCCCGGGTCGTTACACATATGTGCAATACAGGAGAAAGGTCCTTGCATATCCGGACAATCAACAAGTACGTCTGGACTACTACCACTATAACCCCTTCAAGGGAGCTACCCATATCCAAGGCATCAGTTGTAATCCATTCGTCGTGAAGATTGCCGGTCTTGCACCGTGTTCATTATCTTAGACTTTTAGTCGTTGTTTAATCATTTGAAATGAGATTTACCTCGGTCCTTTCGAATAATTATCGCATACATAATTCAAATCAAATTCTTTTCCTTGGTTAAGTTTTTGGCATTCACAATTCATTTCACTACCTTATTTAAAAAGGTTTAGTCGAGAATTTAAATCGGTCGTCCGATTAAATACTCAAGTGATAACATATTAGAAATTCTTTTTGTAAGTTTTCATGCCAAATTGTACTTAACCATTTTTATTTCATAAACCAAGTAAAATTGGTTCTCGCATGTTCTAAATCACTTATAATAATTTAAAACAAATTTTCACTATTTTTATATATCTAAACGTAGCTAAATTCAGTCGACAGGTCATTCGGCTACACTGGCGCTGTTTTCATTCAATTTGAAATTAAACATTTCTAAAAATCTAACCGTTTGATCTTCACATATTTATTATCTATGGAAAGATCTTTTTAAAATGAATCCAACGGTTCTAATTTCAGGAAAATCTGATGGTCGGCTCTCTCGGTATATACTCGATTAGAATTACGAGTCGAAAACGCGAACTACCGTTGCACGATTCATTTAATTTAATTTATATTTAACATATATAAATATAATTCGTTCAACGGCTTCCAAACTATTTAATTCATCAAATATTTGGCTAGCGCTTTAAATTTTTAGAAAAAATCTCTATAACCTCCTTTGCATGGAATGCTTGGAAAAATCACAACTCGCCTCAACAAGCCCGAATAAATCACCATATATTCATACAACATGTGTACACTGAGAGATGTGTAAAAATAAATCATCCCAATGCCCGTATCGGATTTAAAAATCATCATGAACAACCATTATGTCACATATAAATAACTAGAGTGACATGTATATTTTTGCATCTCCAGATCTGTGTAGGGTTTGTTATTAAATCCTGCAAATTCCGTTATATGTTTATTTAAGTCCATAACTAATCCAATCTTCATTCAATAACCAATATGCCATATATCCGATCTCCAGTCATTTGTTCTCGTCGTATAGCATCAAATAAATGCATGCAATATTGTCCATATTATAAAAGCATCAAGCAACTACATGATTATATGGGTATGCCATGTTATGTTATGCAACATAGTCCAATACCTGTCACTATCCTATTGCGTATGTTCAATACATCCAGAAGACCATCACATGCATCCAAGTCACACACAGTAATCAAAAATAAATAAATGATCCAATGTCATTTAAGGCACCACAAAGTGTCCATCCACGAAGTATGAAATGCGAGTGTCACATATTCACACAACGCTTTTAAAACTAAAAATCGTATTTTTAGTGCGTTGTACAGTGTGTACAATATCCATGAACTTACGTAAGTAGTAAAATGAAGCAACAACATAATCAAATATTTCTCAACAACTGATAATTAAAATAAATTCACAACACAACAACGCAGATCCTAATTTTAGCCCAACTTAAATATTCACTTGCATAACGATTAAAAATAATATTTTTATATCGTCAATCGCTTACTAACATCAAAATAAATTATTACGTTCATTTCATATTCATCGTATTACTTCGCTGTTAAATTTATTTTTAACTATAATCAATTAACGCCTAAATCGTTAATTTTATTTAATTAACTCAAGTAATAATTCAATGCTATCGATACGGGTCTATTTATGTACATCGAATATCTAATCTACATTGCATATGATAGTTAAATTCATATTTTTAACTAAATAAAAAATGATTTCATAACTTAATAAAATTTATTTATTAACTCACATTAATAGTTTAACATACAATTAACTTAACAATCATACTTCACAACATTTTATTCACTAATCTGCACATGTATGAAGTGAGTTTAGATTTCTCACATACTTAAACAAGTATACACATATCAATTAAAAATCATATTTTTATTATTCTAATAATTATTTAAAATCCTAATAAACTTATATTATCAACCAGTAATCATCTCATAACTCAAACAATTAACTAGCAAACAGTTAAGTTCAATCTAGCCCTTTTCAGTGAATAGTTTCTCATCGAGAGTTCCACTCCACCAAATCTTTAAATTCAGAGGAATGTGGCTTCCTGAAGGTTCATGGAGCTCGAACTTTGTGTTAACGCTCTCTAATCCATGGGCATTGATAAAGGCAGGAGTTTAGAGCTTAATGGTGGCAAAATCAAACACGAACTGGGCCACAAACTTTGATGTGTCTGCTATCCGGACTTGGCACAGAAAAAAGAAGTTTTGGAAAGCTTAGAGGGTGTAGGAGAAGCTAGATAGGAAGAGAGGAGGTGTATGGAGCTTTAGGAGGAGGAAGGAGGAGTTTTAGGGGAAGAAGGGAAAGAGAGAGGGGGGCTTTGCTGGCGTGCGCCAGGGGGTCGACGTAGGTGGGGGTAGGGTGCGGTGGCTCTAGGAGAAGAGGAAGAGGCTAGGGTTTGCTTAGGGGAGGAGGCCGCTGATTTAAGAAGGAGGAATATAAAGGGGAAGGAGGAAAAGTGAAGAGAGAATGGAGAAGAAGAATTTTAAGTAAGAGATTTCATCTCCATTTCTCTCTGATTGCCCGACTGCAAACTGACATTGTTTGCTTTGAAATTTCGGTACAAGATAATACACGTAATTACAAATCCAATGAATCAAGTTTCATCAAATTCAAAGTTTGTTTCACCTTCCGTTTTATTTTTCGATCAGGCGAAAACTAGCTTCAAAAAATGTGATTTTAGTGTACATTTTCCTCTTGTTTGTCCACACGCTAACTCTGAAACTTATGAAACCAAAGATTCTTCCATTACCTGATGATACGAATACCAAAAAAAGGGTCATCGAATACTGAGATCGGCTCAATAAGGTTTCTCTGCAAACCAATCATCAATTCTGCCCTCAAATGTGTTTGCCTTGCATGGCCACATAATAACTCCGTTTTGTGTGAAATTTGAAATTTAACAATGGTTGATAATTCTGAATCCAATAAAAAAAATCTTGTCGGATTTTGAGGTCATTGGCAAAATTTCACTTTTTAAGTGCTATGCGATGATTTAAAAATCGAATTTTTAAATTATAATGCATTTGCTTATAAAATTATATTAAAAATAATTTTTAAATTGGTTAATTCTAGGTTGTTACAATCTCCCCCACTTAAAAACATTTCGTCCCCGAAAAGGAAACAACAATAGAGCAGGAAATAAAACAGTAATATATCATAAGTATACCTTGCAAAAGTACTAATCTGAGATATCTACTCTGCACCTGGTATAATCCTGTTTAATAATGTCCTTTGTCTCTTATGTACAGTCTTTAGGATCTCCACTTCATTGCACATTTTTCTTGTTCCTTAGAACCCTGGTTTCTCTGCTAATAATCTTTATCGACTCTCTATGCACAACCAAACTCGAAGTAATATCAATTATTGGTTGTGACGCCTCTTCCACGATCAAGTCTGGATCATGTACATGATTCCGATGCTGAGAAATATGAAACACATCCCGCACTCTGGGCAATCAATCTGGCAATTGAACCCTGTACGCTAGAGTTACTATTCTTTCGTGTATTCGGAATGGACCAACATTTCTAGGTGCCAACTTTCCTGTCTTCCCGAACCGAATCACTCCCCTCATAGGAGAAGCTCTCAAATATACATGATTACTAATAAAAAATGATAAATCTCTTCTTTTAGAACCTGCATAACTCTTCCATCGGCTCTGAGCAGCTTACAGTCACTTCTTAATGAAATCCACTTCAGCTAGAGCTTCTTGGATCATTTCTGGACCCAATACCAACCAATTACCAGGCTTCATCCAACATGCATGAGATATACATGGTCCGCCATACAATGCTTCAAACCGGAATAATTTCAAACTCACTTGGTAGCTATTATTAGATGAAAATTCAACCAAATATATATGATCTTTGCAAGATCCTCCAAAATCAAGAATACAAGCCTTTAATAAATCTTCCAGTATACAATTCACCCTCTTAGTCTGGCCATCCGTCTGAGGATGATATAAAGTGCCAAGAATAATCTTCATTCCCAAATCATTGGAATGCTTCCCGGAACTTACTAGCAAAGATCGTATTTCGATCACTGACGATTCTATCGGGAATCCCATGCAATCTGACAATCTCTCTCACTTATATCTGAGCAAGACTCTGAGTGGTTCTAGTCGACTTCACTGGAATAAAATGGGTGCTCTTCGTGAAATGATCAACAATAGCCCATATGATGTCATTGCCTTTCTTGGTTCTAGGCACTATCAACGAAATCCATGGAAATTTGATCCCACTTCCATTCGGGAACCTCTAAGGGTTGTAACAAACTAGCATCCTTCTTTTGATCACTCTTTATATGTTAACAAGTAGGGACACCTGCTAACATATATGGAAATACCCCACTTCATAGACTTCCGCCAGAACGTGCGTTTAAGATCATTACACAACTTACTCACCCCTGGATGAATACTAAGCTTGGATTTGTGTCATTCATCCATCACTTCCCTTTTAAGCTCAGGAACATCCAGACCACATATTCAACCTAGTAATCTCAGAACTCCCTTGTTATCAATTTGGAAACTTGAAACTTCACCTTGTTGAATTCTCTTGCTAACTTTTTGAGTAAAATTATCATCTTTCTGAAGAACAGAGATCTTCTCAATCAATGAAGGCATAATAATAAGATTAGCAACGATTGCATTTTTCCTGGTAAGTGAATCAGTTATAACATTTGCTTTCCTTGAAGTATACAAAATATCAAGATTATATGCTGCAAGGAATTATAACCAACGCTATTGTTTCAAATTCAAATCTTTCTGGGTGAACAGATATTTCAATCTTTATATAATTCGTACTTCTCACCCAAAAGATAATGCCTCCATATCTTCAAAGCAAATACCATAGCTAACAACTCTAAATCGTGAGTAACATACCTCTTCTCATGAGGCTTCAACTGATGGCTAGCATAAGTAATTACTTGGCCTATTTGCATTAATATAGCACCTACTGCTTCATGAGAAGCATCTGTATAGACAGTCAAATCCTGATTTCCATCTATAATAGTCAACACTAGAGCAGTAGTCAACCTTACTTTTAGCTCTTCGAAAGCTGCCTCACATTCTATCATCCAATTAACCTTGCATGCTTCTTTTTAAGTTTCGTCAATGGAATAGAAAGCTTCGAAAAATCCTTAATGAATATCCAATAATGTCCTACCAATCCCAGAAAACTTCTAACATCTGCGGGAGTGAAAGGTTCCTTCCAATCTCGAGTGGCTGTAATTTTACCTGGATCAACTGAAATTCCTTCCTTTGATAGAACATAGCCAAGGAATTTCACTTCATCCTGCCAGAATATGCATTTAGAAAATTTGGCTTTTAATACATTCTTTCTCAGAACTTCCAAAACCTATTTCAAATGTTTCGCATGCTTGCTAGTTGACTTAGAGAAGATTAAAATATCATCAATAAAAACTAGCACAAATTTATTCAAAACCCCGCGAAATACTCGATTCATCAAATCAACAAAATAAGAAGGAGCATTACATAAACCGAACGACATTACTAACCATTCATAAAATAAGTTCGGACCTCTGAAAGCTATCAAGGAACACATTCTTCGGCAATCCGCAATTGATGGAAACCTATAGCTAGGTCCATCTTTTAAAACACTCGAACTCCATCCAAGAAATCTAACATCAATGCGTGATAATGGATATTTATTCTTTAACTTTTGCTTTTTGAGATCATGTTAATCTATGCATAACCTGAGAGTACCGTCTAACTTAGGAACAAATACTACAACTGCTCCCCTACTCAGGAAACTAGGTCTGACCAAACCTTTTGTAACACTCCGTAATTTCTTTTAATGTTATAGTAACGAATTAAACAATACTTAATTTAAAATGTGAGAATTAAGGGAAACGGGTTACGCCATTGTGTTCTTCTCGGAATTCTGGTTGAGATAGAGTCCGAGTTTGTGTAAATTGGACTTCGTATGAAGAAGTTATGGCCTCCAGAAGTTTAAGATATTCAAATAAATTCAAACAGCTTGAGCCATATTTCAAAATTCAAACAGAAGTCAGAAGCGGGCTGGGCAGGAAAATTCCCTCCCAGGTAGGTCGACCAGGGGGTCGACCCTAATGCCGACCTCCTCCCTAGAGGTCGACCTAGGGGTCGACCTGGCCCCCGGCCAGATCTGAATTTTGAACGACTGATGACTTGTTGTTGAGTCACTAGGGTTTCTGGGTGGTCCTGATCTGGTCTGAGTGGCTGTGATTAACCCTACGTTCTTCTGACGGCTATAATTAAACTGAAATTCTATATAAACAACTCAATGCTCAACCTAAAAACACATAGAAAAATAATCCTAGAACTGAAATGTCGTCAGTAGAAAACCTGGAGTAACAGTCACCGTTTTCAATTCAAAGACGAGTTAAAAGCTTACATCTAAAATCAAATAAAAACTAGTCTAATTCAATGATCTTCATCAAAGGCGCGCATCTCCAATTTCAGAATTCAGATTTCAGAAATCAAGAATTCCTTTTAGTTTGTAAGTTGGTTATTACGTAGATTTAAACATTCTTTCAATTGAATCATGACATGTTGTAATTGGGATATAGAATGATGCTTATGTATAAGATTTAATTCTCGTTTATCTTAAAGTATCATTGTAATTAATCATGTCTATATGCTTAAGGCGATGAACATGTTGTATATTTCATGTCTATATGCTTGTGGCGATAAACATGTTGTATATTTCATGTCTATATGCTTGTGGCGATGAACATGTTGTATATTAATCATGTCTACATGCTTGTGGTGATGAACATATTGTATGTTATTAAAATCTATTATGATTTGGGTAATGGATTTATTCTGCCAATTAAATGGTAAAACATGTCATGCTATAATTTGGTGGTTATTTGCAAGTTTGTGATCTAAAACACATGCCTATATGTTAGATCAACACTCATGTATATTCATTTTAGGTTGAATCTAATTATGTTGTAAAAGTGGAATTGTAGTCCTCTTATGTTTTTAACATCATGCTAAATTGTGATTAAAAATGATTAAAATATCTTTCTTATGTTTTGACATATATAAGATTATATGCTAAGTTGTGGGTTGAAACTGTGATTATATGTTAAACTTCCATGCTAGACCTTTGTCAAGTTTACATGACCATTAGACCCAACTTAGTCACAAGTTCACCTTTACCCAATTAATTAAAGTTAATGATACCTCTATGCCAAGTTACACATGACAAGTTGAAATGTATGTTATTTTATGTTTATTCCATGTCACTTGTTTATTACCCCTTTTCTTGTTTATGGGTTGGGCTAGCTTACTAGCCCAACATTTTATGTGATTCATGCGTACCTTCCATGGGGGTAGCGATGGGAAATATGAAAATTCATGGCATAGATTGGTTCATTTAATGGTATATTTGATATACCATTTATATTGAGCATAATCAAACGATAATTACGGCATGATTAAATTAAATTTAATCCTCGTAAATAAATTAGACATATATATAGAAAAATATGAATTTAGAAAAGATGAATACGCCTAACCCGAGGTTAGACTGAGTTGTGGTGTAAATCTTCCTGAAACAAACCGGCATATCCAGTGACCACAACAAGACCTGTCTAATGTGGGTGGTTAGAGCATCAGGCCCAAAAAGAACCCGAGGTTAGACTGAGTTGTAGTGTAAATCTGCCCCGAACCGACCGGCATATCCAGTGACCACAACAAGACCTGTCTAATGTGAGTGGTTGGTGCTTTAATAAATTAAAGCTAAGTCAGGACTGGTAGGGTTAAGTAAATTAGGAAAACACTTAACCGATTCAACATGTTAACTAAACGAATGGGCGGGGTTAGGTAAACTGGGACACTTAACCAAATAAAAATGTTGATTAGAAAACCCTAGTAACGGGGACCCATTTAAGAAGTAACCCACATAGATGTATCATGGTACCCTGAAACTAGACAGGGTGGGGCACGATTACTGGGCTGAATTATAAGCGGTCAAAACGTCGGCGGTTGGTGGGCCAGTGTAGGTTCCGACGGAGTATCGGCGTGCACGTACTCCGCAGTGGAAAAATCAGGCGCTGGGCATCAGTAATGTACACTATGCATCTTGAATCGTGTCGGGTCGCCACAAGGGGCACTGATACACCCCATGTTGGGACCAACACAGGTAGCTACAGTCAAGTGGGGTCGAATGACATAGGATATGAATGCATGCGAGTAGGAGCCGATCATTAAGGGGATCGTTTGTTATAAACACGTGGGGTTGGTTGAACCAATGGTTAAGTAGGTGCAGAGACTATAGTAATGAGTGCGATCACATGTTCATCCTATCTTATATTAGGGTGTTGTCTTATGTTCTGTTATCAATGTCATGATCCCTTTCCTTGTTTAAATACTAGTAATCACTAAACTTACCAGACTTATTGTCTGACCCATTTTCTCTCGTCGTCTTTTCTTCCCCCCCCCACCCCACGGGTCCATAGGGAGGGAACACTGCATCTTAGTTAGACTCTTTTGCAAGCTTCAAGAAATTAGATGTATGATTTGGACTCTCTCCTACCTTGGCTATGGCTCTTGGACATTATCCTTAGGGATTCATGCATTTTTACTTTTGGTTTATGCTTCTTTATTGAATAATCAAGACAGAAATTATGTTGTAACGTTTTGAAGTTATTTTGAGACAATTTGATGTAATGCTTTTGTATTGAACTACATATACAATAAATATTTGAATTTCTCTACTTAAATTTATCTGTCTTGTAAATTTTTCTGTGTCTTGTACCTATAACCCTCCTCCAAAGTTAAGGCATTCCCTTTGTGAGTGACCTTAACGGAGGTGGGGTGTTTCACCTTTCCATTGCAACTGTCGAGTTTGATCACCCAACTCTTCCTTCTCATTCAATGTCATCCTTCAAATTGCATGCACAACTGACCTTGCGACTAAATCGATTTGGAAATCAATTTCTCTACGCGGTGGTAGGCTATCAACTTCTTTGAACACATCCGCATAATCTCTAACAACGGGAATACTCTCAGTAGAATTAGGAGAAATTTCTAGAACATACCAAAATTCTTTTCTATCAGAACTTGAGCCCATGCATGGTAAATTAATACTCCCAAGCTTTGTTTTAAGTTTAACAACTCTTTCATCACACTTAACTTCAGCCTTGAACTTCGTTAACCAATCCAATCCAAGTATAATATCAAATTCAGAAAGATTCATGATGATTAAATCAAAAGAAAACTGTAACGATCCGGAAAATCTGAACCAATTTAAAAAATTTAAATTGGCTAAAATAGTGGATTTTAAATATTTAAAATAAATATTTTAAGTAATAATGATGAAAAGTAAGTTTGAATCGAAGTTGAAAATAAATATAATTACTTTGAATTATAAACAAGGCCTGAAATGGCGCAGTAGTTTCAAAATTTGAATTCAAACTTCGACTGACTGTATCGGGTGCAAAACAAAACGAGTTTGAGTGAAACCAAAAATATTTAAACCTGTTAGTGAATATCTTTCTAACGAATCTGAAAAATCGAAGTTTCATAGCGGAAAGCAAATGTTATCGCCAAATGAATTTTCAGAAAGGTCGTTATGGAATTTATATAGCCCGTGAAAATTACCATTTTGCAAACGACCTCGGAATTCGACGAAACCACTTTTGTTGGATCCGGGATGTGAAGTTATTGCTAGGTTTCAAGTTTCATAATTTTTGAAGCTAGTATGTGAGCATGGCAAAGGAAAATGTGTTTTGGTCAATTACAGTTAAATTGGATCGACCAGAAAAGGGCCATTTTGCAAACAGGCTCATAATTCGACGAAACTAGTTTTGTTGGGACCGTATCGTCAAAACATAGCTAGATTTATTTTTCTGGAATTTTTCGAATCAGTATGTGGCCCCAGCAAATTGAAATGTACGTTCAAATTAAATATTGGATGTTTTATATTTTAATTTGAAGCAAAATTGACTGAAACAGTCGAATGAGCCTACGAAACATATCACATTGCGTTTGGAATGGGGGTTTTAGCTAGGGGCGATAGTCGTTGGGTTCAATTTGGAGTTAGTATAAACAAACAGGTATTTTTCGAAATAAACGAGTTTAAATAATAACAAAATATGAAATAAATTCTTATAAAACCCCCATCGAAATCCTAGCCGCCACAGATCGAATGAAAGGCCAATGTTCTTCAAAATTTAATCCACCGAAATATCCAAATCCCCTTCGAATTGATTCCTCCACCCAAAGCGAAAATCGTCGAGCTCAGAAAGGGCTTCAGAATGATGGTGGTATGGTCAAGGATGGTTTCATGGATAGCTCGAATTTTGAGCAAGAACCACCGCCGTTCGCAGGCGGTTTCTGGCCCTACGGGGCATCGAGCTGGGAGCCACTGGAGGCGCACGGGGAGACGAGTGCGGCGGTCAGCGGGGCGTCGTCCGATCATGGTCCAGGCTCTCGTGGGCGACGCAAATCAAAACCCTAACGGTGGAGCTAGGTTCGAACAAGGGTCTGAAGGGGTTTAGGAAGAAGAAGGTTATTTTTAATTAAATTAATCTTATTTTAATTAATTCAAAAAGTAATTAACGCGTTGTTTATCATATCTTGCTTATACGAGGTCGAAAAGACGAGCGGTCAGTTGCGTTGAACTCGTGTCGGTGAACCCTACAATTCAAAACTGACCAGAGCTGAAACGAGGCAGAACAGAACAGAAATTCAGATAACACTGGTGGAGTGGAGCCCAATGTGAGATTTCTAAATATAAACGATATGGAAAACGACGATGTATAAATTATATAATCGATGTATGAGTTATATAAGCATTGTACACCTCTTTTATAAGCGTTGTATAAGTTGTACGTTCGATGTATAAGTTTTATATGCGTTGTAAAAATTATATATGTGTTGAAATAGAAGTGAAATGCTATATAAATATAAATATAAATATATATATATATATATATATACATGCCCCTCGTCCACAAACCATGGACGATATTTATTGGTTGTGATTGGTGTGAAAATTGGTTGATTACGAATGGTTGTTTAAAATTGTTTGTGGTTGAAATTGATTGATTGTGGTTGAAAAATACCCGTTTGTGGTTGAGAAATATTTGTTTGAAACCACATAGCATTAGTTTGTGGAAATGAAAAAAATATACATGCCGCCTGCCTGCGAACTAGATGCATGATTCCCCATTGTCAAAAGCTGCGAGGCTTTAAGGTAGAGCGAGGAGCCGTACTAGGGACGGTCCCGGTTTTAACTACCCTGCTGTTATGCTACCGAAATTTTGAATAATATTCATGTGTTAGAATTATTTTCCTATGTTGAAACTATATTCGTCTGTTGAATAGAAAACCTTCATGTGTTGAATCGAAATTCATTCGTTGAATTGAAATTCATGTGTTGAATGGTATTCGTGTTTCGAATAAATTGTTTTAACAATAAAAAATCACATTTTTACACTATATATATAAACTATAGAAAACCTTCATGTGTTGAATCGAAATTCATTCGTTGAATTGAAATTCATGTGTTGAATGGTATTCGTGTTTAAAATAAATTGTTTTAACAATAAAAATCACATTTTTACTCTATATATACAAACTATAGAAAACCTTCATGTATTGAATCGAAATTCATTCATTGAATTGAAATTCATGTGTTGAATGGTATTCCTGTTTCGAATAAATTGTTTTAACAATAAAAATCACATTTTTACTCTATATATACAAACTATAGAAAACCTTCATGTGTTGAATCGAAATTCATTCGTTGAATTGAAATTCATGTGTTGAATGGTATTCGTGTTTCGAATAAATTGTTTTAACAATAAAAATCACATTTTTACTCTATATATACAAACTATAGAAAACCTTCATGTGTTGAATCGATATTCATTCATTGAATTGAAATTCACGTGTTGAATGGTATGCGTGTTTTGAATAAATTGTTTTAACAATAAAAATCACATTTTTAATCTATATATACAAACTATAGAAAACCTTCATGTGTTGAATCGATATTCATTCGTTGAATTGAAATTCATGTGTTGATTGGTATTCGTGTTTTGAATAAATTGTTTTAACAATAAAAATCACATTTTTACTCTATATATACAAACTATAGAAAACCTTCATGTGTTGAATCGAAATTCATTCGTTGAATTGAAATTCATGTGTTGAATGGTATTCGTATTTTGAAAGAAATTGTTTTATAATAAAAATTCTATTTTTATCATCTATATGAACTATATAAAATAGTCGGGTTTTGAAATAAGTCATTTTACAATAAAAATCGCATTTTTACTATATACATGAATTGTTAAAAATAGTGAAGTGTCGAAGTGAATGTATGTTGGATCAAATATCATTTTTATCAAATGTATGAAAATCAAATAGTTTTGAAATTGAAGAATCGATATATATATATATATATATATATATATAAATAGAATTGAAATATATCGAATAACGAAGCTGTAGTTCATATTTTGAAACCGTGATTTCAAACGATTAGTGCGGGAGATCCAACCATCGGATTTTCCCGAAACCGCAACCGTTGGGTCCGCTTTGGAAATATCTTTCCAACGAAACCAACTTTGTAAAGATCCAACAACTGGATTGTCTGGATTGTTTAATTCAAATCTGAAGAAAAACAGCGCCAGAATCGATTATATTTATATGTATATATACATAATTATATTAAATCGAATAACGACGCTTCAGTTCATATTTTGAAATCGAAACTTCAAACGTTTATACCGGGAGATCCGACCGTCAGATTTTCCCGAAACTGGAACCTTGGATTCGATTTGAAAAGATCTTCCTAGTGATGTAAATTTTGTGAAGATCCAACGGTTAGATTTTCAGATATGTGTAAATCAAATCTGAAGAAAAACACGCGTTATGGCCCGAAGCGTTGTTTTGAATAAATTGGCTATTTTAAAATAAATAAAAATAGCGATAAATCGTTATAAAATATTATAAACGATATGGATGTGAAATTTAGAAACTAACTGAAGGTTGGCTAAGTCGAATGGTTTCCGGGGTGTTGATCTGATGTTGGTTTCGGCCTTCGGGATTAATATTTGGGAAATCGTTCTCTTACTGATTTACGGTTAGCGACTAATGAATTGAAATGATGCGTATGTGTGTTTGTGTTGCACTTGTTTATTGTATACGTGAGTTGTTCAGAAAGACAGGGTTTATCCCATTCTGAATAACTAAATCGACGATAAGAAATCGAAGATGAAGATGGTGGTCGAAGACCGGAGATCTTCACCTCGTTTGGATGGTAACTGATGTCCTGATTGGGAGGCATCCCGAAATATGGATAATGAGTGGTGATCGTCCAGACGTACGTGGAGGTCGATGGGTTTGTGAGGTATATAGTGCCTCCGGTTTCGTTCAGACCCAGGATGGACTTGTAAATGGACTGTGTGCCTGACGCTGGAATTTATTCTGTGTGATTGATAACCACCAGTTGCATGGTGTGAATTGCCTGTGTGGCATGCTAAGATGCTGTGAGCAAGGCTTCTGTTGAAAAGCAAAGTCTTGTGGTGATGATGAAAGCACCGCCTGTGTGGCGTGGCTTTGTGTAAAACGTGAATTCGTGAACCTCACACCCCAGTATGAACCAGAAACGGGAGAGGACCTCAAGGAGGACATGCGTTTCTTTCTAGCTAGAAGTGGCGTCAGTGGTTTTACACGCCCTGACGAGATTGATTTATGTGGTTGTTGCTGTTGCGAGGCGTCTCGGATATATCGGTGACTATGTGGAGCCGATGGAGTCATTTGTTGGCTCATTTACACCCCGAAGGGCGGGGAAACGTATTGTTCAGGCACTATAATCCACTCCGTGTGGACCGGCCCTGTCGCTCCAAGGGGCAGTTGCGGCTGTTCCGGAGGCTCGGTGAAACACCCCACCTCCGTTAGGGTCACTCTCAAAGGGAATGCCCTAATTTTGGTGGAGGTTTATAAGTACAAGTCACAGATATACAAGACAGATATAAGAACACATATTTGTAAACAGCGGAAGAACAACAAACTTTTATTTCATAAAGTCAAATACGTGTTACAACAACATCCTTTCCAAAAACATAACATAACACTTTCATAATCTGTCTTGAGTACATTATTTAAAGAAGCATAAATAAAACATAGATAAACTGCAAAAGCCCCATAGTGGATTGTCCAAAGCCATAGTTCAAAACAGGAAAGTCCAAGCGATACATTTCTCTTCTTCAAGCTGGATGTTGAGGTAGGTCAAGCTGCTGTGTTCCCTCCCTGAGGACCTGGGGGGGGGGGGGGGGAAACGGAAGAAAGAAGACGAAAGAAAAATAGAGTCAGACATAAAGCCTGAGTAAGTCTAGTACTATTTTGTCTATGAATAAAGAACTAGGTATGATAAGTATAAACAAGAAGTGGGTAAGCACTATAAACTTGGTTAAGTTGTCTAGGGTCGAATATACTATCGTACCCCATGTTAATCTCTGAACCCATATAAACTAGTTTCCAACTGGCACCCCATAATCAGGGTGATGTGATCCATTCAATGATGATCGGCTCCTACTCGCAAAGTTACTTGTGTCTTACGGCCCCCGATGTCTGTAGTTACCTATGCTGGTCCCACCATGGGGTGTATCAAGTCCCATAGTGGCAACCCGACACAACCTTAGAGTGCACAGGTATGCTACTGGTGTCCAGTGCCTTATTTTTCTGCGCCGGAGTGTGTGCACGCCCGCACTCCGTTAGAACCTACACTGCTACACCACCGCCGTCGATTTGACCTCTTACAATCAGCCCAGTAATCGTGCCCCACCCTGCCTAGTTTCAGGGTATCCTGATACACTTTTTAGGGTTACTGTTGAAAAGGGTCCCCCCCCCCCGTTACTAGGTTTTCTATCTCTAGCCAACATGCTAAGTTGGTTAAGTGTTTCCTACCTAACCCCCACCAGTCCGTTTAGTTTAGCATGTTCCATTTCTGATTAAGTCTTTAGTTCACTTAATCCTAACAATCCTGACTCAGCCTTAATTGTCTTATTAAGGCCCTGACCTCTCACATTAGACAGGTATTGTTGTGGCTGCCTGTTGCCGGTTGGTTCCGGGCAGTCTTACGCCACAACTCAGTCTAACCTCGGGTCCTTGCTGGGCTCCATGTTTAACCTCCCACATTGGATAGGTATTGTTGTGACTACTGGACAGCCGGGCGGTTCCGGGCAGGTTTACATCACAACTCAATCCAACCTCGGGTTAAACACATCGTATGTTCTACATTTACATATCTTGTCATTCTTCTTTATTTCTTATATGTAAATATTTGCGGCCCATTATTAAGTTAATGGTGTAAAGGTTACACCAACCACGGGCCCAACCCATACTTGAATTTGGGCCCTTCTATTTTATATTTTCATTCATTAATTAATTTTAACCCAACGTTATTTTTCCCCGTTTAACACGTCCGTTTATATATTTTTGGGCTTAGCCTTTTAAAGCCCAAATTAGCCATGCAAAAAGGGGAGGCTTATGGCGTAATCACATACACAAAGAGGGGAATGTGAGCGCATGAACTTGCAATACGACGTTGGAAATACAAAATAGAAACTGGTGTACTTGCATAGTGGTAACATTGGTGATATGAATCAAAGCATGTGAACTTGCATAGGTTTAACTGCAACATGAACCTATATTCTTATTTATGCATAATGTCAAACATAAGCATGGCACAAATATTTCTAGCATAAACATGGCATAATGTCAAACATAAACATGGCATAAATATTTCTAGCATAAACATAAACAAGTCATGTTCATAAGGTTTCTACATGTTTACAAAGGGGATACTTTGTTACTAACACAAAAGCATAGTTCAACTTAATCATGGTCTAAGTCCAATCACACAACGATGGTATAAACATACTTACGCATAAATATTCCCTAACATGGTGTTTGCTTTAAACTTGCAAAAAGGGATTTTTGAGTCTAACCTAGCCATGTCTCACATATGTCATCATATAATTCTTGTAAACAAGATAGACTTAATCATGGATTTCAATTATACCAAATATCATTCATAGCCTAGCCATATTCATAAGTTTGCAAAAGCATGACTTAATACATGGATTATGGTGTCAAAATTCCAACATAGTTTCATATGAACTATAACAACCAAACTTGTTTCAATTACTTGCAAAATGATTTATGCACAAAAATATACATCATGATGGCATAATAACAAAGCCCCAAACTTGCATGAATTTCAATCAACTACATACATGTAGCTTTAACCTAGATTACACAATTTGCGCAATATTCCAAACGTATACTTGCATAGAACTACCGCATGTAGTTCTTTATAATGAATAACATAATTTTGCACAAATATGAACTACTTTATTATCCCAATTCAAGCATACAAATCAATACAGTTGTTTATTCATACCAAAGTAATACTCTACTTACAATGGTTGCGGCGAATTCTCTAATTAAGAGATATGATTCCTTTGTTGAATTGATTGGCTTTAGGTTGCTTGAATTGCTTTAGGCTTTAGAACTTTCTTCCTAATTCCCTCTCTAGTTGGCGGCTATTCTTAGTCGTTCCTCAGCAACATGGCGGCTATGTTCTTAATTTGAATGAATAGATTAGGGTTTAGTCTAGGGTTGTTTATATAGAGGTTAGGAACTGATTAGGACCCTTGATGTTGCTTGGATTGATCATAGCCATTCATTAGATAGAGAGACCAATTAGAACCCGCCACCTAGCCCTAATGACAAAGCAGACCACAGAGAATCGGCCAAACACAGACCTGGCCAGCCAGGTTGACTGGGCTCGACCAGGTCGACACCCCTGTCGATAGGGCTGTCGACAGCCCTGTCGACATGGGTAGCCCAGGTCGACAGCCCAGTCGACCTGGGTGGCCTAGGCGGGTGTTTATCCGCCCTGGCCCATTGGGCCCGATTTTTAATTATTATTTTATTCTGTTTGAATTTTAAATTTAATTCAAAACTTCCGAAGGCCATATCTTCTTCATACGGACTCCGTTTTTCGAAAACTCGGACTCTATTCCGCGTATTTTTCCGAGACGAACGCAATGGCGTATCCCGTTTCCCTTAGTTCTTTGATTTCAGATTAATTATACTTTAATTTGTTAATTTCACAGTTATAGAATTTTCGGGGTGTTACATTCTCCCCCACTTAAAAGGATTTCGTCCCCGAAATCTTCAAGTTAGGAGGAATGTATATCCTAACATCCAATCATATATCTACTCATCCATCAAACACGAGCATCCACTGTCCTTAAAAGACTTCTAATGCTTCATGATCATATGCGAAGTGTGTGTGTACATGTACTTATCTAATGCAAAATCAAGCGGTCTACTGATTCAGTTGACCTCCTTAATGCGAATTATGTAAGTGCCATGAATCCATTATGTATGCAAATTTTCCTATTTTTGATTCTACATGAGTGCACAATTATTCAATTCAAATGCGACATCCACATGACAACACATTAAAGTTCAACCATATACGAATGCAAACATATATGCATATGCAATATGAAGTGACTGAGCCGATCTAAAACCTAGATTGTGTGTGTATATGCAATCACGAGCAACCACTAGCAATCACTTGCAACCACTTGCAACCATCATCCATAACATGTTTCAACTACATGTTTCCATCCAAAGGGTTTCTATCTAAAAGATAAGGTCGAGGAAATATACCTAAAAAGATAGATAAAAGCGCAACTTAAGGAAAAGGAAAGATCAAGGATGTACCCTCGAACAGAAAAGGGTAGGCTGTACGGATTCTAGCTTCAGTTTCCCAAGTCGCGTCTTCCTCGGTGTCGCTCCACTGAACTTTGACGAGCTTGACTTCGCGGTTGCGTAGCTTCTTCACTTCCGTTCCTAAGATGCGAGTTGGAACTTTTCTTATGGTCGCTTCGCGTTCCACTTCGGCCTCTTCGAGGATATTTGGCTCTACCACTTCAGCAGACTCATGTAGACATTTTCGGAGATGTGAAACGTGAAAAACGTTGTGGACTTCAGCCAACTTCTCGGGTAGCTCTAATCTATAAGCCATTTTCCCAATTTTCTCGATAATAGGGAATGGCCCTACGAACCTTGGTGCAAGTTTTCCTGTGGTTCCAAAACGAACAACGTTCCTTAGCGGTGATACCTTGAGAAAAACTCTGTCTCCAACTACAAATTCAAGGTTGGTTCTCCTCTTGTCGGCGTAGGACTTTTGTCTGTCTTGGGCCGTCTTCATCCTTCTTCGTATTAAGTCCACTTTCTCTGAAGTCTCTCGGATCATATCTGGTCCAAGTATGAGCTTATCCGTGGACTCCCACCAACAAGTGGGCGATCGGCACGGTCTTCCATATAAAGCTTCGAAGGGCGCCATTCCGATGGTTGTTTGATAGTTGTTGTTGTAGGCAAATTCCACCAAAGGAAGGTGGTCTTCCCATGTCCCTCCGAAGTCAAGGACGCATAGCCTTAAAAGGTCTTCCAAAACTCTGTTCACTCTCTCTGTTTGGCCGTCGGTTTGGGGATGATAGGCTGTGCTCAAGCATAACTGCGTTCCTACTGCTTCTTGCAGACTCCGCCAAAACTCGCTGGTGAAGATGGGGTCTCGGTCACTAACAATGCTAGATGGTATTCCATGGAGTCGAACGATTTCCTTAAGGTAAAGTGATGCTAGGGATGAGGCAGTTCTTTTACTTTTGACAGGTAAAAAGTGGGCGCTCTTAGTAAGCCTATCCACTATTACCCAAATGCTAGTATTGCCTCTCCTAGACCTAGGCAGCCCATCGATGAAGTCCATTGATATGCTATCCCATTTCCACTGCGGGACCTCCAGAGGATGTAGTAGTCCGCCAGGCTTTTTCTGTTCCGCTTTAACCTGTTGGCACACCATACACTTAGAAACGAACTCTGCCACGTCCTTTTTCATGCCGTTCCAAAAGAAAGTCCTCTTTATGTCTTTGTACATTTTATCTCCGCCTGGGTGTATCGTCATCTTGGAATGATGCGCTTCCTCGAGAACCTTCTTTACTAAATCTTTCGTCTGTGGGACGCATAGTCTTCCGTCTCGCCTTAGTACACCCTTATCGTCAATGGAGTATCTGTTGAGGTGACTTGAAGTCTCACCCCTAATTAGCCTATCAATTATTTCCACAAGCTGAGGGTCTTCGCGTTGTGCGGTCCCTACTGAATCTACTAAAGTTGGGCGCACTTCGAGAGATGCTAGTAAGCCCGGTACGAAATCGGAGGAGGGCCTAAAGTCGAAGCTGGCTATAAACTCTAGGCTTTGTCTTTCAACAAACAACGGGCTTAGGGTCAATTTCTTTCGGCTCAACACGTCTGCCACTACGTTGCCTTTGCCCGGAGTATAGGAGATTTCGAAATCGTACGAGGCAAGAAACTCCATCCACCTTTGTTGCCTCAAGTTAAGATCTTTCTGCGAGAAAAGATATTTCAACGATTTATGATCAGTGTAAAGTTCGAACTTCTCACCTAGGAGATAATGTCGCCAAGACTTGAGTGCAAAGACGATGGCGGCTAACTCAAGATCGTGGGTTGGGTAGTTCTTCCCGTGCACCTTCAATTGCCTCCCGCCATAAGCTACTACCCTTCCTTCTTGCATTAAGACGGCGCCTAGCCCTGTCCCACATGCATCCGTATAAACAGTGAACATCTTGCTCCCATCTGGCAGTGTCAAAACTGGGGCTGTTGTGAGAGCCCTTTTTAGTCGTTGGAAAGCAAACTCGCAATCCAAATCCCAATTGAACGCTAGGTTCTTCTTAGTCAATTTCGTGAGCGGAGCTGAGATTTTCGCAAAATCCCTTATAAACTTTCGATAGAAACCTGCTAGTCCTAGGAAGCTTCGGACCTCAGTCGCATTCCTTGGTGTCTTCCAATCTTGTACCGCCACTACCTTCGCAGGGTCCACTGCTAACCCTTGTTTGGATACTATGTGCCCAAGGAACCTCACTTCTTCTCTCCAAAAGTGCATTTGGAGAATTTGGCTTTTAGTTGATGGACTCGCAAAGTTTCCATGATTGCCCTTAGGTGCTGAGCATGTTCCTCTTCACTCTTTGAGAAGATAAGGATATCATCTACGAAGACCACTACGAATTTGTTGAGGAAATCTCTAAATACCCTACTCATCAGGTCCACGAAGTACGCAGGTGCATTTGTCAAGCCGAAAGGCATGACAAGCCATTCAAAGAAGCCGTCTGGGGTTCTGAACGCCGTTTTATCGATGTTATCTTCAGCCACCCTTAGCTGATGAAAACTGGTTGCTAAATCGAGTTGGGAGAAAACAGACGCTCCTACAAGCTGGTCAAACAAATCGTCAATTCTAGGGAGAGGGTGCCTATTCTTTTTCGTTAGTTTGTTGAGCTCCCTATAGTCAACACATCGACGGAGTGAACCATCCGCCTTTGTAGCGAACACCACTGGAGCGCCCCATTCTGAAATGCTCCTCCTAATGAACCCCTTTTCTAGAAGCTCTTTAATCTGTTTACTGAGTTCTCTCCTTTCTCGTGGAGCCATATGTCTAACGGGCAACGCAACGGGCTTTGCATTATCTACAAGATATATGCGGAAGTCTATTTCCCGCTTCGGAGGCAAGCCCTTCACCTCTTCAAAGACATCCGGATATTCCCGGACCACTCTAACTGAATGTAAATTTTCAACAGAGGCATCTAGCGATTCAAGATAACTAAGCATAACCGCATACGAGGGATTACAAGAAATTTCCAAAGTATTACCGAGCTGGGTTAGGAGCCTAACAACCCTTTTCTCACAATCAAGGATGGCCCCATTACTGGATAGCCAATCCATACCCAAAATCAAACCATACCCCGAAAAGCCCAAAACAAAGGCACTACATTGAAATTCAACACTTAGGATAGAAATTTTCAATTCCAAACAGATCATAGACAAATGAGCTGGGCCCCCAATTGGGTTTGAAACAATTAAGGGGTCCTCTACCATACTAGTTTCTAGGTGCAGAGATTCTACTAAAGCAGACGAGATAAAGGAGTGTGATGCGCCAGAATCGAATAAAGTGCGAACGGGGTGATCATAAAGATAAACTACACTTTCTACAGAAGTATTTATACCTCGCTGTTGCAGAGGTGGCGCTTCTAGCACATGGACCTGTGCCCCTGGGGTGGATCCAGCCCTCTGCCCCTGTCCTCGTTTCTTTGGGCAGTCCTTAGCCCTATGGCCTGTCTCACCGCAAGAAAAGCACCCACCATTCTCCTTGGCCTTCTTTTTCCGGCAGTCCTTTACTAAGTGCCCCACTTTGCCACAGATATTGCACTTCCTCTTCTCCTTGTTGCCTTTCCCGCTCTTCTTAAAGTCTGTCTTCTTGGGCTGCAAACCCTCTTTCTTCTTGCCCTTATCCTCTTCATTCAGCAATGCCATTTGCACCAATCTTTCATACGTGGCTCCCATGGGTATATGGGTCATGGCCAAACTGTGTAATGGCTCATTCAACCCTTTGACGAAACGGAGAGCCTTCTTGTGCGGGGTGTTGACTAGGTCAAGCCCAAACCTAGCCAGCTCATCGAACTGATTCACATATTCTCTGACTGTTTTGTCCCCTTGTTTAAGAAATAAGAATTTTTCCAACTGCAAACTTCTTTCCGCATCTGAGAGAAATTTAGTCTCAAACCTTGCCCTAAAGTCCTCCCATGTCTCCACTGGTCTTTCAGCATTAGTGACTTCCCACCAGTAGGAAGCCTCGCCCTTCAATAGCCACACTGCCAACTGTACTTTTTGTCTATCTTCTACCTCAAAAATGATGAATAGGTCCTCCGTTTCTTTCAGCCAATTTCTAGCTGCTACGAAGGACTCAGTTCCACGGAAATCCCTTCCTCCCATAGCTTTAAAATCTTTACATATCTTAGCAAACGTGTTTCCCCGAGGAGGAGGTGGAGGAAAAGGTGCCGCTGCGGCTGGATGATTTCCTTCCGCTGGGGGAGGAGGAATGGTAGGACCTGGCTGAGTGGCCCTTGCTTCTAAGAACCGTCTAAACCAACCAGGTATTGGCACCCCTTCCGGCAAGTTAAGATCTTGGGACATGCTGAAACAAAACGGATAGATTCAAAACGAAGGATAAGAGATAGTACCTATGGCTTTGGGGAGTGGACTTTGCCTTTTTAAAATAAAATAATATTTTTCTTTTAAAAATGCTTCTTTAAATTTCCTTTTTTTGAAAATAAATTTTCCAAAACTTTTTATCTTATCTGGTAAACCTATGCTCTGATACCAAGTGAAACACCCCACCTCCGTTAGGGTCACTCTCAAAGGGAATGCCCTAATTTTGGTGGAGGTTTATAAGTACAAGTCACAGATATACAAGACAGATATAAGAACACATATTTGTAAACAGCGGAAGAACAACAAACTTTTATTTCATAAAGTCAAATACGTGTTACAACAACATCCTTTCCAAAAACATAACATAACACTTTCATAATCTGTCTTGAGTACATTATTTAAAGAAGCATAAATAAAACATAGATAAACTGCAAAAGCCCCATAGTGGATTGTCCAAAGCCATAGTTCAAAACAGGAAAGTCCAAGCGATACATTTCTCTTCTTCAAGCTGGATGTTGAGGTAGGTCAAGCTGCTGTGTTCCCTCCCTGAGGACCTGGGGGGGGGGGGGAACGGAAGAAAGAAGACGAAAGAAAAATAGAGTCAGACATAAAGCCTGAGTAAGTCTAGTACTATTTTGTCTATGAATAAAGAACTGGGTATGATAAGTATAAACAAGAAGTGGGTAAGCACTATAAACTTGGTTAAGTTGTCTAGGGTCGAATATACTATCGTACCCCATGTTAATCTCTGAACCCATATAAACTAGTTTCCAACTGGCACCCCATAATCAGGGTGATGTGATCCATTCAATGATGATCGGCTCCTACTCGCAAAGTTACTTGTGTCTTACGGCCCCCGATGTCTGTAGTTACCTATGCTGGTCCCACCATGGGGTGTATCAACTCCCATAGTGGCAACCCGACACAACCTTAGAGTGCACAGGTATGCTACTGGTGTCCAGTGCCTTATTTTTCTGCGCCGGAGTGTGTGCACGCCCGCACTCCGTTAGAACCTACACTGCTACACCACCGCCGTCGATTTGACCTCTTACAATCAGCCCAGTAATCGTGCCCCACCCTGCCTAGTTTCAGGGTATCCTGATACACTTTTTAGGGTTACTGTTGAAAAGGGTCCCCCCCCCCCGTTACTAGGTTTTCTATCTCTAGCCAACATGCTAAGTTGGTTAAGTGTTTCCTACCTAACCCCCACCAGTCCGTTTAGTTTAGCATGTTCCATTTCTGATTAAGTCTTTAGTTCACTTAATCCTAACAATCCTGACTCAGCCTTAATTGTCTTATTAAGGCCCTGACCTCTCACATTAGACAGGTATTGTTGTGGCTGCCTATTGCCGGTTGGTTCCGGGCAGTCTTACGCCACAACTCAGTCTAACCTCGGGTCCTTGCTGGGCTCCATGTTTAACCTCCCACATTGGATAGGTATTGTTGTGACTACTGGACAGCCGGGCGGTTCCGGGCAGGTTTACATCACAACTCAATCCAACCTCGGGTTAAACACATCGTATGTTCTACATTTACATATCTTGTCATTCTTCTTTATTTCTTATATGTAAATATTTGCGGCCCATTATTAAGTTAATGGTGTAAAGGTTACACCAACCACGGGCCCAACCCATACTTGAATTTGGGCCCTTCTATTTTATATTTTCATTCATTAATTAATTTTAACCCAACGTTATTTTTCCCCGTTTAACACGTCCGTTTATATATTTTTGGGCTTAGCCTTTTAAAGCCCAAATTAGCCATGCGAAAAGGGGAGGCTTATGGCGTAATCACATACACAAAGAGGGGAATGTGAGCGCATGAACTTGCAATACGACGTTGGAAATACAAAATAGAAACTGGTGTACTTGCATAGTGGTAACATAGGTGACATGAATCAAAGCATGTGAACTTGCATAGGTTTAACTGCAACATGAACCTATATTCTTATTTATGCATAATGTCAAACATAAGCATGGCACAAATATTTCTAGCATAAACATGGCATAATGTCAAACATAAACATGGCATAAATATTTCTAGCATAAACATAAACAAGTCATGTTCATAAGGTTTCTACATGTTTACAAAGGGGATACTTTGTTACTAACACAAAAGCATAGTTCAACTTAATCATGGTCTAAGTCCAATCACACAACGATGGTATAAACATACTTACGCATAAATATTCCCTAACATGGTGTTTGCTTTAAACTTGCAAAAAGGGATTTTTGAGTCTAACCTAGCCATGTCTCACATATGTCATCATATAATTCTTGTAAACAAGATAGACTTAATCATGGATTTCAATTATACCAAATATCATTCATAGCCTAGCCATATTCATAAGTTTGCAAAAGCATGACTTAATACATGGATTATGGTGTCAAAATTCCAACATAGTTTCATATGAACTATAACAACCAAACTTGTTTCAATTACTTGCAAAATGATTTATGCACAAAAATATACATCATGATGGCATAATAACAAAGCCCCAAACTTGCATGAATTTCAATCAACTACATACATGTAGCTTTAACCTAGATTACACAATTTGCGCAATATTCCAAACGTATACTTGCATAGAACTACCGCATGTAGTTCTTTATAATGAATAACATAATTTTGCACAAATATGAACTACTTTATTATCCCAATTCAAGCATACAAATCAATACAGTTGTTTATTCATACCAAAGTAATACTCTACTTACAATGGTTGCGGCGAATTCTCTAATTAAGAGATATGATTCCTTTGTTGAATTGATTGGCTTTAGGTTGCTTGAATTGCTTTAGGCTTTAGAACTTTCTTCCTAATTCCCTCTCTAGTTGGCGGCTATTCTTAGTCGTTCCTCAGCAACATGGCGGCTATGTTCTTAATTTGAATGAATAGATTAGGGTTTAGTCTAGGGTTGTTTATATAGAGGTTAGGAACTGATTAGGACCCTTGATGTTGCTTGGATTGATCATAGCCATTCATTAGATAGAGAGACCAATTAGAACCCGCCACCTAGCCGTAATGACAAAGCAGACCACAGAGAATCGGCCAAACACAGACCTGGCCAGCCAGGTTGACTGGGCTCGACCAGGTCGACACCCTTGTGACAGGGTTGTCGACAGCCCTGTCGACATGGGTAGCCCAGGTCGACAGCCCAGTCGACCTGGGTGGCCTAGGCGGGTGTTTATCCGCCCTGGCCCATTGGGCCCGATTTTTAATTATTATTTTATTCTGTTTGAATTTTAAATTTAATTCAAAACTTCCGAAGGCCATATCTTCTTCATACGGACTCCGTTTTTCGAAAACTCGGACTCTATTCCGCGTATTTTTCCGAGACGAACGCAATGGCGTATCCCGTTTCCCTTAGTTCTTTGATTTCAGATTAATTATACTTTAATTTGTTAATTTCACAGTTATAGAATTTTCGGGGTGTTACACTCGGCTAGAGAGTCTCGAATTCGGTAAGGACTATCTTTTGCCTTGGTTCATGACAGAAATCCAATTTCCAAATACGTGACTGTGCGGTTTCTATTGTGTGTGTATATATATATATATATATATGTGGCGACATGATATATGGTAGCCATGCCGTCTATGATAGATAGTTATGATTGAAATTGTTTTTGACACTTATAAACACTAGTAATAATATCAAATGCTTTTGTTTTATTCGTATCAAGCATATTTTGGCCATTATAAGGTAAAACTCTTTCCTCCAGTTTGCGTTGCATTGTGTGATGGGAACTGAGTCTTATAATGGCTTCATTTTTATAAAAAGCATTGCGATGTTTCAAAGAATTATTTGTTTTAAAGCACTGGCGATCCGATGGAGTAAACCCGTTCCACGAAAGTGGCGTGGTCCTGTGATTAGCCATATTTTAAATGTGTTGAGTAGATTTCTCATACCAGTCCCATGACTGACTCGTAGTTTGTTTCACTTGCAAACTCGGGTGCCCCTCTTTCTATACGGGCAGCCTTGTATTCAGGTTTAGCTGGCTCTTTCTGGATAGCTGGAGCTGAAGATGGATTATATTATTTATCTCTTTTTATGCTGTTCAGCTCCTATTGTACATTATGTTTGTTTTCCGCTGTAGACATTTATGTATAGCTGAACTGTATTTGTACTAAGTATGATCTTGTATATTGTGTAACTCTGATGATTACGTTTATCCAGTATATTCTATTATTCATTATCTGGTGTATTTATTTATTTCTGTTCTGCTATTATCTGTTTCTGTGTTATATTCCAAAGATTACCCTTGCCGCTGTCAGTACGGGGTTCGGGGTCGTCTCATTTGGTATCAGAGCTTTGGTTAAGCTTAGTTCTGGAATATAACATATTAACGAACTCGTCAAAAATAGAACCAGTAGTGTTCTAGGATGGGTGACTCATTACAGATAGGATCAGTAATATCCTAGTATGAGTACAGTAGAATCAGAACAACTCGTTAGAGATGGGGTCAGAAGTGCCTCAGAACGAGTCGAGGGTAATATGTTTTTAAATAACATATTTGTGATTATATATATAGTCTGGTTTTAGAAATTTAATTTTTGAATATATAAAAGATATATATTTGAAAGGTTTAAAAAAATATTAAAAACAATTTGATGTTGTTTGTGTTGTGTGATAGTAGATTTGATTAATTAAATTATTAAAACGATAGTTAATTTAATCAATAATAGAATGAATGGTAGGATTTATTCGATTAAATCACACATTGAACTGATTAGAAAATAGATAGAAATATATACATGTGCATTATATATGTTTGAACAGGTAAATGGATAGCTGCTGAGTAAAGATTTTATTTGTGTGCCCGACAAATAGGCAAACCTTAATTAGTTTGATGCGAAATATTATTATATCAACTCCTGTGAATGCCATTGGATGCGGAGTGCTGGTTATTCTGTGTGTAATAATAAACGTCACCAAAGGATAGTAACAATTAATTTTGAACTACACTACATGGAATACTTCTTGAAGAAAGGCATAATTCATCATATACCACATAAGCATTTGGAGCTTATGTGACGAGGTGGAAGATTTACCATACGAGCGAGAGGCTTGTATGGCGATTACTATATTTTACAGGTTGAACTGATGACTGATATGGACATATAAAATTGTAATGATAAAATTGCCAGATTAATACCCCACACGGGTCTGGAGTTGACAATAATCACGTCTCTCTAGTCATTAGATACGGCACATGGATTATTTATTTCCCACACGGGACGAGGTGACGAGGATTTATCCTTTGGAGCAATTAAAATACACACTCCCTCAGGCTTTGACAGGGTGACGAGAATTCATTCTCTGGAGTTATAATCTATACACGCTCCACTGTAAACACCAGAATATATCACTATAAATATGTGTATGCTTTATAGGATTTATTGGGTACCTAATACGGCCCAATAAATTTCCAAACACCTCCACATACAAAGGAGGTTATGGCGAAATTTTTCGAAAATTCTGGGTGTTAGCCAAATTTTTGAAGAATTTGAAAATTCTCAGAAACTGAAAAGTTGGAGAATAGAAGCCAGATTGAACGTAGAGTTGATTAATCAAACCACTTTCAACTTTGTTCCTTTTCGGGGATGAAAAGTTTTAAGTGGGGGAGATTGTAAGGACCCAGAAAATCTGAACTAATTTAAAAATATTAAATTGGCAAAAATAGTGGATTTTAAATATTTAAAATAAATGTTTTAAATAATAATGATGAAAAGTAAGTTTGAATCGAAGTTGAAAATAAATATAATTACTTTGAATTATAAACAAGGCCTGAAATGGCGCGGTAGTTTCAAAATTTGAATTCAAACTTCGACTGACTGTACCAGGTGCAAAACAAAACGGATTTGAGTGAAACCAAAATTATGTAAATCTGTTAATGAATATCTTTCTAACGAATCTGAAAAATCGAAGTTTTATAGCGGAAAGCAAAAGTTATGGCCAAATGAATTTTCAGAAAGGTCGCTATGGAATTTATATAGCCTGTGAAAATGGCCATTTTGCAAACGACCTCGGAATTCGACGAAACCACTTTTATTGGATCCGGGATGTGAAATTATTGCTAGGTTTCAAGTTTCATAATTTTTGAAGCTAGTATGTGAGTGTGGCAAAGGAAATGCGTTTTGGTCAGTTAAATTGAATCGACCAGAAAAGGGCCATTTTGCAAATGGGCTCAGAATTCGACGAAACTAGTTTTGTTGGGACCGTATCATCAAAACATAGCTAGATTTATTTTTCTAGAATTTTTCGAATCAGTATGTGGCCCGGCAAATTGAGATGTACGTTCAAATTAAATATTGGATGTTTTATATTTTAATTTGAAGTAAAACTGACTGAAACAGTCGAATGGGCCTATGAAACATATCACATTGCGTTCGGAATGGGGGTATTTAGCTAGGGGCGACAGTCGTTGGGTTCAATTTGGAGTTAGTATTAACAAACAGGTATTTTTCGAAATAAAGGAGTTTAAATAATAATCAAATATAAAATAAATTCTTATAAAACCCCCATCGAAATCCTAGCCGCCACAGATCGAATGAAAGGCCAATGTTCTTCAAAATTTAATCCATCGAAATCTCCAAATCCCCTTCGAATTGATTCCTCCACCCAAAGCGAAAATCGTCGAGCTCAGAAAGGGCTTCAGAATGATGGTGGTATGGTCAAGGATGGTTTCATGGATAGCTCGAATTTTGAGCAAGAACCACTGCCGTTCGCAGGCGGTTTCTGGCCCTACGGGGCATCGAACTGGGAGCCACTGGAGGCGCACGGGGAGACGAGTGCGGCGGTCAGCGGGGCGTCGTCCGATCATGGTCCAGGCTCTCGTGGGCGACGCAAATCAAAACCCTAGCGGTGGAGCTAGGTTCGAACAAGGGTCTGAAGGGGTTTAGGAAGAAGAAGGTTATTTTTAATTAAATTAATCTTATTTTAATTAATTCAAAAAGTAATTAACGCGTTGTTTATCATATCTTGCTCATACGAGGTCGAAAAGACGAGCGGTCAGTTGCGTTGAACTCGTGTCGGTGAACCCTACAATTCAAAACTGACCAGAGCTGAAATAGGGCAGAACAGAACAGAAATTCAGATAAAACTAGTGGAGTGGAACCCAATGTGAGATTTTTAAATTATAAACGATATGGAAAACGACGATGTATAAGTTATATAATCGATGTAAGAGTTATATAAGTGGTGTACACCTCTTGTATAAGCGTTGTATAAGTTGTACGTTCGATGTATAAGTTGTATATGCGTTGTAAAAATTATATATGTGTTGAAATAGAAGTGAAATGCTATATATATATGTATATATATATATATATATATATATATATACGCCCCTCGTCCACAAACCATGGACGATATTTATTGGTTGTAATGGGTGTGAAAATTGGTTGATTACGAATGGTTGATTAGAATTGTTTGTGGTTGAAATTGATTGATTGTGGTTGAAAAATACCCATTTGTGGTTGAGAAATATTTGGTTGAAACCGCATAGGATTAGTTTGTGGAAATGAAAAAAATATACATGCCGCCTGCGTGCGAACTAGATGCATGATTCCCCATTGTCAAAAGCTGCGAGGCTTTAAGGTAGAGCGAGGAGCCGTACTAGGGACGGTCCCGGTTTTAACTACCCTACCGTTATGCTGCCGAAATTTTGAATAATATTCATGTTTTAGAATTATTTTCCTGTGTTGAAACTATATTTGTCTGTTGAATAGGAAACCTTCATGTGTTGAATCGAAATTCATTCGTTGAATTGAAATTCATATGTTGAATGGTATTCGTGTTTCGAATAAATTGTTTTAACAATAAAAAATCACATTTTTACTCTATATATACAAACTATAGAAAACCTTCATGTGCTGAATCGAAATTCATTCGTTGAATTGAAATTCATGTGTTGAATGGTATTCGTGTTTCGAATAAATTGTTTTAACAATAAAAATCACATTTTTACTCTATATATACAAACAATAGAAAACCTTCATGTGTTGAATCGAAATTCAGTCGTAGAATTGAAATTCATGTGTTGAATGGTATTCGTGTTTCGAATAAATTGTTTTAACAATAAAAATCACATTTTTACTCTATATACACAAAGTATAGAAAACCTTCATGTGTTTAATCGAAATTCATTCGTTGAATTGAAATTCATGTGTTGAATGGTATTCGTGTTTCGAATAAATTGTTTTAACAATAAAAATCACATTTTTACTCTATATATATAAACTATAGAAAACCTTCATGTGTTGAATCGATATTCATTCGTTGAATTGAAATTCATGTGTTGAATGGTATTCGTGTTTTGAATAAATTGTTTTAACAATAAAAATCACATTTTTACTCTATATATACAAACTATAGAAAACCTTCATGTGTTGAATCGATATTCATTCGTTGAATTGAAATTCATGTGTTGATTGGTATTCGTGTTTTGAATAAATTGTTTTAACAATAAAAATCACATTTTTACTCTATATATACAAACTATAGAAAACCTTCATGTGTTGAATCGAAATTCATTCTTTGAATTGAAATTTATGTGTTGAATGGTATTCGTGTTTCGAATAAATCGTTTTAACAATAAAAATCACATTTTTACTCTATATATACAAACTATAGAAAACCTTCATGTGTTGAATCGATATTCATTTGTTGAATTGAAATTCATGTGTTGAATGGTATTCGTGTTTTGAATAAATTTTTTTAACAATAAAAATCACAATTTTACTCTATATATACAAACTATAGAAAACCTTCATGTGTTGAATCGATATTCATTCGTTGAATTGAAATTCATGTGTTGATTGGTATACGTGTTTTGAATAAATTGTTTTAACAATAAAAATCACATTTTTACTCTATATATACAAACTATAGAAAACCTTCATGTGTTGAATCGAAATTCATTCGTTGAATTGAAATTCATGTGTTGAATGGTATTCGTATTTTGAAAGAAATTTTTTTATAATAAAAATTCTATTTTTATCATCTATATGAACTATATAAAATAGTCGGGTTTTGAAATAAGTCATTTTACAATAAAAATCACATTTTTACTATATACATGAATTGTTAAAAATAGTGAAGTGTCGAAGTTATTGTATGTTGGATAAAAATATCATTTTTATCAAATGTATGAAAATCAAATAGTTTTGAAATCGAAGAATCGATATATATATATATATATATATATATATATATATATATATATAGAATTGAAATATATCGAATAACGAAGCTGCAGTTCGTATTTTAAAACCATGATTTCAAACGATTAGTGCGGGAGATCCGACCATCGGATTTTCCCGAAACCGCAACCGTTGGGTCCACTTTGGAAATATCTTTCCAATGGCACCAACTTTGTAAAGATCCAACGGTTGGATTGTCTGGAATGTTTAATTTAAATCTGAAGAAAAACAGCACCAGAATCGATTATATTTATATATATATATATATAAATATAATTATATTAAATCGAATAACGACGCTGCAGTTCGTATTTTGAAATTGAAACTTCAAACGATTATACCGGGAGATCCGACCGCCGGATTTTCCCGAAACTGGAACCGTTGGATTCGATTTGAAAAAGATATTTCTAATGATGTAAATTTTGTGAAGATCCAACGGTTAGATTTTCAAATATGTGTAAATCAAATCTGAAGAAAAACAGCGCCACGACCGCGTTATGGCCCGAAGCGTCGTTATGAATAAATTGGCTATTTTAAAATAAATAAAAATAGCGATAAATCGTTATAAAATATTATAAACTATATGGATGTGAAATTTAGAAACTAACTGACGGTTGGCTAAGTCGAATGGTTTCCTGGGTGTTGATCTGATGTTGGTTTCGGCCTTCGGGGTTAATATTTGGGAAATCGTCCTCCTACTGATTTACGATTAGCGACTAATGAATTGAAATGATGCGTATGTGTGTTTGTGTTGCACTTGTTTGTTGTATACGCGAGTTGTTCAGAAAGACAGGGTTTATCCCATTTTGAATAACTGAATCGACGATAAGAAATCGAAGATGAAGACGGTGGTCGAAGACCGGAGATCTTCACCTCGTTTGGATGGTAACTGATGTCCTGATTGGGAGGCATCCCGAAATATGGATAATGAGTGGTGATCGTCCAGACGTACGTGGAGGTCGATGGGTTTGCGAGGTATATAGTGCCTCCGGTTTCGTTCAGACCCAGGACGGGCTTGTAAATGGACTGTGTGCCTAACATTGGAATTTATTCTGTGTGATTGATAGCCATCAGTTGCATGGTGTGAATTGCCTGTGTGGCATGCTAAGATGTTGTGAGCAAGGCTTCTGTTGAAAAGCAAAGTCTTGTGGTGATGATCAAAGCACCGCCTATGTGGCGTGGCTTTGTGTAAAACGTGAATTCGCGAACCTCACACCCCGGTATGAACCAGAAACGGGAGAGGATCTCAGGGAGGACATGCGTTTCTTTCTAGCTAGAAGTGGCGTCAATGGTTTTACACGCCCTGACGAGATTGACTTATGTTGTTGTTGCTGTTGTGAGGCGCCTCGGATATATCGGTGACTATGTGGAGCCGATGGAGTCATTTGTTGGCTCATTTACACCCCAAAGGGAGGGGAAACATATTGTTTAGGCACTATAATCCACTCCGTGTGGACCGGCCCTGTCGCTACAAGGGGCAGTTGCGGCTGTTTCGGAGGCTTGCGCTATAGAGTCTCGAATTCGGTAAGGACTATCTTTTGCCTTGGTTCATGATGGAAATCCAATTTCCAAATACGTGACTGTGCGGTTTCGATTGTATATGTATATATGGCGACATGATATATGGTACCCATGCCGCCTATTATTGATAGTTATGATTGAAATTGTTTTTGACACTTATAAACACTAGTAATAATATCAAATGCTTTTGTTTTATTCGTATCAAGCATACTTTGGCCATTATAAGGTAAAACTCTATCCTCCGGTTTGTGTTGCATTGTGTGATGGGAACTGAGTCTTATAATGGCTTCATTTTTATAAAAAGCATTGCGATGTTTCAAAGAATTATTTGTTTTAAAGCATTGGCGATCCGATGGAGTAAACCCGTTCCAGAAAGTGGCGTGGTCCTGTGATTAGCCATATTTTAAATGTGTTGAGTAGATTTCTCATACCAGTCCCATGACTGACTCGTAGTTTGTTTCACTTGCAAACTCGGGTGCCCCTCTTTCTACACGGGCGGCCTTGTATTCAGGTTTAGCTGGCTCTTTCTGGATAGCTGGAGCTGAAGATGGATTCTATTATTTATCTCTTTTTATGATGTTCAGCTCCTATTGTACATTATGTTTGTTTTCCGCTGTAGACATTTATGTATAGCTGAACTGTATTTGTACTAAGTATGATCATGTATACTGTGTAACTCTGATGATTACGTTTATCCGGTATATTCTATTGTTCATTATCTGGCGTATTTATTTATTTTTGTTCTGCTATTATCTGTTTTTGTGTTATATTTTAAAGATTACCCTTTCCGCCGTTAGTACGGGGTTCGGGGTCGTCTCAAAAACCGGTAACAAGAATAGGAAACATGCACTCTACAATGTAGACAAAGAACAAAGGAACCTCCTATCGGATTATGGATGCTAATCGACTCTTCTAGACTTCTCAATTTTAAATTCAACTTTTTAACAGTGTTACTCGAAATGAAACTTCATGATGCTCCTGTATCAAATAATACTTTAATAAGAATAATTTTTACGGTAAGTGTACCTTCCAACACATCTGGCCTTCCACCGGCAGTAAAAGTTGCTGGAGCGTCTGCCACATTATATACGTGAGCCACTTCGGACTTTTTCAAGAGTGGGAAGTACTTGATAATATGCCATGTCTTACGGCAATTGTTAAATTCCCTAGTATCTCGAGGTTTCCGGATACGGCCGGATTCATTTTGTCTTGGCCTATTAGGAGATTTGCATTGGTTAGACTAATGCTCATACTGGTCACAGTTGTAGCATTTAATCTTTCCTCGCTTATCTTCTTGGGAATTAGCTGCTCCAGTCTTGCTTGTCTCAGGTTTGTTATCGGGAAGCTTTCTCTTATTATTAGCTTGGCTTCTCTCCCTATCCGCTTGAGAATTCCTCTTATCGATATTTTCATATCTGCAGGCCATCTCGACAACCTTAGTAAGTGGAAGCTCTATATGGGCTATCACTCCGTTGTGATATCTCCTTTGAAGACCCTCAATGAACCTCTTGTTTTTCTTAGCTGGTTTCTGAATTAGGTCTGATCCAAAATGAGGGAGTTCATCGAACCTTTTGACATACTCATGAATAATTCTGTCACCTTGCTGGAGATTAGCAAACTCATCATACGTGTGCTTTACTTCTTGTTGCAGGACAAATTTTTCTTCAAAGCCTTCTTTAAACCTTGCCCAAGTCATATCAGCTCCTGGATTACCTACTGTCACTGCTTCAAACCAGATTAGAGACTCATCTATAAGTAACCACGATGTTAAGAGCCTCTTTCTATTATCTGCCAATTCTAGGCCTTCGAAGATCCAATCGCAAGACCTCATCCAAGATTGAGCTTCAATTACAGTTTTGATGCCTGTGAATGACACTCTGCACAAATTTTTATATTCTTGGTGATAACATCAAGATCAAATGGTTGTTATGGCAGTTGCTGCAGTACGGGCTCATTATTAGCTGCTGGTTCTACTTCTTCAAGATTTTGTTAATTCTTAACAGCGGGGATATCACCCCTTCCTCGGCCTCTTCCTCTTCTGCCTCTGCCTCGTCCACTCATTTTCTTTTAGTTATGCAAATAGCAAGAAAAGAGCCAAGCCAATAGAAAAGATATCTTAAGGAATAGTAAAAGAATAAAGCCATATGTATAAATAATGATGTAATGATCAAGTTATATGCTATTCTGATGTACTCTTTCTAGGATATTACTAGTCCTATCTCAAATGAGTCACTCATCCTAGAATACTACTGACTCTGTCTCTGACGAGTCATATAATATGTTATCTTCCAGAACTAAGGTTAACCAAAGCTCTGATACCACCTTGACATGAACTAAACATCCACTCCACGATGGTAAGGACTGTTTTTAGAATATAACACATTAATCACACCAAGAGATTACAGAATATAACATAATACATAAAATCACAGAATAATTTACATTATATCATTGCAGTGGAATAATAATCATCAATATCGATGTTACACAGATACAGGATTCTACTTAGTACTTAACAAGTTTCATCAAATAGATAAGGGGTCCACAACGTCATAAAATATAAATATACATAAGCTAGTGTTTAAAAGCTCAAAAGAAATGGTAAAAGATAAGTCTTTGTCTTCAGCCAAAAGAGCACCCAATGCTACGGTGCATGTCTAAAAGAAAGCCAATCAACTATTCACTTGGAAACCCATGTAAAAACAGGGGCACCAAAGTTTGCAAGGGATCAACAAACTATGAGTGTAATGACCCGCATTGGCAGAGGTATTATAATTAATTTATTTAATTATTGAAATAGTGATAGAGAGAATTTAATGGCCGTGGAATTAAATAATAATGAATATTTAATTAAAATAATAAATTAAATAATATATTTAATTCTAAAATAATCAGAATTGGCTGAAATGACGATATGGTGTGAACCGGATCATCTGTGAGGTTTAATTCAGCTTGGAATTTGATTTGAATAACGAATCTATTATATAAATGACAGTGAATGTATAAATTATAATATAATTATAATCGAGCTCGAAATGGCGCGGCAGTTCGCTATTTGGCGATTTGAACTTCAACTGAATGTACATGGTTCGTTTTAAATCGGATTTCTGTGAAACAAGAAATGTGTGGAGCTGGTGGAGTATATCTTTCTAGGGGAAGAGAAAAATCAGGATTTCGTCGTGTAGATTTTGATTTATGTCCAAATCAAATTTTAGAAAAGTCGCTGTAGAATTCCTTTATATTTTATAAAGGAATTAATTATATTTTAAAAAAGGAATTTCAATATAAATCGAATATCGGGTTGACCCAGAAGTGAATATCGAGTTAGAAATTCATATAAGAATATTCTAGAGCTGTATGGTATTTCACTGTGAATATATACGATAATATTAATGTATTAATAATTTATTTAATTATATTTAAATATATTTATATATTTAATTATATTTAAATATATTTATATATTTAAATGGGTCATTCAGAGCTTTAAAAATATGCTGTGTGAGCATACGAAGTCGGAATTCGACGAAACTAATTTTGTTGGGTCCGCAATGTCAAATAGTTGTTAGATTTCCAGTTTCGTGATATTTAGAGTCAGTGTGTGGCCATACAGATTTTTAGAGTGGAAAACAGTTAGTATTTCGACAGTTAAAAATACGATGTGTGAGCAAATGGAGTCGGAATTTGACGAAACCAGTTTTGTTGGGACCGTAATGTCGAACTCTAGCAGTTTGTCCAGTTTCATGATTTTTGTGTATCACGTGTGATTATAGGAATTTTTAGATGATGAACGGAGAAAATGAATGGACAAGGATCCTCCAACAAGCCATAAAAATCTCCTATATAAACAACTTAACCTCTCTAACCTAATTCCATTCCCTCATAAGTCAAACCAAGTCCTGCCGTTCTTATTCTCTCTTCACAGTAAAATGGCAAGCAAAATAAAATCAAAGAAATACCAACAAATTCCTATAATTCTCCAAACCATTTTATATGGGTTCAACAACAAGTTCTCTTCACTTTGCTCTCGGTCTTGGAGCGTTCAATGTTGGTTCCGAGTGCTCAACGCCCTCAGCAGAAAATTAGGGTTTGGGAATTTGCGAGTTTTAGGCGTCGATGGTGGAAATGACGGGTTTATTGATGATGGTGGTGGCGGATATCACGATGTGTGCAAGTTTGGTGGGATTTGGTTCTAATTGATGTCGAAGATTTCTCTATAGCGGTGCGATACTGGTTTCGATGCGGGGAAGAAGACCACTTCGAGATGGATGAAACCGGTATGGTGGAGTATTTTGGAAGAGGAGTTGAACCGTTATTTTGGTTTGATTTTTAAGGGATTGTGGAAGGAGTAAGGGTGAAAGGAAAATCAGCAATGGACATTTTTTAGAACTGGAGCTTGCGTTGAAATAAATTGAAGGGAGAAGGAGTATACGGGCGGGTCTTATTTTCATTGGGTCGAGAATGGATAAGGGGGTGAGGCCCATATATATTAATTTTTCAAGTTTTGTTTTAATTAAATAGTGCACTAACTTATAAATGATGTAACTTCATCATACGGTATCGGAATTGGACAAAACTGGATCCGTTAGGATCGTATGGACGGGAGCAACACAATGAGACTGACCGGGAGTGAATCCGAGCTGGTTACAATTTATGGCGAAATAAAGTGTTTGATTCAAATCAAACAACAGTTTATCATTCTTTAACGATGAACTGCAAATGTGAGTAAAACTCACTAACTCTGAACAGTTTATAATTTCATGTTGTGTTTTTAGAACTGTTAAATATTGGCTAATTGACTGTGTGTCGACTGTTTGATTGAACTGCTAGTTAGTTAGTTGAATTTCTATATTGATTCTGTTTAACAGAATATATCATATGGAACTGAAAGTGATGTTATCTATATTTTTTAACATCTGTGATGCAGGTAAACAGGTTGGAGGAATCCAACTGGATTCCTCAACATTTATTTTACTATGATTCATATATTGTGATATATGATGTGATAAATAATCTGTTGTTAATTATGTGTATTTGGTCGATATTTATCGTTGTTATATGGTATGTTAAATACCATAAGAAATACTGGATATGGGAAAGGGGATTTTCAAAGTGTATTTTGAAAATGAATTATTTATATAAAATCGATGGATTTTATATAGAAAAGGAAAAGGATTTTTATAAAAGAAATATTTATAAAATCAAAGGATAAGTTAGAATAAAAGGAAATCATTTGTAAAGTGAAGAACCGTTACTAAAAGTAAATCTTTATAAATGAATAGTTAAATAGAAAGTAAAAGAAGTTAATCGATGTTAGGTTAATCGGTTAGAGTTAAAGCAGAGGAGTTAATCGATGTTAGTTTAATCGAAAGAAGTTAATCAATGTTAGGTTAATCGATTAGGGTTAAAGCAAAGGAGTTAATCGATGTTAGTTAAATCAATTAGGGTTAAACCAAAGGAGTTAATCGAATATAGTTTATTCGAATAGAAAGTAAAATGAGTTAATCGAATATAGTTTATTCGAATAGAAAGTAAAATGAGTTAATCGAATATAGTTATTCGAATAGAAAGTAAAATGAGTTAATCGAATATAGTTTATTCGAATAGAAAGTAAAATGAGAGAATCGAATATAGTTTATTCGAAAAGAAAGAAAAAGGAGTTATCGAATATAGTTTATTCGAAAGGAGTTAAGTGAAATGAGTAAATCAATAGCGTTAGTCAAATAGAGTTAATCCAATAGTGTTAGTCCAATAGAGTTAATTGATAAGGGTTAATCGAATAGAGTTAAGTGAAAAGAGTCAATCGAATATAGCTATTCGAAGGAGGGTTAAGTAAGGAAGTTAGTAAAGGGATATAAAGTGAAATTTGTCTATTTCAAAGTTAGAAATGTTGTTCAGTTAAGGTCTGAAAGGTAGTTCTACCCCAACTTGATTGGCTTCATTTTTAACTAAGGAATAGTTAAGGTTCGGCAGTAAAGGAAATGGTTTGAGTTGGCATCGCGTTGGTTTGTTTAAACATCTGTCTAAGTCCAATGAAGAAGCTTTGGAAATGTTTTTTTTCAAATAAGAAACCAAAAATGTTTTCTAATAAAGAAAACAAGAAATGGAAATGTTTTCTAATGGTAATAACATATATTTTCTAAATTTAGAAAATAAGAAATGTTAAATATAGGGAAACAGGAGATGAAAAATGAACTAAGGATATGAATGTTAAATGATGTTTGATCGATATAATTTCCAGTTAGAAATAATATCGTTGTTTGCACACTTGTTTTTATTCGATAGTTAAATCACAAACTATCGAAGTTTTGACCATTTTAACGTTGTTAATATGGAGGGACCGGTTGGATTATTATCCAAAGAACCACTCTGTATTGGCATAAGCGTTGCGAATCATATATGCCAAAGGAAATTGAAGACGGAGTTATGCAAGGGCTATCCTGTTTATAGAATAGTGCCTTCGGTTCATCCTGTCCCTGGATGACTTGTACGGACGGATGTCTGACAGAGTATTCCCAGACAATCACGTATATTGATTTCTCCAACCGTACCAAGAGTGGAAGCGGAAAAGGAAACTTCTTTTAGCTAACACATAATGTATGGTTGAGGACATCAATCGTTGATTTGATGGATTTGATGATGTGGCATTCAAAGTGAATCTTGTGTGATGATAAAGCGTAGCTTCTAGCCTCACATCCGGTAAATGACAGAAATCAGGCAGGCAGCATGGCTAAGTTGGTCGCACCGAAGTAGGGTGTATAATCACCTAATCTAGAGTTTCATTTATTTCTAAAAATCTATTGTTGATGTTGTCCCATTCGGGAAACGGTTGCTGATCCCAACCGTTGGTGATATACGTTCGATATGCTCAAGCGAAATGAGTGGTCGGTCATGTGTGGCCGGGTTGCAAGATGTTCTTGTTGAACCCAGTGTATTCCTCTCTAGAGGTACACTAGCGAAAGGTGGTTCCATACCTTGTCATAGTTGGAAATCCATTACCCAATACGTGCTTGCGGTTTGATTGTATACTATATATGTAGAGCGTGAGATGAAAGTGTTTCTGCTAGATGATTATTATATTGTGATTGATAGACATTATTATAATATCAAAATGTTTTTGATATAAAGATAATTTGGATTCTCATAAGGGAAAAACCCGTTCCGTTATACGGCGTGGTCTTATGAGATGTCGATTACCTGCTTGAACTGTTTTAAACTGTTTTACTCACACTAGTTCCATGACTGACCCGGAGTTTACTTTGTTGTTTTCCCTAAACTCTTGGGTGCCTAAATTTGTACGGGTAGTCAAGTAGTGGGGATTTACAGATATACTGGAAGAGCTTGGATGTAAAAACCCGTTACTTCCCCGTGAAGGAAAGAGCGGATAGTTCGAGAACAAGCCACAAAATAGAACGCAGACGGAAGAACATTTCATTGTATATTACAACAATGCATCAGATAAAAGAATATACAGAGTATAAATCAATAAATATTACACAGAAATATCAGAGATTTAAATTACATTTAAATACACAGCAGCGGAAAATAATACAATACACAACTAGAAGTAGATATACGGATACAAAGCTTTCCGGATATCGTTCCAGCTGTAAACCAGGATCCTGTGAATATAATTCTGCAAAACCAAAACTACTAGCTGCCCGTGTCAAAATAGGGGCACCCAGAGTTTAGGTTAAAACAATAAACTCCAGGTCAGTCATGTGACTGGTGTGAGAACTAAAACAGTTATTAATCTTTATTTTTTTTAAAGTTAGGTAAATCAAGGGACCACGCCGTATAACACGGAACGGGTTTCCTCCCAAGAATACTAGTGCATAAACAAACAGTGCAATGCTAAATAAAGAAAAATGAAGCTATTATAAGACCCAGGTCCCATCACACAATGCAACGCAGCCGGAGGATAGGGCTTTCCCTTATAATAGCCAAACATGCTTGGTACGTTTTAAAAATCAAATCTTTGATACTATTATAAGTGCATAGTGTATAAAACAACTTCAAATCATATGTATCCATCATAGACGGCATGGGTACCATATATCATGTCGCCATACTAGTTCTACAATTAAAACCGCAAATGTCACGTATTTGGAAATTGGATTTCCATCTATGAACCGAGGCAAAAGATAGTCCTCAACCGATTCGAGACTCTCTAGCCCGAGCCTCAGGATCAGAACGCATCAACCCTTTAGATCGTCAGGGCCGGTCCACCGATGTGGATTATTATGCCTGAACACTACGTTTCCCCGCCCTTTGGGGCATAAATGAGCCAACGATTGACTCCATCAGACCCGGATCGTCTGATCAAACCGAGGCGCCTCGCAACAGCAACAACCACACAGGTGAAAAGTATATAAATGTCAGGGCTGGTAGGTCACTGACACCACCCTAGCTAGAAAGAAACGCATGCCCTCCCTGAGGTCCTCTCCCGTTTTTGGTTCACAACCGGGGTGTGAGGCTCGTGAATTCACGTTACACAAAGCTGTGCCACACAGGATGTGCTTTGATCATCACCACAAGACTTTGCTTTTCAACAGAAGCCTCGATCAATTGCCACTTAGGCATGCCACACAGGCAATTCACTCCATGCGTTTGATATCCATCAATATATAACCCCTGAGCTCGTACGTCTCAGAGAAGGGCGTTAAGCAAGAGAATAAATTCTCCGCCGCCAAACAGATATATATTTAATAGAGATCAATCACACGGACTAAAATCCAATGTCAGACACACAGTCCATTTACAAGTCCGTTCTGGGTCTGAACGAAACCGGAGGCACCTAGTATCCCGCATATCCATCGATCTCCAAGCACGTCTGGACGATCACCAAATTTTCCATCTTCTTGGGTGTACAGCCCAATCAAGATCATCAGTAACCACCCAAATGACGTGAAGACCTCCGGTCTTCGACCATCGTCTTCGTCTTCGACTTATCGTCGTATCAGTTATTCAGAATGGGATAAACCCGGTCTTTCCGAATAACTCGCGTATATTTTAAATAAGTGTCACACAAACACAACATACGCCTCATTCCAGTTCATCAGTCACTAACCGTAAATTAATCAAGAGAATAATTCCCTAAATATTAACCCCGAAGGCCGAAACCAACATCAGATCAATATCCAGAAAACCATTCTGCTTGGCTAACCAACAGTTAGTTTCTAAATTTCACATTCATAGGGAAAGGTTCCCATTAATTTTATCCAAGATAAATTCCTTGAATTTATTCTTTAATCATCTTTTGAATTTCGATTCAACTAGTCGGGATTAACGAACCTTACCGAAGTAGTCATTTGTTTTAATTTCCCAATCCCAACCTATTCATCCCATGAAGTAAAACTGGTCTTACTTCATATCTAACACCACGGTGTTATCGGTAAATTTAATTACCATTTCACGTTCAAATCTAATTAAAGATTTAACTATCGCCTAGAGCAAAACTGGTGATACTCCATTCTCGATCTTTTCAATCTAATTAAAGATTCATTAAAACTCCACTTAGTTTTAATCGCTGACTGGGTTAAAGAATCGGTGTCATTTAAAACACGGTTCACGATAAACCCAAAATCACATTCCATTAATTATCGGGTTAAAGAACGAGTGTTATTTAAAACACTGTCCACGATAAACCCAAAAATCAATATCAATTCAATTCCAATTAAATATTATTTAATTGGTATGCTTCATTAAATCTAAATAAAAAGATTTAATCTTTTCTCAACTGGGTTCAAGAACAGTGTTAATGAAGACACCATTCACGACAAACCCAAATCACATTTGATATTAAACACAAGGCTCTGAATAGAAAATATATCGGCTTATATTCAATATCAAATTCTACGACCAACAAATATCGTATTGGAAATAACGATATATATATATCTTTCAAATTTCAATAACAATATCTGTATAATCACGAAATCCAACATCGAAATATTTCGAAGACAATTTCGATTCAAATCCATTCCAATGCAATCATTGGAAATTCTGGTTATTTTCAAAACCATTTCAAATTCAATTTATTTATTTAAAAATAAATAGAATTATAATTCTAGTTCAAAACTAGTTCATCTTGATAAAAATCTATTTTTATCTTTTCAAATATGTAGTTTTTCATCCCAATTCTTCACAAATCATTTCTTATGATTTTACATAAATTATTACTATTTTTAATAATTTTATCAAGGCCCGTACAGTCGATTTCCATCAACGGCCATCGAACTGCACTTACAGCGACCTTTTTCAAATTTGATTTGGACATAATTCCAAATCCAACCGTTAGATTTCTAATTTCTAACATTCATTAGAAAGCTCTTTTCGATACGAACCCAACGGTTCCGGTTTCAGGAGAATCCGACGGTCGGATCTCCCGTAATATTCGTTCGAAGTCAATGGTCGAAATTCGCGAACTGCCGCGGCGCGGCGCGTTCTATTCAGGCCATTATATTATATATATAATATATACTTCGTCGATTACTATTTAAAACGAATTTTATAAATAGTTTTGAATTCGTTTCAAAAACAATTTCAACTTCCATCTCAACTCAAATCAAAATTGAATCTTTCCTTATAAATTCGTTTTAAAATTCATTTCTATTCAATTCAAGTTTCAATTCAATTTGAATTCATTTCAATTCGTTTTAAATTCATTTCATTTCGAAATCGTTTTCAATTCATTTCATTTCGAAATAGTTTTCAATTCATTTGATTTCGAAATCGTTTTCAATTCATTTCATTTCGAAATCGTTTTCAATTCGGTTCATTTCGAAATCGTTTTCAATTCAATTCATTTCGAAATAGTTTTCAATTCATTTCATTTCGAAATCGTTTTCAATTCAATTCATTTCGAAATCGTTTTCAATTCAATTCATTTCGAAATCGTTTTCAATTCAATTCATTTCGAAATTTCAATTCTTTTCAAAATATCAGATTTTGAAATCACTTTCGATATTCATTATAAAATGAATGAAATCGATATAAATATCATTCACGTCAAAATGGCGTCAATATAGTCAATACGGCTTCATATATTCCTATTTTCAAATATTCTATTTCAAATATTTCTTTTTCAAATATTCTATTTCAAATATTTCTTTTTCAAATATTTCTATTTTAAAACTGGAATGAGGCCCAATCCATTACCATATAATGTTAATTATATGGATTTCTACAACACATGTATATATCAACAACGATGAATAATCAACCATCATCCAAAGTGCATTCTACACTGTATAAGCATCAAATATAAATATTCAACGCTTATAACAGCCTGTCAATCAATCGATCGACATACAACTAAACAATCGGGATTAGTGTACGTCAAATATCATCCCAATACCCGTGTGGGGTTTCAAGAAATCAAGCACAGATTTTTATTTGTGCAGTTGGGCGATGTGTAAAATTTATCGTCCCAATCAATGTCCTTCAAATAGGTGTACATAAACAAACCGTCTGGTTTGTAAATGAATATTTATTTATTCACATTCACGTTAAAATTTATATTTTTAACGATCAAACTATTTTATTCAAACTATGAATTTTCTATTCGGTTCGTTTATTAAATAAAATGTTATCTTTATTTTTCTAACTTATTTTAAGAAAATTTCGGCGGCATAACGGCACGATACTAGAAACGGGACAAGGCCTAGCCTTATCCCCGGTCTAGTGAAGGCCCACGCCATTCACACATCAATCAAATCAATTCATTTCACCAAACAATTCAACTCAAACCAAATAATCTAACCAACTACACAACCAAATAATTAAACAAACAAGCCATCCATGGTCTGTGGATGACGGGTGTCGGGTGCTACTAAACACCGTCTACATCCTAGTATACATATATAACTAGAAAAAAAGAAATTGAAAAATGAGGAGTTCTCACCGATAGCTATCCTAACTCCACGGCACTTCTAATGCAGGAAATCTTCAATGTTCTCGTCTCTTTTCACTTTCTTCGCCCGTAGCCACTACATATATAAAAATCGAATTTTTACTTCGCTATTAAATATATAAAAATCGAATTTTTTCTTCGATGTTCAATATATAAAAATCATATTTTTACTTCGATGTTCAATATATAAAAATCATATTTTTACTTCGATGTTCAATATATAAAAATCATATTTTTACTTCGATGTTCAATATATAAAAATCATATTTTTACTTCGATGTTCAATATATAAAAAATCATATTTTTACTTCGATGTTCAATATATAAAAATCATATTTTTACTTCGATGTTCAATATATAAAAATCATATTTTTACTTCGATGTTCAATATATAAAAATCATATTTTTACTTCGATGTTCAATATATAAAAATCATATTTTTACTTCGATGTTCAGTATATAAAAATCATATTTTTACTTCGATGTTCAATATATAAAAATCATATTTTTAAATCATCAAAATTTTAACCTTAAATAAATAAACATCCTAACCCTAAATTTTGTAAAAATATAAACTTTAAACAAAATCAAAATCATAACTTTGTCCTAATATTAAAATTAAATTAAACTGAAATTAAGTAAGGATAAAAATAAATAAAACTCACATTTGGAATATGGAAAGGGGCGTTGCTTTCACGTGGAAGGCGGCTCTGGTGGTCGGCGTCAGGTGCGGGGGTTTTGGCTTGCGGGTGGAAGATGGGTTATCGGGCTCGATTCGGCTGAGAGGGGAGGGGTCGCGCCATGATCGAGGGGAAGGGGGAGAGGTAGCGTCGATGGGGGAGGAGGTCGCGCCATCGATCTTGGGGCGTGAGGCGCCAGCGAGGCGGAGACGTCGCGGGGTAGGAGGGTTCCATCGCGCCTCTTTTTTTTTCCTGAACTAGTTCGTGAAATGAAAAGGAGGGAGGGGGTTAAGTGGGAAAAGGAATATATATATATAATTAATTATTATTATTATTATTTCAAAAAGTTGACTTTTACATACGACCTCTAAACGAGGCCCACCGCCTGTCGTCCATAGCGTTTTACCCCCATTCCGAACACAATGGCCTATATATCGAAGGCTGATTCGCTCGTTTCGATCAGTTTTCGTTGAATTTACATTTAAATCATTATATTGAATTTCAAACGTACATTTCAAATTACTGGGGTCACATACTAACTCTAAAAATTCTCGAAAAATATTTTCTAGCTTCGTATTGACGATACGGTCCTAACAAAACTAGTTTCATCGAATTCTGAGACCGTTAGAAAAATGGCCATTTTCCAGTCGATTAAAATCAACTGAAACTGGTCAAACGCGTTTTCCTTTGCCACGCTCACATATTGATTCGAAAAATTATGAAATTTGGAATCTAGCAATAATTTGACATCACGGATCCAACAAAAGTGGTTTCGTCGAAATCCGAGGTCGTTTGCAAAATTCCCATTTTTAAGGGCCTGAATTCCATAACGACTATTTAGAATTTTCAACTGGACATATCTTTTGATTCCCGCTATGAAATCTCGATTTGTCGGATTCGTTGGAAAGATATTCTCAATTAAATCCTATTGTTTTTGGTTTCACTAAAATCCGGATTGTTTTGCACCCGGTACATTCAATTGAAGTTTGAAATCGAATTATCGAACTACCGCGCCATTTTCAATTCCTTATATAAATATAAATAAATATTTATATTCTAACGACGAACTATATAATATATACGTTCGAATTCCATTCAAAATAAATTTCTCGGCGATTTTATTTAAAATAATTCATTTTAAATAATCAAAATTCGCAAAAATTCCAAAATAAAAATTTTAAATTGGCCCAGATTTTTGGGTTATTACAATCTCCCCCACTTAAAAATTTTCGTCCCCGAAAAGGAACAAAGTCGAAAGTGGTTTGCTTAGTCAGCTCTACGTTCGATTTGGCTTCCATTCTCCAACTTTTCAGTTTCTGAGAATTTTCAAAAATTTGGCTAACACCCTAAATTTTCGAAAAATTTCGCCATAACCTCCCCTGCACCGGGATCCACGGGAAAATCCCGAAATTTCCATATAGGCCTTCTGATCTCAAAAAGAAAAAGAAAAAGCCAAGCGGCTAGCCAATAGGCTCATAAAATCATCATCACACAAACAAAACAGTAAATTATATAGTAAACATGTACCTATTTGTCGGGCAAACAAATTTTATTCGCTGCTCTAGCCTCCTTGCTATGACCTGTTCAATGTAAGCACATGTATATGCAAGCAAATGCGACCAATTTTCAAAACAATTCAATATTTGATACAATTAGGCATAATGGTTCAAAATTATCAAACAAATAAACAAACAACACGAACATCAATCCATTAGTTGATTAGCTTTTGAAATTCATAACTTTGATACATAGTCAAAAATCAGATTTTTGATGCCAAATCACAACAATAGGCCCTATCTAATTTTGGTTCTCACACCAGTCAATTGGAAATTTATAGAAATCTCACTTTCGAAACTCGAAGATAAATACTGGCGACGGTGCCCCGTTACCAGAATTATCCCCGGGCACTAGAGTATGATTCTATAACTATCCAGTATATTAAAACTTCGAATACACGTTTGCAAGACATATATGCAAAATCTTTATATATCGGATTGTCCAAATCTATATAGAGTAAATATTCAAATACGTACGAAATGGTTTAAATTTCAAAACAAAATCGGCTTTCATTTTAAAAATATACTCTTCACACTCGTTCTAGGATACTACTGATCCCATCTCTAACGAGTCATTCTTGTTGGATATTACTAATCCAATATCTGATGAATTCTTTCGTATGGTTCTAATGTGTCTTGTTCTCTGAGCTTTGTAAACCAAAGCTCTGATACCAACTGTAAAAACCCGTTACTTCCCCGTGAAGGAAAGAGCGGATAGTTCAAGAACAAGCCACAAAATAGAACGCAGACGGAAGAACATTTCATTGTATATTACAACAATGCATCAGATAAAACAATATACATAGTATAAATGAATAAATATTACACAGAAATATCAGAGATTTAAATTACATTTAAATACACAGCAGCGGAAAATAATACAATACACAACTAGAAGTAGATATACGGATAGAAAGCTTTCCGGATATCGTTCCAGCAGTAAACCAGGATCCTGTGAATATAAATCTGCAAAACCAAAACTACTAGCTGCCCGTGTCAAAATAAGGGCACCCAGAGTTTAGGTTAAAATAATAAACTCCAGGTCAGTCATGTGACTGGTGTGAGAACTAAAACAGTTATTAATCTTTGTTTTTTTTAAAGTTAGGTAAATCAAGGGACCACGCCGTATAACACGGAACGGGTTTCCTCCCAAGAATACCAGTGCATAAACAAACAGTGCAATGCTAAATAAAGAAAAATGAAGCTATTATAAGACCCAGGTCCCATCACACAATGCAACGTAGCCGGAGGATATGGCTTTCCCTTATAATAGCCAAACATGCTTGGTACATTTTAAAAATCAAATCTTTGATACTATTATAAGTGCATAGTGTATAAAACAACTTCAAATCATAAGTATCAATCATAGACGGCATGGGTACCATATATCATGTCGCCATACTAGTTCTACAATTAAAACCGCAAATGTCACGTATTTGGAAATTGGATTTCCATCTATGAACCTAGGCAAAAGATAGTCCTCAACCGATTTGAGACTCTCTAGCCCGAGCCTTAGGATCAGAACGCATCAACCCTTTAGATCGTCAGGGCCGGTCCACCGATGTGGATTATTATGCCTGAACACTACGTTTCCCCGCACTTTGGGGCGTAAATGAGCCAACGAATGACTCCATCGGACCCGGATCGTCCGATCAAACCGAGGCGCCTCGCAACAGCAACAACCACACAGGTGAAAAGTATATAAATGTCAGGGCTGGTAGGTCACTGACACCACCCTAGCTAGAAAGAAACGCATGCCCTCCCTGAGGTCCTCTCCCGTTTTTGGTTCACAACCGGGGTGTGAGGCTCGTGAATTCACGTTACACAAAGCTGTACCACACAGGCTGTGCTTTGATCATCACCACAAGACTTTTCTTTTCAACAGAAGCCTCGATCAATTGCCACTTAGGCATGCCACACAGGCAATTCACTCCATGCATTTGATATCCATCAATATATAACCCCTGAGCTCGTACGTCTCAGAGAAGGGCATTAAGCAAGAGAATAAATTCTCCGCCGCCAAACAGATATATATTTAATAGAGATCAATCGCACGGACTAAAATCCAATGTCAGACACACAGTCCATTTACAAGTCCGTTCTGGGTCTGAACGAAACCGGAGGCACCTAGTACCCCGCATATCCATCGATCTCCAAGCACGTCTGGACGATCACCAACTGTTTCCATCTTCTTGGGTGTACAGCCCAATCAAGATCATCAGTAATCACCCAATCGTCTTCGACTTATCGTCGAATCAGTTATTCAGAATGGGATAAACCCGGTCTTTCCGAATAACTCGCGTATATTTTAAATAAGTGTTACACAAACACAACATACGCCTCATTCCAGTTCATCAGTCACTAACCGTAAATTAATAAAGAGAATAATTCCCCAAATATTAACCCCGAAGGCCGAAACCAACATCAGATCAATATCCAGAAAACCATTCTGCTTGGCTAACCGACAGTTAGTTTCTAAATTTCACATTCATAGGGAAAGGTTCCCATTAATTTTATCCAAGATAAATTCCTTTAATTTATTCTTTGTAACAACCCGAAAATCTGGGCCAGTTTAAAATTTTTATTTTGGCAATTTAAGCGAATTTTGATTATTTAAAATGAATTATTTTAAATAATATCGACGAGAAATTTATTTTGAATATAATTCGAACGTATATATTATATACGCCGTCGTTAGAATATAAATATTTATATATAATTATAAATAGAATTGAAAATGGCGCGGTAGTTCGATAATTCGATTTCAAACTTCATTTGAATGTACCGGGTGCAAAACAATCCGGATTTTAGTGAAACCAAAAATAATGGAATCTAATTTTGACTATCTTCCCAACGAATCCGGAAAATCGAGATTTCATAGCGGGAATCAAAAGATATGTCCAGTTGAATATTCTGAATAGTCGCTATGGAATTCAGGCCCTTAAAAATGGGAATTTTGCAATCGACCTCGGATTTCGACGAAACCACTTTTGTTGGATCCGCAGTGTCAAATTATTGCTAGATTCCAAATTTCATAATTTTTTGAATCAATATGTGAGCGTGGCAAAAGAAAACGCGTTTGACCAGTCTCAGTTAATTTTAATCGACTGGAAAATGGCCATTTTCCAAACGGTTTTAGAATTCGGCGAAACTAGTTTTGTTAGGACCGTATCGTCAATACGAAACTAGAAAATATTTTTCTGGAATTTTTCTAGTTAGTATGTGACCCCGATAATTTGAAATGTACGTTTAAAATTCAACATAAGGATTTAAATGTAAATTCAACGGAAACTGATTGTAGCGATCAAATCAGCTTACGATACATATCCCATTGTGTTCGGAATGGGGGTAAACCGCTATGGACGACAGGCGGTGGGCCTCGTTTCGAGGTCGTATGTAAAAGTCAACCTTTTTGCAAAATTAAATAATTAAATAATAAAAATAATTTTAATTTCCCTCCTTTATCTCCCTTTCTGCCCCCCCCCCCCCGATTCATTAAACAGTTCAAAAAAAAAAAAAAAAAAAAGAAAGAGAACCCTAAATCGATCGACGACCGCCTCCACCAAACTCCGCCTCCACCAAACTCCGCCCCCCTGACATCGCTCTGCGCCACTCTCTCCTCCCCTTCACTCTCCCTCCTCCGCTCCGCAGGACCTACGAGCCTCCCCCTCGAAGCCATCACGACACCCGATTAGCGCCCCTCCCCCCCCAGTTCGAGACCCCTCGAAGCCAGCTCCAACCACCAGCAGCTCCGCCCAGTTCGAGACCTGCCACCGACGTCTTCTTCCCCCCCTCTTCTCGTTACAGTAAGTTGTTTTTTTTTTTTTAAGTTTTAAAAACTGAATTTTAAAAGAATTTTAAACTGAATTTTAAAAGAATTCTAAACTGAATTTTAAAAGAATTTTAAACTGATTTTTAAAGGATTTTTAAACTGATTTTTAAAAGATTATAAATCCGATTTTTTATAAAGGATAAAAACTGATTTTTCAATTATAGTAAAACTGTTTTTTTTAAAAGGAAAACTGAATTTTAAAAAGAGTTTAAAACTGATTTGATTTTAAAACTTTAAATAGAAAAAGGTTTAATCTTTTTAAAGAAAAAGATTTGAACTTTAAAAAAAAAAAAGGCTTGAACTATATAGAAAAACAGCGCCAGAAGCGATTATATTTATATATAAATATAAATATAATTTTAATTAATCGAATAGCGACGCTGCAGTTCGTATTTTGAAATCGAAACTTCAAACGATTGTACCGGGAGATCCGACTGTCGGATTTTCCCGAAACTGGAACCGTTGGATTCGTTTTGAAAAGACCTTTCTAATGATATAAATTTGGTGAGGATCCAACGGTTAGATTTTCAGATATGTGTAAATCAAATCTGAAGAAAAACAGCGCCACGGCCGCTGTATGGCCCGAAGCGTCGTTTTGAATAAATTAGCTATTTTAAAATAAATAAAAATAGCGATAAATAGTTATAAAATATCATAAGCGATATGGAATGGAAATAAACTGAATTTGTTTGATTTATGTTGTATTTGATGGTTGAATGTGTTTGGTGTGAAAATAACATTAAAGAACGAAATTGGTGTTGTCGAATAATTTAACCATTGAAATAAATTGATTTGAAATTCTAAATATACGTGAATTATTTGAAAAGGCCGAGTTAATTCTCATTTCAAATAATCGACCGACAATTGAAAGTCGAAGATGAAGACGGTGGTCGAAGACTGGAGATCTTCACCTCGTTTGGATGGTAACCGAGGTCCTGATTGGGAGGCATCCCGAAATATGGATAATGAGTGGTGATCGTCCAGACGTACGTGGTGATCGATGAGTTTGCGAGGTATTTAGTGCCTCCGGTTTCGTTCAGACCCAGAACGGACTTGTAAATGGACTGTGTGTCTGACATTGGAGTTTATTCTATGTTGATTGATTTCTGTTAAATATACATCTGTTTGGCGGCGGAGAATTTATTCTTTTGCTTAACGCCCTTCTCTGAAACGCACGAGCTCAGAGGTTGTATATCGATGGACATCAGTCGCATGGCATGAATTGCCTGTGTGACATGCTAAGATGCAGTGATCACGGCTTCTGTTGAAAAGCAAAGTCTTGTGGTGATGATCAAAGCACCGCCTGTGTGGCGTAGCTTTGTGTATAACGTGAATTCGCGAGCCTCACATCCCGGTATGAACCTAAAACGGGAGAAGGACCTCAGGGAGGGCATGCGTTTCTTTCTAGCTATGGTGGTGTCAGTGACCTACCAGCCCTGACATTTATATACTTTTCACCTATGTGGTTGTTGCTGTTGCGAGGCGCCTCGGTTTGATCGGACGATCCGGGTCCGATGGAGTCATTCGTTGGCTCGTTTACGCCCCAAAGGGCGGGGAAACGCATTGTTCAGGAATTTTAATCCACATCGGTGGACCGGCCCTGTCGCTCCTAGGGTCGATGCGCTCTGACCCTGTGGCTCGGGCTAGAGAGTCACGAAGTCGGTAAGGACTATCTTTTGCCTTGGTTCATGATGGAAAACCAATTTCCAAATACGTGACTGTGCGGTTTTGATTGTATACCTATATATGGCGACATAGTGGTATGGGGCATTAATGCCGTCTATGATTGATAGTTATGATTTGAAATTGCTTTCAAAACATATAAACACTAGCAATAATATCAAATGCCTTTGTTTTATTCGTATCAAGCATATTTGGCTGTTATAAGGTAAAAACTCTATCCTCCGGTTTGCGTTGCATTGTGTGATGGGAACTGAGTCTTATAACGGCTTCATTTTTATAAAAAGAATAGCGATGTTTAAAAGAAAGATTTGTTTTAAAGCACTGGCAATCCAATGGAGAAAACCCGTTCCACGAAAGTGGCGTGGTCCTGTGATTAGCCAATTATATTTGTGTGTTGAGTGGATTTCTCATACCAGTCCCATGACTGACTCGTAGTTTGTTTCACTTTCAAACTCGGGTGCCCCTTTTTTTTCTACACGGGCAGCCTTGTGTTCAGGTTTAGCTGGTTCTTTTTCTGGATAGCTGGAGCTGAAGATGGATTCTACCATTTATTTCTTTTTAGGCTGTTCAACTCCTATTGTACATATTTTGTTTATTTCCGCTGTAGACATTTATGTATAACTGAACTGTATTTGTACTAAGTAAGATCCTGTATACTGTGTAACTCTGATGATTACTTTTATCCAGTATATTCTATTGTTCGTTATCTGGTGTATTTATTTAATTCTATTCTGCTATTATCTGTTTCTGTGTTATATTCCAAAGATAACCCTGTTTCCGTCTGAACGGGATTTTGGGTCGTCACACCTGTAAGAACCGCAACTTCCCCGTAAGGGAGAGCGTCGGATAGTTCGAGAACATCAGTGAAGTGTTCTTTCGTCTGTGTTCTGTTGTGGCTTGTTCTCGAACTATCCGACGCTCTCCCTTACGGGGAAGTTGCGGTTCTTACAGGTGTGACGACCCAAAATCCCGTTCAGACGGAAACAGGGTTATCTTTGGAATATAACACAGAAACAGATAATAGCAGAATAGAATTAAATAAATACACCAGATAACGAACAATAGAATATACTGGATAAAAGTAATCATCAGAGTTACACAGTATACAGGATCTTACTTAGTACAAATACAGTTCAGTTATACATAAATGTCTACAGCGGAAATAAACAAAATATGTACAATAGGAGTTGAACAGCCTAAAAAGAAATAAATGGTAGAATCCATCTTCAGCTCCAGCTATCCAGAAAAAGAACCAGCTAAACCTGAACACAAGGCTGCCCGTGTAGAAAAAAAAGGGGCACCCGAGTTTGAAAGTGAAACAAACTACGAGTCAGTCATGGGACTGGTATGAGAAATCCACTCAACACACAAATATAATTGGCTAATCACAGGACCACGCCACTTTCGTGGAACGGGTTTTCTCCATTGGATTGCCAGTGCTTTAAAACAAATCTTTCTTTTAAACATCGCTATGCTTTTTATAAAAATGAAGTCGTTATAAGACTCAGTTCCCATCACACAATGCAACGCAAACCGGAGGATAGAGTTTTTACCTTATAACAGCCAAATATGCTTGATACGAATAAAACAAAGGCATTTGATATTATTGCTAGTGTTTATATGTTTTGAAAGCAATTTCAAATCATAACTATCAATCATAGACGGCATTAATGCCCCATACCACTATGTCGCCATATATAGGTATACAATCAAAACCGCACAGTCACGTATTTGGAAATTGGTTTTCCGTCATGAACCAAGGCAAAAGATAGTCCTTACCGACTTCGTGACTCTCTAGCCCGAGCCACAGGGTCAGAGCGCATCGACCCTAGGAGCGACAGGGCCGGTCCACCGATGTGGATTAAAATTCCTGAACAATGCGTTTCCCCGCCCTTTTGGGGCGTAAACGAGCCAACGAATGACTCCATCGGACCCGGATCGTCCGATCAAACCGAGGCGCCTCGCAACAGCAACAACCACATAGGTGAAAAGTATATAAATGTCAGGGCTAGTAGGTCACTGACACCACCCCTAGCTAGAAAGAAACGCATGCCCTCCCTGAGGTCCTTCTCCCGTTTTAGGTTCATACCGGGATGTGAGGCTCGCGAATTCACGTTATACACAAAGCTACGCCACACAGGCGGTGCTTTGATCATCACCACAAGACTTTGCTTTTCAACAGAAGCCCTGATCACTGCATCTTAGCATGCCACACAGGCAATTCACGCCATGCGATTGGTGTCCATCGATATACAACCTTTGAGCTCGTACGTCTCAGAGAAGGGCATTAAGCAAAAGAATAAATTCTCCGCCGCCAAACAGATGTATATTTAACAGAGATCAATCAACACATAATAAAATCCAATGTCGGACACACAGTCCATTTACAAGTCCGTTCTGGGTCTGAACGAAACCGGAGGCACTAAATACCTCGCAAACTCATCGATCACCACGTACGTCTGGACGATCACCACTCATTATCCATATTTCGGGATGCCTCCCAATCAGGACCTCGGTTACCATCCAAACGAGGTGAAGATCTCCGGTCTTCGACCACCGTCTTCATCTTCGACTTTCAATCGTCGGTCGATTATTTGAAATGAGAATTAACTCGGCCTTTTCAAATAATTCACGTATATTTAGAATTTCAAATCAATTTATTTCAATGGTTAAATTATTCGACAACACCAATTTCGTTCTTTAATGTTATTTTCACACCAAACACATTCAACCATCAAATACAACATAAATCAAACAAATTCAGTTTATTTCCATTCCATATCGCTTATGATATTTTATAACTATTTATCGCTATTTTTATTTATTTTAAAATAGCTAATTTATTCAAAACGACGCTTCGGGCCATACAGCGGCCGTGGCGCTGTTTTTCTTCAGATTTGATTTACACATATCTGAAAATCTAACCGTTGGATCTTCACCAAATTTATATCATTAGAAAGGTCTTTTCAAAACGAATCCAACGGTTCCAGTTTCGGGATAATCCGACGGTCGGATCTCCCGGTACAATCGTTTGAAGTTTCGATTTCAAAATACGAACTACAGCGTCGCTATTCGATTAATTAAAATTATATTTATATTTATATATAAATATAATCGCTTCTGGCGCTGTTTTTCTTCAGATTTGAATTAAACATTCCAGACAATCCAACCGTTGAATTTTTTACAAGGTTGGTGCCGTTGGGAAGATATTTCCAAGGCGAACCCGACGGTTGAGGTTTCGGGAAAATCCAATGGTCGGATTCCCCGTACTAGTTGTTTGAAATCACGGTTTCAAAATACGAACTGCACGGCCTCGTTTCATTTTAATTTTATTTATATTTATATATTTATATAAATATAGTTCATTCAATGATTTCCATATCGTTTTCACTTCAAATATTTTTCTAACACCTTAAAATTTTGGAAAATTTCGCCATAACCTCCCCTGCACCGGGAGCATCGGGAAATCGCAAATAGCGTTCCCGGTCCTTCTAATCTCAAAAAGAAAAAGAAAAAGCCAAGCGGCTAGCCAACAGGATCATAAAATCATCACCCAAACAAAATAGTAAATGTGTACCTATTTGTTGGGCACAAAATTTTATTCCTCTTCTCTAGCCCCTTTGCTATAACCTGTTCAATAAATATGCATGTACATATATATACAGTTCTTATCATTTATCATTTTCTATTCAACTTCATATTTGATTTCTGTTTGGTTTAAAAACACCATTCATTCTAATGTTACATAAATAGGTGCAAATCGTTTCATTAGCTAATTAATGAATATTTCAACTCATATATGTTTATTTTGAACAAGTGGCTATTTTTAACACTTCACATTTCAACGATTTATGCATACAATAAAAATGTGATTTTTATTGTAAAACAATTCATTTCAAAACACTATTTTTCTATATAGTTCAAGTTGGTGATAAAAATGGGATTTTTATCATAAAACAATTTCTTTTAAAACGAGATTATTTTACACAGTTCATATAGTCGATAAAAGGTTATTTTTATTATCAAACAATTTATTTCAAAATATGAATACCATTCAACACATGAATTTCTAATCAACGAATGAATATCAATTCAACACATGAATGTTTTCTATAGTTTCTATAAATATAGTTTAAGCATATGAAAATAATTCAAACACACGAATATTATTCAAAATTTCGGCAGCATAACGGCAGGGTAGTTAAACCGGGACCGTCCCTAGTACGGCTCCTCGCTCTACCTTAAAACCTCGTGGTTTTTGACAATGGGGATCATGCATCTAGTTCGCACGCAGGCGGCATGTATATATTTATTTCATTTCCACAAACTAATCCTATGTGGTTTCAACCAAATATTTCTCAATCACAAGCGGGTATTTTTCAACCACAATCAACCAATATCAATCACAAACAATCCCAAACAACCATTCGCTATCAATCAATTTTCACACCAATTTCAATCAATAAATATCGTCCATGGTTTGTGGACGAGGGGCGTATATATATATAGATATATATATTTATATATAGCAATTCACTTTTATTTCACACATATATATATATTTTTAAATCAGAAATCTCACCAATAGCTATCCAACTACTACGACTCTTCTTCGCCAATCTCTCTTTCTGTCGCTTTGTTGCCCGTATTCTCTACATATGTAAAAATCGAATTTTTACTATGTTATTCAATATGTAAAAATTGCATTTTGACTTCGCTATTCAATATATAAAGATTATATTTTTAATATTCCTATGATGTAAAAATTATATTTTTATTTCTTTAAAAATATAAAAATCATAACTTACTTTTTCTACTTAATAAAATTCCGTCTTTTTTCCATTTTAAAAAAATATGATCTTTATTATCCAAGTTCAAATCTTTTCTATTTAAAGTCCAAGCCTTTTTTTTTAAAAGTTCAAATCTTTTTCTTTAAAAAGATTAAACCTTTTTCTATTTAAAGTTTTAAAATCAAATCAGTTTTAAACTCTTTTTAAAATTCAGTTTTCCTTTAAAAAAAAACAGTTTTACTATAATTGAAAAATCAGTTTTTATCCTTTATAAAAAATCAGATTTATAATCTTTTAAAAATCAGTTTAAAAATCCTTTGAAAATCAGTTTAAAATTCTTTTAAAATTCAGTTTAAAATTCTTTTAAAATTCAGTTTTTAAAACTTAAAAAAAAAAAAACAACTTACTGTAACGAGAAGAAGGGGGGAAGAAGACGTCGGCGGCAGGTCTCGAACTGGGCGGAGCTGCTGGTGGCTGGAGCTGGCTTCGAGGGGTCTCGAACTGGGGGGGGGGGGGGGGCGCTAATCGGGTGTCGCGATGGCTTCGAGGGGGAGGCTCGTAGGTCCTGCGGAGCGGAGGAGGGAGAGTGAAGCGGAGGAGAGAGTGGCGCAGAGCGACGTCAGGGATTTATTTATACGATTAATATATATATATTATTTTGACCAATTTAGTGTAACGACAACGGATTTTCCCCTTATCACTCTTGAATGTGTTTGGTGAAGATCCATTCTGTTTGGTTCTTATTTTGCTCAAATCTCTGCGCAGAGCGACATCAGGGATTTTTATTGTCGGAATCGAACGGTCTTGGTCATACCAGTCCTTGTTGCTGGCCCTGTGTGGGCTGGGTACGCATGATAGGGGGTTCTCGCTTCGCAGTTTGGTGGCGAACGGGAGACTCTTACCCCTACATGTCGCAGTAGCGTTGGTTCGCCAGTGGGCGCGAGACTCGAGAGGGTCGCCGTAAAACAAGGGACTGGGGGACCATTGGGAGCCACGGTGGGTTTTACCTGCTGTACTGGAGGATGAAGGGATGGTTGCAAAGCCTACCGGATTTCGCGGTAACGTCTCAACGTGGTATCAGAGCTTTGGTTAAACTCAAATCTTTGGGGTACAACTCGTTAGAACTGAACAAAAGACTCATCAGAGGTAGGATTAGTAATGTCCTATAAAAGAATCCTCATTAGAGATAGAATCAGTAGCATTCTAGAATGAGTGACTCATTAGAGATGGGGTTAGAAATGCCCCAGAATGAGTCGAGAGTTATTTGTTTATAAATAACGTATTTGTGATTATATATATAATCTGATTTTAGAAAATATGATTTTAAATATATAAAATTATATATTTGAAAATATAATCAATTAATTGATTGATGTTTGTGTTGTTCGTTTACTTGTTTGATAATTTTTAACCATTTAGCCAATTGAACCAAATAGTAAACTGTATTGAAAATTGTTTGTGATGTTAATGTGAAATTGAAACTGAAAATATGCTTTTACATTTAGCATTGGTGTAACAACCCGAAAATCTGGGCCAGTTTAAAATTTTTATTTTGGCAATTATAGCGAGTTTTGATTATTTAAAATGAATTATTTTAAATAATATCGACGAGAAAATTTATTTTCGACGAAGTTAAAACGAATAAATTTATTTTAATTATATAACGAGCCTGAAATGGCGCGGTAGTTCGAAAATTCGATTTCTAATTTCAATTGAATATACAGAATTCGTTATAAGTCAGAATTGGACGAAACAAGAAATATTTGAATCTGATGAACAAGATCTTTCTAACGAAGTTAACAAACTAGGATTTCACTTTAGAAATGATAAGATACGTCCAGTTGAAAATTCAGAATAGTCGCTATGGAATATATATATATTTTATATAATATATAGCCCTTAAAAATGGACATTTTGCAAACGACCTCGGATTTCGACGAAACCAGTTTTGTTGGGTCCGTGATGTCAAGTTATTGCTAGATTCCAAATTTCATAATTTTTCGAATCAATATGTGAGCGTGGCGAAGGAAAACGCGTTTGACCAGTTTCAGTTGATTTTAATCGACTGGAAATTGGCCATTTTTCCAACGGTCTCAGAATTCGGCGAAACTAGTTTTTTTAGGACCGTATCGTCAATACGAAGCTAGAAAATATTTTTCTGGAATTTTTAAAGTTCGTATGTGACCCCGGTAATTCGAAATGTACGTTTAAAATTCAATATAGTGATTTAAATGTAAATTTAACGGAAACTGATTGTAAAAGTAGAATTGGTTAACGAAACATATCCCATTGTGTTCGGAATGGGGGTAAATAGCTAGGAGCGACAGTCATTGGGTTGGATTCTGAGTTCTATGTGTTAAACAAGAATTTCATGAATTAAATATTATTTAAATTATATTATATAAATATATACCCCCTATTTTCCTAAACCTAAATCAGATAAATACCCGCCCCCGTATTCCCAAACTCGATCCTATTGCTGCCACTCCCCCACAGCCGCGCGCCGCCAGCTCTGACTGCCGCACCACTTGACACCGCTTCCCCCTCCTCCCTTCTCCCTCCGCCCGCCGAACTCGAGCAAAACCCTAACCCCAACCCGCCGCAGACCCCTACCACTCCACAACAGACCCAAGCAGGCCCCACCGCGCCACCCTCTTCCAGCGCCTCACCCCTTGAAGGCCGTCGCCCCTGTCTGGAGCTACCGCTCCTCCCTAGCGACACTCCCCCCCCCCTTCAGAACGCTGTAAGTGTTTTTGTTTATTTATTTATATTTATTTATAGTTTTCTGTTTATAAACACAATATATAATAGGAAAGAACTGATTTCCATAATAGAAAAGAACTAATTTTTATTTAATTTTAAAATTGGTTTTTTTTATTTATTGAAAAGTTAGGATTTTTAAATATAAAAGCTATGATTTTTATGTTAGAAAAAAAAAACGTGATTTTTCTCATATGAAGTAGCGAATAAAAGATTGAAAACTGATTTTCTTTAGAAAGGTTAAAACTGTTTTTAAAGAAAGGTTAAAACTGATTTTTCGAAAAAGGATTTGAACTTTAAAAAGTAAAAATCATATTTTTATATATTGAAAGTCGAAGTAAAAATCAGATTTTTATATATTGAATAGCGAACTAAAAATTCGATTTTTATATATTGAATAGCGAACTAAAAATTCGATTTTTATATATTGAATAGCGAAGTAAAAATTCGATTTTTACATATGTAGAGAATACGGGCGAAAGCGACAAAAAGGCGAGTTGGCGAAGATTTCCTGCATTAGAAGTGCCGTGGAGCTAGGATAGCTATATGTGAGAATTTCTCACCTTTCAATTTAGTTTTCTAGTCATATATATATACTAGGATGCAGACGGTGCTTAGTAGCACCCGACACCCGTCCACAGACCATGGACTTGTTTGATTGGTTGTGTAGTTAGTTAGATTATTTGATTTGGATTGGATTGTTTTGGTGAAATTGAAATTGATATGATTGATGTGTGAATGGCGTGGGCCTTCACTAGACCGGGGATAAGGCTAGGCCTTGTCCCGTTTCTAGTATCGTGCCGTTATGCCGCCGAAATTTTCTAAAATATGTTAGAAAATAAAAATATCATTTTACTGTGTAAATGAATTGAATAGAAATTCATAGGTTGAAATAAAATGTTTTATCGTTAAAAATATAATTTTTAACGTGAATGTGAATAAATGAATAGTTATAAACAAATCGGCCGATTTGTTTGTATATACACTGATTTGACTGATATTGATTGGGTCGATAAATTTCACACATCGCCCAACTGCACAAATAAAATCTGTGTTTGATTGTTTGAAACCCCGCACGGGTGTTGGGATGAAATTTGAAGTTCACTCATCCTGATTGAGTAAATATGTCGATCGATTGATTGACAGGCTGTTATAAGCGTTAGATATCTATATTTGATGCTTATACAGTGTAGTGCACTTTGGTTGATGGTTGATTATTTTTCAATGCTATTATACATGTGTTGTATGAAAATCCATATAATTAACTTTATATGGTAATTGATTGGGCCTCATTCCAGTTTCGAAAAGAAATATTTGAAAAAGAAATATTTGAAAACAGAATATTTGAAAAAGGAAATATTTGAAAAGAAATATTTGAGATAGAAATATTTGAAATAGAATATTTGAAAATAGAAATTTATGAAGCCGTGTTGATTAGATTGACGCCATTTTGACGTGAACGATATTTATATCGATTTTATTCATCTTAAAAATGAATATTGAAAAGTGATTTCGAAATCGACGATTTCGAAATGAATTGAATTGAAAACGATTTCGAAATGAATTGAATTGAAAACGATTTCGAAATGAATTGAATTGAATTGAAAACGATTTCGAAATGAATTGAATTGAATACGATTTCGAAATGAATTGAATTGAAAACGATTTCGAAATGAATTGAATTGAAAACGATTTCGAAATGAATTGAATTGAAAACGATTTCGAAATGAATTGAATTGAAAACGATTTCGAAATGAATTGAATTGAAAATGATTTCGAAATGAATTGAATTGAAAACGATTTCGAAATGAATTGAATTGAAAACGATTTCGAAATGAATTGAATTGAAAACGATTTCGAAATGAATTGAATTGAAAACGATTTCGAAATAAATTGAATTGAAAACGATTTCGAATTGAATTGAAAGTGAATTGAAATGAATTCAAATTGAATTGAAATTTGAATTGAATAGAAATGAATTTTAAAACGAATTTATAAAGAAGAATTCAATTTTGATTTGAATTGAAAAGGAAGTTGAAATTGTTTTTGAAACGAATTCAAAACTATTTATATAATTCGTTTTAAATAGAAATCGACGAAGTATATATTATATATATATTATATATATAATATAATGGCCTGAATAGAACGCGCCGCGCCGCGGCAGTTCGTGAATTTCGACCATTTATTTCAAACGGACATTACGGGAGATCCGACCGTCGGATTCTCCTAAAACCGGAACCGTTGGATTCGTATCGAAAAGAGCTTTCTAACGAATATTAGAAATTAGAAATCTAACGGTTGGATTTGGAATTATGTCCAAACCGAATTTGAAAAAGGTCGCTATAAGTGCAGTTCGATGGCCATTGATGGAAATCGACTGTACGGGCCTTGATAAAATTATTAAAAATAGTAATAATTTGTGTAAAATCATAAGAAATGATTTGTGAAGATTTGGGATGAAAAACTCCATATTTGAAAAGATAAAAATAGATTTTTATCGAAATGAACTAGTTTTGAACTAGAATTATAATTCTATTTATTTTTAAATAAATAAATTGAATTTGAAAAGGGTTTTGAAAATAACCAGAATTTCCAATGATTGCATTGGAGTGGAATTGAATCGAAATTGTCTTCGGAATATTTCGATGTTGGAATTCGTGATTATACAGGTGTTGTTATGGAAATTTGAAAGATATATATTTATATCGTTATTTCCAATACGACATTTGTTAATCGTAGAATTTGGTATTGAATATAAGCCGGTATATTTTCTATTCAGAACCTTATATTGAATATCAAATGTGATTTGGGTTTGTCGCGAATGGTGTCTTCACTAGCACTGTTCTTGAACCCAGTTGAGAAATGATTAAATCTTTTTATTTAGATTTAATGAAGGGTACCAATTAAATAATATTTAATTGGAATTGAATTGATATTGATTTTTGGGTTTATCGTGAACAGTGTTTTAAACAACACTCGTTCTTTAACCTGATAATTAATGAATGTGATTTTGGGTTTATCGTGAACTGTGTTTTTAAATGACACGGATTCTTTAACCCAGTCGAAGATTAAAACTAAGTGGAGTTTTAATGAATCTTTAATTAGATTGAAATGATCGAAAATGGAGTATCACCAGTTTTGCTCCAGGCGATAGTTAAATCTTTAATTAGATTTGAACGTGAAATGGTAATTGAATTTACCGATAACACTGTGGTGTTAGATATGAAGTATTCACAGTTTTACTTCATGGGATGAATATGTTGGGATTGGGAAATTATAACAAATGATTACTTCGGTAAGGTTCGCTAATCCCGACTAGTTTGAATTGATATTCAAAAGTTGATTAAAGAATAAATTCAAGAATTTATCTTTGATAAAATTAATGGGAACCTTTCCCTATGAATGTGAAATTAGAAACTAACTGTCGGTTAGCTAAGTAGAATGGTTTTCTGGATATTGATCTGATGTTGGTTTCGGCCTTCGGGGTTAATATTTGGGGAATTATTCTCTTGATTAATTTACGGTTAGTGACTGATGGATTGGAATGAGGCGTATGTTGTGTTTGTGTAACACTTATTTAAAATATACGCGAGTTATTCGGGAAGACCGGGTTTATCCCATTCTGAATAACTGACACGACGATAAGTCGAAGATGAAGACGATGGTCGAAGACCGGAGGTCTTCACGTCGTTTGGGTAATTACTGATGATCTTGATTGGGCTGTACACCCAAGAAGATGGAAACAGTTAGTGATCGTCCAGACGTACTTGGAGATCGATGGATATGCGGGGTACTAGGTGCCTCCGGTTTCGTTCAGACCCAGAACGGACTTGTAAATGGACTGTGTGTCTGACATCGGATTTCATTCTGTGTGACTGATATCGGTTGCATAGGATGGTTTGCCTGTGTGGCATGCTAAGTGGCAATTGATCGAGGCTTCTGTTGAAAAGCAAAGTCTTGTGGTGATGATCAAAGCACGGCCTTTGTGGCGTGTCTTTGTGTAACGTTTACCTCGCGTGTTTCACACCCGGTATGAACCAAAAACGGGAGACGGACCTCAGGGAGGGCTTGCGTTTCTTTCTAGCTAAAAGTGGCGTCAGTGGTTTTACACGCCCTGACGAGTTTGACTTATGTGGTTGTTGCGGTTGCGAGGCGCCTCGGTTATATCGGTTTCGGCCGAATGCATTCTGGTCGGCTGACGGACCAGACTTACACCCCATAGGGTGGGGAGACGTATTGTTCAGGCATAATAATCCACTCCGTGTGGACCGGCCCTGACGATCCAAGGGGCAGTTGCGGCTGTTCCTGAGACACGGGCTAGAGCGTCTCGAATCGGTTGAGGACTATCTTTTGCCTCGGTTCATAGATGGAAATCCAATTTCCAAATACGTGACATTTGCGGTTTTAGTTGTAATCCTATATATGGCGACATAGTGGGATGGGGCGCTTATGCCGCCTATGATTGATACTTATGATTTGAAGTTGTTTTATACACTATGCACTTATTATAGTATCAAATGATTTGTTTTAAACGTATCAAACATTCTTTGGCTGTTATAAGGGAAAACCCTATCCCCCGGCTTGCGTTGCACTGTGTGATAGGACCTGGGTCTTATAACAGCTTCATTTTTCTTTATTTAGCATTGCGCTGTTTGTCTCATGCACTGGTATTCTTGGGAGGAAACCCGTTCCGTGTTATACGGCGTGGTCCCTTGATTTACCTAATGATTTAAAATAAAGATTTATAACTGTTTTAGTTCTCACACCAGTCCCATGACTGACCTGGAGTTTATTGTTTTAACCTAAACTCTGGGTGCCCTTATTTTGACACGGGCAGCTAGTAGTTTTGGTTTTGCAGATTTATATTCGCAGGATCCTGGTTTACAGCTGGAACGATATCCGGAAAGCTTTGTATCCGTATATCTACTTCTAGTTGTGTATTGTATTATTTTCCGCTGCTATGTATTTAAATGTAATTTAAATCTCTGATATTTCTGTGTAGTATTCATTTATGCTCTGTATATTCTTGTAATCTGATGCATTGTTGTAATATACAATGAAATGTTCTTCTGTATGCGTTCTGTTGTGGTTTGTTCTCGAACTATCCGACGCTTTCCTTTATGGGGAAGTTACGGGTTTTCACATTTGGTATCAGAGCTTTGGTTTACAAAGCTCAGAGAACAAGACACATTAGAACTGTACGAAAGAATTCATCAGATATTGGGTTAGTAATATCCAATTAGAATGACTCGCTAGAGATGGGATCAGTAGTATCCTAGAACGAGTGTGAAGAGTACATTTTAAAATGAAAACAAACTTTTGTTTTGAAAATTAAATCAATTATTCGTATTTGATTATCCATTTATATTGATGTGGACAATCCAGTATATATAGATTTTGCGTATACGTCTGATCCGCGTGTATTCGAAATTTTAATATACTGGATAGATATAGAATTACACTCTAATCGCCCGGAGATGATTTTGATGATGGAGCTCCATCATTAGAATTTATGTTCGAGTGACGAAAGTGGGCTTTCTATATATTTCCTATTGACTGGTGTGAGAACAAAAATTTGATAGGGCCTATGGTTGTGAATTGGCATCAAAAACCTGATTTTTGTATATGTATCAAAATTATGAATTTGAAACTCTAATTCACTAATTGATTGATGTTTGTGTTGTTTGTTTATTTGTTTGCTAATTTTTAGCCATTTAGCCTAATTGAATCACATATTGAATTGTATTGAAAATTGGTCGTATTTGCTTGCATATACATATACTTACATTGAACAGGTCATAGCAAGGAGGCTAGAGCAGAGAATAAAATTTGTTTGCCCGACAAATAGGTACATGTTTACTACATAATTTCCTGTTTTGTTTGGGTGATGATGATTTTGTGAGCCTATTGGCTAGCCGCTTGGCTTTTTCTTTTTCTTTTTGAGATCTGAAGGACCGGGGAAGCTATTTGAAATTCCCCGATGCTCCCGGTGCAGGGGAGGTTATGGCGAAATTTTTCAAAAATTTAGGGTGTTAGCCAAATTTTTGAAGTTTTGAAAATTCTCAGAAACTAAAGAGTTGGAGAATGGAAGTCAGATCGAGCGTAGAGTTGAATAATCAAACCACTTTCGACTTTGTTCCTTTTCGGGGACGAAAAGTTTTAAGTGGGGGAGATTGTAACAACCCGAAAATCTGGGCCAGTTTAAAATTTTTATTTTGGCAATTATAGCGAGTTTTGATTATTTAAAATGAATTATTTTAAATAATATCGACGAGAAAATTTATTTTCGACGAAGTTAAAACGAATAAATTTATTTTAATTATATAACGAGCCTGAAATGGCGCGGTAGTTCGAAAATTCGATTTCTAATTTCAATTGAATATACAGAATTCGTTATAAGTCAGAATTGGACGAAACAAGAAATATTTGAATCTGATGAACAAGATCTTTCTAACGAAGTTAACAAACTAGGATTTCACTTTAGAAATGATAAGATACGTCCAGTTGAAAATTCAGAATAGTCGCTATGGAATTTATATATATTTTATATAATATATAGCCCTTAAAAATGGACATTTTGCAAACGACCTCGGATTTCGACGAAACCAGTTTTGTTGGGTCCGTGATGTCAAGTTATTGCTAGATTCCAAATTTCATAATTTTTCGAACCAATATGTGAGCGTGGCGAAGGAAAACGCGTTTGACCAGTTTCAGTTGATTTTAATCGACTGGAAATTGGCCATTTTTCCAACGGTCTCAGAATTCGGCGAAACTAGTTTTGTTAGGACCGTATCGTCAATACGAAGCTAGAAAATATTTTTCTGGAATTTTTAAAGTTCGTATGTGACCCCGGTAATTCGAAATGTACGTTTAAAATTCAATATAGTGATTTAAATGTAAATTTAACGGAAACTGATTGTAACAGTAGAATTGGTTAACGAAACATATCCCATTGTGTTCGGAATGGGGGTAAATAGCTAGGAGCGACAGTCATTGGGTTGGATTCTGAGTTCTATGTGTTAAACAAGAATTTCATGAATTAAATATTATTTAAATTATATTATATAAATATATACCCCCTATTTTCCTAAACCTAAATCAGATAAATACCCGCCCCCGTATTCCCAAACTCGATCCTATTGCTGCCACTCCCCCACAGCCGCGCGCCGCCAGCTCTGACTGCCGCACCACTTGACACCGCTTCCCCCTCCTCCCTTCTCCCTCCGCCCGCCGAACTCGAGCAAAACCCTAACCCCAACCCGCCGCAGACCCCTACCACTCCACAACAGACCCAAGCAGGCCCCACCGCGCCACCCTCTTCCAGCGCCTCCCCCCTTGAAGGCCGTCGCCCCTGTCTGGAGCTACCGCTCCTCCCTAGCGACACTCCCCCCCCCCTTCAGAACGCTGTAAGTGTTTTTGTTTATTTATTTATATTTATTTATAGTTTTCTGTTTATAAACACAATATATAATAGGAAAGAACTGATTTCCATAATAGAAAAGAACTAATTTTTATTTAATTTTAAAATTGGTTTTTTTTATTTATTGAAAAGTTAGGATTTTTAAATATAAAAGCTATGATTTTTATGTTAGAAAAAAAAAACGTGATTTTTCTCATATGAAGTAGCGAATAAAAGATTGAAAACTGATTTTCTTTAGAAAGGTTAAAACTGTTTTTAAAGAAAGGTTAAAACTGATTTTTCGAAAAAGGATTTGAACTTTAAAAAGTAAAAATCATATTTTTATATATTGAAAGTCGAAGTAAAAATCAGATTTTTATATATTGAATAGCGAACTAAAAATTCGATTTTTATATATTGAATAGCGAACTAAAAATTCGATTTTTATATATTGAATAGCGAAGTAAAAATTCGATTTTTACATATGTAGAGAATACGGGCGAAAGCGACAAAAAGGCGAGTTGGCGAAGATTTCCTGCATTAGAAGTGCCGTGGAGCTAGGATAGCTATATGTGAGAATTTCTCACCTTTCAATTTAGTTTTCTAGTCATATATATATACTAGGATGCAGACGGTGCTTAGTAGCACCCGACACCCGTCCACAGACCATGGACTTGTTTGATTGGTTGTGTAGTTGGTTAGATTATTTGATTTGGATTGGATTGTTTTGGTGAAATTGAAATTGATATGATTGATGTGTGAATGGCGTGGGCCTTCACTAGACCGGGGATAAGGCTAGGCCTTGTCCCGTTTCTAGTATCGTGCCGTTATGCCGCCGAAATTTTCTAAAATATGTTAGAAAATAAAAATATCATTTTACTGTGTAAATGAATTGAATAGAAATTCATAGGTTGAAATAAAATGTTTTATCGTTAAAAATATAATTTTTAACGTGAATGTGAATAAATGAATAGTTATAAACAAATCGGCCGATTTGTTTGTATATACACTGATTTGACTGATATTGATTGGGTCGATAAATTTCACACATCGCCCAACTGCACAAATAAAATCTGTGTTTGATTGTTTGAAACCCCACACGGGTGTTGGGATGAAATTTGAAGTTCACTCATCCTGATTGAGTAAATATGTCGATCGATTGATTGACAGGCTGTTATAAGCGTTAGATATCTATATTTGATGCTTATACAGTGTAGTGCACTTTGGTTGATGGTTGATTATTTTTCAATGCTATTATACATGTGTTGTATGAAAATCCATATAATTAACTTTATATGGTAATTGATTGGGCCTCATTCCAGTTTCGAAAAGAAATATTGGAAAAAGAAATATTTGAAAATAGAATATTTGAAAAAGGAAATATTTGAAAAGAAATATTTGAGATAGAAATATTTGAAATAGAATATTTGAAAATAGAAATTTATGAAGCCGTGTTGATTAGATTGACGCCATTTTGACGTGAACGATATTTATATCGATTTTATTCATCTTAAAAATGAATATTGAAAAGTGATTTCGAAATCGACGATTTCGAAATGAATTGAATTGAAAACGATTTCAAAATGAATTGAATTGAAAACGATTTCGAAATGAATTGAATTGAAAACGATTTCGAAATGAATTGAATTGAAAACGATTTCGAAATGAATTGAATTGAAAACGATTTCGAAATGAATTGAATTGAAAACGATTTCGAAATGAATTGAATTGAAAACGATTTCGAAATGAATTGAATTGAAAACGATTTCGAAATGAATTGAATTGAAAACGATTTCGAAATGAATTGAATTGAAAACGATTTCGAAATAAATTGAATTGAAAACGATTTCGAATTGAATTGAAAGTGAATTGAAATGAATTCAAATTGAATTGAAATTTGAATTGAATAGAAATGAATTTTAAAACGAATTTATAAAGAAGAATTCAATTTTGATTTGAATTGAAAAGGAAGTTGAAATTGTTTTTGAAACGAATTCAAAACTATTTATATAATTCGTTTTAAATAGAAATCGACGAAGTATATATTATATATATATTATATATATAATATAATGGCCTGAATAGAACGCGCCGCGGCAGTTCGTGAATTTCGACCATTTATTTCAAACGGACATTACGGGAGATCCGACCGTCGGATTCTCCTAAAACCGGAACCGTTGGGTTCGTATCGAAAAGAGCTTTCTAACGAATATTAGAAATTAGAAATCTAACGGTTGGATTTGGAATTATGTCCAAACCAAATTTGAAAAAGATCGCTATAAGTGCAGTTCGATGGCCATTGATGGAAATCGACTGTACGGGCCTTGATAAAATTATTAAAAATAGTAATAATTTGTGTAAAATCATAAGAAATGATTTGTGAAGATTTGGGATGAAAAACTCCATATTTGAAAAGATAAAAATAGATTTTTATCGAAATGAACTAGTTTTGAACTAGAATTATAATTCTATTTATTTTTAAATAAATAAATTGAATTTGAAAAGGGTTTTGAAAATAACCAGAATTTCCAATGATTGCATTGGAGTGGAATTGAATCGAAATTGTCTTCGGAATATTTCGATGTTGGAATTCGTGATTATACAGGTGTTGTTATGGAAATTTGAAAGATATATATTTATATCGTTATTTCCAATACGACATTTGTTAATCGTAGAATTTGGTATTGAATATAAGCCGGTATATTTTCTATTCAGAACCTTATATTGAATATCAAATGTGATTTGGGTTTGTCGCGAATGGTGTCTTCACTAGCACTGTTCTTGAACCCAGTTGAGAAATGATTAAATCTTTTTATTTAGATTTAATGAAGGGTACCAATTAAATAATATTTAATTGGAATTGAATTGATATTGATTTTTGGGTTTATCGTGAACAGTGTTTTAAACAACACTCGTTCTTTAACCTGATAATTAATGAATGTGATTTTGGGTTTATCGTGAACTGTGTTTTTAAATGACACGGATTCTTTAACCCAGTCGAAGATTAAAACTAAGTGGAGTTTTAATGAATCTTTAATTAGATTGAAATGATCGAAAATGGAGTATCACCAGTTTTGCTCCAGGCGATAGTTAAATCTTTAATTAGATTTGAACGTGAAATGGTAATTGAATTTACCGATAACACTATGGTGTTAGATATGAAGTATTCACAGTTTTACTTCATGGGATGAATAGGTTGGGATTGGGAAATTATAACAAATGATTACTTCGGTAAGGTTCGCTAATCCCGACTAGTTTGAATTGATATTCAAAAGTTGATTAAAGAATAAATTCAAGAATTTATCTTTGATAAAATTAATGGGAACCTTTCCCTATGAATGTGAAATTAGAAACTAACTGTCGGTTAGCTAAGTAGAATGGTTTTCTGGATATTGATCTGATGTTGGTTTCGGCCTTCGGGGTTAATATTTGGGGAATTATTCTCTTGATTAATTTACGGTTAGTGACTGATGGATTGGAATGAGGCGTATGTTGTGTTTGTGTAACACTTATTTAAAATATACGCGAGTTATTCGGGAAGACCGGGTTTATCCCATTCTGAATAACTGACACGACGATAAGTCGAAGATGAAGACGATGGTCGAAGACCGGAGGTCTTCACGTCGTTTGGGTAATTACTGATGATCTTGATTGGGCTGTACACCCAAGAAGATGGAAACAGTTAGTGATCGTCCAGACGTACTTGGAGATCGATGGATATGCGGGGTACTAGGTGCCTCCGGTTTCGTTCAGACCCAGAACGGACTTGTAAATGGACTGTGTGTCTGACATCGGATTTCATTCTGTGTGACTGATATCGGTTGCATAGGATGGTTTGCCTGTGTGGCATGCTAAGTGGCAATTGATCGAGGCTTCTGTTGAAAAGCAAAGTCTTGTGGTGATGATCAAAGCACGGCCTTTGTGGTGTGGCTTTGTGTAACGTTTACCTCGCGTGTTTCACACCCGGTATGAACCAAAAACGGGAGACGGACCTCAGGGAGGGCTTGCGTTTCTTTCTAGCTAAAAGTGGCGTCAGTGGTTTTACACGCCCTGACGAGTTTGACTTATGTGGTTGTTGCGGTTGCGAGGCGCCTCGGTTATATCGGTTTCGGCCGAATGCATTCTGGTCGGCTGACGGACCAGACTTACACCCCATAGGGTGGGGAGACGTATTGTTCAGGCATAATAATCCACTCCGTGTGGACCGGCCCTGACGATCCAAGGGGCAGTTGCGGCTGTTCCTGAGACACGGGCTAGAGCGTCTCGAATCGGTTGAGGACTATCTTTTGCCTCGGTTCATAGATGGAAATCCAATTTCCAAATACGTGACATTTGCGGTTTTAGTTGTAATCCTATATATGGCGACATAGTGGGATGGGGCGCTTATGCCGCCTATGATTGATACTTATGATTTGAAGTTGTTTTATACACTATGCACTTATTATAGTATCAAATGATTTGTTTTAAACGTATAAAGCATTCTTTGGCTGTTATAAGGGAAAACCCTATCCCCCGGCTTGCGTTGCACTGTGTGATAGGACCTGGGTCTTATAACAGCTTCATTTTTCTTTATTTAGCATTGCGCTGTTTGTCTCATGCACTGGTATTCTTGGGAGGAAACCCGTTCCGTGTTATACGGCGTGGTCCCTTGATTTACCTAATGGTTTAAAATAAAGATTTATAACTGTTTTAGTTCTCACACCAGTCCCATGACTGACCTGGAGTTTATTGTTTTAACCTAAACTCTGGGTGCCCTTATTTTGACACGGGCAGCTAGTAGTTTTGGTTTTGCAGATTTATATTCGCAGGATCCTGGTTTACAGCTGGAACGATATCCGGAAAGCTTTGTATCCGTATATCTACTTCTAGTTGTGTATTGTATTATTTTCCGCTGCTATGTATTTAAATGTAATTTAAATCTCTGATATTTCTGCGTAGTATTCATTTATGCTCTGTATATTCTTGTAATCTGATGCATTGTTGTAATATACAATGAAATGTTCTTCTGTATGCGTTCTGTTGTGGTTTGTTCTCGAACTATCCGACACTTTCCTTTACGGGGAAGTTACGGGTTTTCACAATTGGGTTGGGTTGAAAATATCTGTGTGCTAACGCCTTGTGAAACACTTCACGATTTGACGATAAGGTGTTTAGCTTTGTTGTGTTCATTTCAAATTTAATGAATGATTTTGAAGCGATATTTTTCTTAAGTGAAAAGAAATGTATTCCCGATTTTGGACAGGGAATGTTTTATAAAAATGTTTTATAAAACAGAAAGGATTTCGAGGCCCAAAACCCGATGATTTCTAAAATGATTTAGAAATGTATTATATGTTACATTGTGGTTCATCGCGTATTCGATTAGTTGCTATTGATGATGTATCTGTTTGGTGGCGGAGAATTTATTCTCTTGCTTAACACCCTTCTTTGAGACGTACGAGCTCAAAGGTTATGTGATTAATAGTGACTGATCATATGCGTGAATTAATGATGTGAAGTACTATATTTTGAAAGTACTTGTGATTATTACGTTGTGAAATGATTTTCCCTACTTCGGGATATGAAATGATTTAGTATGTGGCTAAAGATTCGGGTAAACTTGAGACTAAAAGTATGGGTGAGAGGGCGTTGTATGCTCTCCATGTGTGGGAGGTGCATCGTCGGTGTAGCCTACTCCTATGTGGGGTAGGTGCACATATATATATCGAGTTGCGAGGTGCGTACCCTTTGCCTTGTCGATGGGGAGCACGATATTTGGTTGCATACTTGTTTGTATGCATTGTTATGTTTTGGAATTCACATTTCAAAATGATTTGATTTGAGATCCCGAAGTGAAATCTACTTTGATATAGAAAGTTAGATATGTATTTCAAATGATTTGAAATAAGAAATCGGGAATAAAATCCAAAGGAATAATTTCTGTAAATTAAATTGGATTTAGAAAATCTAAGTGTAGTGATTAATCTAAGTGGGTAGATTGGGATATTGCATGTTGATTGATGCATAGTAGATCCATATATCGATATTGATTATTGTTTATTGTAACGGCGGGAATTTTCGACCCAGAAAATCAACATAAAAACACACTGTTGACTATTCAAGCATCGAAAACACCAGGACATTAATAGAAGAATTTAGAGGGTGAGAAAGAAAAGATAGAACTAATAGAATAGAAGAAGAAGAAGATCACAACTGAACAGAATCAGAGTAACACAAAACTCGCAGCGGAACAAAATAAGATGTATTATATAACATAACTTTGAATACAAAACTGTATTGTATATACATACCATTATTAGAGTACAATACATCATATCACAGCGGAAATAACTCTACATAACTAATGGTGAAGCTTCCTGCTTTTGAGCTCCTCCAAGTGAATCTGCAAAGCCTGAAACACTTGACTGCCCATACAAATTTGGGCACCCAAGAGTTTAGGGAAAACAAACAAAATAAACTCTGGGTCAGTCATGGGACTGGTGTGAGTAAATTCCAACTATACGGTTTTACTTTGAAGAAAATCCTTTTGAAACAAAAGGATAATAGTAAGACCAGCCCACACATAAACATGGACAGCTTTTACCTTACTATAACCCAAATTACTTTGATATCAAAAACAGTGATATTATGATAATGTCTAAACAAATAATTATCCAAGTAGCAGAACGCTTGCATCTCACGTTCCACATATATATAGTATAAAATCATAAACCGCAGGGCGCTTATCGTAGAATGGATTCCAACAGACAAGGTATTGGAGCACCTTCTTAATAGTGTACTCTAGAGGGGATACACTCAAGGTTCAACAAGAACGTCTTGCAACCCGGCCACACATGACCGCTCACTCATTTAGCTTGAGTGTCGCGAATATATTGCCACCACGGTTGTAGGCCATCCAACCGTCATCCGAAGATACAGAATCGAAAAGGAGTATAAATATGAATTTTCTCTAGATCGGTGACAATACACCCTGCTTGGGGATGACCCAACTAGCCATGCTGCCTAGCCCAACTTCTGTCACTTCTTGGTTGTGAGGCTAGAGGCTACGTCTATCTTCAGAACATCGGATCACCATTCACTTTGAATGTCACATCGTCAAATCCGTAATCACACATTGATTACACAAATGCACACTGGGTGTAGAATAAAGAGAAGTTATCTTCTGCCCACCAACTTGGTATATTCGTCAAATCAACGGCGTGACCATTGGAAATACTCTGTCAGACACTCGTCCATACAATTTGTCCTGGGACTGGACAAACAAAAACACCATTTCTGGAACTGGACGGCCCTTGCATTTAACTCCGTCTTCAAGTGTCTTCAGCATAATATAATTCACAGCGCTGATGCCTATACGGAGTGGTTTTCAGATAACATATCCAACCGGTCTCTCCGTATTGACAACGATGGTCAAACACTTCGATAGTCGGTTATTTAACTATCGAAGTAAAAATAACATCCATTTAAATGATCAACTAAACACACACAACCACAGGCACTTTTATTTAACATTCGTTTTTATTTATTCGCATTCCAATATCTTACTAGATATTTCTCAAATCCCGTTTAGTCTTTCTTCTTGGAAAACATTCCAGTTATTATACACTCTTATTATTTCATGTTTCAGAAAACATGCGTTATTAACGTTCGAAACATTTCCATTCTTTTCACGTTATTCATTTTCTACACTTGGATAATATATCCTAGCTCCATTGGAAAAATAATTCCAATTTCATTTTAAACATTTAAATCTGCCAAGCATTTACTTTAAAGCATTATTCACTTTAAAATGTGAATATCATTTCTATTATAGAAATCTGAGCATCTTTATCATATAACTCTTTATTCATGAAATAAATTCCTTCATCTTGTTTTACCGAAATCTCTTTCATACTTTTTACATTCCTATTCCACTTTATAAACTCTGTTTCTAAGTCAACTTCTTATCAAATCGATATCAAATTTATAACTAAATACTGACTCCTATCCTATTAACATTTATTTGTTTAAACTAAATGTTAATTATTCTATCAGATTATAATCCCTAAAAATAGTTTACTTTTAATACATTCGACATCGTCGAATTCTAGTTACAAATCCTAACGGTTTAATTCTAATCACATTTCGAACATCGAAATGCTGTCATCAGTTTCTAATACGATTCCCCAATTCTTTTTCTAAACTCTTTCTTATATTTCTTTGAACAAACGTCGTTACTTATTACTCTAGAATAAGTGGATTTCAAACCAACTGTTACATTTCCTAGGAAGTGCTGCTATATATAAAAGTCACGCTTAAGTCAAATTAACAGCAGTTAATTTGTCGCTATAGTTCTAAACTTGTCATACGCTGTAATATTCTTCTTATAACTAATTACAGCCACACTTACCTTATCAACAGCGTTATTTTATTGCTATAGTTCTAACTTGCAATACGCTGCTATATGCCACTTTATAACTATTCTCGACGTCTTTTACCGTTACAAAAATCTTGACATCTCTTTCTGTTACAAAAACCTTGACATTTCTTTCCGTTACAAAAATATTGACATCTCTTTCCGTTACAAACTGATATCGTTCCTCGATAATAGCGAAGCCGTTCAAGTTGGGGTATTCTATTTACCTCTCAGACCTTGATCGACAACGTTCTTACCTTAGAACCGATACAAGTCTGCACTCTAATCCCTTATTACTTATAATATCTATCCGATCGTACTTTCATGTTTATTTTTAACTATGGTTTTATAACACCATATCCTTACTTCGAAATCTCTGGTGTTTGATTTATTTATATTAAACATTAACTCTCCGCTTTCTTCATCCCACAGTTCTATTTATAATTTCTTAACCAAAGGGTAATTAAATCTTATTACTTTGAATTAATTTATTTCTAAACTGTTTCATTAGATTAATTAAAGACCAATTAATCTAATAATCATTTTCCCAAATAACAGTTGATTAAATCAACTTCATCTCATCAGTAACTTCGTTAACTGATTTCAAACATTAGATTAATATAATTAATCTAATGATATTTTCTAAATATAATTATCAAAATATTTAATCGTCGGATAATTTCTGCTTTATAAACTTATTTAAATGTCAACAGTCGTTTTTATTTACTTTATAAAACGAACTCTAAAATACTAGTTTATAATAGGACTTCTATTATAAATTTAAATATTCTCTTTAATTATAAAAATATAATTTTTATAATTAACTGCGTTGATTTGCCTGACGGCCAATCAACTTCTTAACAAAACGATGGGTTTACGTCGACTGTTACCACTTTCTTAATCGATATTGTTTATTTATTTATCGAAACAAATGTTAAATTTTCATTCAACATCAATTATTCACACGGTGTTTTTAAATGTAATTCGGATTCAAACAGTGCATATAAAACAAACAGTATATATAAATATCGAGGAATCCGGTCGGATTCCTCCAACCGGTTTCCGCATCCACAGATGTTAGTCAAACAATTATCACTGATTCCATACTAGGGAATATTAAAATCGACGGAACCAGTATCCAATATATATATCAACCAATTAAATTGTGATCTACCTAAACGACCATCACACAAAATATTAAAATATAATTAGAATATTTTAAATAGACCAGAGTGAGTGAATTTACTCACTTTGGCGTGTTAACCGTTAAATACGATTTGCGTCAGTCGATTTCCTTATTTAAAACCCGGCGTTTTATTTTGGCCTCACATTCTAACGTGCTCTGAAGTGTTCCAGTATGACAGTATCCATCGCACTAAATACACTGCTTGTGTATTAGTATCAGCAGACTGAACTGCACCATTCCAACTCGCGGTTTCTCTCATGTCTATGCACTCGCTCACGCTTTCCTCTTCTTTAATCCATTTTTGACTGTACACGTTTTCCCATGGAAATTCACGAACAAGCCCCAATATTTTCTCTTCGAAGAAGCGACCGCCTTGTCACTAATTTACGGCATTTTCACGCATACTAGATGTGTCTTTTTGTTTATATGCGCTCATGACCATACTATTGTGATTCTTTCCTTCCATTCTCGAGTACCTCCTCACCATACCCCAACGAGTAGCCCAGTGCCTTCCTACAAATTTCACCCTACTCCAGTGCTTATCCGCAAGTGTTCAACGTACACCGTGCATGTCTTCCTTTTAAAAACATTGAACAAGCATTTCAACTTTTAACCCAAAACTTGGCCAACAAACACCATACGAAACTACACTCCGTCGCCATCCTTGTTTCACCATACTACTCCCTTATTCCGCGTGTTGGTATACGACTCCATTTGCTTGTTAGACCCAGGCTTGAACTCAACTTCCTATTTTAAATAAACGCTGCTCCACTCGCAACAGACCCTGCACACAACTTTTAATCACCACTCTCATCACATGCACATCATTACACCCAAAACAGCTCTACTCATCTCAAAATCAAAGTCCACCTACCCATCCTTCTTTGCGCACGTCCATGAACCCACTCCATATGCAGATCCATGTTCTCCTCACAAAAAAATCCACACTTGCTTCCTTCCGTTGGTTTCTCCAGCTACGAAACCGAGACTAATGACCCCCGATCCCAACAGTACTTCACAAGCTTTCACCAACCATACCCTCACTTGCGCATGCATTCACTTCTTCAATTCCTACTTCCTTCACCCAAGAATCTACAGTACTTTGCCCCTCATATGAGCACGTCAACTTGCTCATCACCTTGCCAAACAGTACACACAAACCTTCCTTCCGCAGGCCTCTGTCCTTTTCCGCCCCCTCTTCTTTTCCTTGCACTTCGACATTAGCCTCCACCTCCTCATGAGATCGAACCCGCACCCATACAGTTTGTTACGGCGTCAAACCAGCAGCCCCAAACCAGCGTGAGTAGCTACAACAGGGACTTGCGACTTCCCTTTTTATTTTATTTATTTTCGTTTTCAGAATGAAGAGCCGAAGAAATAGTCTAATATATATAACTATATAAGGTAAAGCCTTAGTCATTAAGTATTAGGTGTATGGGAACTTTGTAGGTGAGGCTAGACTGTGATGATGATTGACGCAGATTATACATAGGGTAGGAAATAGATTAGAAGGCACGTGAAGCCTTCAGCGTGCATGACAATAGTATTAGGGTGGTAGGCTTCTATTTAACATAATGGGGTGCCGACTTTCCTTTCCCTTGGGTTTGAAACTCCTTGGTAGGATGCAAGCTATAGGGTATGGTATCATGTAGAATAGGTTTGCCAAGTTTTCATTTATATTTTAATATGTCTAGGTTGTAGGAGTATGGGTCTGCTATACGAGAGAAAAGACATTACATATAGGTTATGGCACCGAAATGTGTCATTTTGATTGGAGTGATCTACGATAGTGTAATATATGGTCTGCTTGCTTCCATTGAAAGTAATCGGTAGGAATTCCTTAGTGTTGAAGAAATCATTTAATATACATGTATATTTATTAAGAGCACCTCATTGCGTAAAAGTTCGTCTCCATATACTGACCGCTACGGACTGAAGTAAGAGTACAGTCGCGCTCAACGAGGTATCACGATTCTAAAAATATAATAATATCGGTAGTTTAACTCATATTTTGAAACCCCGAAATATCGATACAGGGTGCACAATACTCCAAATAAAAAGTTGCATATTTAATTAACTAAAAATTACAGTAAAATTCTAAAAATTAAATTATCGTTGTGCCTCAAAAGAACCTCGTCTCGATTTGCACCCGATATCAAGTTATATTCAAATAACTGTTACGGTCGATATACGATTTCATAGCGACTTTCTGAATATTTGATTTGGACAAATCTTGCAATATATTCGACGAAATCTTGGTTTTTCACTTCTGTTGGGAAGATATAGTTCAACAGATTCCAACGTTTCTTGATTCGAAGAAATCCGAGTCAAAACGAGTCCGGTACACTCAGTTGAAGTTCAGAACGTTAATTTACGAACTGCAGGGTCGTTCTGAGCTCGATTATAATTAATATATATTTATATACGTTTCAACTTCGTTTTAATTAATATATAAATCCATTTATATTCTGAATTCAATATTTAAACTGATTTAAATATTCAAATACAAACCGACAAAAATGCGGGACATTACATTTATACACTGGTATTCATGGGGGTAAACCCGTTCCGCGTTAGCGGCGTGGTCCCGTGATATACCATATTATCAAATAAGTTAATTATAACTGTTAGAGTTTCTCACACCAGTCCCATGACTGACCTGTAGTTTGCTTTTCCCTTGCGAACTCGGGTGCCCCTATTTTCCACACGGGCAGCCGAGTAGTTTTATTTTTCAGATGTATTGGGAAGGATTCTGGATTGAAGCTTTAAGCTATGTCTAGGCATTTACAGTCTTCCGCTGTGTAGTTTATATTTCCGCTGTGCACTGTTTTACATTTATGTAAATTTATCTTCCGCTGTGTATTATATTTCGATATACTCTGATATTCTGTACTCTGGTGTAACATTATTATGATGTCTATTGAAGTCTTCTGTTATTTGTTCTGATGTGTTGTATACCCAAAGTTAGCGTATGCGGGAATCGAACGGTCTTGGTCGATTTAGCGATCGATTAGGTCCGGGCGGAATCCGTGTCGTTACACGTGGTATCAGAGCTTTGGTTAAACTGAATTAACATATATAAATCCCTTTCCCCATTAAGAAGATAAGGGGAAAGCTTTGGACAGCAGGTATAACCCACAGGTCCCAGGATCGAAACCTGGCTCTGATACCACGTTGTGACGACCCAAAATCCCGTTCAGACGGAAACAGGGTTATCTTTGGAATATAACACAGAAACAGATAATAGCAGAACAGAATTAAATAAATACACCAGATAACGAACAATAGAATATACTGGATAAAAGTAATCATCAGAGTTACACAGTATACAGGATCTTACTTAGTACAAATACAGTTCAGCTATACATAAATGTCTACAGCGGAAATAAACAAAATATGTACAATAGGAGCTGAACAGCCTAAAAAGAAATAAATGGTAGAATCCATCTTCAGCTCCAGCTATCCAGAAAAAGAACCAGCTAAACCTGAACATAAGGCTGCCCGTGTAGAAAAAAAAGGGGCACCCGAGTTTGAAAGTGAAACAAACTACGAGTCAGTCATGGGACTGGTATGAGAAATCCACTCAACACACGTATATAATTAGCTAATCACAGGACCACGCCACTTTCGTGGAATGGGTTTACTCCATTGGATTGCCAGTGCTTTAAAACAAATCTTTCTTTTAAACATCGCTATGCTTTTTATAAAAAAATGAAACCGTTATAAGACTCAGTTCCCATCACACAATGCAACGCAAACCGGAGGATAGAGTTTTTACCTTATAACAGCCAAATATGCTTGATACGAATAAAACAAAGGCATTTGATATTATTGCTAGTGTTTATATGTTTTGAAAGCAATTTCAAATCATAACTATCAATCATAGACGGCATTAATGCCCCATACCACTATGTCGCCATATATAGGTATACAATCAAAACCGCACAGTCACGTATTTTGAAACCGTGATTTCAAACGACTAGTGCGGGAAATCCGACCATTGGATTTTCCTGAAACCTCAACCGTCGGGTTCGCCTTGGAAATATCTTCCCAACAGCACCAACCTTGTAAAAATCCAATGGTTGGATTGTCTGGAATGTTTAATTCAAACCTGAAGAAAAACAGCGCCAGAAACGATTATATTTATTTATATATATAAATATAATTATATTTAATCGAATAGCGACGCTGCAGTTCGTATTTTGAAATCGAAACTTCAAACGATTGTACCGGGAGATCCGACCGTCGGATTTTCCCGAAACTGGAACCGTTGGATTCGTTTTGAAAAGACCTTTCTAATGATGTAAATTTGGTGAAGATCCAACGGTTAGATTTTCAGATATGTGTAAATCAAATCTGAAGAAAAACAGCGCCACGGCCGCCTTATGGCCCGAAGCGTCGTTTTGAATAAAATAGCTATTTTAAAATAAATAAAAATAGCGATAAATAGTTATAAATATCATAAGAGATATGGAATGGAAATAAACTGAATTTGTTTGATTTATGTGGCTTTTGATGGTTGAATGTGTTTGGTGTGAAAATAACATTAAAGAACGAAATTGGTGTTGTCGAATAATTTAACCATTGAAATAAATTGATTTGAAATTTTAAATATACGTGAATTATTTGAAAAGGCCGAGTTAATTCTCATTTCAAATAATCGACCGACGATTGAAAGTCGAAGATGAAGACGGTGGTCGAAGACCGGAGATCTTCACCTCGTTTGGATGGTAACCGAGGTCCTGATTGGGAGGCATCCCGAAATATGGATAATGAGTGGTGATCGTCCAGACGTACGTGGTGATCGATGAGTTTGCGAGGTATTTAGTGCCTCCGGTTTCGTTCAGACCCAGAACGGACTTGTAAATGGACTGTGTGTCCGACATTGGATTTTATTCTGTGTTGATTGATCTCTGTTAAATATACATCTGTTTGGCGGCGGAGAATTTATTCTTTTGCTTAACGCCCTTCTCTGAGAGGTACGAGCTCAGAGGTTGTATATCGATGGACATCAATCACATGGCGTGAATTTCCTGTGTGGCATGCTAAGATGCAGTGATCAGGGCTTCTGTTGAAAAGCAAAGTCTTGTGGTGATGATCAAAGCACCGCCTGTGTGGCGTAGCTTTGTGTATAACGTGAATTTGCGAGCCTCACATCCCGGTATGAACCTAAAACGGGAGAAGGACCTCAGGGAGGGCATGCGTTTCTTTCTAGCTAGGGTGGTGTCAGTGACCTACCAGCCCTGACATTTATATACTTTTCACCTATGTGGTTGTTGCTGTTGCGAGGCGCCTCGGTTTGATCGGACGATCCGGGTCCGATGGAGTCATTCGTTGGCTCGTTTACTCCCCAAAGGGCGGGGAAACGCATTGTTCAGGAATTTTAATCCACATCGGTGGACCGGCCCTGTCGCTCCTAGGGTCGATGCGCTCTGACCCTGTGGCTCGGGCTAGAGAGTCACGAAGTCGTTAAGGACTATCTTTTGCCTTGGTTCATGACGGAAAACCAATTTCCAAATACGTGACTGTGCGGTTTTGATTGTATACCTATATATATGGCGACATGATATATGGTACCCATGCCGTCTATGATTGATAGTTATGATTTGAAATTGTTTTCAAAACATATAAACACTAGCAATAATATCAAATGCCTTAGTTTTATTCGTATCAAGCATATTTTGGCCGTTATAAGGTAAAACTCTATCCTCCGGTTTGCGTTGCATTGTGTGATGGGAACTGAGTCTTATAACGGCTTCATTTTTATAAAAAGCATAGCGATGTTTAAAAGAAAGATTTGTTTCAAAGCACTGGCAATCCAATGGAGTAAACCCGTTCCACGAAAGTGGCGTGGTCCTGTGATTAGCCAATTATATATGTGTTGAGTGGATTTCTCATACCAGTCCCATGACTGACTCGTAGTTTGTTTCACTTTCAAACTCGGGTGCCCCTTTTTCTACACGGGCAGCCTTGTATTCAGGTTTAGCTGGTTCTTTTTCTGGATAGCTGGAGCTGAAGATGGATTCTATCATTTATTTCTTTTTATGCTGTTCAGCTCCTACTGTACATATTTTGTTTATTTCCGCTGTAGACATTTATGTATAGCTGAACTGTATTTGTACTAAGTAAGATCCTGTATACTGTGTAACTCTGATGATTACTTTTATCCAGTATATTCTATTGTTCATTATCTGGTGTATTTAATTCTGTTCTGCTATTATCTGTTTCTGTGTTATATTCCAAAGATAACCCTGTTTCCGTCTGAACGGGAATTCGGGTCGTCTCAGGAAGGGGAGAAAGGAAGGCGGAGGAGGTTGGCTCGACTGGGTCAGGTGGGATCTCGGGTTTGGATCCGCGACTGGAGGCTTCGCACGTCGGTTTGAAGAGGGGAAGGAGGAGAGGGAGCGTCGGTGGGGGAGGAGGTCGCGCCATCGATCTTGGGGCGGGAGGCGCCAGCGAGGCGGAGATGCCGTGGGGTACGAGGGTTCCGTTGCGCCTCTTTTTTTTTCTTATTTTTTTCTTTTTTCTCTGAGCTCGTTCGTGAAATGAGAAGGAGGGAGGGGGTTAAGTGGGAAAAGGAATATATATAATTAATTATTTATTATTATTATTTCAAAAAGTTGACTTTTACATACGACCTCTAAACGAGGCCCACGGCCTGTCGTCCATAGCGTTTTACCCCCATTCCGAACACAATGGGATATGTATCGCAAGCTGTTTTGATCGTTACAATCCGTTTACGTTAAATTTACATTTAAATCACTATATTGAATTTTAAACGTACATTTAAAATTACCGGGGTCACATACCAACCAGAAAATTTCCAGAAAAATATTTTCTAGCTTCGTATTGACGATATGGTTCTAACCAAACTAGTTTCGTCGAATTCTGTGACCGTTAGAAAAATGGCCATTTTCCAGTCGATTAAAATCAACTAAAACTGGTCAAACGCGTTTTCCTTTGCCACGCTCACATATTGATTCGAAAAATTATGAAATTTGGAATCTAGCAATAACTTAACATCACGGACCCAACAAAACTGGTTTCGTCGAAATCCGAGGTCGTTTGCAAAATGTCCATTTTTAAGGGCCTGAATTCCATAGCGACTATTCAGAATTTTCAACTGGACATATCTTTTGATTCCCGCTATGAAATTTCGATTTCCCGGATTCGTTGGAAAGATATCATCAATTAGATCCTATTGTTTTTTGTTTCACTAAAATCCGGATTGTTTTGCACCCGGTATATTCAATTGAAGTTTGAAATTGAATTATCGAACTACCGCGCCATTTTCGATTTATTTATAATTATATATAAATATTTATATTCTAACGACGACGCGTATAATATATACGTTCAAATCATATTCAAAATAAATTTCCTCGTCGATATTATTTAAAATAATCTATTTTAAATATTCAAAATTCGCTAAAATTGCCAAAATAAAAATTTTAAACTGGCCCAGATTTTCGGGTTGTTACAATCTCCCCCACTTAAAACTTTTCGTCCCCGAAAAGGAACAAAGTCGAAAGTGGTTTGATTAATCAACTCTACGCTCGATCTGGCTTCCATTCTCTAACTCTTTAGTTTCTGAGAATTTTCAAAATTTCAAAAATTTGGCTAACACCCTAAATTTTCGAAAAATTTCGCCATAACCTCCCCTGCACCGGGAGCATCGGGGAATTTCAAATAGCTTCCCCGGTCCTTCGGATCTCAAAAAGAAAAAGAAAAAGCCAAGCGGCTAGCCAATAGGCTCATAAAATCATCATCACCCAAACAAAACAGTAAATTATGTAGTAAACATGTACCTATTTGTCGGGCAAACAAATTTTATTCTCTGGCTCTAGCCTCCTTGCTATGACCTGTTCAATGATATATATGTATGCAAGCAAATGCAACCAATTTTCAATACAATTCAATATTTGGTTCAATTAGGCATAATGGTTCAAAATTATCAAACAAATAAACAAACAACACAAACATCAATCAATTAGTGAATTATCATTTGAAAATTCATAACTTTGATATATAGTCAAAAATCAGATTTTTGATGCCAAATCACAACAATAAGCCCTATCAAATTTTTTTTGTTCTCACACCAGTCAATAGGAAATATATAGATATTACACGTTCGTCACTCGGATATAAACTCTGATGATGATATATCAATCATCAGAATCACCCCCGGGCGGCTAGAGTATAACTCTATATCTATCCAGTATATTAAAATTTCAAATACACGCGGATCAGACGTATACGCAAAATCTTTATATACTGGACTGTCCAACTCAATATAAATAGATAATCAAATACGAATAATTGATTTAAATTTTCAAAACAAAAATTGTTTTCATTTGAAAAATATACTCTTCACACTCGTTCTAGGATACTACTGATCCCATCTCTAACGAGTCATTCTCATTGGATATTACTAATCCAATATCTGATGAATTCTTTCGTATGGTTCTAATGTGCCTTGTTCTCTGAGCTTTGTAAACCAAAGCTCTGATACCAAATGTGACGGCAAGGAATTTCGCTCGGTCCGAACCAGTCGCTAAACCGATCCAGGCCGTTCGAAACGCCCTATCGTTTGAGAACATGACAAAATAGAACGCATACAAAAGAACATTTCATTGTATATTACAACAATGCACCAGAATACAAGAATATACAGAGTATAAATGAATATTACACAGAAATATCAGAGATTTAAATTACATTAAAATACATCGCATCGGAAAATAATACAATACACAACTAGAAGGAGATATACGGATACAAAGCTTTCCGGATATCGTTCCAGCTGTAAACCAGGATCCTGTGAATATAAATCTGCAAAACCAAAACTACTAGCTGCCCGTGTCAAAATAGAGGCACCCAGAGTTTAGGTTAAAACAATAAACTCCAGGTCAGTCATGGGACTGGTGTGAGAACTAAAACAGTTATTAATCTTTGCTTTTAAAGTTAGGTAAATCAAGGGACCACGCCGTATAACACGGAACGGGTTTCCTCCCAAGAATACCAGTGCATAAAACCAAACAGCGCAATGCTAAATAAAGAAAAATGAAGCTGTTATAAGACCCAGGTCCTATCACACAATGCAATGCAACGCAAGCCGGGGGATAAGGTTTTTACCTTATAACAGCCAAAGAATGCTTGATACGTTTAAAACAAATCATTTGATACTATTTTAAGTGCATAGTGTATAAAACAACTTCAAATCATAAGTATCAATCATAGGCGGCATGAGTGCCCCATCCCACTATGTCGCCATACTAGGCTCTACAAATAAAACCGCAAATGTCACGTATTTGGAAATTGGATTTCCGTCTATGAACCGAGGCAAAAGATAGTCCTCAACCGATTCGAGACTGCCTAGTCCGAGCCTCAGGAACAGCCGCAACTGCCCCATGGAGCGACAGGGCCGGTCCACCGATGTGGATTATTATGCCTGAACACTACGTTTCCCCGCCCTTTGGGGCGTAAATGAGCCAACTAAATGACTCCATCGGTTCGAGAAAGACCGATCAATCCGAGGCGCCTCGCAACAGCAACAACCACATAAGTCAAACTCGTCAGGGCGTGTAAAACCACTGACGCCACTTCTAACTAGGAAGAAACGCATGCCCTCCCTGAGGTCCGTCTCCCGTTTTTGATTCATATCGGGTGTGAAACTCGCAAAGTAAACGTTACACAAAGCTACGCCACAAAGGCCGTGCTTTGATCATCACCACAAGACTTTGCTTTTCAATAGAAGCCTCGATCAATTGCCACTTAGGCATGCCACACAGGCAATTCACTCCATGCGTTTGATATCCATCAATATATAACCCCTGAGCTCGTACGTCTCAGAGAAGGGCGTTAAGCAAGAGAATAAATTCTCCGCCGCCAAACAGATAAATATTTAATAGAGATCAATCACACAGACTAAAATCCAATGTCAGACACACAGTCCATTTACAAGTCCGTTCTGGGTCTGAACGAAACCGGAGGCACCTAGTACCCCGCATATCCATCGATCTCCAAGTACGTCTGGACGATCACCAACTGTTTCCATCTTCTTGGGTGTACAGCCCAATCAAGATCATCAGTTATCACCCAAACGACGTGAAGACTTCCGGTCTTCGACCATCGTCTTCATCTTCGACTTATCGTCGTATCAGTTATTCAGAATGGGATAAACCCGGTCTTTCCGAATAACTCGCGTATATTTTAAATAAGTGTTACACAAACACAACATACGCCTCATTCCAATTCATTAGTCACTAACCGTAAATTAATCAAGAGAATAATTCCCCAAATATTAACCCCGAAGGCCGAAACCAACATCAGATCAATATCCAGAAAACCATTCTGCTTGGCTAACCGACAGTTAGTTTCTATATTTCACATTCACAGGGAAAGGTTCCCATTAATTTTATCCAAGATAAATTCCTTGAATTTTTCTTTATTCTATTCTTTTGAATTTCGATTCAACTAGCCGGGATTAACGACACTTACCGAAGTAATCATTTGTTTTAATTTCCCAATCCCAACCCATTTATCCCATGAAGTAAAACTGGTAATACTTCATATCTAACACCACAGTGTTATCGGTAAATTCAATTACCATTTCACGTTCAAATCTAATTAAAGATTTAACTATCGCCTGGAGCAAAACTGGTGATACTCCATTCTCGATTATTTTAATCTACTTAAAGATTCATTAAAACTCCACTTAGTTTTAATCGTTAACTGGGTTAAAGAATCCGTGTCATTTAAAACACGGTTCACGATAAACCCAAAATCACATTCCATTGATTGTCGGGTTAAAGAACGAGTGTTATTTAAAACACTGTCCACGATAACCCAGAAATCAATATCGATTCAATTCCAATTAAATATCATTTAATTGGTACACTTCATTAAATCTAAGTAAAAAGATTTAATCTTTTCTCAACTGGGTTCAAGAACAGTGTTAGTGAAGACACCATCCACAACAAACCCAAATCACATTTGATACCCAATATAAGGCTCTGAATAGAAAATACATCGGCTTATATTCAATATCAAATTCTACGATTAACAAATGTCATATTGGAAATAACGATATAAATATATATCTTTCAAATTTCCATAACAACATCTGTATAATCACGAATTCCAACATCGAAATGTTCCGAAGACAATTTCGATTCAAATCCACTCCAATGCAATCGTTGGAAATTCTGGTTATTTTTAAACCCCTTTTCAAATTCAATTTATTTATTTAAAAATAAATAGAATTATATTTCTAGTTCAAAACTAGTTCATTTTGATAAAAATCTATTTTTATCTTTTCAAATATGGAGTTTTTCATCCCAACTCTTTCTAAATCATTTCTTATGATTTTACACAAAATATTACTATTTTTAATAATTTTATCAAGGCCCGTACAGTCGATTTCCATCAATGGCCATCGAACTGCACTTACAGCGACCTTTTTCAAATTTGATTTGGACATAATTCCAAATCCAATCGTTAGATTTCAAATTTCTAATATTCGTTAGAAAGCTCTTTTCGATATGAACCCAACGGTTCCGGTTTTAGGAGAATCCGACGGTCGGATCTCCCGTAATGTCCGTTTGAAATAAATGGTCGAAATTCACGAACTGCCGCGGCGCGGCGCGTTTTATTCAGGCCATTATATTATATATATAATATATATTCCGTCGATTTCTATTTAAAACGAATTATATAAATGGTTTTAAATTCGTTTCAAAAGAAATTTCAACTTCCATTTCGATTCAAATCAAAATTGAGTTCTTCTTTATAAATTCGTTTTAAAATTCATTTCTATTCAATTCGAATTTCAATTCAATTTGAATTCGTTTCAATTTGCTTTCAATTCAATTTGAATTCGTTTTCAATTCATTTCGAAATCGTTTTCAATTCAATTCATTTCGAAATCGTTTTCAATTCAATTCATTTCGAAATCGTTTTCAATTCAATTCATTTCGAAATCTTTTTCAATTCAATTCATTTCGAAATCTTTTTCAATTCAATTCATTTCGAAATCGTTTTCAATTCAATTCATTTCGAAATCGTTTTCAATTCAATTCATTTCGAAATCGTTTTCAATTCAATTCATTTCGAAATCGTTTACGTCAAAATGGCGTCAATCTAATCAACACGGCTTCATAAATTTCTATTTTCAAATATTCTATTTCAAATATTTCTTTTTCAAAATAGTTGTTATTATCAAAATATTTCGTTCAACACATGACCAATCTCAACGGATGAGTACTGTCAACACATGAACTTTTATTTTATAATATCGATAAAGATGTAAATTTTATTACTAAAACATTTCGTTCAACACATGACCAACCTCAATGGATGAGTACTGTCAACACATGAACTTTTATTTTATAATATTCTTTATTTTTCAAATTGGAATGAGGCCCAATCAATTACCATATAATATTAATTATATGGATTTTCATACATCACACGTATATAATAGCATAAAAAAAATAATCAACCATCAACCAAAGTGCACTACACTGTATAAGCATCAAATATAGATATCTAACGCTTATAACAGCCTGCCAATCAATCGATCGACATATTTAATCAATCAGGATGAGTGAACTTCAAATTTCATCCCAACACCCATGTGGGGTTTCAAACAATCAAACACAGATTTTATTTGTGCAGTTGGGCGATGTGTAAAATTTATCGTCCCAATCAATGTCCTTCAAATTGGTGTACATAAACAAACCGTCTGGTTTGTAAATGAATATTTATTTATTCACATTCACGTTAAAAATTATATTTTTAACGGTAAAACATTTTATTTCAACATATGAATTTCTATTCAATTCATTTCTTCGATAAAATGATATTTTTATTTTTCTAACTTATTTTAGAAAATTTTGGCGGCATAACGGCACGATACTAGAAACGGGACGAGGCCTAGCCTTATCCCCGGTCTAGTGAAGGCCCACGCCATTCACACATCAATCATCCATTCATTTCACCAAACAATTCAATTTCAACTCAAATCATCTAACTAATCTATGCAACCAAACAAACAAGTCCATGGTCTGTGGACGGTTGTGTCGGGTGCTACTAAGCACCGTCTGCATCCTAGTGTATATATATAACTAGGAAAGAAATTGAAGAGTGAGAAATTCTCACCGATAGCTATCCAATCATCTTGACTCTACTTTGATATAGATCTTCTTCGTTCTCGCCTTTTTGTTACCTTCGTCGCCCGCTTTCGCTACCTATGTAAAAATCGAGTTTTTACTTCGCTAATCAATATATAAAAATCATATTTTTCTTTCGAAGTTCACTATATAAAAACCATATTTTTCTTTTGAAGTTCAATATATAAAAACCATATTTTTCTTTTGAAGTTCACTATATAAAAACCATATTTTTCTTTTGAAGTTTACTATATAAAAACCATATTTTTCTTTTGAAGTTTACTATATAAAAACCATATTTTTCTTTTGAAGTTTACTATATAAAAACCATATTTTTCTTTTGAAGTTTACTATATAAAAACCATATTTTTCTTTTGAAGTTCACTATATAAAAACTATATTTTTACACCGCTACTATATATAAAGATTTCGCCTTTTCCATCTCAAAAATCTAATCTTTTCTATTTAAAAATCGAATCTTTTCTATTTAAAAATCGAATCTTTTCTATTTAAAAATCGAATCTTTTCTATTTAAAAATCGAATCTTTTCTATTTAAAAATCTAATCTTTTCTATTTAAAAATCGAATCTTTTCTATTTAAAAATCGAATCTTTTCTATTTAAAAGATCTAATTTTTATTTTTAAAAATAACAATTGCTAATTTTATTTAAAGATCATTACATAAAATAATTGAAATAAACTAAATAGATAATAAAAACTTACTGGCAGTTTTTGAAAAGGGCGAAGGAGGCTGAGGGGGTGGAGCGGCTCGCTGGTCAGAGGAGAAGAGGGAGGAAGGGGAGAAAGGAAGGCGGAGGAGGTTGGCTCGACTGGGTCAGGTGGGGTCTCGGGTTTGGATCCGCGACTGGAGGCTTCGCACGTCGGTCTGAAGAGGGGAAGGAGGAGAGGGAGCGTCGGTGGGGGAGGAGGTCGCGCCATCGATCTTGGGGCGGGAGGCGCCAGCGAGGCGGAGATGCCGTGGGGTACGAGGGTTCCGTTGCGCCTCTTTTTTTTTCTTTTTCTTTTTTTTCCTTTTTTCTCTGAGCTCGTTCGTGAAATTAGAAGGAGGGAGGGGGTTATGTGGGAAAAGGAATATATATATAATTAATTATTTATTATTATTATTTCAAAAAGTTGACTTTTACATACGACCTCTAAACGAGGCCCACCGCCTGTCGTCCATAGCGTTTTACCCCCATTCCGAACACAATGGGATATGTATCGCAAGCTGTTTTGATCGTTACAATCCGTTTCCGTTAAATTTACATTTAAATCACTATATTGAATTTTAAACGTACATTTAAAATTACCGGGGTCACATACCAACCAGAAAATTTCCAGAAAAATATTTTCTAGCTTCGTATTGACGATACGGTCCTAACCAAACTAGTTTCGTCGAATTCTGAGACCGTTAGAAAAATGGCCATTTTCCAGTCGATTAAAATCAACTGAAACTGGTCAAACGCGTTTTCCTTTGCCACGCTCACATATTGATTCGAAAAATTATGAAATTTGGAATCTAGCAATAACTTAACATCACGGACCCAACAAAACTGGTTTCGTCGAAATCCGAGGTCGTTTGCAAAATGTCCATTTTTAAGGGCCTGAATTCCATAGCGACTATTCAGAATTTTCAACTGGACATATCTTTTGATTCCCGCTATGAAATTTCGATTTCCCGGATTTGTTTGAAAGATATCATCAATTAGATCCTATTGTTTTTGGTTTCACTAAAATCCGGATTGTTTTGCACCCGGTACATTCAATTGAAGTTTGAAATTGAATTATCGAACTACCGCGCCATTTTCGATTCTATTTATAATTATATATAAATATTTATATTCTAACGACGACGCGTATAATATATACGTTCGAATTATATTCAAAATAAATTTCCTCGTCGATATTATTTAAAATAATCTATTTTAAATATTCAAAATTCGCTAAAATTGCCAAAATAAAAATTTTATACTGGCCCAGATTTTCGGGTTGTTACAATAGCTGGAGCTGAAGATGGATTCTACCATTTATTTCTTTTTAGGCTGTTCAGCTCCTATTGTACATATTTTGTTTATTTCCGCTGTAGACATTTATGTATAGCTGAACTGTATTTGTACTAAGTAAGATCCTGTATACTGTGTAACTCTGATGATTACTTTTATCCAGTATATTCTATTGTTCGTTATCTGGTGTATTTATTTAATTCTGTTCTGCTATTATCTGTTTCTGTGTTATATTCCAAAGATAACCATGTTTCCGTCTGAACGGGATTTTGGGTCGTCACAACGTGGTATCAGAGCTTTGGTTAAGCTTAGTTCTGGAATATAACATTTGAACGAACTCGTCAGAAATAGAACCAGTAGAGTTCTAGGACGGGTAACTCTATACAGATAGGATCAGTAATATCCTAGTATGAGTAAAGCAGAATGAAATAACACCTCGATAGACACATTTACATTTGAAGTATGTGTTTCTATATTTTAAAAATGCCTTTTCTGTGACCTGACACTTGATCTGCCATTTGCAGAAGTACTAGAAAAATGAGTGTCAGAAGCAGAAGGAATGCAGAACCGGATATTGAGGCCCTATTAATCAAATATCGAAATATGGGTGGAATACCGTTCTCTGGTGAAGAATCTATTATGAAGACACAAGCTTGGATTCGTTCGGCTGAGAAAATCTTCGAAGCATTAAAGCTGAGGGACGACCAGAAAAGATTACTGGCCTCCTGGGCACTCAAAGATGAAGCTTTGTTTTGGTGGGATTCAGTTATTGAGAATAATCCAGAAGGTGATATCACCTGGGATAGATTCAAAGTGATTTTCTTAGAAAGATTTACTCCTCCCGAAGCAACTGAGCGATTATGCGACGAATTTTCTTATCTAATACAAGGTGACATGACTATTCCCGAATATCATAAGAAATTCAATGAACTTTCTCACTTTGCTCCTCATCTAATTCAAAATCTGAAGAGGAAGAATTTGAGATTTATCAATGGGCTTCAAAGGAAATACCAGAATAAAGTATTGGGGCATGTGAAGCTTCCTTTTTCAGAAATGATTTATATGGCTTATCAATATGAAGATCTAGATAAGAAAGGAATGTTACGCGACGAAGAAGAAGTCTGTTCTAGTGACAAAGAAAAGTCGGAAACTGATATTCCTGGAGCCAGTGAGAAGCCCAGTGCCAAGAGAAAAAGGGCTAAATCTGAGAAAGAACCAGTGACAACAGCTATTTGCTCTAACTGCAATAAGAAAGGACATTTGTCGATAAGTTGCAGATCTTTAAAGAAACAAAGAAAAGAGGGATATAGAGCAAATCGAAAGCAAAGGAAGAAAAGGTTCAGGACTGACAGGGAGTTCCAAGAGAATAGAGAGTGCAAACAGTGCCACGAGGCTGGTCATCTTGCAAAGGATTGCCCGCAGTTAAGCAAGCCTGAAATGGTTCAAGTAAATGAAGTAGCAGAAACTTCTGAGCCCTCAGCTAGTCAAGAAAGGGCCGACGTTTTAGAAGGCACGCTCAATGTCAAAAACATTCCAGTTAAAGTACTGTTTGACACAGGCGCGTCACGAAGCTTTATTGCAAAGAGTGCAGTCAAGAAGTTGGATTTGAATTTGAAGAAGCTCAAAGAGCCAATGACTATCCAGAATCCGGTTGGGGGTTCAATTGATCTCAGTTGGATTTGTGCAGTACCTGTCTCCTTTTCCTGCTTTAAATTCCCTATTGTCTCTATCATCATGAATTTTAATGAATTCAATCTTATTCTGGGGTTGGATTGGCTAACTAGATATGAAGCTGAAGTTAAATGCGCCGAGAGAGTTGTAAAGGCAAAAGCACAATTGGGGAATTATATAACCATACCATGTGAAGGCCCGACTTCAAATAGAAAAGATTTCTGGTCAGCTCTCGATGTTTCTCCAACTCAAATAGAAAATATCCCAGAAGTCACAGTGAATATTCCTGACCTCATCAAAGACATTCCTGTCGTCAAGAACTATGCGGATGTGTTCGAAGAGTTGTTCGCTTACCTCCACAGAGAGAAATAGATTTCAAAATTTCTTTAATTCCCAATGCAAGGCCGGTAGTTCACGCTATTCGAAGAATGTCCTTGAAAGAGAAGGAGGAATTAGACAATAAAACACGACAGCTAGTATGGAAAGGTCTGATCAGGCCTAGTTTCTCTGATTGGGGTGCAGCAGTGGTATTTGTCCCAAAATCTGACGGTACTCTACGTCTATGTGTGGATTATCGTGATCTGAATAAACAGACAATAAAGAACAAATATCCATTGCCGCGGATCGATGATTTGTTGGATCGATTAAACGGAGCACAAGTATTCTCAAGGATGGACCTAGCTACAGGCTTCCATCAACTTCGAATTGCCGAAGAGTGTGTTCCAATGACAGCGTTCAGAGGCCCCGACTTATTCTACGAGTGGTTAGTAATGCCGTTCGGCTTATGTAACGCTCCAGCTTACTTCGTCGATCTGATGAACAGAGTATTCAGAGGAGTACTGAATAAATTTGTCCTGGTTTTTATTGACGATATTCTAATCTTCTCTAAATCAAAGGCCGAACATGAAAAACATTTGGAACAAGTATTAGAAATTCTCAGACGGAATGTGTTGAAAGCCAAATTTTCCAAATGTATCTTCTGGCAAGATGAAGTAAAATTTTTGGGCCACGTCGTGTCGAAAGAAGGAATTGCTGTGGATCCAAGTAAAATCACAGCTATTCAGAACTGGAAACAGCCCAGTACCCCCACTGAAGTCCGCAGTTTTCTCGGATTGGCTAGTTATTATCGGAAATTCGTTAAAGACTTTTCGAAGATATCAGGCCACTTAACGAAGCTTACCAAGAAGCACTCTAAATTCAAATGGACTCCAGAAAGTGAGGAGGCTTTCGAAGAGCTAAAGTTAAGACTAACAACAACTCCAGTGTTGACCATCATCGATGGCAACCAAGATTTAAAAGTATGGACTGATGCTTCTAGAGAAGGCCTTGGCGCAGTGTTAATGCAAAAAGGTCAAGTAATTGCTTATGCTAGCCGTCAACTGAAGCCGCACGAGAAAAAATACGTAACCCATGATCTTGAGTTATTGGCTATTGTGTTCGCTTTGAAAATCTGGAGACATTATCTTCTGGGTGAGAGGTTTGAACTATTTACAAATCACCAGTCGTTAAAGTATCTGTTCACTCAGAAAGACCTGAACTTGAGGCAGCAACGTTGGCTGGAGTTTCTTGTAGCATATGACTTTGAAATTATGTACACTCCAGGAAAAGCCAATGTCGTGGCTGATGCATTAAGCAAAAAGAACGTAATGATCGCCAGCTTTATTATCACAACATCCTTGATTGACAAAATATCTATTCTTCAGAAGGAGGATAACTTTATTAAAGATATGATCAAAAGGATTCAGAAAGGTGAACCCTCGTGTTTTCAAATTGATAACGACGAGACCTTGAGGTTAAAAGGAAGGATTTGTGTTCCTGACATTCCTGAGCTAAAAAGGGAAGTGTTAGACGAGTGTCACAAGTCCAAGCTGAGTATCCATCCTGGCGTGGCCAAAATGTATAACGATCTCAAAAGAACATTCTGGTGGAAGGCTATGAAAAGAGACGTTTCAATATACGTTAGCCGATGCCCTACTTGCCAGCTAGTTAAAAGCAACCAACAGAAATTAGCTGGATTATTACAACCGCTAGAAGTTCCTGGCTGGAAGTGGGAACATATTTCTATGGATTTCATTGATGGTTTGCCCAGGACCAGGAAAGGAAATGACAGTATTTGGGTGATCGTAGATCGCTTCACGAAGACCGCCCATTTCATACCTGTCAGATCAAACAGAACCGCTCAGAGTCTGGCGCAGATTTACGTCAGGGAGATAGTTAGACTACATGGAGTGCCGCTCAGTATAGTCAGTGATAGAGATACAATATTCACTAGCAAATTCTGGGAAGCATTTCAAGTCGAGCTGGGAACGAAGTTAAACTTGAGCACCGCTTATCATCCTCAGACAGACGGTCAGACTGAGAGGGTGAATCGCATTTTAGAAGATCTATTGCGGGCTTGTGTTCTAGATTTCGGTGGATCATGGGAAGACCATTTGCATTTGGCTGAATTCTCTTATAACAACAGCTACCAGGCGAGTCTGACAATGTCGCCATTCGAAGCATTGTATGGTAGACCGTGCCGATCTCCTGCTTGTTGGGTCGAGCCTGGAAATATACTTGTGTTAGGTCCCAATATGATTCGAGAAGCTGCCGACAAAGTCGATTTTATTAAGAAGCGATTACTCGCCGCTCAAAGCCGACAAAAGAGCTATGCCGATAGAAGAAGAAGAGATATATCCTTTGAAGTTGGCGACTATGTATATTTGAAAGTATCGCCGATGAGAGGAGTTATCCGGTTCGGTAAAACTGGAAAGTTAGCGCCTAAATTTATTGGTCCGTTTCCTATTCTGGAACGGATTGGAACTCTCGCTTATAGGGTCAAACTGCCTGACTGGTTGCCTGGAGTTCATGATGTATTTCATATATCTCAACTTCGAAAGCACGTTCATGATCCAGACTTGATCGTGGAAGAAGCAGCTCAACAGGACATTGAAATTACTCCAGAATTAGCTGTGAGGCGTGAGCCGCTAAAGATCATCGGCAAAGAAACCAAAGAGCTGAGGAACAAGAAGGTTCGCTTAGTCAAAGTGCAATGGAGTGGAGATCCGTGAGATTGTACTTGGGAAACTGAGGAGAGCATTCAGAAAGCTTATCCTAGATGCCGAGTAGATATCTCTGATTGACTCCGGTGCAAGGTACATTTAACCTACTTTGCACTACCATTCAATTCTCTACTCTATTGTTATTTTCTTTTCATAGATGTGCACTTTTAATTATATAGTCTGAATGATTTTTAAGGGGTATAAAATTTGATTAGTATATTTTTTAAAAGGTTAAAAACAATTGGATTGGTTGTTGTGCTGTGTGATTGTAGATTTATCAAACCACTTACGACTTTATTCCTTTTCGGGGACGAAAAGTTTTAAGTGGGGGAGATTGTAACGACCCAGAAAATCTGAACCAATTTAAAATTTTTAAATTGGCTAAAATAATGAATTTTAAATATTTAAAATAAATATTTTAAATAAAGGCGATGAAAACTGAGTTTGAATCGACAATTGAAAACGAATATAATTAATTATAATTATAAACAAGGCCTGAAATGGCGTGGCAGTTTCAAAAATTGAATTCAAACTTTGTCGGGCTGTACCGGGTGCAAAACAATCCGAAATTTAGTGAAACCAAAAATATTTAAATCTGTTAGTGAATATATTTCTAATGAATCCGACGAATCGAAATTTGATAACGGGAATCAAAAGATATGTCCAGTTGAAAATTCTGAATAGTCGCTATGGAATTCAGGCCCTTAAAAATGGACATTTTGCAAATGACCTCGGATTTCGACGAAACCACTTTTGTTGGATCCGCAGTGTCAAGTTATTGCTAGGTTTCAAATTTAATAATTTTTCGAATCAATATGTGAGCATGGCAAAGGAAAACGCGTTTGACCGGTTTCAGTTGATTTTAATCGACTGGAAATTGGCCATTTTTCAAACGGTCTCAGAATTCGACGAAACTAGTTTTGTTAGGACCGTATCGTCAATACGAAACTAGAAAATATTTTTCTGGAATTGTTCTAGTTAGTATGTGACCCCGGTAATTTGAAATGTACGTTTAAAATTCAACATAAGGATTTAAATGTAAATTCAACGGAAACTGATTGTAACGATCAAATCAGCTTACGATACATATCCCATTGTGTTCGGAATGGGGGTAAACTGCTATGGACGACAGGCGGTGGGCCTCGTTTCGAGGTCGTATGTAAAAGTCAACCTTTTTGCAAAATTAAATAATAAAAATAATTTTAATTTCCCTCCTTTATCTCCCTTTCTAGCCCCCCCCCCCCCCCGATTCATTAAACAGTTCAAAAAAAAAAAAAAAAAAAGAAAGAGAACCCTAAATCGATCGACGACCGCCTCCACCAAACTCCGCCCCCCTGACATCGCTCTGCGCCACTCTCTCCTCCGCTTCACTCTCCCTCCTCCGCTCCGCAGGACCTACGAGCCTCCCCCTCGAAGCCATCGCGACACCCAATTAGCGCCCCCCCAGTTCGAGACCCCTCGAAGCCAGCTCCAGCCACCAGCAGCTCCGCCCAGTTCGAGTCCTGCCGCCGACGTCTTCTTCCCCCCCCACTTCTTCTCGTTACAGTAAGTTGTTTTTTTTTTTTTAAGTTTTAAAAACTGAATTTTAAAAGAATTTTAAACTGAATTTATATATATATATATATATATATATATATTAATAAATGATATATATATATAAAATAAATTTAAAATTAAATGTAAATTCAACGGAAACTTATCGAGACGATCGAATCAGCTTGCGATACATATCCCATTGTGTTCAGAATGGGGGTGAAACGCTATGGACGACAGGCAGTGGGCCTCGTTTTGAGGTCGAAATAAAAAGTCAACTTTTAGAAATTAAATTAATTAAAATAATAATAAAAAAATAATATTCCCCCCCTTTTCTCTCCTATACCTCCAGGCCCCCCCCCCCCCCGTTAGTTCATTTAATCAAAGAAAAAAAAAGAATCGAACGACGGACGGAGGCGCGGCATCGACCACCGCCGCCGGCGTCCAAGGCGCGCCACCCCATCTCTCTCCTCTCGATCTTCTCTCTCCACTTCTACCCCCATCGACGAAGACCCAAACCCGAAATGACCTCGCCCAGACACCTCCGACGCCTGCGAACCCCACCGCCATCGCCACATAGCCCTGCCGCCGGACCATCGGAGGGACCCTCGCCTCCTGCCGCGACCTCCCCAACCTCAGACCTCTCTCCTCCGCCCCTTCTCTCTCTAACTCGAGCCAAACCCCTTCAAACAGCCCCAGACGCAGCTCCTCCGACCATTATGGGTCTGTGCCCTGCCTGGCGCCACCTCCATGACAGTTCTGCGCTCCTCCTCCTCCTCCGAACGATAAAACTGTGAGGCTCTCTTTTTAATTTCATTTCAAATTTAGTTTTTAGTCGTATGAATAACATAGAGTGAAGATATGATTTTATTTCATGAGAAGCGTTGCAAACACAGGTGATAGAGTATTAAAAATATAATTTTTAGTATGATAACGTATTAAAAATATAATCTTTACTATATAGAAGATGTAAAAATATGATTTTTGGTTAGGTAGAGAGTTAAAAATATAATTTTTACATGATAGGAATATTAAAAATATCATCTTTATATGTGTAGAAAAATAAAAATGAGATTTTTATAAAGATGAAATCTTTAAATTTGAAAGGGCGAAGTCTATGTTTTTATAAAGGCGAAATCTTTATTTTAGAAAAGGGAAACCTTTATATAGAGGATAACGAAATAAAAATATGATTTTTATATATTGAACTACGAAATAAAAATATGATTTTTATATATTAAAATTTAAATTTATTTAATAAATAAAATTCTTATATTCATTAATTTAATATTCCAACTAGTGATAAGATGTATATTTTCAAATAATTCACGTATATTTAGAATTTCAAATCAATTTATTTCAATGGTTAAATTATTCGACAACACCAATTTCGTTCTTTAATGTTATTTTCACACCAAACACATTCAACCATCAAATACAACATAAATCAAACAAATTCAGTTTATTTCCATTCCATATCGCTTATGATATTTTATAACTATTTATCGCTATTTTTATTTATTTTAAAATAGCTAATTTATTCAAAACGACGCTTCGGGCCATACAGCGGTCGTGGCGCTGTTTTTCTTCAGATTTGATTTACACATATCTGAAAATCTAACCGTTGGATCTTCACCAAATTTACATCATTAGAAAGGTCTTTTCAAAACGAATCCAACGGTTCCAGTTTCGGGAAAATCCGACGGTCGGATCTCCCGGTACAATCGTTTGAAGTTTCGATTTCAAAATACGAACTGCAGCGTCGCTATTCGATTAATTAAAATTATATTTATATTTATATATAAATATAATCGCTTCTGGCGCTGTTTTTCTTCAGATTTGAATTAAACATTCCAGACAATCCAACCGTTGGATTTTTACAAGGTTGGTGCCGTTGGGAAGATATTTCCAAGGCGAACCCGATGGTTGAGGTTTCGGGAAAAGCCAATGGTCGGATTTCCCGTACTAGTTGTTTGAAATCATGGTTTCAAAATACGAACTGCACGGCTTCGTTTCGTTTTAATTTTATTTATATTTATATATTTATATAAATATAGTTCATTCAATGATTTCCATATCGTTTTCACTTCAAATATTTTTCTAACACCTTAAAATTTTGGAAAATTTCGCCATAACCTCCCCTGCACCGGGAGCATCGGGAAATCGCAAATAGCGTTCCCGGTCCTTCTAATCTCAAAAAGAAAAAGAAAAAGCCAAGCGGCTAGCCAACAGGCTCATAAAATCATCACCCAAACAAAACAGTAAATGTGTACCTATTTGTCGGGCACAAAATTTTATTCCTCCTCTCTAGCCCCTTTGCTATAACCTGTTCAATAAATATGCATGTACATATATATACAGTTCTTATCATTTATCATTTTCTATTCAACTTCATATTTGATTTCTGTTTGGTTTAAAGACACCATTTATTCTAATGTTACATACATAGGTGCAAATCATTTCATTAGCTAATTAATGAATATTTCATCTCATATATGTTTATTTTGAACAAGTGGCTATTTTTAACACTTCACATTTCAACGATTAATGCATACAATAAAAATGTGATTTTTATTGTAAAACAATTCATTTCAAAACACTATTTTTCTATATAGTTCAAGTTGGTGATAAAAAAAAATGTGATTTTTATTATCAAACAATTTATTTCAAAATATGAATACCATTCAACACATGAATTTCTAATCAACGAATGAATATCAATTCAACACATGAATGTTTTCTATTCAATGAATAAATATAGTTTAAGCATATGAAAATAATTCAAACACACGAATATTATTCAAAATTTCGGCAGCATAACGGCAGGGTAGTTAAACCGGGACCGTCCCTAGTACGACTCCTCGCTCTACCTTAAAACCTCGCGGTTTTTGACAGTGGGGATCATGCATCTAGTTCGCACGCAGGCGGCATGTATATATTTATTTCATTTCCACAAACTAATCCTATGTGGTTTCAACCAAATATTTTCCAATCACAAATGGGTATTTTTTAACCACAATCAACCAATATCAATCACAAACAATCCCAAACAACCATTCGCTATCAATCAATTTTCACAATTATTTCAACCAATAAATATCGTCCATGGTTTGTGGACGAGGGGCGTATATATATATAGATATATATATTTATATATATCAATTCACTTTTATTTCACACATATATATATATATATATATATATATATATATATATATTTTTAAATCAGAAATCTCACCAATAGCTATCCAACTACTACGACTCTTCTTCGCCAATCTCTCTTTCTGTCGCTTTGTTGCCCGTATTCTCTACATATGTAAAAATCGAATTTTTACTATGTTATTCAATATATAAAAATTGCATTTTGACTTCGCTATTCAATATATAAAGATTATACAGATGTTCAATAAATGTGTTGAACGAAATATTTTAGTAATAAAATTTACGTCTTTATCAATATAAAATAAAGGTTCATGTGTTGACAGTACTCATCCATTGAGATTGGTCATGTGTTGAACGAAATATTTTGATAATAACAACTATTTTGAAAAAGAAATATTTGAAATAGAATATTTGAAAATAGAAATTTATGAAGCCGTGTTGATTAGATTGACGCCATTTTGACGTGAACGATATTTATATCGAAATGAATTGAAAACGATTTCGAAATGAAATGAATTGAAAACGATTTCGAAATGAAATGAATTGAAAATGATTTCGAAATGAAATGAATTGAAAACGATTTCGAAATGAAATGAATTGAAAACGATTTCGAAATGAAATGAATTGAAAACGAATTCAAATTGAATTTATGAAGCCGTGTTTGTGTAACATTACCCCCACCGGTACTTGGACCTGTGTTTAATAATTTCACAATGTAAAATTATTTATGAATATATATTCTTATAAATGAGGTCGAAATAAAAAGTCAACTTTTGGAAATTAAAATAAATAATTCTTCGGTAAGTTTCGCTAATCCCGGCTAGTTTGAATTGAGATTCAAAAATAGAATAAAGAATAAATTCAAGTAATTTATCTTGGATAAAATTAATGGGAACCTTTCCCTATGAATGTGAAATTTAGAAACTAACTGTCGGTTAGCCAAGCAGAATGGTTTTCTGAATATTGATCTGATGTTGGTTTCGGCCTTCGGGGTTAATATTTGGGGAATTATTCTCTTGATTAATTTACGGTTAGTGACTAATGAATTGGAATGAGGCGTATGTTGTGTTTGTGTAACACTTATTTAAAATATACGCGAGTTATTTGGAAAGACCGGGTTTATCCCATTCTGAATAACTGATACGACGATAAGTCGAAGATGAAGACGGTGGTCGAAGACCAGAAATCTTCACGTCGTTTGGGTAATTACTGATGATCTTGATTGGGCTGTACACCCAAGAAGATGGAAACAGTCGGTGATCGTCCAGACGTACTTGGAGATCGATGGATATGCGGGGTACTAGGTGCCTCCGGTTTCGTTCAGACCCAGAACGGACTTTTAAATGGACTGTGTGTCTGACATTGGATTTTAGTCCGTGTGATTGATCTCTATTAAATATATATCTGTTTGGCGGCGGAGAATTTATTCTCTTGCTTAACGCCCTTCTCTGAGACGTACGAGCTCAGGGGTTATATATTGATGGATATCAAACGCATGGAGTGAATTGCCACACAACTGTGACGAGAAAGAATTTCGCTCGGTCCGAACCAGTCGCTAAACCGACCCAGACCGTTCGAAACGCCCTATCGTTTGAGAACATGACAAAATAGAACGCATACCAAAGAACGTTTCACTGTATATTACAACAATGCATCAGATTACAAGAATATACAGAGTATAAATGAATATTACACAGAAATATCAGAGATTTAAATTACATTAAAATACATAGCAGCGGAAAATAATACAATACACAACTAGAAGGAGATATACGGATACAAAGCTTTCCGGATAACGTTCCAGCTGTAAACCAGGATCCTATGAATATAAATCTGCAAAACCAAAAACTACTAGCTGCCCGTGTCAAAATAGGGGCACCCAGAGTTTAGGTCAAAACAATAAACTCCAGGTCAGTCATGGGACTGGTGTGAGAACTAAAACAGTTATTAATCTTTATTTTAAATCATTAGGTAAATCAAGGGACCACGCCGTATAACACGGAACGGGTTTCCTCCCAAGAATACCAGTGCATAAAACAAACAGCGCAATGCTAAATAAAGAAAAATGAAGCTGTTATAAGACCCAGGTCCCATCACACAATGCAACGCAGCCAAGGATAGGGTTTCCCTTATAACAGCCAAAGAATGCTTGATACGTTTAAAACAAATCATTTGATACTATTATAAGTGCATAGTGTATAAAACAATTGCAAATCATAAGTATCAATCATAGGCGACATGAGCGTCCCATGCCACTATGTCGCCATATATAGGTTTACAAATTAAACCGCAAATGTCACGTATTTGGAAATTGGATTTCCATCTATGAACCGAGGCAAAAGATAGTCCTCAACCGATTCGAGACTCTCTAGCCCGAGCCTCAGGACCCGGACTCAGGTGGGCCCTTGGAGCGACAGGGCCGGTCCACCGATGTGGATTAAAATGCCTGAACACTGCGTTTCCCCGCCCTTTGGGGCGTAAATGAGCCAACTAAATGACTCCATCGGTTCGAGAACGACCGATCAATCCGAGGCGCCTCGCAACAGCAACAACCACATAAGTCAAACTCGTCAGGGCGTGTAAAACCACTGACGCCACTTCTAACTAGAAAGAAACGCATGCCCTCCCTGAGGTCCTCTCCCGTTTTTGGTTCATACCGGGTGTGAAACACGCGAAGTAAACGTTACACAAAGCTACGCCACAAAGGCCTTGCTTTGATCATCACCACAAGACTTTGCTTTTCAACAGAAGCCTCGATCAATTGCCACTTAGGCATGCCACACAGGCAATTCACTCCATGCGTTTGATATCCATCAATATATAACCCCTGAGCTCGTACGTCTCAGAGAAGGGCGTTAAGCAAGAGAATAAATTCTCCGCCGCCAAACAGATATATATTTAATCGAGATCAATCACACGGACTAAAATCCAATGTCAGACACACAGTCCATTTACAAGTCCGTTCTGGGGCTGAACGAAACCGGAGGCACCTAGTACCCCGCATATCCATCGATCTCCAAGTACGTCTGGACGATCACTAACTGTTTCCAACTTTTTGGGTGTACAACCCAATCAAGATCATCAGTAATTACCCAAACGACGTGAAGACCTCCGGTCTTCGACCATCGTCTTCATCTTCGACTTATCGTCGTATCAGTTATTCAGAATGGGATAAACCCGGTCTTTCCGAATAACTCGCGTATATTTTAAATAAGTGTTACACAAACACAACATACGCCTCATTCCAATTCATCAGTCACTAATCGTAAATTAATCAAGAGAATAATTCCCCAAATATTAACCCCGAAGGCCGAAACCAACATCAGATCAATATCTAGAAAACCATTCTGCTTGGTTAACCGACAGTTAGTTTCTAAATTTTACATTCATAGGGAAAAGTTCCCATTAATTTTATCCAAGATAAATTTCTTGAATTTATTCTTTAATCTATTTTTGAATATCAATTCAAACTAGTCGGGATTAGCGAACCTTACCGAAGTAATCATTTGTTTTAATTTCCCAATCCCAACCTATTCACCCCATGAAGTAAAACTGGTTATACTTCATATCTAACACCACGGTGTTATCGGTAAATTCAATTACCATTTCACGTTCAAATCTAATTAAAGATTTAACTATCGCCTGGAGTAAAACTGGTGATACTCCATTCTCGATCATTTCAATCTAATTAAAGATTCATTAAAACTCCACTTAGTTTCAATCGTTAACTGGATTAAAGAATCAGTGTCATTTAAAACACGGTTCACGATAAACCCAAAATCACATTCCATTAATTATCGGGTTAAAGAACGAGTGTTATTTAAAAACACTGTTCACGATAAACCCAAAAATCAATATCAATTCAATTCCAATTAAATATTATTTAATTGGTACACTTCATTAAATCTAAATAAAAAGATTTAATCTTTTCTCAACTGGGTTCAAGAACAGTGTTAGTGAAGACACCATTCACGACAAACCCAAATCACATTCGATATTCAATACAAGGCTCTGAATAGAAAATATATCGGCTTATATTCAATATCGAATTCTACGACTAACAAATGTCGTATTGGAAATAACGATATAAATATATATCTTTCAAATTTCCATAACAACCCTTGTATAATCACGAATTCCAACATCGAAATATTCCGAAGACAATTTCGATTCAAATCCACTCTAATGCAATCATTGGAAATTCTGGTTATTTTAAAAACCCTTTTTAAATTCAATTTATTTAAAAATAAATAGAATTATAATTCTAGTTCAAAACTAGTTCATTTCGATAAAAATCTATTTTTATCTTTTCAATTATGGAGTTTTTCATCCCAATCCTTTCTAAATCATTTCTTATGATTTTACACAAATTATTACTATTTTTAATAATTTTACCGAGGCCTGTACAGTCGATTTCCATCAATGGTCATCGAACTGCACTTACAACGACCTTTTTCAAATTTGATTTGGACATAATTCCAAATCCAACCGTTAGATTTCAAATTTCTAATATTCGTTAGAAAGCTCTTTTCGATACGAACCCAACGGTTCTGGTTTCAGGAGAATCCGACGGTCGGATCTCCCGCAATGTCCGTTTGAAATAAATGGTCGAAATTCACGAACTGCCGCGGCGCGGCGCGTTCTATTCTGGCCATTATATTATATATATAATATATATAATATATACTTCATCGATTTCTATTTAAAAACGAATTATATAAATAATTTTAAATTCGTTTCAAAAGAAATTTCAACTTCCGTTTCAATTCAAATCAAAATTGAATTCTTCTTTATAAATTCGTTTTAAAATTCATTTCTATTCAATTCAAATTTTAATTCAATTTGAATTCATTTTCAATTCGCTTTCAATTCAATTTGAATTCATTTTCAATTCAATTCATTTCGAAATCGTTTTCAATTCAATTCATTTTGAAATCGTTTTCAATTCAATTCATTTCGAAATCGTTTTCAATTCAATTCATTTCGAAATCGATATAAATATCGTTCACGTCAAAATGGCGTCAAACTAATCAACACCGCTTCATAAATTTCTATTTTCAAATATTCTATTTCAAATATTTCTTTTTCAAAATAGTTGTTATTATCAAAATATTTCGTTCAACACATGACCAATCTCATTTGATGAGTACTGTCAACACATGAACTTTTATTTTATATTGATAAAGATGTAAATTTTATTACTAAAATATTTCGTTCAACACATGACCAATCTCAAGGGATGAGTACTGTCAACACATGAACCTTTATTTTATAATATTCTTTATTCTTTTAAATTGGAATGAGACCCAATCAATTACCATATAAAATTAATTATATGGATTTCCATACAACACATGTATATAATAGCATTGAAAAATAATCAACCATCAACCAAAGTGCACTACACTGTATAAGCATCAAATATAGATATTCAACGCTTATAACAGCCTGTCAATCAATCAATCGACATATTTAATCAATCAGGATGAGTGAGATTCATATTTCATCCCAACACCCGTGTGGGGTTTTCAAACAATCAAACACAGATTTTAGTTGTGCAGTTGGGCGATGTGTAAAATTTATCGTCCCAATCAATATCAGTCAAATCAGTGTATATAAACAAATCGGTCGATTTGTTTATAAATATTTATTTATTCGCTTTCACGTTAAAAATTATATTTTTAACGATAAAACATTTTATTCAACCTATGAATATTCTATTCGGTTCATTTATTCAATAAAATGAGATTTTTATATATTGAACTTCGAAATAAAAATATGATTTTTATATATGGAATAGCGAAGTAAAAATTCGATTTTTACATAGGTACTAAAGGCGAACATGACGAAGGTTTCTGCCTAAGAAGTGTCGTGGAATTGGATAGCTATTGGTGAGAACTTCTCACTGTTGGATCTAGAATAACCCTAGAGGGGGGGGGTGAATAGGGTTTTTCACAGTTTTTAAATAGAATTGAAAAACTGACAGGATATTAAAATAATAAACAGATCACAGAATATAGCAGAAACAGAAATGCAGAAAATAAATCACACACAGATATACCCAGCTTCGGCAAAACCCTGCCTACTGCTGCATTTCTAAGGTTTCTACTAGGTGATAGAACAGATCCCGCATACAAGACCATGTACACTCGCAAACCCTGCTCCTATTCTAACCCTACGCTCAAACCCCTAGACTGATCCAATCCTCTAGATCAGATTTCCCGAATTACAAACCCTGTAACTCGTAATTCCAGATTTTACAGACACTGAAACTGGCAGTCAACACCTTGACTGATATCCTAGACTTAACAGATCTAGACACTGATTCGTTTGTTTACAAAAGATAAACAACACAAATTGAAAAACAAAAACAAAACAAGAATAAACCAAAGAAAACCCTAGGAGTTAACTTTAAAAGGGTCATCCCCTTTTAATTTAAAAAACAAATATGCCCTTTTGTTTAAAACTTAGGCCGGCCCATTTTCTTTTCTTGCTTCATTCTTCTGCCCGATTCCTCTTTTGTTCTGGGAAACAAAAATGGCGGCTAGGGTTTTCTGAAACTTCCCAAATCAAATCGATGGCTTGACGAAATTGCTGTCGGGTTCTTCCAGGTTTCTCCAATGGTTTTGATTTGCTCTCTCTCGATCGATTTGGAGGCAGATCGAATCTCCAAAAAAAAAGGTGAGTTTTCTGAAATTTCTTTATACTTGAAATCTATTGTTTTTGGATTCGATGCTCGGGTTTTCGATTTCAATTGCTTGGGTTTTCCTGCAATTTGCCAGTGATGAAATGCGTGTACATATAGGGTTAGAAATAGAAAACCCTAAATCACTGATTTCATATATGACCCGATTTGATTCTGTTGCTTTCCTCCTTTGGTTACTCGGCTTAAATGAATTTGCTCTTGTATTTTGCGGTTTCTCCTTTTGAAATTCTCGGTTTTGAAAAAAATCAGCGTGAATTTGGTGCCTTGATTTTTGCTTGTGAATCTGGTCTTCAATGGCCTTTGATGATTTCATAAATGGCTCGACTGATTTGAATTCGATTTCCACAGCTTTGAAATACATGCTTGATTTCTGGAAATAGTAATTTGCTGTCTAATTGAATTGTTGCCAGATTTGAGTGATTTCTGCAATCTTTCTGTGCATTTCTGAGATTAAAACTTGCCCAAATAAAATTCCCATTTCTGGAAATAACTTATCACTTGCCCAAAAGTGTTTTCGATTTTCCTTGAATCTTTAGAACAAAACCCATGTATATTCATACAATACTGAAACATTTAAAACTTGCCAGATTTAATTTTAGGAGTCAATGCTGCATCTTGAATTTGCTTCTCTGAAAATCTTTGTTGCCTGATATATCACTTTGCTGACTTTTGAAATGCTGGTTTCAAAAAAAAACTTCTTCCTTAGTTGCTTGTCGAATTAAAAAAGCTTCCCAAACATGTTGAGTAATTATGGTACTGAAATTAAATTGTTTGCCAAAAAAAGAGAAACAATTTCATGTTGTTTTCAGGACATGCTTTTTTAAAAACTTTTATGTCTAAAAAAAATATTCGAGCTTCTTGCCTTGTTTGTAAAACCAAAATTGCTTTGAGCATATTTGAACTAGTGCCGTGTTGAACCAGTATTCTTGAACCTATTTGTATATGTTTGTTTCAGTGTGTTATTTGAATTGAACCCATGTTCTTGCACCAGTTAGCTTGAAGTCGAGCTGCCTTGACTTGTTTAATTTGAATATCTTGCTGTGTATACTACTTGACTTTGTTCATGCTATAATGTTGTTGTGCCATGATAAACTCTTGTTCTTCCTTGACCATGCTGCATGTATACTTGAATGCTCATCATCTATGCACCATGTCTTGTGCACTTGTATCCTTCACCATGGAATATATATATGTTGTACCATGCTTGAAAATGCACTGTGTATTTCACACTTGTGTTTTCTGACTTCTTTTGTGCATGGCTTGATGTTGTGTCTTTGTACTTATTGAGCTGTTTTGACTATGTCTCGACCATTTGCATCATTGTTGATCTGCCAGGTTTCTTGTACTTGATCATTTATGTTGGCTATGTTACTCTGTTCACTGAAAGTACCTTGGGCTCAACTGAGCTGCACCACCACTATGTTGTACACTTGCCATTTGATCTGGCTTGGCACTTGCTCTTATTTTCAAAAACTGGTCTGCTTTGTTGTTCCACCATGTATAGCTGCATGATGTTATATCATTCTTGACCCATACATGCTGTTTTGAACTTGTATTAGCATGCTTCACTTGATTCACCATTTTGCTGTTGAGCTGTTCATGTTTGCTCGACCACTTTCTGTCCATTCTGATCCTTGCTGCATTGCCCTGTCTTGATCCATGCACCACTTGATCATTGCTGCCATGTCTTTGTTTCATGTTGACATTGAGTTTTATCTTTCCTGTATATGTGCCATGACTTTTCTCGACTATGGTTCGACCCCTTTTCATTGCCGTTTTGATTTGAACCATGTTTGAACTATGTTGAGCTTTCACTTGAATGTTTGTTGTAGCACTGAGTCGAGATGGTCCACGTGGCTCCTCCTCAGTTGCATACACTATATTCTGATTGGCGAGGCAGTGCACATATGTATATTTATACATGTGTGTATATGCAGCCATCAGACATATTTTCCTGTCCCTGCATTGTATATACATACTGTCTGCATTGTGGTATTTACAGTGTATCACTGTGAATATCACAAGCTGTCTAGACACAGATTGATGGTTTTTATAAAACAGATCAAGTCATGAAAAATGATGAGAAACACACCAGAAATCAGAGGCAAATAAAATTTTAAAAATAAAATTTATATTTGCATATATTCAGTATTATTTCTATTGCAGTATACTGTGTGTTTCTGTTTCATGTGTGACAGGTAAGCGGGGATGACTGGACTGACTGTGATGACTGGACTGAAAGCTGAGGATAAGAAGACAGTGTGTGGTGTCAGTCAGTGAATGTATGAGTCTGTATATACAAGTGAAAATGGATATATATGAAATGTAAACTGAATGAATGTATGAGTGTTGCAGTAAGGAGCTGTGTATATATGAAATGTACTGATGTCTGTAATAAACAAGTTTGATTGAAATAAAATATCATTTTATTGTTGTCAAACGAACTTGTCTATTTTATTCTGTTTATATACAAGTACAAATATTCTGTGAATGTATAAATAGTGGAGTTACAAATAGTTGTACTGTTTGAATATTGAAATAAAATATTCTATTTAAATAAAATACTGTGTTAATTTTTGAATTTCTGTACAGTCGTATTTTATTTAAATATAAATATTATATTCATTGCTGTGATGTATATATATAACAGTACAGTACCAAACACATTTATAATAGAAATATATTTGGTTGTTATCATCAAACAAAAATCATATAATTGTGTATACAACACCGTTATATACAACAATCTCCCCCTTTTGATGATGACAAACAAATAAAAGATTTTGAATATAATAAATGTGTTTGTTCGTGGATATTTGAACTCCCCCTATTTAAATGCCCCCCCTACAACAGAAACTCCCCCTATAACTATGCATGAGTGAAATGTATGAATGGGTTAAATTTTCAAAATTAAAAATATTTATAAAATATTCACTCATAAATCAAAATCTAACCCATTCTCCCCCTTTTGTTATCATCAAAAGGATACAGATTTTAAAATACAGATGAAAATTGACTAAAAATATAGTTTCAGCTTAAGAGGAAGAATGATCATCATAAACCTCAATCAGTCAAACAAAAATCATAATAAACTGAGAACTAGTGGCATATTTCAAATTGCAGAAAATGACCGATTTACGACGAAATTTATATAAAATGGGGAGAGTAAAAAAATGTATTCCAATTATTTTCCAAAAAAAATGGGGTTCAAAAACGGAGATGGAATTTGGACTATAATTAAAAATTCAATTTAAGTGACAAGATCGAATAATCTCAAATCCCAATACCCATCAATCAGCAAATCATAATACGTCATAAAATATTAACACATTTCACAGATTAGAAAATGAATTGGTAGGCTGGCTTTTATACACAAAAGAGAATTTCAAGTTTATTTCAATTTATAGCACATTATTCCTTTTTCTTTTATTTTTATTTAAGAGCACACTGACCACGCATAACCAGAGCTTGGATTTTTAAATGAGATCAGTCGCAGCTTAAATTATAAGTTGTCTCTTAACCATGCATGACCAGAGCTTGGATTTTTAAATGAGGTTAGAGACACACTTATATATTAATTATATTTATTATTTTCAGCATTTAAAGGAAAAAACTCCTCAGTATGTAAAACCAATATATGAATGATAGAGAATGGGGTAGGTACAGAGATGGACTGTGAAAATAAATTTCTAAATTAATTATATTATGAAATAAGCTCGACTGTACCGGGATTATTGAAAAATTTCAATTATCACTAATTCTAAAAATAAATAATATAGACCCATTTCTATCACAAATAATTTTCACTGTTTTAAAAACAAGATGATTTTTTTTTTAAAAAAAAAAAATAAACTCTCCATATTAATATAAAATCATGATGGATGGCAGACGGGTGATAGATAAAGGAGATGGTCGTGAAATAATTGCCAGTTCAAAGATATTATAATAAATATTCAACCATCATGAAAATCTGAATAAAAACTCCTCTTGTTGTGAAATATATTGCAGTCACAGTTCATCATAATTTCGAAGTTTAATAATAATTTTGATGAATTATAAATGCAGCTCAAGTTGGATATTGATTTCAATTTCTGAATGAATAATCAATAAATAATTCTAAAATTGAAAATCAAATACTAGAGAAATATGTTGATCTATACACGACAAGAGGAAAAAAAATGTGTACAAGACAAAAAATGTGGATTTATACATGGTGAAGATTTGAATCTAAGTACAGATGGGTGAGACACAAATAAGTGCTTCTGATACCACTTGTTCTTGCTTTCTCGAGGATTTTACCAAGACAATGGAGACAAACTATGATATCACAGACAACGGAAATTTAAAGCATAAAGCCTAGGCAGATCAAGCAAATTAATTTCATGTATCAGAGCATGGTATGAATTTGATACCAAAACAAGCAGTCATCAACAAATCTTTTCAAGTCAATTTTTTTTTAATCAGAGCAACATGATTCCAGAACAACCATTTTTCAAAACAGTATCAGAGTAGCACAAAATTAGTTTCAAAGCACACTTGTCAAGATATTTCTGATGGTCACAGAATATGATTCACGATCCTAGAAAAAATACCGCTTATTTTAAATCATTTGAATAAATATGAAAATATCAGGATCTAATAAATCAATCACGCCAATTTATAAATTCTTGAATTGAGATATGTGTGAGATTTAATAAATCAATAACTTCAAATGATTTTAAACAAACAAATATTTAAATCACATAACCATGAAATAACAAAGAGTTTTAAGACCATATTTTCAAAGAAATTTTCACAAGTATTTTAAAAAAAAATTATTTACATCAGGTTTGATAGATATTCATGATCCAAAATAATTTATTTGAAATCACTTGAATCGATGTCAAGGTTTGAGATATAATGAATCAGTCACACAATAATGATAATTTTAATTTTAAGAGGTGTGTGAAATTCAAAATATCATGAATTTCAGTTGATTTCAAACAAACAAATTCCAAATAAAATGATCATGAATATAAGATGAATTCCAAGATGTATCACAGATTCAAGCCAATCTGAAAATCAATGAAATTATCACAACTGATAAATAACAGAGTGCTGTAATGAGTATAATATTTTGAGCTTTTCTAAAATGAATTAGAATAAACTCAGAACAACAAAAGTGTGTGAAATTTCATTAAATATTCAGATCTTCAAAAAATTTAGAATTCAAATTAACAGTGTTTAAGATATGACATGAATGCTTCAGCACTGTTATGAATTCAAGAATAAAAATAAACTTCTAAACAATTGCAGATAATTACAAGATTAAATTCAGAATCTGGAAATGATTATAAACAAGAGAGTTTTATTCAAATAAAATGAATTTCCAGAAAGTCATGAGAACTGCAATTGGAAGTTTAAGAATCACAAAATAAACAAAGAGATATGGTAGTGACCAATCAAAGAAAAAGCAAACAAAAGACAAATAAAATAGAAAGGGGTAGAAGAAGGAGAAATGAACAAAGAAAAAATATATTTACAAGGATGAAGTTAGAAATCATACCTGACATATGATGAGAAATAGAATTTCTAAACTTATCAGCCTTGGCTAAGGAACAGTGGATGGTTCAATAATATGAAGCGGTTTGAATCACTTTTCTCTTTTTAGCATAGTTGTTCCTCAGCCACTTCAGGTACCTAATAGTTGATAGGATCGAGTGGTCTAACAAAATTTGTAAAACCACTCACAGTTTTGTTCATGTGTTTTGGTACACAAACTTGTTTATATAACAAACCATCCGAATTTACCTTTGTGCCTTTAGGAACCCAAATCGTTTTGAATCTAACAAAACCCGTTTTATTTTTATTCGGGATCCAAGATTGTTTAAATGGTTTATTATAAAACGATTTCTCATCACAATTTCGATTCAAAAATCCTTTGAAATTTTCAGAGTTCAAATTTTCAACGTAGTTCTTTCCAAAGCAATTTGAGGGATTTTTCAAATCATTTGAATTTTGTTTTCCAAAAACATTATTCTTCCCAAAACCAAGACCACGTTTATTTCCAACAGAAAGTTGGTTTTTCAACAACATATCCAAAAAAATTCCACCGTTTGAAAATTTAGATAAAATTGTTTCAAGTTGTTGAATTTCAGTTTTAAGATCATAGTTTTCTTTTATTAAATCTGAACAACGACTTTTAGTGATCTTACATCTTTCAAACTCAGATTTCAAAACCAAATTTTCATTATTAAGCAATTTGATTTTGGTTTGGGACTTAGCCATTTCAGAATCAAAATATTTTCGACTTTCAGATTCAAGTTTCTTCCAATTTTCAATTTCGATTTCAAGCTCTTTCAAAATCAGATCTGTTTTCAACAAACTATCATTTTCAGCGATTTCATGTTTGGAATTTTTGATAGCCTTGAAATTTATAAATTCCTTTTGTAAACAATTGTTTGCATCTTTCAGCTCAATCTCGTTATCTTTTAAAATTAAAATTTCTTCTTCAAGCCTTCGAATATTATTATTGAAATGAACGAGATCAGTTTTTAATTTCAAACAATTTTCACAATTAGAATTTTCAAATTTCATGACATTTGACAATTTCGATTCCAAACAATTTATCTTGTTGGTCAACTCAGAATTTATAGATTTCAGAGATTTATTTTTCGATTGGAGTTTGTCAACAGATTTGGTTAAATCAACACAAAAATAAACCAGATCTTCATATGAAAAATTTCTTATCTCATCATCTGTTGAGTCTTCATCAGCTGATTCATCTGTTGAACAAAGATCTGAATCTGAGTTGACAGTTGAGGGTTTTGAGAAGTTGCTGTCGTTTCCATATCTTGTAGTTAGAGCTGTCCAAATTTCCTGCGCAGTTAAACAATGAGAAATCAGACTGTATTGATTATCATCAAGGTGAGAATACAGAATATGAGTAGCATGAGAATTGGAAGCTTTATCTACCATGTCAAACCCGTTGATAACAACATCCCAACATTTAATATCAACAGATTTTAAATAAAATTCCATTTCGGATTTCCAATTTAAAAAATCTGTTCCAGTGAAAATAGTTGGAGATGAACTGGATTGACTCTCTGTGGACTGACAGCAAGGGTTACCCATGACTCTAGAGTTAATGAAATTACCAGGCTCTGATACCACTTGTTGGATCTAGAATAACCCTAGAGGGGGGTGAATAGGGTTTTTCACAGTTTTTAAATAGAATTGAAAAACTGACAGGATATTAAAATAATAAACAGATCACAGAATATAGCAGAAACAGAAATGCAGAAAATAAATCACACACAGATATACCCAGCTTCGGCAAAACCCTGCCTACTGCTGCATTTCTAAGGTTTCTACTAGGTGATAGAACAGATCCCGCATACAAGACCATGTACACTCGCAAACCCTGCTCCTATTCTAACCCTACGCTCAAACCCCTAGACTGATCCAATCCTCTAGATCAGATTTCCCGAATTACAAACCCTGTAACTCGTAATTCCAGATTTTACAGACACTGAAACTGGCAGTCAACACCTTGACTGATATCCTAGACTTAACAGATCTAGACACTGATTCGTTTGTTTACAAAAGATAAACAACACAAATTGAAAAACAAAAACAAAACAAGAATAAACCAAAGAAAACCCTAGGAGTTAACTTTAAAAGGGTCATCCCCTTTTAATTTAAAAAACAAATATGCCCTTTTGTTTAAAACTTAGGCCGGCCCATTTTCTTTTCTTGCTTCATTCTTCTGCCCGATTCCTCTTTTGTTCTGGGAAACAAAAATGGCGGCTAGGGTTTTCTGAAACTTCCCAAATCAAATCGATGGCTTGACGAAATTGCTGTCGGGTTCTTCCAGGTTTCTCCAATGGTTTTGATTTGCTCTCTCTCGATCGATTTGGAGGCAGATCGAATCTCCAAAAAAAAAGGTGAGTTTTCTGAAATTTCTTTATACTTGAAATCTATTGTTTTTGGATTCGATGCTCGGGTTTTCGATTTCAATTGCTTGGGTTTTCCTGCAATTTGCCAGTGATGAAATGCGTGTACATATAGGGTTAGAAATAGAAAACCCTAAATCACTGATTTCATATATGACCCGATTTGATTCTGTTGCTTTCCTCCTTTGGTTACTCGGCTTAAATGATTTTGCTCTTGTATTTTGCGGTTTCTCCTTTTGAAATTCTCGGCTTTGAAAAAAATCAGCGTGAATTTGGTGCCTTGATTTTTGCTTGTGAATCTGGTCTTCAATGGCCTTTGATGATTTCATAAATGGCTCGACTGATTTGAATTCGATTTCCACAGCTTTGAAATACATGCTTGATTTCTGGAAATAGTAATTTGCTGTCTAATTGAATTGTTGCCAGATTTGAGTGATTTCTGCAATCTTTCTGTGCATTTCTGAGATTAAAACTTGCCCAAATAAAATTCCCATTTCTGGAAATAACTTATCACTTGCCCAAAAGTGTTTTCGATTTTCCTTGAATCTTTAGAACAAAACCCATGTATATTCATACAATACTGAAACATTTAAAACTTGCCAGATTTAATTTTAGGAGTCAATGCTGCATCTTGAATTTGCTTCCTTGAAAATGTTTGTTGCCTGATATATCACTTTGCTGACTTTTGAAATGCTGGTTTCAAAAAAAAACTTCTTCCTTAGTTGCTTGTCGAATTAAAAAAGCTTCCCAAACATGTTGAGTAATTATGGTACTGAAATTAAATTGTTTGCCAAAAAAAGAGAAACAATTTCATGTTGTTTTCAGGGCATGCTTTTTTAAAAACTTTTATGTCTAAAAAAAATATTCGAGCTTCTTGCCTTGTTTGTAAAACCAAAATTGCTTTGAGCATATTTGAACTAGTGCCGTGTTGAACCAGTATTCTTGAACCTGTTTGTATATGTTTGTTTCAGTGTGTTATTTGAATTGAACCCATGTTCTTGCACCAGTTAGCTTGAAGTCGAGCTGCCTTGACTTGTTTAATTTGAATATCTTGCTGTGTATACTACTTGACTTTGTTCATGCTATAATGTTGTTGTGCCATGATAAACTCTTGTTCTTCCTTGACCATGCTGCATGTATACTTGAATGCTCATCATCTATGCACCATGTCTTGTGCACTTGTATCCTTCACCATGGAATATATATGTTGTACCATGCTTGAAAATGCACTGTGTATTTCACATTTGTGTTTTCTGACTTCTTTTGTGCATGGCTTGATGTTGTGTCTTTGTACTTGTTGGGCTGTTTTGACTATGTCTCGACCATTTGCATCATTGTTGATCTGTCAGGTTTCTTGTACTTGATCATGTATGTTGGCTATGTTACTCTGTTCACTGAAAGTACCTTGGGCTCAACTGAGCTGCACCACCACTATGTTGTACACTTGCCATTTGATCTGGCTTGGCACTTGCTCTTATTTTCAAAAACTGATCTGCTTTGTTGTTCCACCATGTATAGCTGCATGATGTTATATCATTCTTGACCCATACATGCTGTTTTGAACTTGTATTAGCATGCTTCACTTGATTCACCATTTTGCTGTTGAGCTGTTCATGTTTGCTCGACCACTTTCTGTCCATTCTGATCCTTGCTGCATTGCCTTGTCTTGATCCATGCACCACTTGATCATTGCTGCCATGTCTTTGTTTCATGTTGACATTGAGTTTTAGCTTTCCTGTATATGTGCCATGACTTTTCTCGACTATGGTTCGACCCCTTTTCATTGCCGTTTTGATTTGAACCATGTTTGAACTATGTTGAGCTTTCACTTGAATGTTTGTTGTAGCACTGAGTCGAGATGGTCCACGTGGCTCCTCCTCAGTTGCATACACTATATTCTGATTGGCGAGGCAGTGCACATATGTATATTTATACACGTGTGTATATGCAGCCATCAGACATATTTTCCTGTCCCTGCATTGTATATACATACTGTCTGCCTTGTGGTATTTACAGTGTATCACTGTGAATATCACAAGCTGTCTAGACACAGATTGATGGTTTTTATAAAACAGATCAAGTCATGAAAAATGATGAGAAACACACCAGAAATCTGAGGCAAATAAAATTTTAAAAATAAAATTTATATTTGCATATATTCAGTATTATTTCTGTTGCAGTATACTGTGTGTTTCTGTTTCATGTGTGACAGGTAAGCGGGGATGACTGGACTGACTGTGATGACTGGACTGAAAGCTGAGGATAAGAAGACAGTGTGTGGTGTCTGTCAGTGAATGTATGAGTCTGTATATACAAGTGAAAATGGATATATATGAAATGTAAACTGAATGAATGTATGAGTGTTGCAGTAAGGAGCTGTGTATATATGAAATGTACTGATGTCTGTAATAAACAAGTTTGATTGAAATAAAATATCATTTTATTGTTGTCAAACGAACTTGTCTATTTTATTCTGTTTATATACAAGTACAAATATTCTGTGAATGTATAAATAGTGGAGTTACAAATAGTTGTACTGTTTGAATATTGAAATAAAATATTCTATTTAAATAAAATACTGTGTTAATATTTGAATTTCTGTACAGTCGTATTTTATTTAAATATAAATATTATATTCATTGCTGTGATGTATATATATAACAGTACAGTACCAAACACATTTATAATAGAAATATATTTGGTTGTTATCATCAAACAAAAATCATATAATTGTGTATACAACACCGTTATATACAACACTCACCTTTCAATTTAATTTTTCTAGTTATATATATATACTAGGATGCAGACGGTGCTTAGTAGCACCCGACACAATCGTCCACAGACCATGGACTTGTTTGTTTGGTTGCATAGATTAGTTAGATGATTTGATTTGAAATTGAATTGTTTGGTGAAATTGAATTGTTTGGTGAAATGAATGGATTGATCTTTGTGTGAATGGCGTGGGCCTTCACTAGACCGGGGATAAGGCTAGGCCTTGTCCCGTTTCTAGTATCGTGCCGTTATGCCGCCGAAATTTTCTAAAATTACCGAGGCCTATACAGTCGATTTCCATCAACGGTCATCGAACTGCACTTACAGCGACCTTTTTCAAATTTGGTTTGGACATAATTCCAAATCCAACCGTTAGATTTCCAATTTCTAAAATTCGTTAGAAAGCTCTTTTCGATACGAACCCAACGGTTGCGGTTTTAGGAGAATCCGACGGTCGGATCTCCCGTAATATCCGTCTGAAACAAATGGTCGAAATTCACGAACTACCGCGGCGCGGCGCGTTCTATTCAGGCCATTGTTTTTAATATCAATTATCAATTAATTATCAATGATACCACGTTGTGACGACCCAAAATCCCATTCAGACGGAAACAGGGTTATCTTTGGAATATAACACAGAAACAGATAATAGCAGAACAGAATTAAATAAATACACCAGATAACGAACAATAGAATATACTGGATAAAAGTAATCATCAGAGTTACACAGTATACAGGATCTTACTTAGTACAAATACAGTTCAGCTATACATAAATGTCTACAGCGGAAATAAACAAAATATGTACAATAGAAGCTGAACAGCCTAAAAAGAAATAAATGGTAGAATCCATCTTCAGCTCCAGCTATCCAGAAAAAGAACCAGCTAAACCTGAACACAAGGCTGCCCGTGTAGAAAAAAAAGGGGCACCCGAGTTTGAAAGTGAAACAAACTATGAGTCAGTCATGGGACTGGTATGAGAAATCCACTCAACACACATATATAATTGGCTAATCACAGGACCACGCCACTTTCGTGGAACGGGTTTTCTCCATTGGATTGCCAGTGCTTTAAAACAAATCTTCCTTTTAAACATCGCTATGCTTTTTATAAAAATGAAGCCGTTATAAGACTCAGTTCCCATCACACAATGCAACGCAAACCGGAGGATAGAGTTTTTACCTTTTAACAGCCAAATATGCTTGATACGAATAAAACAAAGGCATTTGATATTATTTCTAGTGTTTATATGTTTTGAAAGCAATTTCAAATCATAACTATCAATCATAGACGGCATTAATGCTCCATACCACTATGTCGCCATATATAGGTATACAATCAAAACCGCACAGTCACGTATTTGGAAATTGGTTTTCCGTCATGAACCAAGGCAAAAGATAGTCCTTACCGACTTCATGACTCTCTAGCCCGAGCCACAGGGTCAGAGCACATCGACCCTAGGAGCGACAGGGCCGGTCCACCGATGTGGATTAAAATTCCTGAACAATGCGTTTCCCCGCACTTTGGGGCGTAAACGAGCCAACGAATGACTCCATCGGACCCGGATCGTCCGATCAAACCAAGGCGCCTCGCAACAGCAACAACCACATAGGTGAAAAGTATATAAATGTCAGGGCTGGTAGGTCACTGACACCACCCTAGATAGAAAGAAATGCATGCCCTCCCTGAGGTCCTTCTCCCGTTTTAGGTTCATACTGGGATGTGAGGCTCGCGAATTCACGTTATACACAAAGCTACGCCACACAGGCGGTGCTTTGATCATCACCACAAGACTTTGCTTTTCAACAGAAGCCCTGATCACTGCATCTTAGCATGCCACACAGGCAATTCACGCCATGTGATTGATGTCCATCGATATACAACCTCTGAGCTCGTACGTCTCAGAGAAGGGCGTTAAGCAAAAGAATAAATTCTCCGCCGCCAAACAGATGTATATTTAACAGAGATCAATCAACACAGAATAAAATACAATGTCGGACACACAGTCCATTTACAAGTCCGTTCTGGGTCTGAACGAAACCGGAGGCACTAAATACCTCGCAAACTCATCGATCACCACGTACGTCTGGACGATCACCACTCATTATCCATATTTCGGGATGCCTCCCAATCAGGACCTCGGTTACCATCCAAACGAGGTGAAGATCTCCGGTCTTCGACCACCATCTTCATCTTCGACTTTCAATCGTCGGTCGATTATTTGAAATGAGAATTAACTCGACCTTTTCAAATAATTCACGTATATTTAGAATTTCAAATCAATTTATTTCAATGGTTAAATTATTCGACAACACCAATTTCGTTCTTTAATGTTATTTTCACACCAAACACATTCAACCATCAAATACAACATAAATCAAACAAATTCAGTTTATTTCCATTCCATATCGCTTATGATATTTTATAACTATTTATCGCTATTTTTATTTATTTTAAAATAGCTAATTTATTCAAAACGACGCTTCGGGCCATACAGCGGCCGTGGCGCTGTTTTTCTTCAGATTTGATTTACACATATCTGAAAATCTAACCGTTGGATCTTCACCAAATTTATATCATTAGAAAGGTCTTTTCAAAACGAATCCAACGGTTCCAGTTTCGGGAAAATCCGACGGTCGGATCTCCCGGTACAATCGTTTGAAGTTTCGATTTCAAAATACGAACTGCAGCGTCGCTATTCGATTAATTAAAATTATATTTATATTTATATATAAATATAATCGCTTCTGGCGCTGTTTTTCTTCAGATTTGAATTAAACATTCCAGACAATCCAACCGTTGGATTTTTACAAGGTTGGTGCCGTTGGGAAGATATTTCCAAGGCGAACCCGACGGTTGAGGTTTCGGGAAAAGCCAATGGTCGGATTTCCCGTACTAGTTGTTTGAAATCATGGTTTCAAAATACGAACTGCACGGCTTCGTTTCGTTTTAATTTTATTTATATATATATATTTATATAAATATAGTTCATTCAATGATTTCCATATCGTTTTCACTTCAAATATTTTTCTAACACCTTAAAATTTTGGAAAATTTCGCCATAACCTCCCCTGCACCGGGAGCATCGGGAAATCGCAAATAGCGTTCCCGGTCCTTCTAATCTCAAAAAGAAAAAGAAAAAGCCAAGCGGCTAGCCAACAGGCTCATAAAATCATCACCCAAACAAAACAGTAAATGTGTACCTATTTGTCGGGCACAAAATTTTATTCCTCCTCTCTAGCCCCTTTGCTATAACCTGTTCAATAAATATGCATGTACATATATATACAGTTCTTATCATTTATCATTTTCTATTCAACTTCATATTTGATTTCTGTTTGGTTTAAAAACACCATTCATTCTAATGTTACATAAATAGGTGCAAATCGTTTCATTAGCTAATTAATGAATATTTCAACTCATATATGTTTATTTTGAACAAGTGGCTATTTTTAACACTTCACATTTCAACGATTTATGCATACAATAAAAATGTGATTTTTATTGTAAAACAATTCATTTCAAAACACTATTTTTCTATATAGTTCAAGTTGGTGATAAAAATGGGATTTTTATCATAAAACAATTTCTTTTAAAACGAGATTATTTTACACATTTCATATAGTCGATAAAAGGTGATTTTTATTATCAAACAATTTATTTCAAAATATGAATACCATTCAACACATGAATTTCTAATCAACGAATGAATATCAATTCAACACATGAATGTTTTCTATAGTTTCTATATATATAGTTTAAGCATATGAAAATAATTCAAACACACGAATATTATTCAAAATTTCGGCAGCATAACGGCAGGGTAGTTAAACCGGGACCGTCCCTAGTACGGCTCCTCGCTCTACCTTAAAACCTCGCGGTTTTTGACAATGGGGATCATGCATCTAGTTCGCACGCAGGCGGCATGTATATATTTATTTCATTTCCACAAACTAATCCTATGTGGTTTCAACCAAATATTTCACAATCACAAACGGGTATTTTTCAACCACAATCAACTAATATCAATCACAAACAATCCCAAACAACCATTCGCTATCAATCAATTTTCACACCAATTTCAATCAATAAATATCGTCCATGGTTTGTGGACGAGGGGGCGTATATATATATATATATATATATATATATATATATATATATATATATATATATATATATAGCAATTCACTTTTATTTCAACACACACACACACACACACACACACATATATATATATATATATATATATATATATATATAGAAAACGAAATTGAAGAGTGAGAAATTCTCACACATTTATAATTTTTAAATCAGAAATCTCACCAATAGCTATCCAACTACTACGACTCTTCTTCGCCAATCTCTCTTTCTGTCGCTTTGTTGCCCGTATTCTCTACATATGTAAAAATCGAATTTTTACTATGTTATTCAATTTATAAAAATTGCATTTTGACTTCGCTATTCAATATATAAAGATTATATTTTTAATATTCCTATGATGTAAAAATTATATTTTTATTTCTTTAAAAATATAAAAATCATAACTTACTTCTTCTACTTAATAAAATTCCGTCTTTTTCCATTTTAAAAAAATATGATCTTTATTATCCAAGTTCAAATCTTTTCTATTTAAAGTCCAAGCCTTTTTTTTTAAAAGTTCAAATCTTTTTCTTTAAAAAGATTAAACCTTTTTCTATTTAAAGTTTTAAAATCAAATCAGTTTTAAACTCTTTTTAAAATTCAGTTTTCCTTTTAAAAAAACAGTTTTACTATAATTGAAAAATCAGTTTTTATCCTTTATAAAAAATCAGATTTATAATCTTTTAAAAATCAGTTTAAAAATCCTTTAAAAATCAGTTTAAAATTCTTTTAAAATTCAGTTTAAAATTCTTTTAAAATTCAGTTTTTAAAACTTAAAAAAAAAAAACAACTTACTGTAACGAGAAGAAGGGGGGGGAAGAAAACGTCGGCGGCAGGTCTCGAACTGGGCGGAGCTGCTGGTGGCTGGAGCTGGCTTCGAGGGGTCTCGAACTAGGGGGGCGCTAATCGGGTGTCGCGATGGCTTCGAGGGGGAGGCTCGTAGGTCCTGCGGAGCGGAGGAGGGAGAGTGAAGCGGAGGAGAGAGTGGCGCAGAGCGATGTCAGGGGGCGGAGTTTGGTGGAGGCGGTCGTCGATCGATTTAGGGTTCTCTTTTTTTTTTTTTTTTTTGAACTGTTTAATGAATCGGGGGGGGGGGGGGGCAGAAAGGGAGATAAAGGAGGGAAATTAAAATTATTTTTATTATTTTATTATTTAATTTTGCAAAAAGGTTGACTTTTACATACGACCTCGAAACGAGGCCCACCGCCTGTCGTCCATAGCGGTTTACCCCCATTCCGAACACAATGGGATATGTATCGTAAGCTGATTTGATCGTTACAATCAGTTTCCGTTGAATTTACATTTAAATCCTTATGTTGAATTTTAAACGTACATTTCAAATTACCGGGGTCACATACTAACTAGAAAAATTCCAGAAAAATATTTTCTAGTTTCGTATTGACGATACGGTCCTAACAAAACTAGTTTCATCGAATTCTGAGACCGTTTGAAAAATGGCCAATTTCCAGTCGATTAAAATCAACTGAAACCGGTCAAACGCGTTTTCCTTTGCCACGCTCACATATTGATTCGAAAAATTATGAAATTTGAAACCTAGCAATAACTTGACACTGCGGATCCAACAAAAGTGGTTTCGTCGAAATCCGAGGTCATTTGCAAAATGTCCATTTTTAAGGGCCTGAATTCCATAGCGACTATTCAGAATTTTCAACTGGACATATCTTTTGATTCCCGTTATCAAATTTCGATTCGTCGGATTCGTTAGAAAGATATTCACTAAAAGATTTAAATATTTTTAGTTTCACTAAATTCCGGATTGTTTTGCACCCGGTACAGCCCGACAAAGTTTGAATTCAATTTTTGAAACTGCCACGCCATTTCAGGCCTTGTTTATAATTATAATTAATTATATTCGTTTTCAATTGTCGATTCAAACTCAGTTTTCATCGCCTTTATTTAAAATATTTATTTTAAATATTTAAAATTCATTATTTTAGCCAATTTAAAAATTGGTTCAGATTTTCTGGGTCGTTACAATCTCCCCCACTTAAAACTTTTCGTCCCCGAAAAGGAATAAAGTCGAAAGTGGTTTGATAAATCTACAATTACACAGCACAACAACCAATCCAATTGTTTTTAACCTTTTAAAAAATATACTAATAAAATTTTATACCCCTTAAAAATCATTCAGACTATATAATTAAAAGTGCACATCTATGAAAAGAAAATAACAATAGAGTAGAGAATTGAATGGTAGTGCAAAGTAGGTTAAATGTACCTTGCACCGGAGTCAATCAGAGATATCTACTCGGCATCTAGGATAAGCTTTCTGAATGCTCTCCTGAGTTTCCCAAGTACAATCTCGCGGATCTCCACTCCATTGCACTTTGACTAAGTGAACCTTCTTGTTCCTCAGCTCTTTGGTTTCTTTGCCGATGATCTTTAGCGGCTCACGCCTCACAGCTAATTCTGGAGTAATTTCAATGTCCTGTTGAGCTGCTTCTTCCACGATCAAGTCTGGATCATGAACGTGCTTTTGAAGTTGAGATATATGAAATACATCATGAACTCCAGGCAACCAGTTAGGCAGTTTGACCCTATAAGCGAGAGTTCCAATCCGTTCCAGAATAGGAAACGGACCAATAAATTTAGGCGCTAACTTTCCAGTTTTACCGAACCGGATAACTCCTCTCATCGGCGATACTTTCAAATATACATAGTCGCCAACTTCAAAGGATATATCTCTTCTTCTTCTATCGGCATTCATTTCAAAGTATATATCCTAGCCCCACTTTCTTCCTCCGCAACTTCTCCTCCTCTCTAAACCCGGCGCCGACTCCCACAACCGAACCCGCACCCCCCCTATCGCAGAAAACCCCACCCCCTGCTATAGAAGAAGCTACGCAAATCCCCTCCTCCGGAGTAAATCAGAAACTGTAAGCTTTATTTTATTTTATTTTTATTTTTTTTATTTTTATTTTTATTTTAGTTTTATTAATTTAAAATTTTGGTTCTTCTGAATAGCAAGGGTAAAATCAGTTCTATACACATAGAAAAATTAGATATTTATAAATATAAGAGGTATGAGTTTTAATCGACAAATGTATGATTTTTAATGAAGACGGAGGTTTGATTTATAATATGAAAAGTGGATATTTTTAAATATGAAAAGACGATATTTTTAAATATGAAAAGACGATATTTTTAAATATGAAAAGAGGATATTTTTAAATATGAAAAGAGGATATTTTTAAATATGAAAAGACGATATTTTTAAATATGAAAAGAGGATATTTTTAAATATGAAAAGACGATATTTTGATATGAGTAGTGAAGTAAAAATATGACTTTTACTTCGGAAAAAAATATAAACTTTATTTGAAAGGCGAAATCTTTATATTTGAAAAGGCGAGATTTTTATGTATTGAACATCGAAGTAAAAATGTGATTTTTATGTATTGAACATCGAAGTAAAAATGTGATTTTTATGTATTGAACATCGAAGTAAAAATGTGATTTTTATGTATTGAACATCGAAGTAAAAATGTGATTTTTATCTATTGAACATCGAAGTAAAAATGTGATTTTTATGTATTGAACATCGAAGTAAAAATGTGATTTTTATGTATTGAACATCGAAGTAAAAATATGATTTTTATATATTGAATAGCGAAGTAAAAATTCGATTTTTATATGTAGTGACTACGGGCGACGAAAGTGATAAGAGGCGAGAACGACGAAGACTTCTACAAAAGAAGAGTCAAGATGTTTGGATAGCTATATGTGAGAACTTCTCACCTTTCAATTTCTTTTCTAGTTATATATATATACTAGGATGCAGACGGTGCTTAGTAGCACCCGACACAATCGTCCACAGACCATGGACTTGTTGGTTTGTTTGGTTACATAAATTAGTTAGATGATTCGATTGATATTGAATTGTTTGGTGAGATGAATGGATTTGATTGATGTGTGAATGGCGTGGGCCTTCACTAGTCCGGGGATAAGGCTAGGCCTTGTCCCGTTTCTAGTATCGTGCCGTTATGCCGCCGAAATTTTCTAAAATATGTTAGAAAAATAAAAATATCATTTTATTGAATGAATGAACCGAATAGAATATTCATAGGTTGAATAAAATGTTTTATCGTTAAAAATATAATTTTTAACGTGAAAGTGAATAAATAAATATTTATAAACAAATCGGCCGATTTGTTTATATACACTGATTTGACTGATATTGATTGGGACGATAAATTTTACACATCGCCCAACTGCACAACTAAAATATGTGTTTGATTGTTTGAAAACCCCACACGGGTGTTGGGATGAAATATGAATCTCACTCATCCTGATTGATTAAATATGTCGATCGATTGATTGACAGGCTGTTATAAGCGTAAGATATCTATATTTGATGCTTATACAGTGTAGTGCACTTTGGTTGATGGTTGATTATCTATCGTTGCTATTATATACATTTGTTGTATGGAATCCATATAATTAACTTTATATGGTTATTGATTGGGCCTCATTCCAATTTGAAAAATAAAGAATATTATAAAATAAAGGTTCATGTGTTGACAGTACTCATCCATTGAGATTGGTCATGTGTTGAACGAAATATTTTGATAATAACAACTATTTTGAAAAAGAATTATTTGAAATAGAATATTTGAAAATAGAAATTTATGAAGCCGTGTTGATTAGTTTGACGCCATTTTGACGTGAACGATATTTATATCGATTTCGAAATGAATTGAATTGAAAACGATTTCGAAATGAATTGAATTGAAAACGATTTCGAAATGAATTGAATTGAAAACGATTTCGAAATGAATTGAATTGAAAACGAATTCAAATTGAATTGAAAGCGAATTGAAAATGAATTCAAATTGAATTAAAATTTGAATTGAATAGAAATGAATTTTAAAACGAATTTATAAAGAAGAATTCAATTTTGATTTGAATTGAAAAGAAAGTTGAAATTGCTTTTGAAACGATTTTAAAACTATTTATATAATTCGTTTTAAATAGAAATCGACGAAGTATATATTATATATATTATATATATAATATAATGGCCTGAATAGAACGCGCCGCGCCGTGGTAGTTCGCGAATTTCGACCATTGACTTCGAACGGACATTACGGGAGATCCGACCGTCGGATTCTCCTGAAACCGGAACCGTTGGGTTCGTATCGAAAAGAGCTTTCTAACGAATATTAGAAATTTGAAATCTAACGGTTGGATTTGGAATTATGTCCAAATCAAATTTGAAAAAGGTCGCTGTAAGTGCAGTTCGATGACCATTGATGGAAATCGACTGTACAGGCCTCGGTAAAATTATTAAAAATAGTAATAATTTGTGTAAAATCATAAGAAATGATTTAGAAAGGATTGGGATGAAAACTCCATAATTGAAAAGATAAAAATAGATTTTTATCGAAATGAACTAGTTTTGAACTAGAATTATAATTCTATTTATTTTTAAATAAATAAATTGAATTTGAAAAGGGTTTTTAAAATAACCAGAATTTCCAATGATTGCATTAGAGTGGATTTGAATCGAAATTGTCTTCGGAATATTTCGATGTTGGAATTCGTGATTATACAGGGGTTGTTATGGAAATTTGAAAGATATATATTTATATCGTTATTTCCAATACGACATTTGTTAGTCGTAGAATTCGATATTGAATATAAGCCGATATATTTTCTATTCAGAGCCTTGTATTGAATATCGAATGTGATTTGGGTTTGTCGTGAATGGTGTCTTCACTAACACTGTTCTTGAACCCAGTTGAGAAAAGATTAAATCTTTTTATTTAGATTTAATGAAGTGTACCAATTAAATAATATTTAATTGGAATTGAATTGATATTGATTTTTGGGTTTATCGTGAACGGTGTTTTTAAATAACACTCGTTCTTTAACCCGATAATTAATGGAATGTGATTTTGGGTTTATCGTGAACCGTGTTTTAAATGACACCGATTCTTTAACCCAGTTAACGATTGAAACTAAGTGGAGTTTTAATGAATCTTTAATTAGATTGAAATGATCGAGAATGGAGTATCACCAGTTTTACTCCAGGCGATAGTTAAATCATTAATTAGATTTAAACGTGAAATGGTAATTGAATTTACCGATAACACCGTGGTGTTAGATATGAAGTATAACCGGTTTTACTTCATGGGTGTAACACCCCACGTCCATTAATGTCACTCACAAAGGGAATGCATTAACTTCCATGGAGGTTTTAAGTGAATATAGAACAGTAAAATTACAACAAGACAGATATAAAATAGTACTTGGAAATTCAAAAACTTTATTTCATTGTAGCAGAAGTCAAAACATGTTTGATTACATCATAACACCATATTCAATGTCAAGTACAATATCTATCTTGATAAAACAAGTACATAATCCCATTACATGAATAGCCATTAAAAAGAAAGATAACAAGCTGGACTTTACTTCAGCAGTCCAAGCTTTCCAGAAGATAAGCGATCCAACTAGACTCCACTAGAACTTGGCCCAACCTGCGGACCTGAAGGGAGAAAAAGGATGGAAAAGAGGGGGTCAGACATAAAGTCTGGTGAATATGATAATTCTACAATACTATTACCAAAATAACTGGACTAAGGCATAAGCTGGAAAACAAGAAAATGTCTATGAAGAGCAGATTAAGGACATAGACAATCGCTAAAGGCAACGTTATAGGCGCTCCTAAATACTAAAGGATAAACACTATACTACACCACACCAGTCACCCTAAAGATTTCATCCCACTTAAGTTCACTTAGAAACTTTCCCAATGGCTTTACGTACCCCTAGATGACTACATAGGTGCCGCCTGCCCCTATCTCCACTAGGTGTACCCTACTTCCCATTATTCGATCGGCTCCCTAACTCGTAGATACCCGTGCTGGCCCCACAGTGGGGTGTATCACTCCCCGAAAGTGGCAACCTGATACAACGGACATGCACGGCTTATACCTACACGATGCAACAATGTCTTACCTACCAGCCCGGGTCCACACACGCATATGAAACCCGTTGGACTTGCGTTGCCACCGCTCCCTGTTTTGGCCTCCTATAGTCAAACCCAGTATGCGTGTCCCGTCCTCGACTTGGGTCGAGCCCACAAAGATACGTTTTGGGATACTGGTTGAAATGGGCCCCCACTATTTACCACAAGCATTCCACCTAAGCTTGTCCCCATTAGAACATCCCACTTAACCCACTTAGTCATGTTCATTTACATGTGTGTTTGGTTAAGTCTAATCGTATTTCAAATGCCTCTAAAGGCAACCACCAGATTCCTCATGCCACCCAAGGCACCTACTTAACCCCCATGTCCCACCTTACATGATTATCTGGTTAAGTATTTCTTAGTTCATTAAGGCCATAACCTCATAAAGACCTCTCACATTAGACTGGCATTTACGGCAGCTGGATTTGCCGGGCGGGTCCGGGCAGTCTTACACCATAAAAGAGTCTAACCTCGTGTCTTTACAACTGTTATGCTTTAGTTTGGGCCTAGGACCTCTCACATTGGGCCGACATTTGTGACTACTGGATTTGCCGGGCGGGTCCGGGCAGGTTTACGTCACAAACGGGTCCAACCTCGTGTCCTAAGCATTGATTATTAATAATAATCCACTTTCCCCCAATTTTAATAATTCCCTACTTGAATTATTAATTACTTCCTATTTTTAACAATGTCCATAATTGACTCAATTATGGACATCCATTCATGGTATGCAAAATCTTACAAAATTGCACCCAATTTATTAATTCCTAATATTACCCCTACCCCACGTTTGAACGTTTATTCGCAAAATATATGTTAGACTCGAATAGCCTAACTCATAGCATAAAAGAGATTATCATAATAACAACATGTATATGTGACCAAATGAATCATAATAAGGGGTGAAACTTGCATATGTCCAACTTGCATAGATTATACATGTCATGGACCTAAAGGTGTCAACTTGTTCAAAATTCACCTAATATGATCTCAATCAATTTTCATAAACTTACATATGAACATGTGTGAATCAACATCATCTAATTTTTTAGCAACATGGTTTTATATGGGTACACCTAACTCAATAGGCAAATTCCCATAATCAAGTTTTATTTAATTATAGTTTCAAGTTTATGGGTACACCTAACCTAATAGGCAAATTCCCATAAACAAGATCCATTTAAATTAAGAAAAAAAACATAACTTTAAGCATGATCCAACAACATGATTTTTCAACATAATATAGCATGATTTATAACATGGCATAGTATGATAGTATAACATAGCTTGACATGATTCTCAACATAACACGACATAGCATAAGAGAATTTACAACATAGCATGACATAGCATATATAATTTACATCATACGACAACATAATAACATAATAAGAGATCCACAATATATAGAATTTACAATTACAAATCACATCACTTTCTTGTGATCCATTCATAACTGAGTCAAATTAGTTTGTAATAGTCTTGTGAGAATCATCATACTCACCAACAAAAGAAAAGAATTAGAGAAAGAGAGATCTTTTGATTTGATTTGTGTAGATTTAGTTGTAGATGATTAGGCTTCCTCTTCTTAATTTGTGACGGCTATGCTGAACTCCATGGCAGCAGCATGACGGTAGCTTCTCTAATTTTACAAGTGATTTAGGTCTAGGGTCTACCCACTTATTTATAGATTTTTAGAATTCATTTAGGCCATTAGATATAACCTAGAAATAACCGCAGCCGTTCAGACAAGATGGGGTTTATCTTGTTGACTCAGCAATGAGTCAGAAGTGACTCAGCAAACACTCAGCATATTAATAAACTTCTATTCATGTCATAAATATATATATATTTTCTACAATGTACATATTAGATACATCCCCCTTTACTTATTATTGTTTTTATATACATATTAGATACATTCCCTCTCTCACACACTTATTAATATTTTTATATTCATATTAGATACATCCCCTCTTCTACACACTTATTATTATTTTAGCAACTTTAGTGTTAATAGAAAATTCGGGGTGTTACATTCTCCCTTCCTTTTAGGATTTCGTCCCCGAAATCTTCAAGTCTGGAAGAATGTATATCCTACCATCCAAACGTCCATCTACTCATCCATCATACACAGGCATCCATTGTCCTTAAAAGACTTCTAATGCTTTATGATCATATGCAAGTGTGTGTACATATCCTTACCTAATGCGAAATCAGGCGGTCTACTGATTCAGTTGACCTCCTTAATGCAAATTATGTAAGTGTCATGAATCCATTATGTATGCAAAAGATCCTAATTGCTTACATACTACTTCTATATGCGTGCACACCCATTCAACCGAATGCAGCATCCATATGATGGTACAACCATTATACATCCATTATACTAAATACATCCATATATATGCAATATGCAATATGAAGTGACTGAGCCGATCTAGTGCCTAAAGTGTGTGTATATATGCATCCACGAGCAACCACTAGCAAACACTTGCATCCATTTTGCATCCATCATACATAACATGTCTCAAACACATGTTTCAACCATAGGATTATCCTAACTAAAGGTCAAAGATACTAAAGAGAGGACATACTAAAGATAAGATAAGATAAGATAAGCGATAAAGGAGAAATTAAAAGACATACCCTCAAAAAGAAAAGGGTACAACGAACGCATCTTCTCTTCTGTCTCCCAAGTTGCGTTGCTCTCATCATCTCCCCATTGCACTTTAACCAGTCTGACCTCTCGATTCCTCAACTTTTTGATCTCCGACCCAAGAATGCATGTAGGAGCTCGTCTAATTGTTGCATCACGCTCCATTTCCACCTCTTTAAGCAAGCTCGGCTCTACCACCTCTGCGGTCTTGTGCAAACACTTCCTCAAATGTGATACATGAAATACGTCGTGTACTCCACTAAGTTTCTCAGGCAACTCCACCCTATATGCCATCTTCCCAATCCTGTCTTTTACAGGAAACGGCCCTACAAACCTTGGTGCTAATTTCCCCACGGACCCAAAGCGAACCACATTCTGTAACGGAGATACTTTGATAAAAACCATGTCCCCAATGTCAAACTCAAGATCTGTCCTCCTCTTATCAGCATACGATTTCTGCCTGTCTTGTGCTGCTTTCATCCTCCTTCGAATCAACTCAATCTTCTCCGAGGTTTCCCTAACCATATCGGGCCCAAGTAGGATTTTATCGGTAGATTCCCACCAACATGTAGGAGAACGGCAAGGCCTTCCATAAAGAGCTTCGAAAGGTGCCATGCCAATACTAGACTGAAAGCTATTATTATATGCGAATTCTACTAATGGAAGGTGCTCTTCCCATGTACCCCCAAAGTCTAGGATACAAAGCCTTAAAAGATCCTCTAGAATGCGATTCACCCTCTCGGTCTGGTCGTCTGTCTGAGGATGATATGCGGTGCTCAAACATAGCTGAGTCCCTACCACCTCTTGTAAACTCTTCCAAAATTCGCTAGTAAAGATGGGGTCACGGTCGCTTACTATACTAGAAGGAATACCGTGCAAACGAACTATCTCCTTAATGTATACAGAAGCCAACCACGGAGCAGTCCTCTTACTTTTCACGGGAATAAAATGGGCGCTTTTAGTAAGTCTATCTACTATAACCCAAATCCCCGTGTTACCTTTCCTTGATCTTGGTAATCCATCCACAAAATCCATTGAGATGCTTTCCCATTTCCATAGTGGAACTTCTAATGGGTGAAGCAACCCACCGGGTTTCTTTTGTTCTGCTTTAACTCGTTGGCACACCAAGCATCTAGCGACGTACTCGGCCACATCCTTTTTCATACCGGCCCAAAAGAAAACCCGCTTCATATCTTTGTACATCTTATCCCCACCGGGATGAATGGTCATTTTTGAGCGATGAGCATCATCAAGAATGGCCTTCCTTAAGTCTTCGTCTTGTGGTACACAAAGTCTATTATCCCTTCGTAACCAACCCTTATCGTCTAGGGTATACCTACGAAGATGGCTTGACGACTCCCCCCCTTTGAGCTTTTCTACTATCTCAACCAACTGTGGGTCGTCTCGCTGTGCCTCACCAACCCGTCCTAGAAGTGTAGGTCTAACCTCCAAGGATGCTAACAGACCGGGTACTAAGTCAACGGAGGGTCTAAAGTCAAACATAGAGATGAATTCTAAGCTTTGTTGTTCAACAAACAACGGACTCAAGGACAACCTTTTCCTACTTAAGGCGTCTGCCACCACGTTACCCTTGCCCGGGGTATATGCTATTTCAAAATCGTAGGAGGCTAAGAATTCCATCCACCGTTGCTGCCTTAAATTCAAATCCTTCTGAGAGAATAAGTATTTTAATGATTTGTGGTCAGTGAACAGTTCGAATTTCTCACCAAGAAGATAGTGACGCCAAGACTTAAGCGCGAAAACAATTGCGGCTAGCTCTAAGTCATGCGTGGGGTAATTCTTTTCATGAACCCTCAACTGCCTTCCACCATAGGCTATTACTCTTCCCTCTTGCATGAGGACCGCGCCAAGTCCCGTCCCACAAGCATCAGTATAGATGGTAAACGGTTTATTCCCGTCTGGTAGCACTAAGACTGGGGCTGAAGTTAAGGCTCTCTTTAAACGTTGGAACGCATCATCGCAATCTTTGTCCCACGTAAAAACCAGGTTCTTCTTCATTAACCGTGTTAATGGAGCTGATATTTTTGCGAAGTCTTTGATAAACTTCCTATAATAGCCAGCCAACCCCAAGAAACTTCTTACTTCGGTTGCATTTTTAGGGACCTTCCAATCTTGGATGGCCACCACCTTTGCGGGATTCACTGCTATCCCTTCTTTGGAAACCACGTGCCCTAAGAACCGTACTTCCTTCCTCCAGAAGTGACACTTAGAAAATTTTGCCTTAAGGTTATGCGCTCGAAGGGTTTCCAACACTTCCCTAAGATGTAGGGAGTGCTCTTCTTTATTCTTAGAAAAGACTAAGATGTCATCCACAAAGACTACCACGAATTTGTTAAGGTATTCCCTAAACACCCTACTCATCAAATCAACAAAATATGCAGGGGCGTTTGTCAAACCAAAGGGCATCACTAGCCATTCATAGAATCCGTCAGGAGTCCTAAAAGCAGTCTTATCTATACTATCCTCAGCCACTCTCAGTTGATGAAAGCCAGTGGCTAAGTCCAACTGCGAAAACACTGAGGCGCCAACTAACTGATCAAAGAGATCGTCAATCCTCGGCAGTGGGTGTCGGTTCTTTTTAGTAAGCTTGTTTAGTTCTCTATAGTCCATACAAAGTCTAAGAGACCCATCCGCCTTTGTGGCAAAAACTACTGGAGCACCCCACTCCGATATACTACGTCTTATGAACCCCTTCTCAAGCAACTCATTTACTTGCTTATTGAGTTCCCTCCTTTCACGAGGAGCCATGTGGCGCACTGGCAAAGATACGGGTTTAGCATTATCCACAAGATAAATTCGAAAGTCTATCTCCCGCTTTGGAGGTAAGCCCTTCACCTCCTCAAACACATCCGGATATTCCCGGACCACTTCTACCGATCGCAGGTTCTCTACAGACGCGTCAAGCGATTCAAGATAACTTAGCATAGCGGAATTTATGGGATTATAAAAGATGTCGAGAGCATTACCAAGGCGAGTCACAAGCCTAACTACTCTCCTTTCACAATCAAGAATGGCCCTATTTCTAGACAACCAATCCATTCCTAAAATTAGCCCATAGCCCGTGAAGCCCAATACATAAGCATCACATCTAAATTCAACGCTAAGTATAGAGATTTTCAAATCCAAACATATCATGGTCAAATGAGCCGAACCCCCAATTGGATTTGAAACGACCAAGGGATCCTCTACTAAACTGGTGTTCAAGTGCAGTGATTCAACTAATGATGCAGAGATAAACGAATGAGATGCGCCAGAATCGAATAAGGTACGGACAGGATGATCAAACAGAAAAACTAAGCTTTCAACAGAAATTGTTCTACCTCTTTCTTGCAGCGGTGGGGCCACAATAGCCTGAACTTGCCCCCTTGCCTGCCCTGGTGCCATAAGAGCCTGCACCTGTCCTCCCGAGGTAGACCCTGCCCTCTGCCCCTTCTTTGGACAGTCCTTCACTAAATGTCCCGCATCTCCACAATGAAAACAACCAGTCTTCTTTTTCTTTCTACAATCTTTGCTGAGATGGCCAGGCGTCCCACAATTGAAGCATTTCTTCTTCCCTTTGCCATTATTGTTTTTACCACCCTTCTTATTTTGCTGTTGGGGTTTCTTCTGATCCCCTTTCTTTTCAACTGCCTTATCCTCATGCATAAGTGCCATTTCTACTAGCTTTTCAAAGGTGGCTCCCATAGGGATGTGGGTCATAGCCAACCCTTGCAACGGTTCATTCAAGCCTCTAACGAACCTCAAAGCTTTCTTCTCTGGCGTGTTCACCAACTCCAAGCCAAACCTTGCTAACTGATTAAATTTATTGACATATTCCTTTACTGATGAGCTCCCTTGCTTTAGTGCCAGGAATTTTTCCATATTTAAGTTCTCCTCTGCCCTTGAAAGAAACTTTGCCTCAAACCTTCATCTGAAATCCGCCCATGAATCAACTGGACGTTCCCCGTTAGTGACCTCCCACCAAAACGAGGCCTCTCCCTTCATTAACCAAGCAGCTAAACGGACTTTCCTCCCATCTTCCACTTCAAAGATATCCAACAATTCCTCAGTCTCCTTAAGCCAATCTCTGGCCTCCACAAACGTCTCAGTCCCTTGAAAAGTTTTTCCTCCCATAGCCTTGAATTCCTTGCACGTCTTTGCAAAAGTGTCAACACGAGGAGGAGGAGGAGGAGGAATGGGTGCAACTAGGGGTGGAGGAGTATCCGCTGGGCCTGCAGTGGTGGCCCTAGCCTCCAAGTATCTCCTAAACCACCCTGGAATCGTCACACCTTCTGGGAGATTAAGATCTTCAGCCATGCTGAAACGAAAAAGGAAAGATTCAAAATGGAGAATTCGAAAGATAAAGATAAGGATGTGGCTATTTGGGATTATGTTTTTCATAAAAACTCTCTTTAAATAACATGTTTTTTTTTTTTTTTTGAAAGCACTTCTTCCAAAAATACTTTAGAAAAAAAAATATTTTTCTAAAAAAAAAAATTTATCTGTTCTGGTAACCTTATGCTCTGATACCACGTGTAACACCCCACGTCCATTAATGTCACTCACAAAGGGAATGCATTAACTTCCATGGAGGTTTTAAGTGAATATAGAACAGTAAAATTACAACAAGACAGATATAAAATAGTACTTGGAAATTCAAAAACTTTATTTCATTGTAGCAGAAGTCAAAACATGTTTGATTACATCATAACACCATATTCAATGTCAAGTACAATATCTATCTTGATAAAACAAGTACATAATCCCATTACATGAATAGCCATTAAAAAGAAAGATAACAAGCTGGACTTTACTTCAGCAGTCCAAGCTTTCCAGAAGATAAGCGATCCAACTAGACTCCACTAGAACTTGGCCCAACCTGCGGACCTGAAGGGAGAAAAAGGATGGAAAAGAGGGGGTCAGACATAAAGTCTGGTGAATATGATAATTCTACAATACTATTACCAAAATAACTGGACTAAGGCATAAGCTGGAAAACAAGAAAATGTCTATGAAGAGCAGATTAAGGACATAGACAATCGCTAAAGGCAACGTTATAGGCACTCCTAAATACTAAAGGATAAACACTATACTGCACCACACCAGTCACCCTAAAGATTTCATCCCACTTAACTTCACTTAGAAACTTTCCCAATGGCTTTACGTACCCCTAGCTGACTACATAGGTGCCGCCTGCCCCTATCTCCACTAGGTGTACCCTACTTCCCATTATTCGATCGGCTCCCTAACTCGTAGATACCCGTGCTGGCCCCACAGTGGGGTGTATCACTCCCCTAAAGTGGCAACCTGATACAACGGACATGCACGGCTTATACCTACACGATGCAACAACGTCTTACCTACCAGCCCGGGTCCACACACGCATATGAAACCCGTTGGACTTGCGTTGCCACCGCTCCCTGTTTTGGCCTCTTATAGTCAAACCCAGTATGCGTGTCCCGTCCTCGACTTGGGTCGAGCCCACAAAGATACGTTTTGGGATACTGGTTGAAATGGGCCCCCACTATTTACCACAAGCATTCCACCTAAGCTTGTCCCCATTAGCCCATCCCACTTAACCCACTTAGTCATGTTCATTTACATGTGTGTTTGGTTAAGTCTACTCGTATTTCAAATGCCTCTAAAGGCAACCACCAGATTCCTCATGCCACCCAAGGCACCTACTTAACCCCCATGTCCCACCTTACATGATTATCTGGTTAAGTATTTCTTAGTTCATTAAGGCCATAACCTCATAAAGACCTCTCACATTAGACTGGCATTTATGGCAGCTGGATTTGCCGGGCGGGTCCGGGCAGTCTTACACCATAAAAGAGTCTAACCTCGTGTCTTTACAACTGTTATGCTTTAGTTTGGGCCTAGGACCTCTCACATTGGGCCGACATTTGTGACTACTGGATTTGCCGGGCGGGTCCGGGCAGGTTTACGTCACAAACGGGTCCAACCTCGTGTCCTAAGCATTGATTATTAATAATAATCCACTTTCCCCCAATTTTAATAATTCCCTACTTGAATTATTAATTACTTCCTATTTTTAACAATGTCCATAATTGACTCAATTATGGACATCCATTCATGGTATGCAAAATCTTACAAAATTGCACCCAATTTATTAATTCCTAATATTACCCCTACCCCACGTTTGAACGTTTATTCGCAAAATATATGTTAGACTCGAATAGCCTAACTCATAGCATAAAAGAGATTATCATAATAACAACATGTATATGTGACCAAATGAATCATAATAAGGGGTGAAACTTGCATATGTCCAACTTGCATAGATTGTACATGTCATGGACCTAAAGGTGTCAACTTGTTCAAAATTCACCTAATATGATCTCAATCAATTTTCATAAACTTACATATGAACATGTGTTAATCAACATCATCTAATTTTTTAACAACATGGTTTTATATGGGTACACCTAACTCAATAGGCAAATTCCCATAATCAAGTTTTATTTAATTATAGTTTCAAGTTTATGGGTACACCTAACCTAATAGGCAAATTCCCATAAACAAGATCCATTTAAATTAAGAAAAAAAAACATAACTTTAAGCATGATCCAACAACATGATTTTTCAACATAATATAGCATGATTTATAACATGGCATAGTATGATAGTATAACATAGCTTGACATGATTCTCAACATAGCACGACATAGCATAAGAGAATTTACAACATAGCATGACATAGCATATATAATTTACATCATACGACAGCATAATAACATAATAAGAGATCCACAATATATAGAATTTACAATTACAAATCACATCACTTTCTTGTGATCCATTCATAACTGAGTCAAATTAGTTTGTAATAGTCTTGTGAGAATCATCATACTCACCAACAAAAGAAAATAATTAGAGAAAGAGAGATCTTTTGATTTGATTTGTGTAGATTTAGTTGTAGATGATTAGGCTTCCTCTTCTTAATTTGTGACGGCTATGCTGAACTCCATGGCAGCAGCATGACAGTAGCTTCTCTAATTTTACAAGTGATTTAGGTCTAGGGTCTACCCACTTATTTATAGATTTTTAGAATTCATTTATGCCATTAGATTTAACCTACAAATAACCGCAGCCGTTCAGACAAGATGGGGTTTATCTTGTTGACTCAGCAATGAGTCAGAAGTGACTCAGCAAACACTCAGCATATTAATAAACTTCTATTCATGTCATAAATATATATATATTTTCTACAATGTACATATTAGATACATCCCCCTTTACTTATTATTGTTTTTATATACATATTAGATACATTCCCTCTCTCACACACTTATTAATATTTTTATATTCATATTAGATACATCCCCTCTTCTACACACTTATTATTATTTTAGCAACTTTAGTGTTAATAGAAAATTCGGGGTGTTACAATGGGGTGAATAGGTTGGGATTGGGAAATTAAAACAAATGATTACTTCGGTAAGGTTCGCTAATCCCGACTAGTTTGAATTAATATTCAAAAATAGATTAAAGAATAAATTCAAGAAATTTATCTTGGATAAAATTAATGGGAACCTTTCCATATGAATGTGAAATCAGAAACTTACTGTCGGTTAGCTAAGCAGAATGGTTTTCTGGATATTGATCTGATGTTGGTTTCGGCCTTCGGGGTTAATATTTGGGGAATTATTCTCTTGATTAATTTTACGGTTAGTGACTAATGAATTGGAATGAGGCGTATGTTGTGTTTGTGTAACACTTATTTAAAATATACGCGAGTTATTCGGAAAGACCGGGTTTATCCCATTCTGAATAACTGATACGACGATAAGTCAAAGATGAAGACGATGGTCGAAGACCGGAGGTCTTCACGTCTTTTGGGTGCTTACTGATGATCTTGATTGGGCTGTACACCCAAGAAGATGGAAACAGTTGGTAATCGTCCAGACGTACTTGGAGATCGATGGATATGCGAGGTACTAGGTGCCTCCGGTTTCGTTCAGACCCAGAACGGACTTGTAAATGGACTGTGTGTCTGACATTGGATTTTAGTCCGTGTGATTGATCTTTATTAAATATATATCTGTTTGGCGGCGGAGAATTTATTCTCTTGCTTAACGCCCTTCTCTGAGACGTACGAGCTCAGGGGTTATATATTGATGGATATCAAACGCATGGAGTGAATTGCCTGTGTGGCATGCCTAAGTGGCAATTGATCGAGGCTTCTGTTGAAAAGCAAAGTCTTGTGGTGATGATCAAAGCAAGGCCTTTGTGGCGTAGCTTTGTGTAACGTTTACTTCGCGTGTTTCACACCCGGTATGAACCAAAAACGGGAGAGGACGTCAGGGAGGGCATGCGTTTCTTTCTAGCTAAAAAGTGGCGTCAGTGGTTTTACACGCCCTGACAAGTTTGACTTATGTGGTTGTTGCTGTTGCGAGGCGCCTCGGTTTGATCGGACGATCCGGGTCCGATGGAGTCATTTAGTTGGCTCACCTACGCCCCATAGGGCGGGGAAACGCATGTTCAGGCATTTTAATCCACATCGGTGGACCGACCCTGAGGATCCAAGGGTCACTCGAGCTCTGATCCTGAGGGGCGGGCTAGAGCGTCTTGAATCGTTTGATGACTATCTTTTGCCTCGGTTCATAGATGGAAATCCAATATCCAAATACGTGACATTTGCGGTTTTATTTGTAAACCTATATATGGTGACATAGTGGCATGGGACGCTCATGTCGCCTATGATTGATACTTATGATTTGAAGTTGTTTTATACACTATGCACTTATAATAGTATCAAGTGATTTGTTTTAAACGTATCAAGCATTCTTTGGCTGTTATAAGGGAAAACCCTATCCCCCGGCTTGCGTTGCATTGTGTGATAGGACCTGGGTCTTATAACAGCTTCATTTTTCTTTATTTAGCATTGCGCTGTTGGTTTTATGCACTGGTATTCTTGGGAGGAAACCCGTTCCGTGTTATACGGCGTGGTCCCTTGATTTACCTAGCTTTTAAAATAAAGATTAACTATTTTAGTTCTCACACCAGTCCCATGACTGACCTGGAGTTTATTGTTTTGACCTAAACTCTGGGTGCCCCTATTTTGACACGGGCAGCTAGTAGTTTTTGGTTTTGCAGATTTATATTCACAGGATCCTGGTTTACAGCTGGAACGATATCCGGAAAGCTTTGTATCCGTATATCTCCTCCTAGTTGTGTATTGTATTATTTTCCGCTACTATGTATTTTAATGTAATTTAAATCTCTGATATTTCTGTGTAATATTCATTTATACTCTGTATATTCTCGTAATCTGATGCATTGTTGTAATATACAGTGAAACGTTCTTTGGTATGCGTTCTATTTTGTCATGTTCTCAAACGATAGGGCATTTCGAACGGTCTGGGTCGGTTTAGCGACTGGTTCGGACCGAGCGAAATTCTTTCTCGTCACAGTCTTTAATCATCTTTTGAATTTCGATTCAACTAGTCGGGATTAACGAACCTTACCGAAGTAGTCATTTGTTTTAATTTCCCAATCCCAACCTATTCATCCCATGAAGTAAAACTGGTCTTACTTCATATCTAACACCACGGTGTTATCGGTAAATTTAATTACCATTTCACGTTCAAATCTAATTAAAGATTTAACTATCGCCTGGAGCAAAACTGGTGATACTCCATTCTCGATCTTTTCAATCTAATTAAAGATTCATTAAAACTCCACTTAGTTTTAATCGCTAACTGGGTTAAAGAATCGGTGTCATTTAAAACACGGTTCACGATAAACCCAAAATCACATTCCATTAATTATCGGGTTAAAGAACGAGTGTTATTTAAAACACTGTCCACGATAAACCCAAAAATCAATATCAATTCAATTCCAATTAAATATTATTTAATTGGTACGCTTCATTAAATCTAAATAAAAAGATTTAATCTTTTCTCAACTGGGTTCAAGAACAGTGTTAATGAAGACACCATTCATGACAAACCCAAATCACATTTGATATTAAACACAAGGCTCTGAATAGAAAATATATCGGCTTATATTCAATATCAAATTCTACGACCAACAAATATCGTATTGGAAATAACGATATATATATATCTTTCAAATTTCCATAACAATATCTATATAATCACGAAATCCAACATCGAAATATTTCGAAGACAATTTCGATTAAAATCCATTCCAATGCAATCATTGGAAATTCTGGTTATTTTCAAAACCATTTCAAATTTAATTTATTTATTTAAAAATAAATAGAATTATAATTCTAGTTCAAAACTAGTTCATCTTGATAAAAATCTATTTTTATCTTTTCAAATATGTAGTTTTTCATCCCAATTCTTCACAAATCATTTCTTATGATTTTACATAAATTATTACTATTTTTAATAATTTTATCAAGGCCCGTACAGTCGATTTCCATCAACGGCCATCGAACTGCACTTACAGCGACCTTTTCAAATTTGATTTGGACATAATTCCAAATCCAACCGTTAGATTTCTAATTTCTTATATTAGTTAGAAAGCTCTTTTCGATACGAACCCAACGGTTCCGGTTTCAGGAGAATCCGACGGTCGGATCTCCCGTAATATCCGTTCCAAGTCAATGGTCGAAATTCGCGAACTGCCGCGGAGCGGCGCGTTCTATTCAGGCCATTATATTATATATATAATATATACTTCGTCGATTACTATTTAAAACGAATTTTATAAATAGTTTTGAATTCGTTTCAAAAACAATTTCAACTTCCATCTCAACTCAAATCAAAATTGAATCTTTCCTTATAAATTTGTTTTAAAATTCATTTCTATTCAATTCAAGTTTCAATTCAATTTGAATTCATTGCAATTCGTTTTAAATTCATTTCATTTCGAAATCGTTTTCAATTCATTTCATTTCGAAATAGTTTTCAATTCATTTGATTTCGAAATCGTTTTCAATTCATTTCATTTCGAAATCGTTTTCAGTTCGGTTCATTTCGAAATCGTTTTCAATTCAATTCATTTTGAAATAGTTTTCAATTCATTTCATTTCGAAATCGTTTTCAATTCAATTTATTTCAAAATCGTTTTCAATTCAATTCATTTCGAAATCGTTTTCAATTCATTTCGAAATTTCAATTCTTTTCAAAATATCAGATTTTGAAATCACTTTCGATATTCATTATAAAATGAATAAAATCGATATAAATATCATTCACGTCAAAATGGCGTCAATATAATCAATACGGCTTCATATATTCCTATTTTCTAATATTCTATTTCTAATATTTCTTTTTCAAATATTCTATTTCAAATATTTCTTTTTCAAATATTTCTATTTTAAAACTGGAATGAGGCCCAATCCATTACCATATAATGTTAATTATATGGATTTCTACAACACATGTATATATCAACAACGATGAATAATCAACCATCATCCAAAGTGCATTCTACACTATATAAGCATCAAATATAAATATTCAACGCTTATAACAGCCTGTCAATCAATCAATCGACATACAACTAAACAATCGGGATTAATGTACGTCAAATATCATCCCAATACCCGTGTGGGGTTTCAAGAAATCAAACACAGATTTTTATTTGTGCAGTTGGGCGATGTGTAAAATTTATCGTCCCAATCAATGTCCTTCAAATAGGTGTACATAAACAAACCGTCCGGTTTGTAAATGAATATTTATTTATTCACATTCACGTTAAAATTTATATTTTTAACGATCAAATTATTTTATTCAAACTATGAATTTTCTATTCGGTTCATTTATTAAATAAAATGTTATCTTTGTTTTTCTAACTTATTTTTAGAAAATTTCGGCGGCATAACGGCACGATACTAGAAACGGGACGAGGCCTAGCCTTATCCCCGGTCTAGTGAAGGCCCACGCCATTCACACATCAATCAAATCAATTCATTTCACCAAACAATTCAACTCAAACCAAATAATCTAACCAACTACACAACCAAACAATTAAACAAACAAGCCATCCATGGTCTGTGGATGACGGGTGTCGGGTGCTACTAAACACCGTCTACATCCTAGTATACATATATAACTAGAAAAAAAGAAATTGAAAGGTGAGGAGTTCTCACCGATAGCTATCCTAACTCCACGGCACTTCTAATGCAGGAAATCTTCACTGTTCTCGTCTCTTATCACTTTCTTCGCCCGTAGCCACTACATATATAAAAATCGAATTTTTACTTCGCTATTCAATATATAAAAATCAAAATTTTCCTTCGATCTTCAATATATAAAAATCATATTTTTACTTCGATGTTCAATATATAAAAATCATATTTTTACTTCGATGTTCAATATATAAAAATCATATTTTTACTTCGATGTTCAATATATAAAAATCATATTTTTACTTCGATGTTCAATATATAAAAATCATATTTTTTACTTCGATGTTCAATATATAAAAATCATATTTTTACTTCGATGTTCAATATATAAAAATCATATTTTTACTTCGATGTTCAATATATAAAAATCATATTTTTACTTCGATGTTCAGTATATAAAAATCATATTTTTACTTCGATGTTCAATATATAAAAATCATATTTTTAAATCACCAAAATTTTAACCTTAAATAAATAAACATCCTAACCCTAAATTTTGTAAAAATATAAACTTTAAACAAAATCATAACTTTGTCCTAATATTTAAATTAAATTAAACTGAAATTAAGTAAGGATAAAAATAAATAAAACTCACATTTGGAATATGGAAAGGGGCGTTGCTTTCAGGTGGAAGGCGGCTCTGGTGGTCGGCGTCAGGTGCGGGGGTTTTGGCTTGCGGGTGGAAGATGGGTTGTCGGGCTCAATTCGGCTGAGAGGGGAGGGGTCGCGCCATAATCGAGGGGAAGGGGGAGAGGGAGCGTCGATGGGGGAGGAGGTCGCGCCATCGATCTTGGGGCGTGAGGCGCCAGCGAGGCGGAGACGTCGCGGGGTAGGAGGGTTCCATCGCGCCTCTTTTTTTTTCCTGAACTAGTTCGTGAAATGAAAAGGAGGGAGGGGGTTAAGTGGGAAAAGGAATATATATATATATAATTAATTATTATTATTATTATTTCAAAAAGTTGACTTTTACATACGACCTCTAAACGAGGCCCACCGCCTATCGTCCATAGCGTTTTACCCCCATTCCGAACACAATGGCCTATGTATCGAAGGCTGATTCGCTCGTTTCGATCAGTTTTCGTTGAATTTACATTTAAATCATTATATTGAATTTCAAACGTACATTTCAAATTACTGGGGTCACATACTAACTCTAAAAATTCTCGAAAAATATTTTCTAGCTTCGTATTGACGATACTGTCCTAACAAAACTAGTTTCATCGAATTCTGAGACCGTTAGAAAAATTGCCATTTTCCAGTCGATTAAAATCAACTGAAACTGGTCAAACGCGTTTTCCTTTGCCACGCACACTTATTGATTCGAAAAATTATGAAATTTGGAATCTAGCAATAATTTGACATCACGGATCCAACAAAAGTGGTTTCGTCGAAATCCGAGGTCGTTTGCAAAATTCCCATTTTTAAGGGCCTGAATTCCATAGCGACTATTCAGAATTTTCAACTGGACATATCTTTTGATTCCCGCTATGAAATCTCGATTTGTCGGATTCGTTGGAAAGATATTCTCAATTAGATCCTATTGTTTTTGGTTTCACTAAAATCCGGATTGTTTTGCACCCGGTACATTCAATTGAAGTTTGAAATCGAATTATCGAACTACCGCGCCATTTTTAATTCCTTTTATAAATATAAATAAATATTTATATTCTAACGACGAACTATATAATATATACGTTCGAATTCCATTCAAAATAAATTTCTCGTCGATTTTATTTAAAATAATTCATTTTAAATAATCAAAATTCGCTAAAATTGGCAAAATAAATTTTTTAAATTGGCCCAGATTTTCGGGTTATTACGTTGGAGCAGGAGGCTTCAGGATCATATAGCTATAGTTATTTCCGCTGTGTTGTAAGTGCTGTACTTTGTTAACGATATGTATATTCCATTACCAATTTTGTATTTCAAAGTTATGTTATGAAATATATTTATTCGTTCCGCTGTGAGATTCGTGTTACTCTGATATTTTGTTCTTCTTCTTCTTCTATTCTAAGTTTCTATCTTATCTTTCCTCACCCTCTAATTTCTTTCACTAATTACCAGGATTTTTCGATGTTTTGGTTATCCACATCAAGTTTATGTCGATAACCAAAGTCGCTCAAAATCCGGGTCATTACAGTTGGTATCAGAGCTTAAGGTTAAGTTTTACCTTGGCTCTATGGCGTGATTCAGTAGAGATAGGGTTAGTAATACCCTAGATTGAGTTGAGTGTATATGTGCGAGTGAACGTATTTGTTATTTGATATAAAAATAATTTTATATTGTGGAGATTCATTGGTTGAGTTGTTTATGGATTCTGGTCGATTAGTTTGATCCACTGTATCGGTAGGAGTTTATAAACACTCGAATACGATGGGTCTTCACGATATGTTTTGAGAAGAGGGTAAATTAAAATAAGTTTACCCAAGATATATCTTGATATAGAGAAGATATACATATATCAAAATTATAATATATTGGATATATTGGTTGATATTATAATTGAGTTAGATTATAAATTAAATGGTTATGTAAATAACCAATCAGAATTCATATAAGTGAAATACGTGAAATCAGATGAGTCAAATCTGAAATTTAAACCAGAAATTGAATTAAAATTCTGGAAAATTGGATAAGTGTTAATAAATGGATTTGGATTAAAAATAAGGAAAATTTAAGATCCTGGGAGATTTTAAATTGTTTTACAAGCAGTGTGAATTATATTTTGAAACGACTTTCAAAGTGGAAATGTTTAGAAATGGTTTTATAGTATTGAACTCACTTCGATCGCTGGAAAATAGGTTTTGATGATGACAGATGCATCATCAGTATTCATTTTCGAGTTGTAAGTGACGAATTACTACCAGAGATATTGTTTTGAATTTGTTTTGGGAAAGACAAGTTGTGTTGAATTTCAAAATGGGATTTAAAATATAGAATTTGAATTTTTAAATAGATTTGAAATATTTACTTGTTTTAAAAGAAATAAAACGAGAAGTTCCTTTATAAACGAAGTTTATAAATAGTTCTTTTATAAACGAAGTTTATAAATGAAGCGAAAAGAATTTTCATTGGATAATTCAGAAATAAAAATACAAGTGTGAAATTGAATGGGAAATCTATTTTCCAAAGGTAGAAATATCTATTTCAAAAGGAATTGAAATTGAGACTTATTTAAAGAATGAATAAAGAAAATTCAAAAGGGATTTGAATATAGAAAATTCAAAGGGGATTTGAATATAGAAATTCAAATGAGATTTGAATAAAGAAGACTTAAATAATGGAAAATTGAATATAGAAATTCAGATGAGATTTGAATGAAGAAGACTTAAATAATGGAAAATTGAATAGATATTCAAATAGAGTTTGAATATAGAAATTCAAATGGAATTCAGATATAGAATTTGAATATAGAAATTCAAATGGAATTCAAATATAGAATTTGAATATAGAAATTCAAATGGAATTTGAATATAAAATTCAAATGGAATTTAAACTATAGAATTTGAATATATAAAATTTGAATAGAAATTAAATAGAATTAACTAAGTCGAAGAGGAATTAGTTAATCAAGTTTTGAATTTGAAGTTGAGCTTTGAAAGGTGAATTGGATTTGTAATGGATATTCGAAATCGAATATAGAACTTAAATTTGAAATTTGATTCAAATTAGTCAATAAGCAAGTTAAAATATATTTGAACATGTCACGTTCAAATATAAAAGTGAAATAGACTAAAGAGTTAATTAACAAATTTATTAAAGAATTGAGTTAAAACGATCAGGTATAGTTAAAATAGATTGGGTAGGTATAAATATACATGAGATAGGTATGGAAAAAGGTATGAAATCAACGTATCGATATATATAGAAGTCGATAAGGAAGCGAACTTAAAAAAAATATAATAGTAAAATCAAAAAGGAAGACTAAGAATAAAATCTAGTAAGAATAGAAAGAGGAAGCGTATATGTGTTTATAAGTGAATAAGTAGTTGTATGGTATTGATTATTCGAGTAAGTAGTCATATCTGTTTTGACGTTATAAATGTTATTCAGTCAAGGTCTGAGAGGTAGTTATACCCCAACTTGATTGATTTCATTATTAACACATAAATAGTAAGATTCCAGGCTCGAAGATCAATGTTGAATAAGAGTTATTTGAATATAGTATTTGGGTTGTCGTAACGATGTTTTACACAACATCCGTTTTAACCCAAATAAGTGTAAGCTTGGAAATATAATAAAGGATATTTCCTAAGTATAGAAATAAACGAGATCGGAAAAGAGATAAGTAATTGGAATATTTTCCAATTATAAATAGCATATATTTTCTAAAGTTTAGAAAATAAAGGAAGGCGATATTCAGAAATGTTTTCCAAATAACATAAAAGGCCAATATGGTTATTGAAAATATTTGGTTAACAAATATTGATAAAGAAATAGAGAAGTGATTTAACTAATGGAATATTAATTAAGGGCTCAGTGACATGTTCAAAAAGGAAAATTTGATTTTTAAAAAGAGTAAACTGTTTGAAAACTCCCAAGGAAAGACTGTTTGAATTAAAAACAAATTTAACAGAAATTTGTGAAAGCAAATTTGAATTAAAGTAAAGCCAGTAAAGTGGTAACTGAGATTGAATTAGAATGATATCAAGACAAAATTGGATTGTGAGATTCAAATTTGAAGTGTAATGTGATAATCAAGTTAAGAGTTGGGAATCGAGAAGAAACTCGAGTTTGAAATGAAATTCGACTTAGGTATAAGCGAATGGTTGAAATCGTGGATAAAAGCAGATTGGAATTTGATTGGGATGACCCATGTATCTACTGAATTGATAACAGGTGGAAAGGATACAATGATATCCCGACAAAAAGGTACAAGTTTATATTTCTATTAGATATAAGATGTATGAGTCGAATTGGCAAGCCGCTTGGCTGTTTGATTTTCTTTTGGGTTGGAGATGGCCCCGAGAGGCGAGTTAGAGTTTGACCTATTGATCAGCACAAAGGAGGTGCTGGCGAAATTTTTCGAAAAGTTAAGGAGTTAGAAAAATTTCAAGATTTTTGAAAATTTTCGTTGATAAGAATTAATTAATATTAAATTGAAATTAAATTGGTTCAGTTGAAACTGAAGTTAAGAAATGAACAAATATGTTCTAACCAGTCGATAGGGTCGTTCTCTACCTTAGCAATTTCGAGGACGAAATTATTTTAAGTGGGGAAGTTGTAATGACCCGCATTGGCAGAGGTATTATAATTAATTTATTTAATTATTGAAATAGTGATAGAGAGAATTTAATGGTCGTGGAATTAAATAATGATGAATATTTAATTAAAATAATAAATTAAATAATATATTTAATTCTAAAATAATCAGAATTGGCTGAAATGACGATATGGTGTGAACTGAATCATCTGTGATGTTTAATTCAGCTTGGAATTTGATTTAATTAACGAATCTATTATATAAATGACAGTGAACGTATAAATTATAATATAATTATAATCGAGCTCGAAATGGCGTGGCAGTTCGCTATTTGGCGATTTGAACTTCCACTGAATGTACATGGTTCGTTTTAAATCGGATTTCTGTGAAACAAGAAACGTGTGGAGCTGGTGGAGTATATCTTTCTAGTGGAAGAGAAAAATCAGGATTTCGTCGTGTAAATTTTGATTTACGTCCAAATCAAATTTTAGAAAAGTCGCTGTGGAATTCCTTCATAATTTATAAAGGAATTAATTATATTTAAAAAAAGGAATTTCAATATAAATCGAATATCGGGTTGACCCAGAAGTGAATATCGAGTTAGAAATTCATATAGGAATATTCTAGAGCTGTATGGTATTTCACTGTGAATATATACGATAATATTAATTTATTAATAATTTATTTAATTATATTTAAATATATTTATATATTTAAATGGGTCATTCAGAGCATTAAAAATATGCTGTGTGAGCATACGAAGTCGGAATTCGACGAAACTAATTTTGTTGGGTCCGCAATGTCAAATAGTTGTTAGATTTCCAGTTTCGTGATTTTTAGAGTCAGTGTGTGGCGCACGGATTTTTAGAGTGGAAAACAGTCAGTATTTCGACAGTTAAAAATACGCTGTGTGAGCAAACGGAGTCGGAATTCGACGAAACCAGATTTGTTGGGACCGTAATGTCGAACTCTAGCAGTATGTCCAGTTTCATGATTTTTGGGTATCACGTGTGATTATAGGAATTTTTAGATGATGAATGGAGAAAATGAATGGACAAGGATCCTCCAACAAGCCATAAAAATCTCCTATATAAACAACTTAACCTCTCTAACCTAATTCCATTCCCTCATAAGTCAAACCAAGTCCCGCCATTCTTATTCTCTCTTCACAGTAAAATGGCGAGCAAAATAAAATCAACGAAATACCAACAAATTCCTATAATTCTCCAAACCATTTTATACGGGTTCAACAACAAGTTCTCTTCACTTTGCTCTCGGTCTTGGAGCGTTCGATGTTGGTTCCGAGTGCTCAACGCCCTCAGCAGAAAACTAGGGTTTGGGAATTTGCGATTTTTAGGCGTCGTTGGTGGAAATGACGGGTTTATTGATGATGGTGGTGGCGGATAGCACGATGTGGGAAAGTTTGGTGGGATTCGGTTCTAATTGATGTCGATGATTTCTCTATAGCGGTGCGATACTGGTTTCGATGCGGGGAAGAAGACCACTTCGAGATGGATGAAACCGGTATGGTGATGGAGTATTTTAGAAGAGGAGTTGAACCGTTATTTTGGTTTGATTATTAAGGGATTGTGGAAGGAGTAAGGGTGAAAGGAAAATCGGCAATGGACATTTCTGAGAATTGGAGCTTGCGTTGAAATCAATTGAAGGGAGAAGGAGGAGTATACGGGCGGGTCTTATTTTCATTGGGCCGAGAATGGATAAGGGGGTGAAGCCTATATATATTAATTTTTCAAGTTTTGTTTTAATTAAATAGTGCACTAACTTATAAATGATGTAACTTCATCATACGATATCAGAATTGGACAAAACTGGATCCGTTAGGATCGTATGGACGGGAGCAACACAATGAGACTGGCCGGGAGTGAATCTGAGCTCATTACAATTTATAGCGAAATAAAGTGTTTGATTCAAATCAAACAACAGTTTATCGTTCTTTAACGATGAACTGCAAATGTGAGTAAAAATCACTAACTCTGAACAGTTTATAATTTCATGTTGTATTTTTAGAACTGTTAAATATTGGCTGATTGACTGTGTGTTGACTGTTTGATTGAACTACTAGTCAGTTAGTTGAATTTCTATATTGATTCTGTTTAACAGAATATATCATATGGAACTGAAAGTGATGTTATCTATATTGTTTAACATCTGTGATGCAGGGAAACAGGTTGGAGGAATCCAACTGGATTCCTCAGCATTTATTTTACTGTGATTCATATATTGTGATATATGATGTGATATATAATATGTTGTTGATTATGTGTGTTTGGACGATCTTTATCGTTGTTATATTGTATGTTAAATACCATAAGAAATACTGGATATGGGAAAGGGGATTTTCAAAGTGTATTTTGAAAATGAATTATTTATATAAAATCGATGGATTTTATATAGAAAAGGAAAAGGATTTTTATAAAAGAAATATTTATAAAATCAAAGGATAAGTTAGAATAAAAGGAAATCATTTGTAAAGTGAAGAACCATTACTAAAAGTAAATCTTTATAAATGAATAGTTAAATAGAAAGTAAAAGAAGTTAATCGATGTTTGGTTAATCGATTAGAGTTAAAGCAAAGGAGATAATCGATATTAGTTTAATCGAAAGAAGTTAATCAATGTTAGGTTAATCGATTAGGGTTAAAGCAAAGGAGTTAATCGATGTTAGTTAAATCGATTAGGGTTAAACCAAAGGAGTTAATCGAATATAGTTTATTCGAATAGAAAGTAAAATGAGTTAATCGAATATAGTTTATTCGAATAGAAAGTAAAATGAGTTAATCGAATATAGTTATTCGAATAGAAAGTAAAATGAGTTAATCGAATATAGTTATTCGAATAGAAAGTAAAATGAGTTAATCGAATATAGTTTATTCAAATAGAAAGTAAAATGAGAGAATCGAATATCGTTTATTCGAAAAGAAAGAAAAAGGAGTTATCGAATATAGTTTATTCGAAAGGAGTTAAGTGAAATGAGTAAATCAATAGCGTTAGTCAAATAGAGTTAATCCAATAGTGTTAGTCCAATAGAGTTAATTGATAAGGGTTAATCGAATAGAGTTAAGTGAAAAAAGTCAATCGAATATAGCTATTCGAAGGAGGGTTAAGTAAGGAAGTTAGTAAAGGGATATAAAGTGAACTTTGTCTATTTCAAAGTTAGAAATGTTGTTCAGTTAAGGTCTGAGAGGTAGTTCTACCCCAACTTGATTGGCTTCGTTTTTAACTAAGGAATAGTTAAGGTTCGGCAGTAAAGGAAATGGTTTGAGTTGCCATCGCGATGGTTTGTCTAAACATCTGTCTAAGTCCAATGAAGAAGCTTTGGAAATGTTTTTTTCAAATAAGAAACCAAAAATGTTTTCTAATAAAGAAAACAAGAAATGGAAATGTTTTCCAATGGTAATAACATATATTTTCTAAATTTAGAAAATAAGAAATGTTGAATATAGGGAAACAGGAGATGAAAAATGAACTAAGGAGATGAATGTTAAATGATGTTTGATCGATATAATTTCCATTTGGAAATAATATCATTGTTTGCACACTTGTTTTTATTTGATAGTTAAATCACAGACTATCGAAGTTTTGACCATTTTAACGTTGTTAATATGGAGAGACCGGTTGGATTATTATCCAAAGAACCACTCTGTATTGGCATAAGCGTTATGAATCATATATGCTGTAATGACCCGGATCCTTATGGGTTAATTTTTGAATATTTAATATTTAATTTAAATATTGGTTTGGTAATATAAGGGAATTTTTATATTTGAGTTATCGATTTAATAATCAATTTCGATTTAATATCGAATATATTAAAATAATAAAATATGAAAATGGATTTAGATGAATTCAAAATTTAATTTGAATTAAATACAGTTCGAATAATTAATGGGAAATTTTATTTGAATTTATAACGATAATAATATTAATTTATTTTCGAAGAAATTTATTTGGTTTGAAATTTAATTTATATCAATTTAAATTAATATCTGTTCCGGATGATCGAACTGGACTTCGATACTTATCCCAGTGGATACAGAATGGTGGTTTAACCCTAGGAAGGACAGTTGTTGGGTTAAGAAAGGGGTTCGCAGTCAAGGAGTATTTTAATTTAAGGACACGAGTTTTAAAATAAAAATATAATATCCTAGTTGTGGACAGAAACAAAACACAAGAGGCAAAATAAATAAACCTCGTTGGCTCCTTTCCTTACCACATAACAAAAGAAACCGTGGCCTTCCTTTTGTCCATGAAATCCCTCTTTATAAATCGCGATATGCTTTTGCTTCTTCGATCCCGTTCAACAGAAAGAAAATGGCCACTTCAGATCAAAGTTAAATCGCGGCCTCTCTCCTTTCTATTCTCCTCAACAAATGAAATCTGCTCCTTTCCTCAATCAAAAATCAAGGCCTTCGCGCTCTATTCAAGGACCAACAGGCGCTCGCGATTTTTGGAGTTGGATTTACCGAGGGTTGCGAGGGTTCAAGCGTTGATTTATGTGGTCTTTGATATGCAAATCGATGGTTTCCAGTAAGAGGGGTGCGACAAGGCTTCTCATGATCGAACTCGAGCTGTCAGTTTAGGGATTCAAGCAGGATGCGACTGTGGTGAAGGTTAACAACTCATACCAGTTTTTAGTGGGATTTTTGATGAACTCGATGACATGGGGATGACCAGAATGCTTGTTCAAAGTCGCTAAAGGTCTTTGCGGTTTCTCGATCTAAGTTTTGGAGTGATCGATGCGTTCTCGGTTTTGGGTATGGTGCAACTTCCTAAAGTCGATTTGAAGTAAGGATAAGGGTTGGCACTTCGTGATTTTCGAAGACGCAATGGTCAAAAGGGAGAGCGAGGTGTAATGACAGAGAGAAGGGTTCAGACGTGAATTCTTTTGGTTTATAAGGGGAAGAAAAAAATGGGAGAAACCTATTAGTAAGGTAATTATATTTTTTTATTTTAAGCTGCTAATTTTATTTTAATTAGAATAAAACTTGTAAACAATTTAAATCCTACATAGGAAATTAGATTTTTAAACACCATCAGAAGCATTGGATTCGTAAGAACATAGGCTATGTTTTCGAGATGGTTTGGAATTTTGCAGAGTCAGCTGAGGATTTAGAAAGTTCAAACTGTGGATATTCGACGAAATAATAAACCCTGGTGAGTAAACCTTACTCACCATTTAATTAGAATTATTTCTAGTTGTTAAAAATAATTGTTATGCTTGTTTGAATGCTTTTTGGTTGATTTAAATATATATTAGTTATTTAGGATATATATATATATATTGGGTTGATGATTGGTTGGATTCCCGCAGTTTCATTAGCGGATGCCCGCAGTTTCATAGCGGATGATTACCCTATACGCCCCACGCTATGATTAGTGGATGACCTTCTATACCGCGATATCCTGCCTCGAAGCAGGATGGGTATTACTATGTTGACTAACGTCTGTGGATGCAGGAAAAACAGGTTGGAGGAATCCAACTGGATTCCTCAAAAATATATTATCTGTTGTTGTTTGTTTGATTTCATATATATTCATATATGATGTGTTAAAAATCAAATGATTGAAAATTGATTGATTTGATTGTTTAAAATATCCCTGGGCTTGAATATTGATCTATAAAAATATCGAAAAGGGTATTTGAGATTTTAAAAAGGAAATTCTATTTTTATAAATAGAATTTGAATTTTAAATAAGACTATAGAAAATATTAACTTGTCTGAAGGTATATAAAACAAGTAATGGAATTTATAAACTTTGTTTATAAATAAAAAGATGGGATTTGAAACGAATTTATAAACTTTGTTTATAAATAAAAAGATGGGATTTGAAACGAATTTATAAACTTTGTTTATAAATGAAAAATGTGGGATTTGAATTGAATTTATAAACTTTGTTTATAAATGGAAAGGTGGTTTTTGAATTGAATTTATAAACTTTGTTTATAAATATATAATGGGGGATTTTGAGTAAAGTTATAAACGTTGAATATAAATAATGCAAAGACAATTCAAATAGACTTTGAATATAGAATTTGCAAAGACAATTCAAATAGACTTTGAATATAGAATTTGCAAAGACAATTCAAATAGACTTTGAATATAGAATTTGCAAAGACAATTCAAATAGACTTTGAATATAGAATTTGCAAAGACAATTCACATAGACTTTGAATATAGAATTTGCAAAGACAATTCAGATAGACTTTGAATATAGAATTTGCAAAGACAATTCAAATAGACTTTGAATATAGAATTTGCAAAGACAATTCAAATAGACTTTGAATATAGAATTTGAAAAGACAATTCAAATAGACTTTGAATATAGAATTTGAATAATAGAAATTCAAATGGAGTTTAACTATAGAATTTGAATATAGAAATTCAAATAGACTTTGAATATAGAATTTGAATAATAGAATTCAAATGGAGTTTAACTATAGAATTTGAATATAGATATTCAAATGGGATTTATAATATAGAATTTGAATATAGAATTCAAATGGGATTTATATTATAGTATTTGAATAATAGAAATTTGGATAAATAGAAGTGGAATGGACTAAAGAGATAATTAACAAATTGAGTTAAAACGATTTGGTATAGTTAAATAGATTGGGCAGGTATAGATACAGGAGACAGGTTTGGAATAAAGTATAGAAGTGAAATAAATAGAATGCCCGACAAAAAGGTACGTATTTAATTTCATATATGAGATTTTATGCGCCGTATCGGCTAGCCTCTTGGCTTTTTCTTTTTCTTTTTGAGATGAGAAGGACCGGGAAAGCTATTTGAAATTTCCCGATGCTCCCGGTACAAAGGAGGTTATGGCGAATTTTTCCGGGAATTTAAGGAGATAGAATATTTTTAAGATAATTTGATAGTTAGAAATTAACATATCAAAATATATAGAAGTCGATAAGAAAACGAACTTAGAAATAGAATAGTATAATCAAAAAGGAAGTATAAGAATAAAACCTCGTAAGGATAAAAGAGAAAGTATATATGTGTTTAAAGGTGAAGAAGTAGTGGTATGGTATTGATTATTCGAGTAAGTAGTCTTGTCTGTTTTGACGTTAAATGTTATTCAGTCAAGGTCTGAGAGGTAATTATACCCCAACTTGGTTGATTTCATGATATACCGATAAGTAGCAAGATTCAGGCTCGAAGATCAATGTGGAATAAGAATTAGTTAAATACTGTATTTGGGTTGTCGTAACGATGTTTTACACAACATCTGTTTTAACCCAAATACGTGCAAAGCTTGGAAATAAATGTTAAATATTTCCTAAGTATAGGAATAAACGAGATGGGAAAAGAGCTAAGTAATTGGAATATTTTCCAATTTTAAATAACATATATTTTCTAACAGTTTAGAAAATAAAGGAAGGCGATATATGGAAATGTTTTCCAAATAACGTAAAAGGCTAATATGGTTATTGAAAATATTTGGTTAACAAATATTGATAAGAAATAGAGAAGAGATTTAATTAATGGAATATTAATTAAAGGTTCGGTGATTGTTGGATGTTTGGATGAACACTTGTTTTATTCGATAGTTAAATCATCGACTATCGAAACACTTGTTTTTATTCGATAGTTAAATCACAGACTATCGAAGTTTTGACCATCGTTGTCAATATGGAGAGACCGGTTGGATTATTATCCGAAGAACCACTCCATATTGGCAGTAGCGTGCGAATCAGATTATATAAAGATAATCGAAGACGGAGTAGAGTGCAAGGACTTTTTCTATTAATAGAAATAGTGCCTTCGGTTCATCCTGTTCCTGGGTGACTTGTATGGATGAATGTCTGACAGAGTATTTCCAGACGATCACGTACATTGGTTTCTTCAACCGTACCAAGAGTGGAAGCGGAGAAGGAAACTTCTTTTAGCTAAAACGTAATGTACTGTTGAGGACGTCAATCGATGATTTGATGGATTTGACGATGTGACATTCGAAGTGAATCTGGTGTGATGATAAAGCGTAGCTTCTAGCCTCATCAACCGGTAAATGACAGAAATCGGGCAAGCAGCATGGCTATGTAGGTCGCACCTATTAGGGTGTATAATCACCTGATCTAGAGTTTCATTTACTTCTAAAAATCTATTGTCGATGCTGTCCCATTCGGGAAACGGTTGCTGATCCCAATCGTTGGTGATATACATTCGATACACTCAAGCGAAATGAGTGGTCGGTCATGTGTGGCTGAGTTGCAAGATGTTCTTGTTGAACTCGGTGTATTCTCCTCTAGAGATATACCAGCGGAAGGTGATTCCATACCTTGTCATAGTTAGAAACCCATTACCCAATACGTGCTTGCGGTTTTGATTGTATATATATGTGGAACGTGAGATGCAAGCGTTTCCACTAGATTGTTATCTACTTGATTTAGACATTATTATAATATCAAAAGAGTTTTGATATAAAGATAAATCAAGTGTTTGGATTCTCATAAGGGAAAAACCCGTTCCGTGTTATACGGCGTGGTCTTATGAGATATCATTTAGTTTTCTGAAACTGTTTTAAACTGTTTACTCATACCAGTCCCATGACTGACCCGGAGTTTACTTTGTTGTTTTCCCTAAACTCTTGGGTGCCTAAATTTGTACGGGCAGTCAAGTAGTCGGGAATTTACAGATATACTGGAAGAGCTTGGAGCAGGGGGCTTCAGGATCATATAGCTATAGTTATTTCTGCTATGTTGTAAGTGATGTACCTTGATATTGATGTATATTCAAGTACAGATGTATATTTCAAGTTATGTTATATATATTATATGTTATTCGTTCCGCTGTGAGATTCGTGTTACTCTGATGTTGTGTTCTTCTTCTTCTTCTATTCTAAGTTTCTATCTTATCTATCCTCACCCTCTAACTTCTTTCTATTAATGGTTCGAATTTCCGTGATATTTGGGGTTGAACTTGTGTTTTTGGTCAGCTCAAATTCTTCCGGATTTTCGGGTCATTACAGTTGGTATCAGAGCTTAGGTTGAGCGAATACCTAGGCTGTGTGGAAATGTGCTCATTAGAGATAGGATCAGTAGTATCCTAGATTGAGATTGAGTGTATATATATACGAGAGAGCGTATTTGTTAATTGATATAAAAACTGTTTTATATTGTGTTGACTAGTCTGTTGAGTGGATTATGAATTTTGGTCGAATCGTGGGATGCCACGATGTCGATAGAAGTTTATAAACACTTGAACAGAAGATTGGACACGATATTGTTTTTGAATAGTTAAGTTGATTGTTAGGATTATAATCGAATTAGATTATAAAAACTGAAATAGTTATATATAACCAATGGAATTTGTATATGAAATCAAATATACAAATGTGATAAATTGAAATTGAATTCCAACCAGAATTCAGAATTTAAAATCCTGGGTGTTTGGAAAATATTTTTTCTAAATGGATTTTGAAAGAAATATAGTACTGAACTCATTCCGTGGCTGGAAAATAATTCTGATGATGGTCGCAACATCACCAGTGTTGATTTTCGAGTTTCTAAGTGACGAATTGCTGCCTTAGAAAAGTTTTGATGGAAATTTGTTTGAAAAGAAAACAAGCTGTTTGAAAATTCAATGTTTTGAATTTGAGATAGATAAATATATGTATATATTTATATTACTTCAAAGGAAATTTGAAATGAGAAATGGGAATATAGATTTCAAATAGAAGTAAAATAAAGGAATTTGAATATATATATATATATAATTCAAATAGAAGTGAAATAGAATTTGAATTCACTGGAATTCAAATGGTTTTGAATAAATAAAATTCAAATAGAAATTGTATAAGAAAAATTGAAATGGAATTTGAATTCAAAGGAATTCAAATGGTTTTGAATAAATAAAATTCAAATAGAAATTGTATAAGAAAAATTGAAATGGAATTTGAATAAGGGATTTGAAATGAGTTTTGAATAAAGGATTTCAAATAGGAATTGAAAATAAGAAATTGAATTAGAATTTGAATCGAAGAAAATTCAAATAGAAATTGAATAGAAGGAAATTCAAATAAGTTGGAATAAAGAAATTCAAATGGAATTTGAATATTGTAAATATATAGAATTTCAAATAGTAGTGAAATAGATCGGGAATATTGTGTTGAAATGGAAAAATGGATTTGATATATATAAAATATATCAGAATGGAGTTGAATTTATTATAAACAAAGGCTAAACGTTTATATTTATAAATATAATTAAAACGAGCTCGCCATAGAGCGGTAGTTCGTAAATTGGCGATTCGAACTTCAATTTAGTATACAGAACTCAATTGAAGTCGGAATTCTGTGAAACAAGAATCGTCGGGACCGGTTGAACAATAGTTTTCTAATGAAAGAGAAAAATCAGGATTTCGTCGTATAGATTTTGAGATAGGTCAAAATCAAATTTCAAAAAGTGCAGCGCCAGAAACCATTTAAAACCACAATGGTTTATATATATATATATATATATATATATATATATATATATATATATAAGTAAAAGGATTTTTAAAGTAAATAAAATCCGAATGGCCATTAGAAAAATATAGACTTGAGTTATAAAATGAATGTGAACTCAAGTGAAGTAGATAAAGTGATTTGGGAAACAATGATCATATTTCTGATTATTGAATAGAATTAACTAAGTAAAAGAGTAATTAGTTAAAGGGAATTTGAATCGAAATTGGTTTTTTGGGTAAGTGGAAGAGATTGAGAATTTATATTCGAAATCGAATATATAACTCGAGTTGAAAATATAACTAGATTAGTTTATAATTAAGTTGACATATATTTGAACAAGTTATATTCAAATGAAAAGGGTGAAATAGGCAAAACGGTTAATTAGCAACTAGTTAATGGGAATTTGAATGATTGAAATTGAATTTAACTTAAGTAAGTTAAATGGATCGAAATGAATAAATTGAGTAAAATCAATGTGAATGAAATATGAATTGGGGGTGAATAAAGGAAATATACTTGTAAAACAAATACAAAGGAAGTTATGTGCAAACAAATAGGAGGAGGGAATATTTGTAAAAACATTACAAATAGATTAAATGGAAATATTTATTTATAGAAAATAAATAGAATGTTATAAATGAGATATTTATTTGTTAAATAAATAGAATTTAATCAAAGGAATATTCAGAAGATGAATAGAAAATGGAAATCTGTTTTTAACAGATAAATAGAAAAGATTAATTTTTGAATAATAGCATAAATCAAGTATTTATCATTCGATAAATGGAATATAAAAGTCTGAACTTATATAGAGAAGAGATATTAGTTTTTAGCACCGATAGTTTTAAATAGAAGGGCTACACAACACGTGTATAAGTGAAGTAACGTTATTAAAGAGAACAATTATAAAGTGAAGAACCGTTACTAAAAGTAAATCTTTATAAATGAATAAACGTTATCGAATAGGAGTTATTCGAATAGGAGAAGTCGATTAGAGTTAGAATAACTGTGACGGCAAGAAATTTCGCTCGGTCCGAACCAGTCGCTAAACCGACCCAGACCGGTCGAAACGCCCTATCGTTTTGAGAACAGGACAAAATAGAACGTATACAAAAGAACATTTCACTGTATATTACAACAATGCATCAGATTACAAGAATATACAGAGTATAAATGAATATTACACAGAAATATCAGAGATTTAAATTACATTTAAATGCATAGCAGCGGAAAATAATACAATACACAACTAGAAGAGATATACGGATACAAAGCTTTCCGGATATCGTTCCAGCTGTAAACCAGGATCCTGTGAATATAAATCTGCAAAACCAAAACTACTAGCTGCCCGTGTCAAAATAGGGGCACCCAGAGTTTAGGTTAAAACAATAAACTCCAGGTCAGTCATGTGACTGGTGTGAGAACTAAAACAGTTATTAATCTTTATTTTTAAAGTTAGGTAAATCAAGGGACCACGCCGTATAACACGGAACGGGTTTCCTCCCAAGAATACCGGTGCGTAAAACAAACAGCGCAATGCTAAATAAACAAAAATGAAGCTATTATAAGACCCAGTTCCCATCACACAATGCAACGCAAGCCGGAGGATAGGGTTTTTACCTTATAATAGCCAAGGATGCTTAATACGTTTAAAACAAATCATTTGATACTATTATAAGTGCGTAGTGTATAAAACAACTTCAAATCATAAGTATCAATCATAGGCGACATGAGCGTCCCATGCCACTATGTCGCCATATATAGGTTTACAAATAAAACCGCAAATGTCACGTATTTGGAAATTGGGTTTCCATCTATGAACCGAGGCAAAAGATAGTCCTCAACCGATTCGAGACAATCTAGCCCATGTCTCAGGTCAGAGCTCGAGTGACCTTGGAGCGACAGGGCCGGTCCACCGATGTGGATTAAACTTAAACCCTGAACATGCGTTCCCCCGCCCTATGGGGCGTAAATGAGCCAACGAATGACTCCATCGGACCCGGATCGTCCGATCAAACCGAGGCGCCTCGCAACAACAACAACCACATAAGTCAAACTCGTCAGGGCGTGTAAAACCACTGACGCCACTTCTAGCTAGAAAGAAACGCATGCCCTCCCTAAGGTCCGTCTCCCGTTTTTGGTTCATACCGGGTGTGAAACACGCGAAGTAAACGTTACACAAAGCTACGCCACAAAGGTCGTGCTTTGATCATCACCACAAGACTTTGCTTTTCAACAGAAGCCTCGATCAATTGCCACTTAGGCATGCCACACAGGCAATTCACTCCATGCGTTTGATATCCATCAATATATAACCCCTGAGCTCGTACGTCTCAGAGAAGGGCGTTAAGCAAGAGAATAAATTCTCCGCCGCCAAACAGATATATATTTAATAGAGATCAATCACACGGACTGAAATCCAATGTCAGACACACAGTCCATTTACAAGTCCGTTCTGGGTCTGAACGAAACCGGAGGCACCTAGTACCCCGCATATCCATCGATCTCCAAGTACGTCTGGACGATCACTAACTGTTTCCATCTTCTTGGGTGTACAGCCCAATCAAGATCATCAGTAATTACCCAAACGACGTGAAGACTTCCGGTCTTCGACCATCGTCTTCATCTTCGACTTATCGTCGTATCAGTTATCCAGAATGGAATAAACCCGGTCTTTCCGAATAACTCGCGTATATTTTAAATAAGTGTTACACAAACACAACATACGCCTCATTCCAACTCATCAGTCACTAACCGTAAATTAATCAAGAGAATAATTTCCCAAATATAAACCCCGAAGGCCGAAACCAACATCAGATCAATATCCAGAAAACCATTCTGCTTGGCTAACCGACAGTTAGTTTCTAAATTTCACATTCATAGGGAGAGGTTCCCATTAATTTTATCAAAGATAAATTCCTTGAATTTATTCTTTAATCTACTTTTGAATTTCGATTCAACTAGTCGGGATTAACGAAACTTACCGAAGTAATCATTTGTTTTAATTTCCCAATCCCAACCTATTCATCCCATGAAGTAAAACTGGTAATACTTCATATCTAACACCACGGTGTTATTGGTAAATTCAATTACTATTTCACGTTCAAATCTAATTAAAGATTTAACCATCGCCTGGAGCAAAACTGGTGATACTCCATTTTCGATCATTTCAATCTAATTAAAGATTCATTAAAACTCCACTTAGTTTTAATCTTCGACTGGGTTAAAGAATCAGTGTCATTTAAAACACGATTCACGATAAACCCAAAATCACATTCCATTAATTATCGGGTTAAAGAACAAGTGTTATTTAAAACACTGTTCACGATAAACCCAAAAATCAATACCAATTCAATTTCAATTAAATATTGTTTAATTGGTACACTTCATTAAATCTAATTAAAAAGATTTAATCTTTTCTCAACTGGGTTCAAGAACAGTGTCAGTGAAGACACCATTCACGACAAACCCAAATCACATTCGATATTCAATACAAGGCTCTGAATAGAAAATATATCGGCTTATATTCAATATCAAATTCTACGACTAACAAATGTCGTATTGGAAATAACGATGTAAATATATATCTTTCAAATTTCCATAACAACACCTGTATAATCACGAATTCCAACATCGAAATATTCCGAAGACAATTTCGATTCAAATCCACTCCAATGCAATCATTGGATATTCTGGTTATTTTTAAAACCCCTTTTAAATTCAATTTATTTATTTAAAAATAAATAGAATTATAATTCTAGTTCAAAACTAGTTCATTTCGATAAAAATCTATTTTTATCTTTTTAAATATGGAGTTTTTCATCCCAATTCTTTCTAAATCATTTCTTATGATTTTACACAAATTATTACTATTTTTAATAATTTTATCAAGGCCTGTACAGTCGATTTCCATCAATGGCCATCGAACTGCACTTACAGCGACCTTTTTCGAATTTGATTTGGACGTATCTCCGAATCCAACCGTTAGATTTCAAATTTCTAATATTCGTTAGAAAGCTCTTTTCGATACGAACCCAACGGTTCCGGTTTTAGGAGAATCCGACGGTCGGATCTCCCGTAATGTCCGTTTGAAATAAATGGTCGAAATTCACGAACTGCCGCGACGCAGCGCGTTCTATTCAGGCCATTATATTATATATATAATATATATAATATATATTTCATCGATTTCTATTTAAAACGAATTATATAAATAGTTTTAAAATTCGTTTCAAAAGCAATTTCAACTTCCATTTCAATTCAAATCAAAATTGAATCCTTCTTTATAAATTCGTTTTAAAATTCATTTCTATTCAATTCAAATTTCAATTCAATTTGAATTCATTTCAATTTGCTTTCAATTCAATTTGAATTCCTTTTCAGTTCAATTCTTTTCGAAATCGTTTTCAATTCATTTTCAATTCAATTTGAATTCGTTTTCAATTCAATTTCTTTCGAAATCGTTTTCAATTCAATTTGAATTCGTTTTCAATTCAATTTCTTTCGAAATCGTTTTCAATTCATTTTCAATTCAATTTGAATTCGTTTTCAATTCAATTTCTTTCGAAATCGTTTTCAATTCATTTTCAATTCAATTTGAATTCATTTTCAATTCAATTCCTTTTGAAATCGTTTTCAATTCATTTTCAATTCAATTTGAATTCGTTTTCAATTCAATTTCTTTCGAAATCGTTTTCAATTCATTTTCAATTCAATTTGAATTCGTTTTCAATTCAATTCCTTTCGAAATCGTTTTCAATTCAATTTGAATTCGTTTTCAATTCAATTCCTTTCGAAATCGTTTTCAATTCATTTTCAATTCAATTTGAATTCGTTTTCAATTCAATTCCTTTCGAAATCGTTTTCAATTCATTTTCAATTCAATTTGAATTCGTTTTCAATTCAATTTCTTTCGAAATCGTTTTCAATTCATTTTCAATTCAATTTGAATTCGTTTTCAATTCAATTCCTTTCGAAATCGTTCACGTCAAAATGGCGTCAAACTAATCAACACGGCTTCATGAATTTCTATTTTCAAATATTCTATTTCAAATATTTCTTTTTCAAAATAGTTGTTATTATCAAAATATTTCGTTCAACACATGACCAATCTCAATGGATGAGTACTGTCAACACATGAACCTTTATTTTATAATCTTCTTTATTTTTCAAATTGGAATGAGGCCCAATCAATTACCATATAAAATTAATTATATGGATTTTCATACAACACATGTATATAATAGCATTTAAAATAATCAACCATCAACCAAAGTGCACTACACTGTATAAGCATCAAATATAGATATTCAATGCTTATAACAGCCTGTCAATCAATCGATCGACATATTTAATCAATCAGGATGAGTGAACTTCAAATTTCATCCCAACACCCGTGTGGGGTTTCAAACAATCAAACACAGATTTTATTTGTGCAGTTGGGCGATGTGTAAAATTTATCGACCCAATCAAAGTCCTTTAAATAGGTGTACATAAACAAACCGTCCGGTTTGTAAATGAATATTTTATTTTATTCACTTCCACGTTAAAAATTATATTTTTAACGATAAAATATTTTATTTCAACACATGAATTCCTATTCAGTTCATTCTTTAAATAAAATGATATTTTTATTTTTCTAACTTATTTTAGAAAATTTCGGCGGCATAACGGCACGATACTAGAAACGGGACAAGGCCTAGCCTTATCCCCGGTCTAGTGAAGGCCCACGCCATTCACACATCAATCAAATCAATTCATTTCACCACACAATTCAATTTCAATCAAATAATCTAACTAATTTGCAATCAAACAAACAAGTCCATGGTCTGTGGACGATTGTGTCGGGTGCTACTAAGCACCGTCTGCATCCTAGTATATATATAAAACTAGAAAAGAAATTGAAAGGTGAGAAATTCTCACATATAGCTATCCTAGCTCCACGGCACTTCTTTTAGAGAAGTCTTCGTCGCCATCGCATCCTTTTTCATCTTCGTTGCCCGCTTTCACTACCTATGTAAAAATCGAATTTTTACTTCGCTATTCAATATATAAAAATCATATTTTTATTTCGAAGTTCAATATATAAAAATCATATTTTTATTTTCCGCTACTATATCTATAAAAATTCTATTTTTATACCACTACATATATAGAAAAGGTTATATTTTTATAATGCCATATATATATAGAAAAGACTATATTTTTACATCGCTAACCCACATGTAAAAATTATATTTTTATCGCTACTTCAAAATGGAGATCTAATTTTTACTTCACCTTCTTATACGGAAAAATATAATATTTACTTCATATAAAAATTATATTTTTATTATGTTATATATAAAATAAAAACTCATTTTTAATCTAATGACATTCAAATAAAAATCGTATCTTTACCTTTCTAACTTCTATATGAAAATCGTATATTTCCACTTCAACTTCATATTAAAAAAATTATTTTTAATCGCTATTCAAACAAATAAAAATCATATTTTTATTTCGATGTTTATATTATAAAGATCATATTTTTTCGACTCTACTTTGATTATAAAGATTATATTTTTATTCTCGACAATATAAAAGATTATAATCTTTATAACTTTACAACTTAAATAAAAGCCAGTTTTTAAACATTAATAAAATTCACAGATAAAAGAAAATGAATAACTAAAACAAAACAAAACTTACAGTCAGTGGTCTACAGAGGATAGGGAGAGGGAAGCGAGCATCGGAGGTCGGCGGTTCCAGGTGGTCGCGGCTTCAGGGGAGGCGCTGCTCGCGGTCTACGGTGGTCAGAGCGGAGGAGCTCACGGTGGCTACCCTAGGGTTTGCTCGCGGCGCTAGGGTTCGGATTGGGGTCTTACGATTTGGGAGGTGGCTGCGTCTGGGCTCACGCGATTCGAGGAGAGGGAGTTCGCGAGCGGGGTGGGCGTCGAGGCCGATGGCGAGGGGCAGTGGGCTCGGAGGACGAGGCGGAGCGTCGATAGGGGTGGGGAGGCGCGCGCCATCATCGATCTACTGGAGTTTTCTCCTTTTTTCGTTTTTTTTTTATTCTGTTTTGATTCTGAAGAAAAGTGAACGGGGGGGGGGGGGGGGGCAGAGTAAAAGGGGGAAGAGACTTTTTTATTTTTTTATTTTTTTTTATTATTTTATTCTGCAAAAAGTTGACTTTTACCTACGACCTCTAAACGAGGCCCACCGCCTGTCGTCCATAACGTTTTACCCCCGTTCTGAATACAATGGGATATGTATCGCACGCTGATTTGACCGTTTGAATCAGTTTCCATTAAATTTACATTAAAATCTCTATATTGAATTTTAAACGTGCATTTCAAATTACCGGGGTCACATACTAACTCTATAAATCCCATAAAAATATTTTCTAGCTTTGTATTGACGATACGGTCCTAACAAAACTAGTTTCGTCAAATTCTGAGACCGTTTGAAAAATGGCCAATTTCCAGTCGATTAAAATCAACTGAAACTGGTCAAACGCGTTTTCCTTTGCCACGCTCACATATTGATTCTAAAAATTATGAAATTTAAAACCTAGCAATAATTTGACACTGCGGATCCAACAAAACTGGTTTCGTCGAAATCCGAGGTCATTTGCAAAATGTCCATTTTTAAGGGCCTGAATTCCATAGCGACTATTCAGAATTTTCAACTGGACATATCTTTTGATTCCCGCTATGAAATCTCGATTTTTCGAATTCGTTGGAAAGATATTACCAATTAGATCCTAATGTTTTTGGTTTCACTAAAATCCGGATTGTTTTGCACCCGGTATATTCAATTGAAGTTTGAAATCGAATTATCGAACTACCGCGCCATTTTCAATTCTATTTATAATTATATAAATATTTATATTCTAACGACGACGCATAAAAATATATACGTTCGAATTATATTCAAAATAAATTTCTCGTCGATATTATTTAAAATAATTCATTTTAAATAATCAAAATTCGCCAAAATTGCCAAAATAAAAATTTTAAACTGGCCCAGATTTTACGGGTTGTTACAATCTCCCCCACTTAAAACTTTTCGTCCCCGAAAAGGAACAAAGTCGAAAGTGGTTTGATTAATCAGCTCCACGCTCGATCTAACTTCCATTCTCCAACTCTTTAGTTTCTGAGAATTTTCAAAATTTCAAAAATTTGGCTAACTCCCTAAATTTTCGAAAAATTTCGCCATAACCTCCCCTGCACCGGGAGCATCGGGGAATTTCAAATAGCTTCCCCGGTCCTTCAGTTCTCAAAAAGAAAAAGAAAAAGCCAAGCGGCTAGCCAATAGGCTCATAAAATCATCATCACCCAAACAAAATAGTAAATTATTTAGTAAACATGTACCTATTTGTCGGGCAAACAAATTTTATTCTCTGCTCTAGCCTCCTTGCTATGACCTATTCAATATAAGTATATGTATATGCAAACAAATGCGACCAATTCTCAATACAATTCAATATTTGGTTCAATTAGGCATAATGGCTAAGAATTAGCAAACCAATAAACAAACAACCAAAACATCAATCAATTAGTTGATTAGCTTTTCAAATGCATAACTTTGATATATAGTCAAAAATCAGATTTTTGATGCCAAATCACAACAATAGGCCCTATCTAATTTTGGTTCTCACACCAGTCAATAGGAAATATATAGAAATCTCACTTTCGTCACTAGAATATAAATACTGATAATGTGATCACAATTATCAGCATCATCCCCGGGCGACTAGAGTGTGATTCTATATCTATCCAGTATATTAAAATTTCGAATACACGCGGATCAGACGTATACGCAAAATCTATATATACTGGATTGTCCACATCTATATAAATAAATAATCAAATACGAATAATTGATTTAAATTTTCAAAACAAAATTGGTTTTCACTTTTATTTATCAAAAACACTACTCTTCACACTCGTTCTAGGATACTACTGATCCCATCTCTAACGAGTCATTCTCATTGGATATTACTAATCCAATATCTGATGAATTCTTTCGTATGGTTCTAATGTGCCTTGTTCTCTGCTTTGTAAACCAAAGCTCTGATACCAACTGTGACGGCAAGAAATTTCGCTCGGTCCGAACCAGTCGCTAAACCGACCCAGACCGGTCGAAACGCCCTATCGTTTTGAGAACAGGACAAAATAGAACGTATACAAAAGAACATTTCACTGTATATTACAACAATGCATCAGATTACAAGAATATACAGAGTATAAATGAATATTACACAGAAATATCAGAGATTTAAATTACATTTAAATGCATAGCAGCGGAAAATAATACAATACACAACTAGAAGAGATATACGGATACAAAGCTTTCCGGATATCGTTCCAGCTGTAAACCAGGATCCTGTGAATATAAATCTGCAAAACCAAAACTACTAGCTGCCCGTGTCAAAATAGGGGCACCCAGAGTTTAGGTTAAAACAATAAACTCCAGGTCAGTCATGTGACTGGTGTGAGAACTAAAACAGTTATTAATCTTTATTTTTAAAGTTAGGTAAATCAAGGGACCACGCCGTATAACACGGAACGGGTTTCCTCCCAAGAATACCGGTGCGTAAAACAAACAGCGCAATGCTAAATAAAGAAAAATGAAGCTATTATAAGACCCAGTTCCCATCACACAATGCAACGCAAGCCGGAGGATAGGGTTTTTACCTTATAATAGCCAAGGATGCTTGATACGTTTAAAACAAATCATTTGATACTATTATAAGTGCGTAGTGTATAAAACAACTTCAAATCATAAGTATCAATCATAGGCGACATGAGCGTCCCATGCCACTATGTCGCCATATATAGGTTTACAAATAAAACCGCAAATGTCACGTATTTGGAAATTAGGTTTCCATCTATGAACCGAGGCAAAAGATAGTCCTCAACCGATTCGAGACAATCTAGCCCATGTCTCAGGTCAGAGCTCGAGTGACCTTGGAGCGACAGGGCCGGTCCACCGATGTGGATTAAACTTAAACCCTGAACATGCGTTCCCCCGCCCTATGGGGCGTAAATGAGCCAACGAATGACTCCATCGGACCCGGATCGTCCGATCAAACCGAGGCGCCTCGCAACAGCAACAACCACATAAGTCAAACTCGTCAGGGCGTGTAAAACCACTGAAGCCACTTCTAGCTAGAAAGAAACGCATGCCCTCCCTGAGGTCCGTCTCCCGTTTTTGGTTCACACCGGGTGTGAAACACGCGAAGTAAACGTTACACAAAGCTACGCCACAAAGGCCGTGCTTTGATCATCACCACAAGACTTTGCTTTTCAACAGAAGCCTCGATCAATTTCCACTTAGGCATGCCACACAGGCAATTCACTCCATGCGTTTGATATCCATCAATATATAACCCCTGAGCTCGTACGTCTCAGAGAAGGGCGTTAAGCAAGAGAATAAATTCTCCGCCGCCAAACAGATATATATTTAATAGAGATCAATCACACGGACTGAAATCCAATGTCAGACACACAGTCCATTTACAAGTCCGTTCTGGGTCTGAACGAAACCGGAGGCACCTAGTACCCCGCATATCCATCGATCTCCAAGTACGTCTGGACGATCACTAACTGTTTCCATCTTCTTGGGTGTACAGCCCAATCAAGATCATCAGTAATTACCCAAACGACGTGAAGACTTCCGGTCTTCGACCATCGTCTTCATCTTCGACTTATCGTCGTATCAGTTATCCAGAATGGGATAAACCCGGTCTTTCCGAATAACTCGCGTATATTTTAAATAAGTGTTACACAAACACAACATACGCCTCATTCCAACTCATCAGTCACTAACCGTAAATTAATCAAGAGAATAATTTCCCAAATATAAACCCCGAAGGCCGAAACCAACATCAGATCAATATCCAGAAAACCATTCTGCTTGGCTAACCGACAGTTAGTTTCTAAATTTCACATTCATAGGGAGAGGTTCCCATTAATTTTATCAAAGATAAATTCCTTGAATTTATTCTTTAATCTACTTTTGAATTTCGATTCAACTAGTCGGGATTAACGAAACTTACCGAAGTAATCATTTGTTTTAATTTCCCAATCCCAACCTATTCATCCCATGAAGTAAAACTGGTAATACTTCATATCTAACACCACGGTGTTATTGGTAAATTCAATTACTATTTCACGTTCAAATCTAATTGAAGATTTAACCATCGCCTGGAGCAAAACTGGTGATACTCCATTTTCGATCATTTCAATCTAATTAAAGATTCATTAAAACTCCACTTAGTTTTAATCTTCGACTGGGTTAAAGAATCAGTGTCATTTAAAACACGATTCACGATAAACCCAAAATCACATTCCATTAATTATCGGGTTAAAGAACAAGTGTTATTTAAAACACTGTTCACGATAAACCCAAAAATCAATACCAATTCAATTTCAATTAAATATTGTTTAATTGGTACACTTCATTAAATCTAATTAAAAAGATTTAATCTTTTCTCAACTGGGTTCAAGAACAGTGTCAGTGAAGACACCATTCACGACAAACCCAAATCACATTCGATATTCAATACAAGGCTCTGAATAGAAAATATATCGGCTTATATTCAATATCAAATTCTACGACTAACAAATGTCGTATTGGAAATAACGATATAAATATATATCTTTCAAATTTCCATAACAACACCTGTATAATCACGAATTCCAACATCGAAATATTCCGAAGACAATTTCGATTCAAATCCACTCCAATGCAATCATTGGATATTCTGGTTATTTTTAAAACCCCTTTTAAATTCAATTTATTTATTTAAAAATAAATAGAATTATAATTCTTGTTCAAAACTAGTTCATTTCGATAAAAATCTATTTTTATCTTTTTAAATATGGAGTTTTTCATCCCAATTCTTTCTAAATCATTTCTAGTGATTTTACACAAATTATTACTATTTTTAATAATTTTATCAAGGCCTGTACAGTCGATTTCCATCAATGGCCATCGAACTGCACTTACAGCGACCTTTTTCGAATTTGATTTGGACGTATCTCCAAATCCAACCGTTAGATTTCAAATTTCTAATATTCGTTAGAAAGCTCTTTTCGATACGAACCCAACGGTTCCGGTTTTAGGAGAATCCGACGGTCGGATCTCCCGTAATGTCCGTTTGAAATAAATGGTCGAAATTCACGAACTGCCGCGGCGCGGCGCGTTCTATTCACGCCATTATATTATATATATAATATATATAATATATATTTCATCGATTTCTATTTAAAACGAATTATATAAATAGTTTTAAAATTCGTTTCAAAAGCAATTTCAACTTCCATTTCAATTCAAATCAAAATTGAATCCTTCTTTATAAATTCGTTTTAAAATTCATTTCTATTCAATTCAAATTTCAATTCAATTTGAATTCATTTCAATTTGCTTTCAATTCAATTTGAATTCGTTTTCAATTCAATTATTTTCGAAATCGTTTTCAATTCGTTTTCAATTCAATTTGAATTCGTTTTCAATTCAATTCCTTTCGAAATCGTTTTCAATTCATTTTCAATTCAATTTGAATTCGTTTTCAATTCAATTTCTTTCGAAATCGTTTTCAATTCATTTTCAATTCAATTTGAATTCGTTTTCAATTCAATTTCTTTCGAAATCGTTTTCAATTCAATTTGAATTCGTTTTCAATTCAATTTCTTTCGAAATCGTTTTCAATTCATTTTCAATTCAATTTGAATTCGTTTTCAATTCCTTTCGAAATCGTTTTCAATTCATTTTCAATTCAATTTGAATTCGTTTTCAATTCAATTTCTTTCGAAATCGTTTTCAATTCAATTTGAATTCGTTTTCAATTCAATTCCTTTCGAAATCGTTTTCAATTCATTTTCAATTCAATTTGAATTCGTTTTCAATTCAATTCCTTTCGAAATCGTTTTCAATTCATTTTCAATTCAATTTGAATTCGTTTTCAATTCAATTCCTTTCGAAATCGTTTTCAATTCATTTTCATTTCAATTTGAATTCGTTTTCAATTCAATTTCTTTCGAAATCGTTTTCAATTCATTTTCAATTCAATTTGAATTCGTTTTCAATTCAATTCCTTTCGAAATCGTTCACGTCAAAATGGCGTCAAACTAATCAACACGGCTTCATGAATTTCTATTTTCAAATATTCTATTTCAAATATTTCTTTTTCAAAATAGTTGTTATTATCAAAATATTTCGTTCAACACATGACCAATCTCAATGGATGAGTACTGTCAACACATGAACCTTTATTTTATAATCTTCTTTATTTTTCAAATTGGAATGAGGCCCAATCAATTACCATATAAAATTAATTATATGGATTTTCATACAACACATGTATATAATAGCATTGAAAATAATCAACCATCAACCAAAGTGCACTACACTGTATAAGCATCAAATATAGATATTCAATGCTTATAACAGCATGTCAATCAATCGATCGACATATTTAATCAATCAGGACGAGTGAACTTCAAATTTCATCCCAACACCCGTGTGGGGTTTCAAACAATCAAACACAGATTTTATTTGTGCAGTTGGGCGATGTGTAAAATTTATCGACCCAATCAAAGTCCTTCAAATAGGTGTACATAAACAAACCGTCCGGTTTGTAAATGAATATTTTATTTTATTCACTTCCACGTTAAAAATTATATTTTTAACGATAAAATATTTTATTTCAACACATGAATTCCTATTCAGTTCATTCTTTAAATAAAATGATATTTTTATTTTTCTAACTTATTTTAGAAAATTTCGGCGGCATAACGGCACGATACTAGAAACGGGACAAGGCCTAGCCTTATCCCCGGTCTAGTGAAGGCCCACGCCATTCACACATCAATCAAATCAATTCATTTCACCACACAATTCAATTTCAATCAAATAATCTAACTAATTTGCAATCAAACAAACAAGTCCATGGTCTGTGGACGATTGTGTCGGGTGCTACTAAGCACCGTCTGCATCCTAGTATATATATAAAACTAGAAAAGAAATTGAAAGGTGAGAAATTCTCACATATAGCTATCCTAGCTCCACGGCACTTCTTTTAGAGAAGTCTTCGTCGCCATCGCATCCTTTTTCATCTTCGTTGCCCGCTTTCACTACCTATGTAAAAATCGAATTTTTACTTCGCTATTCAATATATAAAAATCATATTTTTATTTCGAAGTTCAATATATAAAAATCATATTTTTATTTTCCGCTACTATATCTATAAAAATTCTATTTTTATACCACTACATATATAGAAAAGGTTATATTTTTACAATGCCATATATATATAGAAAAGACTATATTTTTACATTGCTAACCCACATGTAAAAATTATATTTTTATCGCTACTTCAAAATGGAGATCTAATTTTTACTTCACCTTCTTATATGGAAAAATCTAATATTTACATCATATAAAAATTATATTTTTATTATGTTATATATAAAATAAAAACTCATTTTTAATCTAATGACATTCAAATAAAAATCGTATCTTTACCTTTCTAACTTCTATATGAAAATCGTATATTTCCACTTCAACTTCATATTAAAAAATTTATTTTTAATCGCTATTCAAACAAATAAAAATCATATTTTTATTTCGATGTTTATATTATAAAGATCATATTTTTTCGACTCTACTTTGATTATAAAGATTATATTTTTATTCTCGACAATATAAAAGATTATAATCTTTATAACTTTACAACTTAAATAAAAGCCAGTTTTTAAACATTAATAAAATTCACAGATAAAAGAAAATGAATAACTAAAACAAAACAAAACTTACAGTCAGTGGTCTACAGAGGATAGGGAGAGGGAAGCGAGCATCGGAGGTCGGCGGTTCCAGGTGGTCGCGGCTTCAGGGGAGGCGCTGCTCGCGGTCTACGGTGGTCAGAGCGGAGGAGCTCACGGTGGCTACCCTAGGGTTTGCTCGCGGCGCTAGGTTTCGGATTGGGGTCTTACGATTTGGGAGGTGGCTGCGTCTGGGCTCACGTGATTCGAGGAGAGGGAGTTCGCGAGCGGGGTGGGCGTCGAGGCCGATGGCGAGGGGCAGTGGGCTCGGAGGACGAGGCGGAGCGTCTATAGGGGTGGGGAGGCGCGCGCCATCATCGATCTACTGGAGTTTTCTCCTTTTTTCGTTTTTTTTTATTCTGTTTTGATTCTGAAGAAAAGTGAACGGGGGAGGGGGGGGCAGAGTAAAAGGGGGAAGAGACTTTTTTTTTATTTAATTATTTTATTCTGCAAAAAGTTGACTTTTACCTACGACCTCTAAACGAGGCCCACCGCCTGTCGTCCATAACGTTTTACCCCCGTTCTGAATACAATGGGATATGTATCGCACGCTGATTTGACCGTTTGAATCAGTTTCCGTTAAATTTACATTAAAATCTCTATATTGAATTTTAAACGTGCATTTCAAATTACCGGGGTCACATACTAACTCTATAAATCCCATAAAAATATTTTCTAGCTTCGTATTGACGATACGGTCCTAACAAAACTAGTTTCATCAAATTCTGAGACCGTTTGAAAAATGGCCAATTTCCAGTCGATTAAAATCAACTGAAACTGGTCAAACGCGTTTTCCTTTGCCACGCTCACATATTGATTCTAAAAATTATGAAATTTAAAACCTAGCAATAATTTGACACTGCGGATCCAACAAAACTGGTTTCGTCGAAATCCGAGGTCATTTGCAAAATGTCCATTTTTAAGGGCCTGAATTCCATAGCGACTATTCAGAATTTTCAACTGGACATATCTTTTGATTCCCGCTATGAAATCTCGATTTTTCAAATTCGTTGGAAAGATATTACCAATTAGATCCTAATGTTTTTGGTTTCACTAAAATCCGGATTGTTTTGCACCCGGTATATTCAATTGAAGTTTGAAATCGAATTATCGAACTACCGCGCCATTTTCAATTCTATTTATAATTATATAAATATTTATATTCTAACGACGACGCATAAAAATATATACGTTCGAATTATATTCAAAATAAATTTCTCGTCGATATTATTTAAAATAATTCATTTTAAATAATCAAAATTCGCCAAAATTGCCAAAATAAAAATTTTAAACTGGCCCAGATTTTACGGGTTGTTACAATAAATCGATTAGAGTAAGAATTAACCAGTTAGAGTTGATCAGTTAGGATTAATCCGTAGAGTTAATTGAATATTAGTTATTCAATTAGAATTTATCGAATATTTGTTATTCAGATTTAGAATTAACCAGATAGAGTTGATTGAACATAGTTAATCGAATTAGGATTTAATTGAATGTTAGTTATTCAATTAAAGTTGATCGAATAGAGTATTGAGATAGAATTAGGCAAACATAGTTACTCAGGATAAGTGCCATTTCGTACGACTGCTAGCGTAATTCGCGGGGCTGCAGATAGCCTAGGGCGGTCGGCTGTTTCCTGGGGGAATCAGGCGTAACCATTGTGATCGCTGCGATCTAGAGTCAAGCGAATGGAGTTAAATCAAATATAGTTTATTCGAATAGAGTTAAAGGAGTTATCGAATATAGCTTATTCAGAAGGAGTTAAGTGAAAAGAGCTAATCAAATAGGGTTAATCGAAAAGAGCTAATCTAATAGGGTTAGTTGATAAGAGTAAAATTGAATAGAGTAAAATGAATATAGTTTATTCGAGGGAGGGTTTTCGAATCTAGTTATTCGAAAGAGAGATATCGAATATAGTTATTCGAAGGGAGGAGTTATCGAATAGGGATTTATTCAAAAGAGAGTTACGTAAGGAAGTTCGAAATGTTGAGTATCAACATAAATAAGTTTGAAAAGATAAATGGGTTTGTAGCACTTTTTCTACCTTAGCAATTTCGAGGACGAAATTATTTTAAGTGGGGAAGATTGTAATGAACCGGATCCTTATGGGTTAATTTTTGAATATTTAATATTTAATTTAAATATTGGTTTGGTAATATAAGGGAATTTTTATATTTGAGTTATCGATTTAATAATCAATTTCGATTTAATATCGAATATATTAAAATAATAAAATATGAAAATGGATTTAGATGAATTCAAAATTTAATTTGAATTAAATACAGTTCGAATAATTAATGGGAAATTTTATTTGAATTTATAACGATAATAATATTAATTTATTTTCGAAGAAATTTATTTGGTTTGAAATTTAATTTATATCAATTTAAATTAATATCTGTTCCGGATGATCGAACTGGACTTCGATACTTATCCCAGTGGATACAGAATGGTGGTTTAACCCTAGGAAGGACAGTTGTTGGGTTAAGAAAGGGGTTCGCAGTCAAGGAGTATTTTAATTTAAGGACACGAGTTTTAAAATAAAAATATAATATCCTAGTTGTGGACAGAAACAAAACACAAGAGGCAAAATAAATAAACCTCGTTGGCTCCTTTCCTTACCACATAACAAAAGAAACCGTGGCCTTCCTTTTGTCCATGAAATCCCTCTTTATAAATCGCGATATGCTTTTGCTTCTTCAATCCCGTTCAACAGAAAGAAAATGGCCACTTCAGATCAAAGTTAAATCGCGGCCTCTCTCCTTTCTATTCTCCTCAACAAATGAAATCTGCTCCTTTCCTCAATCAAAAATCAAGGCCTTCGCGCTCTATTCAAGGACCAGCAGGCGCTCGCGATTTTTGGAGTTGGATTTACCGAGGGTTGCGAGGGTTCAAGCGTTGATTTATGTGGTCTTCGATATGCAAATCGATGGTTTCCAGTAAGAGGGGTGCGACAAGGCTTCTCATGATCGAACTCGAGCTGTCAGTTTAGGCATTCAAGCAGGATGCGACTGTGGTGAAGGTTAACAACTCATACCAGTTTTTAGTGGGATTTTTGATGAACTCGATGACATGGGGATGACCAGAATGCTTGTTCAAAGTCGCTGAAGGTCTTTGCGGTTTCTCGATCTAAGTTTTGGAGTGATCGATGCGTTCTCGGTTTTGGGTATGGTGCAACTTCCTGAAGTCGATTTGAAGTAAGGATAAGGGTTGGCACTTCGTGATTTTCGAAGACGCAATGGTCAAAAGGGAGAGCGATGTGTAATGACAGAGAGAAGGGTTCAGACGTGAATTCTTTTGGTTTATAAGGGGAAGAAAAAAATGGGAGAAACCTATTAGTAAGGTAATTATATTTTTTTATTTTAAGCTGCTAATTTTATTTTAATTAGAATAAAACTTGTAAACAATTTAAATCCTACATAGGAAATCAGATTTTTAAACACCATCAGAAGCATTGGATTCGTAAGAACATAGGCTATGTTTTCGAGATGGTTTGGAATTTTGCAGAGTCAGCTGAGGATTTAGAAAGTTCAAACTGTGGATATTCGACGAAATAATAAACCCTGGTGAGTAAACCTTACTCACCATTTAATTAGAATTATTTCTAGTTGTTAAAAATAATTGTTATGCTTGTTTGAATGCTTTTTGGTTGATTTAAATATATATTAGTTATTTAGGATATATATATATATATATATTGGGTTGATGATTGGTTGGATTCCCGCAGTTTCATTAGCGGATGCCCGCAGTTTCATAGCGGATGATTACCCTATACGCCCCACGCTATGATTAGTGGATGACCTTCTATACCGCGATATCCTGCCTCGAAGCAGGATGGGTATTACTATGTTGACTAACGTTTGTGGATGCAGGAAAAACAGGTTGGAGGAATCCAACTGGATTCCTCAAAAATATATTATCTGTTGTTGTTTGATTGATTTCATATATATTCATATATGATGTGTTAAAAATCAAATGATTGAAAATTGATTGATTTGATTGTTTAAAATATCCCTGGGCTTGAATATTGATCTATAAAAATATCGAAAAGGGTATTTGAGATTTTAAAAAGGAAATTCTATTTTTATAAATAGAATTTGAATTTTAAATAAGACTATAGAAAATATTAACTTGTTTGAAGGTATATAAAACAAGTAATGGAATTTGTAAACTTTGTTTATAAATAAAAAGATGGGATTTGAAACGAATTTATAAACTTTGTTTATAAATAAAAAGATGGGATTTGAAACGAATTTATAAACTTTGTTTATAAATGAAAAATGTGGGATTTGAATTGAATTTATAAACTTTGTTTATAAATGGAAAGGTGGTTTTTGAATTGAATTTATAAACTTTGTTTATAAATATATAATGGGGGATTTTAAGTAAAGTTATAAACGTTGAATATAAATAATGCAAAGACAATTCAAATAGACTTTGAATATAGAATTTGCAAAGACAATTCAAATAGACTTTGAATATAGAATTTGCAAAGACAATTCAAATAGACTTTGAATATAGAATTTGCAAAGACAATTCAAATAGACTTTGAATATAGAATTTGCAAAGACAATTCAAATAGACTTTGAATATAGAATTTGCAAAGACAATTCAAATAGACTTTGAATATAGAATTTGAAAAGACAATTCAAATAGACTTTGAATATAGAATTTGAATAATAGAAATTCAAATGGAGTTTAACTATAGAATTTGAATATAGAAATTCAAATAGACTTTGAATATAGAATTTGAATAATAGAATTCAAATGGAGTTTAACTATAGAATTTGAATATAGATATTCAAATGGGATTTATAATATAGAATTTGAATATAGAATTCAAATGGGATTTATATTATAGTATTTGAATAATAGAAATTTGGATAAATAGAAGTGGAATGGACTAAAGAGATAATTAACAAATTGAGTTAAAACGATTTGGTATAGTTAAATAGATTGGGCAGGTATAGATACAGGAGACAGGTTTGGAATAAAGTATAGAAGTGAAATAAATAGAATGCCCAACAAAAAGGTACGTATTTAATTTCATATATGAGATTTTATGCGCCGTATCGGCTAGCCGCTTGGCTTTTTCTTTTTCTTTTTGAGATGAGAAGGACCGGGAAAGCTATTTGAAATTTCCCGATGCTCCCGGTACAAAGGAGGTTATGGCGAATTTTTCCGGGAATTTAAGGAGATAGAATATTTTTAAGATAATTTGATAGTTAGAAATTAACATATCAAAATATATAGAAGTCGATAAGAAAACGAACTTAGAAATAGAATAGTATAATCAAAAAGGAAGTATAAGAATAAAACCTCGTAAGGATAAAAGAGAAAGTATATATGTGTTTAAAGGTGAAGAAGTAGTGGTATGGTATTGATTATTCGAGTAAGTAGTCTTGTCTGTTTTGACGTTAAATGTTATTCAGTCAAGGTCTGAGAGGTAATTATACCCCAACTTGGTTGATTTCATGATATACCGATAAGTAGCAAGATTCAGGCTCGAAGATCAATGTGGAATAAGAATTAGTTAAATACTGTATTTGGGTTGTCGTAACGATGTTTTACACAACATCTGTTTTAACCAAATACGTGCAAAGCTTGGAAATAAATGTTAAATATTTCCTAAGTATAGGAATAAACGAGATGGGAAAAGAGCTAAGTAATTGGAATATTTTCCAATTTTAAATAACATATATTTTCTAACAGTTTAGAAAATAAAGGAAGGCGATATATGGAAATGTTTTCCAAATAACGTAAAAGGCTAATATGGTTCTTGAAAATATTTGGTTAACAAATATTGATAAGAAATAGAGAAGAGATTTAATTAATGGAATATTAATTAAAGGTTCAGTGATTGTTGGATGTTTGGATGAACACTTGTTTTATTCGATAGTTAAATCATCGACTATCGAAACACTTGTTTTTATTCGATAGTTAAATCACAGACTATCGAAGTTTTGACCATCGTTGTCAATATGGAGAGACCGGTTGGATTATTATCCGAAGAACCACTCCATATTGGCAGTAGCGTGCGAATCAGATTATATAAAGATAATCGAAGACGGAGTAGAGTGCAAGGACTTTTTCTATTAATAGAAATAGTGCCTTCGGTTCATCCTGTTCCTGGGTGACTTGTATGGATGAATGTCTGACAGAGTATTTCCAGACGATCACGTACATTGGTTTCTTCAACCGTACCAAGAGTGGAAGCGGAGAAGGAAACTTCTTTTAGCTAAAACGTAATGTACTGTTGAGGACGTCAATCGATGATTTGATGGATTTGACGATGTGACATTCGAAGTGAATCTGGTGTGACGATAAAGCGTAGCTTCTAGCCTCATCAACCGGTAAATGACAGAAATCGGGCAAGCATCATGGCTATGTAGGTCGCACCTATTAGGGTGTATAATCACCTGATCTAGAGTTTCATTTACTTCTAAAAATCTATTGTCGATGCTGTCCCATTCGGGAAACGGTTGCTGATCCCAATCGTTGGTGATATACATTCGATACACTCAAGCGAAATGAGTGGTCGGTCATGTGTGGCTGAGTTGCAAGATGTTCTTGTTGAACTCGGTGTATTCTCCTCTAGAGATATTCCAGCGGAAGGTGATTCCATACCTTGTCATAGTTAGAAACCCATTACCCAATACGTGCTTGCGGTTTTGATTGTATATATATGTGGAACGTGAGATGCAAGCGTTTCCACTAGATTGTTATCTACTTGATTTAGACATTATTATAATATCAAAAGAGTTTTGATATAAAGATAAATCAAGTGTTTGGATTCTCATAAGGGAAAAACCCGTTCCGTGTTATACGGCGTGGTCTTATGAGATATCATTTAGTTTTTTGAAACTGTTTTAAACTGTTTACTCATACCAGTCCCATGACTGACCCGGAGTTTACTTTGTTGTTTTTCCTAAACTCTTGGGTGCCTAAATTTGTACGGGCAGTCAAGTAGTCGGGAATTTACAGATATACTGGAAGAGCTTGGAGCAGGGGGCTTCAGGATCATATAGCTATAGTTATTTCTGCTATGTTGTAAGTGATGTACCTTGATATTGATGTATATTCAAGTACAGATGTATATTTCAAGTTATGTTATATATATTATATGTTATTCGTTCAGCTGTGAGATTCGTGTTACTCTGATGTTGTGTTCTTCTTCTTCTTCTATTCTAAGTTTCTATCTTATCTATCCTCACCCTCTAACTTCTTTCTATTAATGGTTCGAATTTCCGTGATATTTGGGGTTGAACTTGTGTTTTTGGTCAGCTCAAATTCTTCCGGATTTTCGGGTCATTACATATGCCAACGGAAATTGAAGACGGAGTTATGCAAGGGCTATCCTATTTACATAATAGTGCCTTTGGTTCATCCTGTCCCTGGATGACTTGTATGGACGGATGTCTGACAGAGTATTCCCAGACGATCACGTATATTGATTTCTCCAACCGTACCAAGAGTGGAAGCAGAGAAGGAAACTTCTTTTAGCTAACACATAATGTATGGTTGAGGACATCAATCGGTGATTTGATGGATTTGATGATGTGGCATTCAAAGTGAATCTGGTGTGATGATAAAGCGTAGCTTCTAGCCTCACATCCGGTAAATGAAAGAAATCGGGCAAGCAGCATGGCTAAGTCGGTCGCACCGAAGTAGGGTGTACAATCACCTAATCTAGAGTTTCATTTATGTAACGACCCGTGTTTTTCGACCATTTGAATCTGAATATTTAAATTAGTTTAGATATTTTATTTGGAATATCGAGGGAATTTAATATTTAATTCATGATTTAAACGAAGTTCGAACGTTATATATTTATATAATTATAAATCGAGCTTGAAAATGGCGTGCAGTTCGTAAATTCGAGTTTTGAACTTCAACCGAATATACAGGATCCGATATAAGTCGGATTTCTATGAAACAAGAAACGTTGGAACCGTATTGACGATAATTTTCATATTAAAGAGAAAAATCCAGATTTCGTGTTATAGTTTGATAGTTATGGCCAAATCAAATTTTGAAATAGTCGCTATGGAAAATCGTTATTTAATTGTAGGCCTTTAAAATAGCCATTTTGCAAACAGACTCAGATTTCGACAAAACCAGTTTCATTAGAACCGTATCGTGAAATTATTGTACGGTGGTGAGTGGCGTGGAAAACCGATGTCGTATGTGACCACGGTAGCCATAAACGCCCGTTCAATTTCTATAGCACTTAATTAAATTAATAAAGGGATAATTGGGCACAACTGGAGCAGACGATCAAATTAGGCCACGAAAGAAGTTCCGTTGAGTTCGTAGCGTCGATTATAGTCATGATAGGTATATAGTTTGTTATTTTTAGAGATCGGGAAATTTGGTGTTCAAAAGGGTAGTGCGGTACGCGGTAAAAATAGCCTACCGGGGAAACAGTCTCAGAATGCGACGAAATTAGTACCGTTGGGTTCGTATCAAAAAGTTATTGTCGATGTTCGCAGTTTCAAGTGGATTTGATTTATCTGGTGACCGTGGAAAAATTAAATGCGTGTTCATTTCTGGTTTCATAAAGGAAAAATTTTCATACGACCTCGGATTGCGACGAAACTTATCCCATTGGATCCGGAATATCGTTTTACATCAAGAACAGCCTTTTTATCAGAAGACAGAAATCAATTGTGGATAGTTTTACGTGTTACTTTACGACGAAGTTTCTACATAATATAAAATTAATTAAATCCATTTAAAACCTTCAGCCCCATCAAATCTAAACAGAGCCTACCCACCTAATCTGTCTACGCTACCACTGATTAGTCCCCATCGACTTAAATGGAAGCGTACAAGCCACTAACCTATCTTGATAATATAATGTAAATTCCCGTCATATGAAGCGATATTACACTAACTCAACTGCCAAACGTTTGGGCCATATTGTAATAAGCACATGGCCATCCTACTCTTGCCTGTACAAATGGAAACAAGGCGCAGTTGGTATTTCATTTCAGCCGACCTCGCCTAGCCTACCCTATATATACAATATGAAAGATGTTATGGCAATCCAGTCGCTGATCTCCTATATATACGCAGGCCTTGTGAGCATCCCCATCCCAGACCGAAAAGAAATATCAGTGACCACAAACCAAATAAAAAGGAAAGGGTACGGTTCGGAGATGGTTGCCGACGATGGAAGATGCGAGATAGGACGTGGATGCTGGCGAAGTTGGAGGGAACTCTGGTGCACCATTCGCCGGTGGTGGATGGTTGTCTGGTCGGCCCTCTAAGCTGTGACGGAGTGAAATAGGATGCGGTAGCATGGTTTGGTCGTTGTGTTTTTAGGTTGGACGATGCAAAGATGGTTTTGAAGAGAGAACAAATGGCCTGAGTTCAGTAAAACACGTAAATTGTTTTATTTAATTATAGGATTTAAGAATTCTCTGGTTTTAACTAAACAAACCATTAACTTGGCTCATGGATTTTTGGCACAGGCGTCGAAGATAACAAGAGGAAAACAATGTTTTGGAAGAAGGAAAGTATGGCCGATCCTTGTTGAAACTAATACGATCATTACATTAACTAATCTGAGTTTAATTATTTTACTTAATCATGGTCAGGTGAACGTGTTTTGGGTTTGAACAAAGGATAGTATCGAAAGGGTGAAGTGTAAGTGGAAGTTCTTGAGGAAACAAAGCAGTGAAGGCCTGAGAGGTTTTGGGAATAATCGGCCTTATGGGATTTAAACGTAACCTGCTACTTTGATATAATTAGTCTTAACTAATTAAATAATTAACAAATCAGTGGTTAATTTAATAACGTTGGATGCAGGAAATTATGTAGAGTGTGGAGATTTAGTTGCTGAAGCCTTTATAGGAGTTTAAAACGGGAACGAGAACAGAAAGGGCATCGGCCAGTATTCCCTTGACCGACCTTAATTAAGGTATAGACTTAAAAAAAAAATGTTTTAATTAAGATACTAAATTTAATTATAAATTATTATTAGTTGATAGTATGACTTTAAATCATGAACGGCTATAATCATAAGACCTGTTCATATCTTATTAGAATGGAGCGAAACGATCAATGCCGGAATCACCTTCTCGAACGTTATATTCTGGAAACAAGTTGGACAGATTTAGAGATACCGAGAATTTACAGTTAAATTAAACAACTGTTTAATTTAACTGTAACCAAACCATTTCAGAAATGAATAAAACTCAAGGTGAGTTAAACTCACTCAGTTTCCCTATTTATATTTTATATAAATTGGGTTTTTATTTTGGGTGCTCTGCTTGCCAATAATTGACTATTTGCTAGTTATACATTTGTTTGTTGATTTAACTGATGAAATTAAACTATGTTTAATTTCAGTGAAATACCAAATCGTTATTTTTAACGTTTGGTTCCAATAAAGGTGACTCACCTTGGTTGGTCACGTTTATTTATAAACGTGTTTAAATGGTTGAATTGTTTGAATTGCTTATGGTTGATGTTAAATGGTTGTTATTTAATGTATCAGTTAAACAAAACTGAACCGTCTGATTTGAGAAAAACCATTTGAATACAGGGAAGAACAGGTTGGAGGGACCCAACCGGATCCCTCAAATGTATTATTTATTTTCATATTATCATATATGAACTGATCTGTCTGTGTGATTGATTTGATGGTTGATTATTAATTGAATATTCAACATTTGTTTGGTTTGAACCAATAGGTGATATTGGTTAAGTGTTTGGCAGAGTATAGCCTTTAAAATCAACCGGGTTATAGACAGTGATTCACCGTCAGGTGAATCGATAGAGTTGAAGTTATAAAATTTACTTTATAACTGGAGTTAGGCTTTGGAAAAAAATGTATTATTCTGAACAAAAGTTATTAAAGAGAATTAAATAAATGTTTTATTTATTTAAGATTTGATTTGTTAGTAATTTATTTTATAAAGTAAATTCTGATGTTAATCAGATTTACAAAGAATGAGAATAGAGAATGAATCGAATGGTTAAACTTTGATAATTGTTTTGAAAAGAAAACAATTAATGGAAATAATTTAAATTAATTATATTTTTAATTAATTTAAAGTGAAGGTTAATTGGAATTAGTTTACGAGATAATCGAATTTTGACTTGACAAAATTGACCATTTAAACTGGAATCGAATATCAAATTAGTTCGTTTCGAAATTGCGAAATGAAATAGTTGAAGAATATTGTTTTAACTTTAAACAAGATCTTTAAAAAGGATTTTCTATTTATTTTAGTAAATAAAGAAATTAACTAGTGAAGTAGTTAATGAGTAAAGAAAATTATTGTTTTAATAAGAATTTAGAAGACTACTTTTGAAAAGTAATCGAAGAGAAGTGTAATCCAAATTGGATTGTGAAAGGAATCTATGAGCGGGTTTTATATTTAAAGCTAAAATGTTTATAACGATGTTAAAAAGAGGATTTCAAGCAAAGATGATAACTTAAATTTAAGGGTTGTTTAATTATGTGAATTAAGGTAAAGGGTTTATATAAACCAGGGTCGTGTAAATGAGGTTTAACGTGTTAAGGCGTTAATTTTATTTAACGTTACTTGAAACAAGATCAAGTAAAAAGGAGAATTTTAAATGAGATTTCAAAATGGGAAATGGTCGAATAATTTTGAAAGGAGATTGGAAATAAGCGAATCTGGGTAAAGAACTGAGTTATAGGGTTGTATAACCAAATCCAATAGTTAAATGGAATTTGTTTGAGACTAGAATGAAATATTGATTTTGATTACAACTTATGTTTATCGGAGGATAAGAACGTTGTTGATCAAGGTCTGAGAGGTAATTAAAATACCCCAACTTGAACAACATCGGGATTATCTTAAGATAGTATTAGTTGGTAATCGTAAGAGACGTTAGCAAATATGTTTTGAAAATCTAAATAGTAATTTAAGCGCTGGTGTTATAATATATGTGTTGTAAATCTAATAGCGACTATAGCGTTGTTGTTATAGTAAATGTTTTGTAAACCTAAACAGCGATTATAGCGCTGTTGTTTTGAAAATCTAAATAGTAATTATAACGCTATGGTTATAACATACGTGCTATAAAATCTAAACAGCGTTATACATATGTGCTATAAATTTCCTTATTTAAAACTAATGGATTTCCGAATTTAAAAGATGATTGGAAGGAAGATTTAAATGGGAAATTGAATATAGTTATTCGAGATAGAATTAGCCAAACATAATTATTCGGCTAAGTTGCCATTTCGTACGACTGCTAGCGTAATTCGCAGGGCTGCAGATAGCCTACGGCGGTCGGATGTTTCCTGAGGGAATCAGGCGTAACCATTGTGATCGCTGCGATCTAGGGTCAAGCGAATGGATTTAAGTCGAGTATTAGTTAATCAATTAGAGTTAATCGATTAGAGTTAAATCGAATTAGAAGTATTCAAATATCGTATTTTTGAATATTTGAAGGAGTTAGAAGTTTTAATTTAACAAAAGTAAATCAGTTTAATTAAAGGCCAAGTGATGCTGAATACTGAACCAGTGAACTCATTGGAGTGTCATGTTTGAAAACACTGAGTATTTTGATAGTTAAAACACCGACTATCAAAGCTGTCCAATACGATTGTTGGCATGGAAAGACCGGGATCGAATTTCCATTCGAAAACCATTCCGACCAACAAATACGTGAAGATCTCAGAAGATGTTCGAGACGGTGCTGTAAAGACCGTGGATTTTTACAAACGGAAGAACCACTAATATTCTCTGCCTGGCAAGCAGAGATAAGCCGTGATTCTGTCGAAGTTGGAATCTACGGGTTGCAAGGACTTCTCGCTACTGATCCATGGGGTGATTCCTAGATTGGATGCAGTAGGAGAGTACCTTCGGTTCATCCTGTTCCTGGATGACTTGTATGGACGGATGTCTGACAGAGTATTTCCAAAGTGTCACGTACGTTGATTTCTCCAAACGTACGATAGTTGTTGGCAAAGATTTGCCGTTCTTTTAGCTTCCAGCTAGAGTACTTTTGTGGATATCAATTAGTGATATCTGACGGATCTGACGATGTGGCATTCAAAGTAAATGGCAACTAGATGTCAAGAGTTAATTCTGGCCTCAAGCCTCATCAACCGGGAAATGACAAAAATCGGGCAGGCAGCATGGCTATGTGGGTCGCTCCCATTAGGGTGTATAACCACCTATCTAGAGGAAATCCTATTTGCTTCTTTAATCTATGTTCGATGTTGTCCCTTGTCGGGAGACGGTTGCTGATCCCAACCGTAGGTGATATACATTCGATACACTCAAGCGAAATGAGTGGTCGGTCATGTGAGGGCCGGGTTGCAAGACGTTCTTGTTGAACCCAGTGTATTCGTCTCTAGAGATACACTATCGGCAGGTGGTCCCATACCTTGTCATGGTCGGAATCCAATCTCCAATAAGCGCCTGCGGGTTTTGATTGTATACTATATATGTGGAACGTGAGATGCAAGCGTTCCACTAGATTGCTATTTACTTGTATTTAGACATTATCATAATATCAGACAAGATATTGGATTCAAAATGTTTTGGGTTATCGTAAGGTAAAAACCATCCGTGTTTATGTGTGGATTTGGTCTTACGATTTTCCTTTCTTCTGAAAAGATTTTGAACTTTAAGATCATGATTGGATGATTTACCTTATTACTGTGCGAGTTTATCTCACTCTGGTTCACCAGACTGACCCGGTGTTTTGTAAATGCTCGGGTTTGCCCGGAGTGTACAGGTTCAGGTTAGCGACTGCTATGAAGAGACGAGCTGGAAGAGTCCAGACGTATGATATTACTACTATTCCGCTGTATATGGGAACAGGCTATTATAACTGTCCCATGGTATGATGTACTCTGATACTGTAAGTATTTTCAAAGCTCTCAATAAAGATTTATTTCTGTATTATATTTGTTCCGCTGCGATGTGAGACTCTGTGTGGTGTTCTTCTTCTTCTTCTATTCAATATTTCTACCTTATCTATTCTCATCATCTAACTTCTTTCTATTAATGATCTGGAATGTTCGATGTCTGAATGGTCAACACGGTAGTTTGATGTTGATTTTCGGAGTCGAAAATCCCAGTTCGTTACAATTTATTTCTAAAAATCTATTGTTGATGCTGTCCCATTCGGGAAACGGTTGCTGATCCCAACCGTTGGTGATATACATTCGATACGCTCAAGCGAAATGAGTGGTTGGCCATTTGTGGCCGGGTTGCAAGATGTTCTTGTTGAACCCATTGTATTCCTCTCTAGAGGTACACTAGCGAAAGGTGGTTCCATATCTTGTCATAGTTGGAAATCCATTACCCAATACGAGCTTGCGGTTTGATTGTATACTATATATGTAGAAGTGAGATGAAAGCGTTTATGCTAGATGATTATTATATTGTGATTGATAGACATTATTATAATATCAAAAGGTTTTTGATATAATGATAATTTGGATTCTCATAAGGTAAAAACCCGTTCCGTTATACGGCGTGGTCTTATGAGATGTCGATTACCTGCTTGAACTGTTTTAAACTGTTTTACTCACACCAGTCCCATGACTGACCCGGAGTTTACTTTGTTGTTTTCCCTAAACTCTTGGGTGCCTAAATTTGTACGGGCAGTCAAGTAGTCGGGATTTATAGATATACTGGAAGAGCTTGGAGCAGGAGGCTTCAGGATCATATAGCTATAGTTATTTCCGCTGTGTTGTAAGTGTTGTACTTTGTTAATGATATGTATATTCAAGTACCAATTTTGTATTTCAAAGTTATGTTATGAAATATATTTATTCGTTCCGCTGTGAGATTCGTGTTACTCTGATATTTTGTTCTTCTTCTTCTTCTATTCTATGTTTCTATCTTATCTTTCCTCACCCTCTAATTTCTTTCACTAATTACCAAGATTTTTCGATGTTTTGGTTATCGACATCGAGTTTATGTCGATAACCAAAGTCGCTCAAAATCCGGGTCATTACAATGAGTCATTCATGAGACTGGTATGAGAAATCCTACAGTTACTTAACTTATTTACGAATAAGGAAAATCATCGGACCACGCCGTATAACACGAAACGGGTTTACTCCATTGGATTGTCAGTGCAAAGAATAAAGTAAATCAATAACCAACGCAATGCTTTTTACAAAAATGAAGTCGTTATAAGACTCAGGTCCCATCACACAATGCAACGCAGGCCAGAGGATAGAGTTTTACATTATAATGGCCAAATATGCTTGATACACATAAAACAAAAATAATTTGGTAGTATTATTAGTGTTTAAATGTTTTAGAAACAATTTCCAACATAAATGTATCAATCCTAGACGACATAATACCCCATCCTACTATGTCGCCAATAGTATACAACTAAAACCATACAATATCGTATTGGAAATTGGATTTCCGTCATGAGTAAAGTAAGGGATGTCTCTTTACCGGTTTCGAGGCACTCTAGAAAATGCCTTAGGATTACAACCCGAGTAACCCATGGATCTTCAGGGCTGGTCCACTCTTACTTTTGTGGATTGGTTATTCCTAAATAATACATTTCCCGGTCCTATCGAACCTGTCACCTAGACGTTGTCGACCAATCATATCTGAGGCACCTCGTAATCCATCAACCACGTAAGTGAAAATGTCTAGGCTCCATACCATGACATCACTTCTAGCTAGAAAGAAACACATGCACTCCCTGTGGTCACTATCCCGTTTTAAACTCATATTGGGGTGTGAGGCTCACGACTTAATGCTACAACACAAAGCTATGATATATTAAAGCTATTCTTTGATCATCAACCACAAAGCTATGCTATTCAGCAAAAGTGTTGATCATTTCTTCTCAGCGTGCCACATTGACAATCCATGTCAAACAACTGATGTCTCCAAATGTATAACCTCTAAGCTCATATCTCTCAGAAAAGGGTGTTAAGCAAAAAATAATAAATTCCCCATCACCAAACAGATATATATTTAATAGAGATCAATCAATACAAAATTAAATCTAATGTTAGACACACAATCGATTTACAAGTCCGTTCTGGGTTTGAACGAAACCGGAGGAACCTTATTCCATGTCTCATATGTCCAATACAAGAGAGAGGTCCTCGCATATCCGGACAATCAACAAGTACGTCCGGACAACTACCGCTATAACCCCTTCAAGGGAGCTACCCATATTCAAGGCATCAGTAGTAATCTATTCGATGTGAAGAATGCCGGTCTTGCACAGTCTTCATTATCTTAGACTTTTAGTCGTCGTTTAATCATTTGAAATGAGATATACCTCGGTCTTTTCAAATAATAATGGAATAAATAATTCAAATCAAATTCTTTTCCTTGGTTAAGATATTTGCCTTTACAGTTCATTTCACTACCTTATTTATAAAGGTTTAATCAAAAATTTAATTCGGTCGTCGAATTAAATAGTCAAGTCGTGACATATTCAAAAGTCTTTTTATAAGTTTTCATGCCAAATAGCACTTAACCATTTTTATTTCATAAACCACGTAAAATTGGTTCCCACACATTCTAAATCGCTTTTAATAATTTAAAATGACATTTTTCTATTTTTATATATCTAAAAATAGCTCAATTCAGTCGAACGACGTTTCAGGTCATTCAGATGCACGGGCGCTGCTTTCATTCAATTTTGAATTAAGAATTTGTAAAAATACAACCATTTGATCTTCACATATTTATTATCGATGGAAAGATCTTTTCAAAACGAATTCAACGTTTCTAATTTTAGGATAATCCGATTGTCGGATCTCCTGGTATACTCGTTTTACTAGTCGAGAATGCGAACTACTGCTGCATGATTCATTTAATTTATTTATATTTAACATATATAAATATAATTTGTTCAAAGACTTTCAAATTATTTAATTCATCAAATATTTGGCTAATGCCTTAATTTTTCAGAAAAATTCGCCATAACCTCCTTTGTATGGAGTGCTCAAGGAAAATCACAACTCGCCTCAACAGGCCCCAATAAATCACCATATATTCATACAACATGTGTACATTGAGAGATGTGTAAAAATAAATCATCGCGAACAACCATTGTGTCACAAATAAATAACTAGAGTGATATGTATATTTTTGTCATCTCCAAACCTGTGTTGAGTTTGTTATTAAATCCTGCAAATTCCGTTATATGTTTATTTAAGTCCATAACCAGTCCAATTTTCATTCAATAACCAATATGCCATATACCTGATCCTCAGCCATTTGTTCTCATTGTATATCATCAAATAAATGAGTGCAATACGGTTCACATCATATAAGCATCAAGAAGCTATATGCTTATATGGGTATGCTATGATATGTAGTGTAGTCCAATACCTGTGACTATCCTATGCCATCTGTTCAATTCATCAGAAATACTATCACACAGTAGTCATAAATAAATCATTCAATACCATTTATGGCGCCACAAAGTGTCCATCCACGAAGTATCAAATGCGAGTTTGACATATTCACACAATGCTTCTAAAACTAAAAATAACATTTTTAGTGCACTGTACAGTGTGTACAGTATCCATGAACTTACATAAGCAGTGAGAAGCAGCAATAACATGAACAAATATTTCTAATCAACAATTGATAGTCAAAATAAATTCAATACACTACTGCGCAAATCCTAATTTAACACAACTTAAATATTCATTTGCATAACAATTAAAAATAATATTTTTACATAGTCAATCGCTTTCTAACGTCATAATAAATTATTATGTTCATTTCATTCATCGTATTACTTCGTAGTTAATTTTATTTTTAACTACAATCGATTACCGCCTAAATCGTTAATTTTATTTAATTAACTCAAGTTACAATTCAATGTTATCGATACGGTTCTATTTATGTACATCGCATATCCAATTTGCATCGCATATGATAGTAAAAAATCATATTTTTAACTAACTAAAAATTATTTCATAACAATAATTTTTATACTATTTATTTATTAACTAACATTAATTGTTTAACTTAATAATTAACGTAACAATCATATTTCACAGCAATTTATTCACTAATCTACCCCTTTCTAAAGCGAGTTTACTTTTCTCACATACTTAAACAAGTATTCACATATCAATTAAAAATCATATTTTTAATATGCTAATCATTATTTCACATCCTAATAAACTTATATTATTAATCAATAATCATCTCATAACTCAAGCAATTAACTAGTAAATAGTTAATTTCAATCTAGCCCTTTTTAGTGAATAGTTTCTCACCGAGATTTCCACTCAACCAAATCTTTATATACGGGGGAATGCAACTTTGTCGAGCTTTAATGCGGCTTCCCAAAGGTTTGCGGAGATTGAACTTTTCACTAACGCTCTCTAATCCAATGGTATCGATAGTGCCGGGAGATTAGAGCTTAATGGAGGCAAAATCGGACATGAACGGGCCACAAACTTTGCATTGTCCACTGTCCGGACTTGGCACAACAAAAAGAAGAAGTTTTGGAAAGCTTGGAGGGTGTAAGAGAAGCTAGAAAGGAAGATAGGAGGGGGATGGAGCTTCGGGAGGAGGAAGGAGGAGTTTTGGAGGAAGAAGAGGAAGAGAGAGGGGTTGTGCTGTCGTGCGCCAGGGGGGTCGACGTGGGTAGGGGTAGGGTGCGGCGGCTCAAGGAGAGGAGGAAGAGGCTAAGGTTTGCTTGGGGGAGGAGGCCGCTGATTTAAGAAGGAGGAAGAAAAAGGGGAAGGAGGAAAAGTGAAGAGAGAAAGGAGAAAAAGAATTTTAAGTAAGAGATTTCATCCCCCTTTCTCTCTGATTGCCCGACAGCAAACTATCTCCATTTGCTTTAAAATTTAAGCATAAGATAATACATGTAATTACGAATCCAACGGATCAAGTTTCATCGATATTCAAGTTCGTTTGTCCTGCCATTTTATTTTTCGATCAGGCTCAAACTAGATTCAAAAAATGCAATTTTAAGTATATTTTCTTCTTGTACGCCCACACGCTTACTCCAAAAATTATGAAACTTAGGATTCTTCCATTACTTGATGATACAAATCCAAAAAAATGTCATTGAAATCTGAGACGTCTCAATAACGTTCCTTTGTAAACTAATCATCAGTTCTGCCCCAAATGGGTTTACTTCGCACGGCCACATACGCACTCCATTTTGCGTGAAATTTGAAATCTAGCAATGGTTGATTATTCCTAATCCAATAAAGATTTTCTTGTCAGATTCTATGGTAGTTGGCAAAATTTCACTTTTAAGGGCTATGCGATGACTTAAAATCGAATTTTTACGGCGCATTTTCTTATAAAATTATATTAAAAATAATTTTTAAATTGGTTATGAAATTCTGGGTTGTTACAATAACGGTGGACATTTTTTAATATTTAAATAAAATATTCACTATTCGAACAATGTACTGTTTAATTTAATTATAATAAAAAATCATTATATTATTTATCTAAAAAGTAAGTTCATCCAGTGTTGTTGAACAATCTCAAGTATGCAAAAAAACTCCATAAATTTCTACTTCTATGGCTTTTATGCATAATTATATGTAATTAGTTAGTTAATAAAAACGCCAAAAGGAAAATAAATAAAAAACTATTTAATGGAAAAAATTATATTGTTTACATAAAAGAGTATACCACATTCAAAAATAAATTCGAAAACGTATATACCATTTATTTTGTTTAATGAAAATTGGTGTATACATTTATTGACCTGTGTTGCTTATTCACAAACAATCACTCAAGAAATCAAGGAAATATAATAAACTAATATATGCCTAAATTTAATTAGCCTAATCCAAATTTATGAAACGATTCTAATTTTAATGTTCTTATATTTTTACTTCAAAAAACAAATCTATTTATAAAAAAGAAGGCCATAGATATATTGAATTTTGAAAAAACCCAATAAAATAAGCTTTAATTTTTATTGATAATAATTCAACTTTCTAATTTTAAATTAAAATAAATTACAAATTTCAACCAGAAAACATTTTTTTAAATAAGGATAAATTAATCCGAAAACGTAGTACTTAAATAATTGAGATTTAACTTAACTGATATATCATGTTCCATGATAGAATAAATTCATGTCTTATTCACTAAATTACATTAATCTAAGCATATATCATCTACCTTAAAATCATAATGTAAAGACCTTCCTTTTTGACTACTTCAAATCTATAATTAAATCGACTTAAATCATTTGGAATGGAAGAATATTAATTGCTATGGGGATAAATATAAATTACCATGGAATTACGGACACAAAACATAGAATATCTCATAGCGGAAGTAAAATTGGAATAATAATACAAAAAATTAATTTATACTAATCAGAGTATAGAATGAATACAAATACAACAGAAGATTGAATACACAATAATACATTAATAAAAAAACTGAAACAAATTATATGGAATATATAGGATAAATGACTATACTATAGCAATACTCAAGAACCAATAGAAAAATCTCCAAAGCTATAATACTCAGGATGACCGCGCTATTATGTAAAATAAAACACTCAAATCAGGACTAACATTCTTGTGTAAGTGAATCAATTAAACTGAAATATTTAACGAAATGTAAATAACTTAAAGGATGTTATGGATTTGATCCATTAAGTGTAACGATTTTCCTTTTTGACTGCTCCAGTTCTGTAATTAAATCAACTCGAAATGTTCAAAATGACAGATTGTTATTTAGCTCACAGGGTTTGAACAGAAAATACACACAGAATCACAGAACACCGAATAGAGAACAATATCTTACATCGAAATATTTTATAACAAAAATCATAGTTAATACAACATTTATTTTATATAGTGAAAGATTTATATACATACATTGATTTTAATAAAATAAGGAAGAGCGAACCAAAGCAAGCACGTCTTCACGTGTTTCTAGCTTCGATAGCTGAAATCTCTAGATCTATAACACTCGTATTTAACCCGAGCGTTCCATGCAAAAACATAAAATACTCGAGTCAGAATTAATCATTGTTCAAGTAAATTAACTTCAACAAAACACTAAAATAGATTAGTTAATCCTAACTTCTTGCGTTCATAATATTTATTCATCGTCAACATAAAGGTACGAAATGAGTTAAATTGGTATGGTCAAATATATAAGTCTCAAATCATAAGTCGAAACAAAGGCGTGGCAACAACTATACCTCAAGTATACAAATAAGGCATGAAAATATCAAATTCAGCATGTAACTAGGCTTCAACATGGCATTATGAAGTCATAGAACCATGGTGCCAATTTTATAGGTTAAGATAAACTAATTATAGGCCAAACACAATGCATGTAGGGGACAATACTTCTCTTTTTAAACATATCATCACCGGAGCGTATTTATTCATATCTAAAGGTTAATACAGTATTTTGATTTTTCTGTCATTTTTTAAATTAAATATATAGCACTACTTGGAATAGGAAATACATGTATTCATCTTTTCTCTTTATTTCTCTTTTTCTTTTGCAGAGCAACACTTCATACTAAAAAATTTAAAGTGGTCGTGCTCGAAGGTTACAGGTGCTTGCATGGCACCATTCCAAAATTACAAGGCAAGACGAGTGTAAGCAATCTAACCAAGTCACAAAGCAAGGCAAATATATAAAGCATGTATCTCAAATTTCATGAACCAGACAGGTGTTGATATAGTTTTATAATATGGTTCCAGTTTAGCACACTTAAAAAACAAGGGGTGTGAACACATCAAGTTTTTCTTCTTCCAAATATGACACAGGAAGCTTTTAAAGGGTGGCATGTGTATCCATTATTTAATACGAACAAAATGTCATAACTAGTTAACAACAAACATGAAATGTCAAAACACAGCCACAACAAGGCATATAAGGCCAATAAAACATGTTTGTGGGAAAATGATGATGATAGTGTACAAACAAAAGCACATATATACATGTACAAAGGTATGTTATATATATATATATATATATATATATACATGTAATTTTGTCGTGGCATGGACAAATCAGAATAGGCCGAATACACAATTAAGATGGACAACAACCAAATTTTGTTTCAAGCCAAGGCAAACATATATAAACAAAAATGTGAGCAAGAAAGGGTAAATGTTCACGATATGACCAAGTAGGGAATAACCCAATGTATTTTTTCCTATTTCGTTTAGACAAACTATTAATGGCTGTAGCAGGCATGTGGCAAGAAAGGCATGGCACATTTTCACAAAATCATAACTAAATGTATATAATAGGGCATAGGGAGTGAGACCAACAAGGAACAATGACAAGTGCAACAATATCATAATGTACAAAATCCCAATGTAGCAGTTATGTACCAATGGTTGGCTGAACTATTTAAACCAGTAGAAACCAATAACTAAAGCATGGCTATTTCGTTCTACCTATGAAGTTAAATTACTTGAATAGAATTAACCGTGAGCATAAACTCACATGTACAACAGACTTTTTCTCTCTCTCTTGACTATGGTTTCCAAGTTCAACGAAGAGAGAGGGAGAGGTTTCAAGGTTGCCGTGGCGCGCAGCCTCTGGTGGTTGACTTAGGTCGTTGGGGGTGCGAGGAGCATGAAGCGTCGGGTGAAGGCAGCTGAACGATGGAAATCCGGTGGGGCTCAAGCACAATGAATCAAAGAGGAGGGCGAAGCACACAATGGAGGAGAGGAAGAAGGCAATGGAGATTTGTAGGGGAAGGAGTCCATGGATTTTTGTAGGAGGCTATTATTTGAAATTCATATGATTTGGGAAGGAGTAATTGATTTTGGCTGGAGTTAAAAGAAAGATAAGGAACAAGTGCAGAAATAAAAAAATAGGGATAGAGAAAAAAAAAATTAAGGGGACAAGTTTCGATTAACTCAGGCAATTCAATACAAGTGTCAAAAAAAATTTCCAATTTAAACAAGTGGCAAACTTAATAAAATGCTTCAGCAACATTAAACAAAAATTTACCTAAGTATACATATGTTATTTATGATTCTATGTATATACAACCAATACTACTGTATTTATACATTTTCAACTACAAGTTTTAAATTAAATTTAAAACTAAATTCAAATCTAATTATAAATTTCCAAGTTAAATTCATATTTTTATTTCAAGAATCAAAACTACATTATTAAAACAATATACTATAATTAGTTTAAAAATACTAATAATGTTAAATTTAACTAGACCAATTAGATTCAAAATTGCAATTAAACTTGTATTTACAAAACAAATTCAATACCATGTTAAAATAGATCATATTTAAAATTCTAAACAAATTCCAGGTATATACATTAATCATAAATTCTAAATCTAAATTAACTACATATTTAAAACGTCAAAAATTCTGGTTTGTTTCAATATCCCCCACTTAAGGCTTTTCGTCCTCGAAAAGGAAACATTACCAACATACTTAGATATATAAAATCAAACAACATACTTCTATTTATACAACTTTTATTAGGCTTAATACTTATCAAAAACTAAATAAGTTATAAGATATTTAATAATCGAAAATTTTCTAACAACCGAATTTACGAAAAATTTCAGTAGCACCTCCTTTGTACGGCCTGATCGGAAAAATTTACAAACATAAATATATATATGAATATACATCTCATCCACATGATGAGGCATCCTAAACCAGGGGAAAACAACATAATAAACCCAAGTAAGGTATTAAATTCGAGATATGTACCTATATTCGGATTTATAAGCATGCTTGCTTAATATTTAACATTTAGCGCAAAAACGAGCTCTCATGCGAAGCGAATGCCATGGCTTCCTACTAAAACACTTAAGAAACGTATGAGACTCATGCATATAAAATAAAATTTAATACACAAAACATAAACAAGATATAAATGGGCATGAATGTCAACTTTCATGTACAGGGAACAAAACTTATTTCAAAAGAGCTCTTTTATTTTACATTCAAATCCATACAAAAGCTAATGTTATTCTTATTATTCCATATATGCCTGTCATTTATGTCATTCATGTTAAATTTTCTTGCATTAAATATATTTTCGTACAATTCATTTACTTGTCGATTAATGCAAATAACTTGTAAAATTTAGTTATCAATGTTAGCTACTTAATAAATTTTTATTCATCGAATTCATATCTTCTTACATTGAATTGTTACATCCATTTACCAGTTAATTTCAACTTATTTTCAGTTAGAATGATCTCATTCGATTCCACTTAAACTTGTTTCAATCCATAATTCATATTTCCATTAAATATTGAATTCGTTAGTGAACTGCCTCGTTTTACGTTCTTACGATTTAATAAATTTTACACCATTCATTTACTATTAAGTTTACTTATTAAACCTTCCAAAAATTTATTTAAATATCAAAACTCTTCTTTCTATTAAAAGTTCGAATTTATTAAACTTATATGTAAAAATAAATCTTTGCTTTGTAAAAGTTTGGAAAAACAAGAATAAGAAGCTAAGTGCTTTTCTATGAAATAAATAAGCTTAGAAAGCAATTAAAACCTTAAAGTAATTTCTTAAATCTTGATATACCAGTTTCATTTCAAATCATTAAAATACTATATGTTTTATATATAAAACCCTTCTTTACAAAATACATACATACATACATATATATATATATAATTACATAGGTTAAAAAAATAATAGTTACAAAATTTTGATTTACAAAACTTAGATTTAAACATAAATTCTCGTGTTGCCAATTTAGAAAAACATATTTTGTTATATTTCAAAGCTGTGAACTTATAAAACCTTTAAAAGCCTCTTTCTTAGTTTATATGTTTAGGTTATACAAGTTTTAATTTCAGAATATTTATTTTGTTATTTAAATTTCAATAATACTTGGTAACTCGAAGTTAACTAGTTTATTTTTGTTCTTATAGAAATTTAGGCATACGTGGATCTAATGCATGACTGAAATTCTCCAAGTACTAAGATATACTTGTTTCAACTTCCGGTGAAAATACTATAAATCTTGTATAAAAATAGTTATGGAAAGTACTTCACTTCCCTCATGAATCGCAGACACGCGGCGGTTATGCTACTATCCCATTAGAATCGCTTGTGCCCACTGGTATCACACCCCTCAAATTTCGCCATGGTTGTTTTTCATATATCGTAGTTACGTAGAGGTTACGATATCATCCCAGTAGAATCACTTGTACTGAAGGCATCGCACCCTTATTGAATTTCGCTACGGCGTTTTTATCGCAGTTACGCGGCGGTTGCGCCACTATTCCAGTGGAATCGCTTGTAATTGTAGGCATCACATCCATCGAATAATGCTATAAAATCAATCATAATAATATATCAAACATGATCTCACTTAGGGAGATTCCGGTTTCAATGGGCATTGGGAGTGAGATCAACAAGGAACAATGACAAGTGCAACAATATCATAACGTAAAAAAATCCCAATACAACAGTTATGTACCAGTGGTCGGCTAAACTATTTAAATCAATGGCAACCAATAACTAAAGCATGGCTATTTCGTTCTACCTATGAAGTTAAATTACTTGAATAGGGTTAACCGTGAGCATAAACTCACCTTTACAACAGACTTTGTTTTCTCTTAACTACGGGTTCCGGGTTCAACGAAGAGAGAGAGGGGATCGGTTTTGAGGTTGCCGTGACACGCAGCCTCTGGTGTAAGGACCCGTAACTTCCCCATGAAGGAAAGAGCGGATACTTTGAGAACAACACACAAAAGGACACAAATGGAAGAACAATTCATTGTTATTACAACAATTCCGTCAGATACAAGAATGTACAGAGTATAATTGAATAAATAACATTCGACAAATATCAGAGATTACAACAAATTACATAGCAGCGGAAAATAATACAAATGCACAACTAGAAGTGATACACGGACACAGAGCTTTCCGAGCATCGTTCCAGCTGTAAATCAGGACCCTGTGAATATAAATCTGCAAAACCAAAACTACTAGCTTCCCGTGCGGAAAATAGGGGCACCTAGAGTTTAGGTTAAAACAATAAACTCCAGGTCAGTCATGTGACTGGTGTGAGAACTAAAACAGTTATTTAAAACTTTACTTTAAAAGAGAGTAATTCAAGGGACCACGCCGTATAACACGGAACGGGTTTCCTCCCAAGAATACTAGTGCATATAACAAAACAACGCAATGCTTTTTGGGAAAAATGAAGCTATTATAAGACCCAGGTCCCATCACACAATGCAACGCAAGCCGAAAGATAGGGTTTTCCCTTATAATAGCCAAACATGCTTGGTACATTTAAAACAAATCATTTGATACTATTATAAATGTATAGTGTCAAAACAATTTCAATCATATATATCAATCTTAGACGGAATGGGTACCATATATCATGTCGCCATACTAGTTCTACAATTAAAACCGCAATATCACGTATTGGAAATTGGATTTCCGTCATGAGTCGAGGCAAGGGGCAAGCTCCTCTCCGCGTTCGAGACACTCTAGCAATGCCTCAGGACCCTACTCTGATCCTTTGGAACCTCCAAGGCCGATCCTCTCTTACTTTTGAGGATTGGTTATTCCTAAACACACGTTTCCCGGTCCTTACAGACCTATATCCGAGGCGCCTCGTATCCAACAACCACACAGGTGAAAAGTATATAAATGTCAGGGCTGGTAGGTCACTGACACCACCCTAGCTAGAAAGAAACGTCGTGCACTCCTTGGGTCCGTATCCCATTTTTGACTCATACCGAGGTGTGAAGCTCGCGAATTCACGTTATACACAAAGCTATGCCACACAGGCCGTGCTTTGATCATCAACCACAAGACTTTGCTTTTCAACAGAAGCCTTGATCAATTGCCACTTACGCGTGCCACACTAGCAATTCACTCCATGCGACTGATGTCCATCGATATACAACCTCTGAGCTCGTACGTCTCAGAGAAGGGCGTTAAGCAAGAAAATAAATTCTCCACCGCCAAACAGATGTATATTTAATAGAGATCAATCAACATAGAATAAAATCCAATGTCAGACACACAATCCATTTACAAGTTCGTTCTGGGTTTGAACGAAACCAGAGGCACTTTCCTCGCATATCCATCCATCTCCAAGTACGTCTGGATGATCACCAACTGTTTCCCTCATCATGGGTGTACAGCCCAATCGAGATCATCAGTAATCATCCAAACGATGTGAAGACTTCCGGTCTTCAACCACCGTCTTCATCTTCGACATCTCGTCAAATCGGTTATTCAGAATGGGTATAACCCCGGCCTTTCTGAATAACCCACGTATATGATAAACAAATGTTACACAAACACGACAAACGCCTCATTCCAATTCAGAATATCATTTTATTCACAAAATCACATTCTTAGGGAAAGGTTCCCATTAATTTTATCCAAGACAAATTCTTCTAAATTTATTCTTTAATCTTCCTTTGGATATCATTTCAAACTAGTTGAGATTAGCGAACCACACAAAAGTAATTATTTATTTTATTTCCCAATCCCAACCTATTTATCCCATGAAGCAAAACTGGTAATACTCCATATCTAACACCACGGTGTCATTGGCAAAATTAATTACCATTTCACGTTCAAATCTAATTAAAGATTTAACTATCGCTTTGGAGCAAAACTGGTGGTACTCCATTCTCGATCACCTTTCAGATTTGATAATTTAAATTATCAATTCACATTTTAATCTAATTAAAGATTCATTAAAACTCCACTTAGTTTTAATCTTTTCAAAAATCAACATCTTGCCTTTAACTGGGTTAAAGAACCAATGTCATATAAAACACGATTCACGATAAACTCAAATCACATTCGATATTAAATACAAGGTTCTGAATAGAAAATATACCGGCTTATATTCAATATCAAATTCTGAAACCAACAAATATCGTACTGGAAATAACGATATAAAATATATCTTTCAAATTCCCATAACAATATCTGTATAGTCACGAAATCCAACATCGAAATATTCCGAAGATAATTTCGATTCAACTCCAGCCCAATTCACGTATTGGGAATATTGATTATTTTTAAAATCACTTTCAAATTCGATTTATTTATTTCAAAAATAAATTGATTTTAATTCTAGTTCAAAACTAGTTCATTTCGATAAAATCTATTTTTATCTTTTCAAATACAGAATTTTTCAGCCCAATTTTTCCCAAATCATTTCTTATGATTTTACACAAATTATAGATAATTCTAATAATTTTATCAAGGCCCGTACAGTCGATTTCCATCAATGGCCATCGAACTGCACTTACAGCGACCTTTTTCAAATTTGATTTGGACATAATTCCAAATCCAACTGTTAGATTTCAAATATATAATATTCATTGGAAAGCTCTTTTCGATACGAACCCAACGGTTTCGTTTTTAGGAGAATCCGACGGTCGGATCTCCCGCAACGTAAATTCGAAGTCAATGGTCGAAATTCACGAACTGCCGCGGCGCGGCACGTTCTATTCAGGCCATTATATATATATATATATATATATATATATATATATATATATATATATTTCATCGATTTCCTTTTAAAACGTATTTTATAAATCGTTTTAAATTCGTTTCAAAAACAATTTCAACTTCATCATCAATTTCAAATCGATTTGATTTCAATTCAATTCGAATTCATTTCAATTTTTATTTAATTCGAATTCAAATTCGTTTCAATTCAAATTCTAATTCATTTTAATTCAATTCAATTTCTAATTCGTTTTAATTCAATACAATTTGAATTTACCTTCTATTTACTTCCATTCGAATTCATTTCAAATTGATTTCAATTCAATTTCAGTTCGTTTTAAATTTCACTCAAAACGATTTCAATTCGTTTTTAATTCAATTTCAATTTAATTCAATTTGAATTCATTTCTATTCAATTCGAATTCAAATTTAGTTTCTATTCAATTCGAATCGAATTCATTTTCTATTCGATTCGAATTAATTTCAAATTGATTCAATAAAATTTCAATTTGAATTCTAATCTACTTTAATTTGAATTTCATTTCAAAATATTAAATTTTGAAATCACTTTTAATATTCATTGTAAAACGAATAAAATCGATATAAATATCGTTCACGTCAAAATAGCGTAACTCTAATCAACACGGCTTTATATATTTCAATAATTCGTTATTCTAATCAACAAATGAATATTTATTCTATTCAACACATGAACCTATATTTCTTTCAACACACGACTAATCTCAACACATGAGTACTGTCAACACATCACTATTTTTGTTACTTAAAATATTTTATAAAACTATGGTATCTATCGTTTGATTTTTAATTAGACTTCTACTGGGAAGTAGTTCTAATTTTAAATATGATAAAGATGTAAATTTTATTGTTAAAATATTTTACTCAACACACGAATATTTTCAACACATGAACATCGTCAACACATAACTATTTTTATATTCAACACATGAATTTTCTTTTATAATATTCATTATTTTACCAATTGGAATGAGGCCCAATCAATCACCATATAATGTTAATTATATGGATTCCATACAACACATGTATATAATAGCAATGATAAATAATCAACCATCATCCAAAGTGCACCACACAACTGCATAAGCATCAAATATAAATAATCGACGCTTACACAGTCTGTCGACCAATCGATCGACATACAATTAAATAATTGGGATTAGTGTACCCAAATATCATCCCAACACCCGTGTGGGGTTTCAAATCAACAAACACAGATTTTTATTTGTGCAGTTGGGCGATGTGTAAAATTTATCATCCCAATCAATATCAGTCAAATCAGTGTATATAAACAAATCGGCCGATTTGTTTATAAATATTTATTTACTCACATTCACGTTAAAAATTATATTTTTAACGATAAAATATTTATTTCAACACATTAATTTATATTATCGATTTCACATCAACAACACAAACAAATTTCACAACACATCAATCAAATAAACAAGCCATCCATGGTCTGTGGACGGTGGGTGTCGGGTGCTGCTAAGCACCGTCTGCATCCTAGTATATATATATATAACTAGAAAAGAAATTGAAGAGTGAGAAATTCTCACCAAAGCTATCCCAACTCCGCGACACTTCTATTGTAGGAAATCATCGCCATTCTCGCCTTTTGTCACTTTCGCTGCCCGTAGCCACTATATATATAAAGATCACATTTTTATTTCGCTATTCAATGTATAAAAATCAAATTTTTACTTCGCTATTCAATATATAAAAATCGAATTTTTACTTCACTATTCAATATATAAAAATCGAATTTTTGCTTCACTATTCAATATATAAAAATTGAATTTTTACTTTGTTATTCAATATATAAAAATCCTATTTTTACTTTGTTATTCAATATATAAAAATCCTATTTTCATAATCACGCTATATGGATAAAAATTCTATTTTCACACCGCTGCTATATAGATAAAAATTCTATTTTTACATCGCTACTATATAGATAAAAATTCTATTTTTACATCGATTTTCATATAATAAAGATTATATTTTTATCACGCTATTTTACACATAAAGATTTCGCCTTTTCAAATTTCAAAAATCTAATCTTTTCTATTTTTAAAAATCTAATCTTTTCTATTTTAAAAATCTAATCTTTTCTATTTTAAAAAATCTAATCTTTCCTATTTTAAAAATCTAATCTTTTCTATTTTAAAAAATCTAATCTTTTCAATTTTAAAAATCTAATCTTTTCTATTTTAAAAATCTAATCTTTTCTATTTTTAAAAATCTAATCTTTTCAATTTTAAAAATCTAATCTTTTCTATTTTAAAAATCTAATCTTTTCTATTTTTAAAAATCTAATCCTTTTGCCTAGTAAAAAATCATAGCTTTTTAAGTAAAATCAAACCATTTCAGTTCGTTGAAATATGTATTAAAATCAGATTTTATAAAGGTATATATAAATTAAACTAACTAAAAAAACTGAAATTAAATAAATAAAAATAAAGGAGCTTACTGTTTCACTGTCGGAGGGTGCTGAGCTGGTCGCCGGAGTTCGCTGGAGGGTTCGGGGGTGCTGGTGGGGGTCTCGGCAGGTGGAGCTCGCGCGGGGGTGGCTCAGGCTGGAGCGGCGGCTAGGGTTCGATCTCGTGAGGGTTACACTCGAATTGGGGTCGTTCTCGACATCACAGATGGTTGGGGCTTGGAGGAGGAGGGGCGTCGGCGGGGGAGTTCGTCGGCGGTGGCATCGATCTGGGGAGGGAGGCGGCGGCTCGAGATCGGGGATAGGGCAGAGGCGCGTGTTTTTTCTTTTTTTCTTTTTTTATTCTGACTTAAACTAACGAGGATGGAGATAAAGGGGAAAGGGGGTTTTATTTTTTTTATTATTTTATTTAATTATCTCCCAAAAAGCGAATTTTATTTTCGACCTCTAAACGAGGCCCACCGCATGTCGTCCATAGCTAATTACCCCCATCCCGAACACAATGGGATATGTATCGTAAGCTGATTCGATCGTTTCGATCAGTTTCCATTATAATCAACATATACTCTATATATTAAATTTGAACGCGCATTTCAATTTACCGGGGCTACGTACGAACTCTATAAATCCCAGAAAAATATTTTCTAGCTTCGTATTGACGATACGGTCCTAACAAAACTAATTTCGTCGAATTCTGAGACCGTTGGAAAAATGGCCATTTTCCAGTCGATTAAAATCAACTAAAACTGGTCAAACACATTTTCCTTTGCCACGCTCACATATTGATTCGAAAAATTATGAAATTTGGAATCTAGCAATAATTTGACATCACGGATCCAACAAAAGTGGTTTCGTCGAAATCCGAGGTCGTTTGCAAAATTCCCATTTTTAAGGGCCTGAATTCCATAGCGACTATTCAGAATTTTCAACTGGGCATATCTTTTGATTCCTGCTATGAAATCTTGATTTTTCAGATTCGTTGGAAAGATATTCTCAAATAGATCCTATAATTTTTGGTTTCACTAAAATCTGGTTTATTTTGCACCCGGTACATTCAATTGAAGTTTGAAATCGAATTATCGAACTACCTCGCCATTTTCAATTCTATTTATAATTAAAATAAATATTTATATTCTAACGATGACGTATATAATATATACGTTCGAATTCTATTCAAAATAAATTTCTTGTCGATATTATTTAAAATAATCTATTTTAAATGTTCGAAATTCGCTAAAATTGCCAAAATAAAATTTTTAAACTGGCCCAGATTTTCGGGTTGTCACATCTGGTGTTTAGCGTTAGGCCATTGGGGGTGCGAGGAGCGTGAAGTGTCGGGTGAAGGAAGCTAAACGATGGCGATTCGGTGGAGCTCGAGCGCGATGAATCAAAGAGGAGGGCGAAGCACACGGTGGAAGAGAGGAAGCAAACAGTGGTGATTTTTAGAGGAAGGAGACCATGGATTTTCGTAGGAGGCCATTATCTGATTTCATACAATTTGGGGGAGGAGTAATTGATTTTGTCTGGAGATAAAAAGGAAGAGAAGGAAGGATTAAAAAATATGGGGATGGTGAAAAAAGTTTAAGGGGACAAGTGTCGATTAATTTAGACAGTTCAATACAAATGTCAATGTTTTTTTCCAATTTAAACAAGTGGCAAGCTTAAAAAAATGCTTTAGCCAAATTAAACAAAAATTTCCCTAAGTATACATATGCTATTTATTATTCTATGTATATACAACCTATACTAGTGTATTTATGCATTTTCAAATAAAAGTTTTAAATTAAATTTAAAATCGAATTCAAATCTAATTATAAATTTCCAATTTAAATTCGTATTTATTTTTCAAGAATCAAATCTACAAATATTAAACAATATACTATAATTAGTTTAAAAATATTAACAATGTTAAATTTAACTAGACCAATTAGATTGAAAATTGGAATTAAACTTGTATTTAAAAAATAAATTCAAAACCACGTAAAAATAGATCACATTCAAAATTCTAAACAAATTCCAAGTGTATATATTAATCATAAATTCCAAATTTAAATTAACTACATATTTAAAACGTCAACGATTTTGGTTCGTTACATTAAGGCTCTGTGAAACTCATACATATAATAATACACTATTATAATAGTGTCTACAATTAATATGCCATTGAAAATCGCATTAACCAATCATAGGATTCTACCAGATTGCAGATTTGGGATGGTGGTGTTGATTCACAAGATTTTTGATTCAAGACAGCAACGAAATGGAGATCAAATCAAAGAGTTAGTTCATATATATATATACATACATATACATACATATATATGTGTGTGTGTGTGTGTGTGTGTGTGTTTAGTTGTGTTAGATAAATGTTAAAATCTATCCTCATTTTATATAACACAAATGCACGGAATTTGATAAAAAAATATATATGAATAAATGGCTAGAAAAACATCCATTACTGGGACAAATGCCCTGAACTAGTAGACTGGTTCATTTTAGAACAGTCGACTGGTCAAGCAAATTTTGCCTAGTAATGGCTACTTTCTGCAATTTTTAAATATATATACGATTTATACTTTTTAACCCATTGACTAATGATTTTCAGACCAATTGACTGATTTGAAAATACAACCATTTTTATGAAAGGACATCATCTTTCATGAAGAGATTCGTCTTCATTTCTAAACAGAAATGGTTGCATATCTTTGATAAAACTCTTCTTGAAAGATCTCTACTCTTCAACTATTATATATACACTACAAACTTGGTTTTAAAATCACCGAATATTTCCAAATTTATTCTATTTTCTGATCTACATTGCTAAGCACTCTTGCATTCTAAAAAGCTTTCAAATATTCAAATTACTTGTTGAATCATTTAAATTATTTCATATCTCTTGATTCAATAAGTAATATACTTCCTTCAATCTTCACATATACATTATATACTTTAGGACAAGGTTATAGGAAGGGTGTACTCAATCGTTGGCTATTCAGTGTTGTTCAAGAACACAAGCACAAGTCAAACTCTTATTATTAGTTAAAGTCATGTGTCGGTGCTCAAGCGGGAAATCCTTGTTGGGGCTAGGATTGTTGTGAACCTGTTCCTTTGGGTGAAGAGAGAGTGTTGATAGTAGAATTCCAGAAGGAGTCTGGGGCTAGACATAGGACGGGAAGTTTGAACCGGTATAAAATTCCTAGTGTCACTTTACTAACTGAATTTACATATCTGTGATATTTTATATTAGTTAATATTTAATTGCATAACTATTGTATTAGACAGTTCCACTATATTCCATATATAAAGATCATACACTAAGTCACACGACTTTCCACTTGGTATCAGAGCATGACATAATTTAACCATAGAATCGTTATTTGATACTTATTTAATATGGAAAATAACACTTGTACTAGCAAAAACAATGGATTTACAGAAGGCCAATCTACTGTATGACCACCCTTTTTCAATGGCATGAATTATAGTTATTGGGCGACACGTATGAGAATATATATACAAGCTAATAGTTTTGATGCTTGGAATATCACACAAAAAGAATATACACAATCCACTATACCTTAAACTGAATGGTCCTCAAATGAAAAAGTAGAGGCCACTGCCATTGCTAAAACTATGAACATGTTGCATTATGCCTTGGATAGAAACGATTTTAACTGAATTTGTATGTGTAGTACTATATATGAAATTTAGCGAACACTCAAAGTAACTCATGAAGGAACTAGCAAGGTTAAACAAAACAAGATATTCATGCTTAAAAGTCAGTTTTAGAATTTCAGATTGAATGAGAATGAGTCTATAAATGATATGTATTCACGATTTCAAAATATTTATCATTCACATTGTGCTTAGGAGAAAAATATACTGATTTTGATATTGTTTCAAAAATATTAAACTCTTTGCCGGATGAGTGGGAAAGAAAGGTTTTAGCTATCAAAGAGGCTAATGATCTTTCAACCATGAAACCCAAAGAGTTAATAGGTAATCTTATTTCGTAGAAGTTAATTCATAGACTAAAAAGATTCATGCTCAAGACAAAAAAAATCTAGCTTTCCATGCTGAAAAAGAAGAATCAGATTCAGATGAAGAAGACATTGCATTTATTGCCAAAAATTTCAGACAATTTATAAAATATAAGAAGGGTCAGATGAAGAATATAAAGAAGAATTCTACAAGAGAAGATAATATTGATCCATCCTTAGTTGAGTGCTCCAATTGTCATAATACTGGACATTTTCAAAATAATTGTCTGGAACTAAAGAAAAATCACAACAAAAAGGAGAAATCTAAAAGACGAGCTTTCTCGGTCACATGGGATAATTCAAACACTTCATCTTTGGAAAGTGATAGTGATAACGACAATGAAAATGGTAGTGTGTGCTTCATGGCCAAAGAGACCAAGGTTAGTGATTTTACTTATGAAGAAATGGTTGAAACTAATAAAAGAAATTCTAGAATCTAGAAATAATTTTAAAATAAAATATAAACAAGCAAATGAAGATAAGAAAAAAGCAGAATTTGAAAGAGATTTGTTAAAAGATGAAAAAGAGATTTTAGAGAATGAAATCAGAAAATTACAAGAATCTCTATCTAACGCAAATTCTTTAAAAAAAAGTCAAGGAATTGAAACTCAAAAAGAAAAGAATGATTTGCTTACTTTCGAAAATCATGATTTAAACTCAAAAATTAAAATTATTGAGTTAGATCATTCTAGTCTTATATTAAAATTAGATGATATTTCTAAAGATGTCAATAATTTTAATAATGGAAGAGAAAACTCAATCTAGAATTTTAAAAAATTCTCAACATACTTATAGTAAAAAAGGATTAGGATTTGTACAAAAAATCAATGCTAAGAAAATTTCTAGCAAACCTTTTAGTACTATGAGAAATGTTGAATTTATCAAACCTACTTTTTCTAATATAAAGAAAGAAGTTTCAAAGAAAAAATTCTCTAGAAATATTAATATATAGGTTCCTAAAACAAATAACCATTTGATTAGGAATAAATATATTAAAAATTTCTTAGATACTGTACATAATAATGTTAATTATATTTTTAAAAGGGACTCTGGACCCTTTTGGGTTTGGTTTCCTAAGATCAAACTCTTAGTACCCTAATGGAAGAAGTGGGTACCAACAAATTTTAATTATTTTTTGCAAGTCCCACTTAACAAAAATAGAGGAAAATGGATATTCAACAGTGGTAACTCAAAACAAATGATAGGAGACAAAGAGATGCTAACTAATATTATGTGAAAACCCGTAACTTCCCCGTAAAGGAAAGCGTCGGATAGTTCGAGAACAAACCACAACAGAATCATACAAAAGAACATTTCACTATATATATATTACAACAGTGCATCAGATTACAAGAATATACAGAGTATAAAGGAATATTACACAGAAATATCAGAGATTTAAATTACATTTAAATTCATAGCAGCGGAAAATAATACAATACACAACTAGAAGAGATATACGGATACAAAGCTTTCCGGATATCGTTCCAGCTGTAAACCAGGATCCTGTGAATATAAATCTGCAAAACCAAAACTACTAGCTGCCCGTGTCAAAATAAGGGCACCCAGAGTTTAGGTTAAAACAATAAACTCCAGGTCAGTCATGTGACTGGTGTGAGAACTAAAACAGTTATTAATCTTTATTTTTAAAGTTAGGTAAATCAAGGGACCACGCCGTATAACACGGAACGAGTTTCCTCCCAAGAATACCAGTGCATAAAACAAACAGCGCAATGCTAAATAAAGAAAAATGAAGCTGTTATAAGACCCAGGTCCTATCACACAATGCAACGCAAGCCGGGGGATAGGGTTTTCCCTTATAACAGCCAAAGAATGCTTGATACGTTTAAAACAAATCATTTGATACTATTATAAGTGCATAGTGTATAAAACAACTTCAAATCATAAGTATCAATCATAGGCGGCATGGGTACCATATATCATGTCGCCATATATAGGTTTACAAATAAAACCGCAAATGTCACGTATTTGGAAATTGGATTTCCATCTATGAACCGAGGCAAAAGATAGTCCTCAACCGATTCGAGACTGCCTAGCCCGAGTCTCAGGATCAGAACGCATCGACCCTTGGAGCGACAGGGCCGGTCCACACGGAGTGGATTAAAAATGCCTGAGCACTACGTTTCGCCGCCCTTTGGGGCGTAAGCGAGCCAACGAATGACTCCATCGGACCCGGATCGTCCGATCTAACCGAGGCGCCTCGCAACAGCAACAACCACATAAGTCAAACTCGTCAGGGCGTGTAAAACCACTGACGCCACTTCTAGCTAGGAGGAAACGCAGGCCCTCCCTGAGGTCCGTCTCCCGTTTTTGGTTCATACCGGGTGTGAACCTCGCGAAGTAAACGTTACACAAAGCTATGCCACAAAGGCCGTGCTTTGATCATCAACTACAAGACTTTGCTTTTCAACAGAAGCCTTGATCATTTGCATCTTAGCATGCCACACAGGCAAACCATCCTATGTCAGACACACAGTCCATTTACAAGTCCGTTCTGGGTCTGAACGAAACCGGAGGCACCTAGTACCCCGCATATCCATCGATCTCCAAGTACGTCTGGACGATCACCAACTGTTTCCATCTTCTTGGGTGTACAGCCCAATCAAGATCATCAGTTATCACCCAAACGACGTGAAGACCTCCGGTCTTCGACCATCGTCTTCATCTTCGACTTATCGTCGTATCAGTTATTCAGAATGGGATAAACCCGGTCTTTCCGAATAACTCGCGTATATTTTAAATAAGTGTTACACAAACACAACATACGCCTCATTCCAATTCATTAGTCACTAACCGTAAATTAATCAAGAGAATAATTTCCCAAATATTAACCCCGAAGGCCGAAACCAACATCAGATCAATATCCAGAAAACCATTCTGCTTGGCTAACCGACAGTTAGTTTCTAAATTTCACCTTCATAGGGAAAGATTCCCATTAATTTTATCAAAGATAAATTCCTTGAATTTATTCTTTAATCCATTTTTGAATATCAATTCAAACTAGTCGGGATTAGCGAACCTTACCGAAGTAATCATTTGTTTTAATTTCCCAATCCCAACCTATTCATCCCATGAAGTAAAACTGTGAATACTTCATATCTAACACCACAGTGTTATCGGTAAATTCAATTACCATTTCACGTTCAAATCTAATTAAAGATTTAACTATCGCCTGGAGCAAAACTGGTGATACTCCATTTTCGATCTTTTCAATCTAATTAAAGATTCATTAAAACTCCACTTAGTTTTAATCGTTAACTGGGTTAAAGAATCAGTGTCATTTAAAACACAGTTCACGATAAACCCAAAATCACATTCATTAATTATCGGGTTAAAGAACGAGTGTTATTTAAAACACTGTCCACGATAAACCCAAAAATCAATATCCATACAATTCCAATTAAATATTATTTAATTGGTACCCTTCATTAAATCTAAATAAAAAGATTTAATCATTTCTCAACTGGGTTCAAGAACAGTGCTAGTGAAGACACCATTCGCGACAAACCCAAATCACATTTGATATTCAATATAAGGTTCTGAATAGAAAATATACCGGCTTATATTCAATACCAAATTCTACGATTAACAAATGTCGTATTGGAAATAACGATATAAATATATATCTTTCAAATTTCCATAACAACACCTGTATAATCACGAATTCCAACATCGAAATATTCCGAAGACAATTTCGATTCAATTCCACTCCAATGCAATCATTGGAAATTCTGGTTATTTTCAAAACCCTTTTCAAATTCAATTTATTTATTTAAAAATAAATAGAATTATAATTCTAGTTCAAAACTAGTTCATTTCGATAAAAATCTATTTTTATCTTTTCAAATATGGAGTTTTTCATCCCAATTCTTTCTAAATCGTTTCTTATGATTTTACACAAATTATTACTATTTTTAATAATTTTATCAAGGCCCGTACAGTCGATTTCCATCAATGGCCATCGAACTGCACTTATAGCGACCTTTTTCAAATTTGATTTGGACATAATTCCAAATCCAACCGTTAGATTTCTAATTTCTAATATCCGTTAGAAAGCTCTTTTCGATACGAACCCAACGGTTCCGGTTTTAGGAGAATCCGACGGTAGGATCTCCCGTAATGCCCGTTTGAAATAAATGGTCGAAATTCGCGAACTGCCGCGGCGCGGCGCGTTCTATTCAGGCCATTATATTATATATATAATATATATAATATATATATCGTCGATTACTATTTAAAACGAATTATATAAATAGTTTTGAATTCGTTTCAAAAATATTTTCAACTTCCTTTTCAATTCAAATCACAATTGAATTCTTCTTTATAAATTCGTTTTAAAATTCATTTCTATTCAATTCAAATTTCAATTCAATTTGAATTCGTTTTCAATTCAATTCATTTCGAAATCGTTTTCAATTCAATTCATTTCGAAATCGTTTTCAATTCAATTCATTTCGAAATCGTTTTCAATTCACTTCATTTCGAAATCGTTTTCAATCCACTTTGAATTCGTTTTCAATTCAATTCATTTCGAAATCGTTTTCAATTCACTTTGAATTCGTTTTCAATTTAATTCATTTCAAAATCGTTTTCAATTCAATTCATTTCGAAATCGTTTTCAATTCACTTTGAATTCGTTTTCAATTCAATTCATTTCGAAATCGTTTTCAATTCACTTTGAATTCGTTTTCAATTCATTTCATTTCGAAATCGTTTTCAATTCACTTTGAATTCGTTTTCAATTCATTTCATTTCGAAATCGTTTTCAATTCAATTCATTTCAAAATCGTTTTCAATTCAATTCATTTCGAAATCGTTTTCAATTCAATTCATTTCGAAATCGTTTTCAATTCACTTCATTTCGAAATCGTTTTCAATTCAATTCATTTCGAAATCGTTTTCAATTCAATTCATTTCGAAATCGTTTTCAATTCAATTCATTTCGAAATCGTTTAAAATTGATATAAATATCGTTCACGTCAAAATGGCGTCAATCTAATCAACACGGCTTCATAAATTTCTATTTTCAAATATTCTATTTCAAATATTTCTATTTCTAAACTGGAATGAGGCCCAATCAATTACCATATAAAATTAATTATATGGATTTTCATACAACACATGTATATAATATCATTGAAAAATAATCAACCATCAACCAAAGTGCACTACACTGTATAAGCATCCAATAAAGATATCTAACGCTTATAACAGCATGTCAATCAATCGATCGACATATTTAATCAATCAGGATGAGTGAACTTCAAATTTCATCCTAACACCCGTGTGGGGTTTCAAACAATCAAACACAGATTTTATTTGTGCAGTTGGGCGATGTGTAAAATTTATCGTCCCAATCAATGTCATTCAAATAGGTGTACATAAACAAACCGTCTGGTTTGTAAATGAATATTCTATTTTATTCACTTCACGTTAAAAATTATATTTTTAACGATAAAACATTTTATTCCAACATATGAATTTCTATTCAATTCATTTATTCAATAAAAATGATATTTTTATTTTTCTAACATATTTTAGAAAATTTCGGCGGCATAACGGCACGATACTAGAAACGGGACAAGGCCTAGCCTTATCCCCAGTCTAGTGAAGGCCCACGCCATTCACAAATCAATTTCATTTTGCAAACCACAAAATTTGGAGTAAGAGTCTAACCAAGCCTTACTCCTTCGCCTTATAACGGCGCACGTCTAATCCTAACCAATTTATCGATTCGATTTTTCACACCACAAACCACATTCAAACCAATATCGCAATCAATCACCAAACAGCCAAACAAACAAGTCCATGGTCTGTGGACGATTGTGTCGGGTGCTACTAAGCACCGTTTGCATCCTAGTATATATATAACTAGAAAAATTAAATTGAAAGGTGAGAAGTTCTCACCAATAGCTATCCTAGCTCCACAGCACTTCATTTGCAGAAGTCTTCGTCGTTTCGCCTTTTTGTCACCTTCGTTGCCCAAGGCCACTATATATATAAAAATCGAATTTTTATTTCGCTATTCAATATATAAAAATCGAATTTTTATTTCAAAGTTCAATATATAAAAATCGAATTTTTATTTCAAAGTTCAATATATAAAAATCGAATTTTTATTTCAAAGTTCAATATATAAAAATCGAATTTTTATTTCAAAGTTCAATATATAAAAATCGAATTTTTATTTCAAAGTTCAATATATAAAAATCGAATTTTTATTTCAAAGTTCAATATATAAAAATCGAATTTTTATTTCAAAGTTCAATATATAAAAAATCACATTTTTATAAACATAGATTCCGCCTTTTCCATTTTAAAGATCAAATCTTTTCTTTTACTTTTTAAAGTTTAAATCTTTTACCTTTCAAAATTCAAATCTTTTAAAACCTTTTAAAATCAATTCAGTTTTAACCTTTTAAAAATCAATTCAGTTTTAACCCTTTAAAAATCAATTCAGTTTTAACTTTTTTTTTAAAAAAAATCAATTCAGTTTTAACTTTTTTAAAAAATCAACTCTTTTAACTTTTTTTTAAAAATCAACTCTTTTTAATCTTTTTTAAAAATCAACTCTTTTTAAACTTTTTTTAAAAATCAACTCTTTTTAATCTTTTTAAAAATCAACTCTTTTTAATCTTTTTAAAAATCAACTCTTTTTAAAAATCTCAGTTTTCTATTCCTTATAAATTTCATCATTATAAAAACCAATATTTTTATTATACGTTAAAAAAAACAGAAAGGAAAACTGAATAAACAAACAAAATTAAATAAAGATACTTATAGTTTTTTTTTTTCCCTGTGCGAAGAGGGGGGGGTTTCCTTGCGTCGAACTGAGCAGTAGGGGGGGCTGCTGCGTTCGCCTAGGGTTTGGGGTGGCGGCTCCGGGTGTAGGCGGTTCGAACTTGAGGGCTTCGGGGTCTTTGAGGGGGGTGCGGTAATGAGTACAGGAGGAAGGGAAGAAGGAGAAGGCGGAGATCGGAGGAGGGGGCGCGCCTGAGCTGCCACGCCGCGGCGGCCGATGTAGGAGGAGGCGGGTCTTTTCTTCTTTTTTTTTTATTTTATTTTTGATTTCTGATTTTAGATCGGGGGGGGGGGGGGCAGAGTTAAAGTAGGAAGAGATATTATTTTATTTTATTTTATATATTATTATTTAATTATTAAAAAGTTGACTTTCACATACGACCTCTAAACGAGGCCCACCGCCTGTCGTCCATAGCGTTCTACCCCCATTCTGAACACAATGGGATATATATCGCAAGCTGATTCGACTGTTTCGATTAGTTTCCGTTGAATTTACATTTAAATCACTATATTGAATTTTTGAACGTACATTTCAAATCACCGGGGTCGCATACGAACTTTAAAAATTCCAGAAAAATATTTTCTAGCTTCGTATTGACGATACGGCCCTAACAAAACTAGTTTCGTCGAATTCTGAGACCGTTTGAAAAATGGCCAATTTCCAGTCGATTAAAATCAACGGAAACTGGTCAAACGCGTTTTCCTTTGCCACGCTCACATATTGATTCTAAAAATTATGAAATTTGGAATCTAGCAATAACTTTACATCCCGGACCCAACAAAACTGGTTTCGTCGAAATCCGAGGTCGTTTGCAAAATGTCCATTTTTAAGGGCCTGAATTCCATAGCGACTATTCAGAATTTTCAACTGGACATATCTTTTGATTCCCGATATGAAATCTTGATTTTTCGGATTCGTTGGAAAGATATTCACTATTAGATTCCATTATTTTTGGTTTCACTAAAATCCGGATTGTTTTGCACCCGGTACATTCAATTGAAGTTTGAAATCGAATTATCGAACTACCGCGCCATTTTCAATTCCTTTTATAATTATATATAATTATTTATATTCTAACGACGACGTGTATAATATATACGTTCTAATTCCATTCAAAATAATTTTCTCGTCGATATTATTTAAAATAATCCATTTTAAATATTCAAAATTCGCTAAAATTGCCAAAATAAAAATTTTAAACTGGCCCAGATTTTCCGGGTTGTTACATATTACCTACTCAAAAGCACAAACTATCACATTTGAAGATAATTCCAAAGGATACATCATCTACAAAGGCGATGTGAGGAATTACGGTATATCTAATTTACCTCTTATTTCTGATGTGTTATTAGTTTAAAACTTAAAAAATAATTCATTGAGTATTAGCCAACTATGCGATAAAGGTTTTAAAATATCCTTTTCTGAAAATAAATGTTGTATATTTGATTCAAATCAAAATCTTATTTTCGAAGGAAACAGAGATAAAAATATTTATATTTTAAGTATGAAAGTTAATAATATTCCTAGTATGTGTTTATTCGCCAAAGGTAATGATCCTTGGTTATGTCACAAAAGCTTTTGTTATATTAATTTTAAAACTATAGACAAGATTTCCAAAAATGAACTTGTAAGAGTCTACCTAAAATAAAATTCAAAACAGAAAATTTATGTGATCCTTGCCATCATGAAAAATTAACAAATCTTCTTTTAAATCTAAAAAGGTTATTTCAACACTACAACTGCTTAAATCACTACATATGGATTTATTCGGGCCAACTCAAGTTCAGTCTATAAACCATAATAGATATGTTTTTGTAATAGTTGATGATTTTTCAAAATATTCCTAGACTATTTTTCTAAAAAAAAAAGCCAATACATTTGACCATTTTAATACATTTGTCAAACAAATTCAAATTTTAACTGATTTAAAAATTAAAAATATACAAAGTGATCATGGAGGCGAATTTGAAAATGAAAATTTTGATTTATTTTGTCAAAAGAAAAGAATTTTTCATAATTTCTCGCTACCTAGAACTCCACAACCAAATGGAGAGGTAGAACATAAAAATCGAACTTTACAAGAATGCGCCAAAACGTTATTAAATGGAAGTACACTACTAAAACAATTTTGGGCCGAAGCAGTTGCTACGTCTTGTAATGTTCTGAATCGAGTCTCCATTTGACCTTTAACGAAAAATACCCCTTATGAACTATTTTATGGTAGAAAACCAAATATTTCATATTTTAAAGTTTTTTGGTTCAAAATGTTTTATTTTAAATACAAAAGATCTACTAGGAAAATTTGATTCGAAATCCGATGAAGGAATATTTTTAGGATATTCTGAGCGAAGCAAAGCCTATCGTATTTACAATAAAAGAACCGGTAAAGTAGAAGAACCACTTCATGTTTCTTTTGATTTTATTCCCAAAAAAATTGATTCAGACATTGTGAAAAATAAATCTTCTCAAGATGATGACATTTTAATTTATAGAGAAGATGAAAACATTGTTCATAGTAACATAAATAACAATGTTACAGAAACTAAAGATAATAGCAAAAATAATAATAATAATCAAAATGTTCATACTAATGAAGTTAGATCTCCACCAAGAATATTACGAGATCATCCGAATCAAAATATTATTAGGGAAATAACTTCAAATGAAAGAACAAGACGCCAGCTAAATTTAGTAATTAATGTTGCCATCTTATCAAATAATGAACTAAAAAACCCAAAAGAAGCTTTAACGAATGAAAACTGGATAATTGCTATGCAAGAAGAATTAAATCAATTTGAATGCAATGAAGTCTGGGAATTAGTTCTGAGACGAAGTGATCAAACTGCCATTGGTACGAAATGGGTTTACAAAAATAAAGTAGACGAATTAGGTAGTATCACTAGAAACAAAGCTAAGATTATTACATAGGGTTATAATCAAGAAGGTATATATTATGAAGAAACGTTTGCTCTAGTTGCCCGATTAGAAGCAATTCAAATTTTATTAGCATATGCATGTTTTCATAACTTTAAATTATATCAAATGGATGTTAAAAGTTCCTTCTTGAATGGTTATATAAAAGAAAAAGTATACGTTGAATTACCTCCACTATTCGCTCATGAAAAATATCCTGGTCATTTTTTCAAATTGAAAAAGGCGTTATATAACAAGCACCTCGTGCTTGATATGAACGTCTCAAAAATTATTTAACAGACTTAGGATTCCAAATTGGAAAGGTTGATCAAAAACTTTTTATAAAAAGAGATAATAAAAATATTTTAATAGTTCAAATATATGTCGATGACATTATTTTTGGTTCAAGCAATGAAAAATTATGTTAGGAATTCTCAAAAATAATGATCAGCGAGTTTAAAATGCCGCATATAGGAGAACTACCTTATTTTATGGGCTTACAAATTAAAAAATTTCAAGTGGAATTTACATAAATAAATAAAAGTACTTCCATAATTTAATAAAACATTTTGAAATGGAAAATACGTCAAGTAAACCTACACCCATGAGTACAACGACATATTAAAAAAAGATGAAAATGGTAAAAGTGTCGATCAAAAATTATATTGAAGCATGATATGTTCACTTTTATATTTAACTGCTAGTAGACCAGATATTATGATGAGTGTTTGTTTATATGTTCGATTTCAATCTAATCCAAAAGAATCACATTTACGAGCAGTAAAACGTATATTATGTTATCTTATCCATACCAAAGATTTTGGACTTTTCTATCTGAAAGATTGTTCCTTTGTATTAGATTCATACAGTGACGCTGATTCTGGAGGATCACGAACGGATCGTAAAAGTACAAGTGGTACTTGTCACTTTGTTGGCATCAGCAAGAAATATAATTGTGTTTCTCTATCGACGTGTGAAGTTGAATATATATCTGCGGCATTTGCTTGTGCTCAAGTAATATATATGTAGCAAACACTAAAAGATTTTAATGTTAATCTAAATAACTCAATAATTTATTGCGACAATACTAGTGCAATAAACTTGTCCAAAAATCCGGTAAACCATTATAGAACTAAACATATTGATAAAAGACATCATTTCTTGAGAGACAATATTGAAAAGAAAATAATAAACCTAGAATTTATAAACTCGGAAAATCAAATTGCAGATATATTTACTAAACCGTTATTAGAGTATACATTTATTAAGCTTCGAAGAGAGCTAGGGATTGTCTCATATAAAGATCTATGAAATATCCACTTATAAACATTTACAATTATATATTCTCTCTTTATTACTGCTTTATCATGATATTTATACTTTTTAATTGATGACAAAGGAGGAGAAAGTATGTTATCTTTGTATCATTATATACACTAACATTTTGTTACAGGAAACGGTAAGTATATTATATTATATGCACAAATAAAATGTTGCAGAAAATCTTTTTATTCATGGAGAGATGAATATATGCAAGAATACATTCAGGGGGAGCAAATCAATATCTCAACAAAAATGCAGGGTGCTATTATCAATCAAAAGGGGGGAGAATGTTGATTCACAAGATTTTTGATTCAAGACAACAACGAAATGGAGATCAAATATAAGAGTTGGTTCATATATATATATATATATATATATATATATATATATTAACGTCAAAAGTTGGTCACTAGTGTCAGTCAACCCTTAATTATGTGGAAAGCACATGAATAATGATTATAAAATACGATAAAGTAAAGAAAACAAGGAACATGCAAGACTTTTTATAGTGGTTCGGCAAATATGGTGCCTACGTCCACTTTATATGTAATGATTCACTTTTGATTACAAGTACAATGATTTTTCTATCTTGAGAAAGAAGAAGAATTGGATATTTTGAGACTTAGCCGTGAAAAAGTTTAGATTTAGGAGGAGAATTTCAGCTAGAAGTTAAAGTAGCCGAAAAAGGTCCCTTTCCATTTTGAGCTTGGATGTATTTATAGGTGAAGAAGTAGGCTGAGTGGGCCACCATAAGGCTTTCCTCTTTTTCGGAACTTGGACACATGTAGATCAATTATTGCAAGTAGTGGCGGTGGTGGAACCTGGTCCACTGCTAGTTAATAGTATCCTCGAGAATTGTGGCTTACCGAGATGAAGTTTATCAAAAGTAGAGCTTTGGCCGGTAGCGTTTGGCCGTCTTTGTTGCCTTGAGAATTGGTCTGAGTAATGAATGACTTAATTGGATATTTCCTGATGAATCAGAGATATTTGGTCGATCCGATTTTGAAGGAAGCGGTTAACTCGATCGGTAGAGAAGAGCGAGTCTCCCAGTTTCGATGAGTCATTGTTTGAAGGAGCTAATTCAAGTTAGCCTCGGTTCGGGTTGACTTTGAAGGAAGCCGGCTAGGGCCGAACCTTGCTTGGGATTTCTGGAGTGCAAGTTGCACTGTCGGCCGATTGACCAATGCTAAAGAGAGTTTCTGGATATTATGCTTCGATCCGTTGAACCGTGACAGCTTTTGCCAAAAAGTTGGTCAACACTTTGCCCCTCAGAATACATCTTTCTTGGTAAAGTTGGTGTGTATTGATCCTTGCATTGAAGTCCAATATGCTGGTAGCGATGGTTGCGCTGAACCATATTTAAGGCCAGAAGTCTGAATGTCCCGATGGTTGTATTAAGACCAGATATACACTACAGACTTGGTTTTCAAATCACCGAATCTTTCCAAATTTATTCTATTTCCTGATCTACATTTCTAAGCACTCTTGCATTCTAAAAAGCTTTCAAACATTCAAATTACTTGTTGAATCATTGAAATTATTTCATATCTCTTGATTCAATAAGTAATATACTTCACTCAATCTTCATATACACGTTGTATACTTGAGGATTAGATTATAGGAAGGGTGTACTCAATCATTGGCTATTTAGTGTTGTTCAAGAACACAAGCAGATGTTAAAATTCTGTTATTAGTTAAAGTCCTATGTCGGTGCTCATGGGGGAAATTCATGTTGGGGTTCGGATTGTTGTCAATCTGTTCCTCCGGGTGAAGAGAGGGTGTTGATAATAGAATTCCAGAAGGAGTCTGAGACTGGACGTAGGACGGGAAGTCCGAATCAGTATAAAATTCCTGGTGTCACTTTACTTACTGCATTTACTTATCTGTGATATTTAATATTTGTTAATATTTTCTTGCTTAAATATTGTATTAGACAATTCCACTATATTTCATATATAAAGATCCTACACTAATTCACACGACTTTTCAGGTGGTAACACATAGCCGTAACTACCTCCCACCTTTGAACACACTCTCATAATTAATGAATATGCATCAAAATTAATTATGAGCTAATAGAGATGGTATCAAAGAATCATGTCTGAAAGGGGGAGCAACCTCGCTTTTCCTGGGTATAGCGCTTATTTTTGTCATTTTAATTATGACCCAAAGGTCAAGGCTATCCATCATCATTCTCTTTCTTTAAATCAAGTAATCACCTCTAGCCATCCTACTTCGGTCTGGATTTTCCACCACGTTCATATGTAGTAAATTTGCAATGGTATTGGCAGAAAGTATGATAATTCGACTCTAGTCTTTTTAGTGACCAAACGTTTACATTTAACGCACAGTAGTCATTAAATTCGAAATCAATTTCCTTGTCACAAATCGATTTATTTAAAGTACTGATTTGAAAAATCAATTTCTCTAAAAAATTAATATAAGTTTCGTTCAGCTTTCTAATCTTTATACTATCCGATGATCCTTATCAATTTAAATTCATGTTATGATATCAATTTCTCAAATACAATTACTACTTTGATTCTTTATTTAAAATCACTTTTAACCTATTAGTTCGATTGGGACCTAAATTAATATTTTAAGAGCAAAATTGGTTAAAAAAAATTCTTTAAATAATTTAAATGAAAAATAGTTTAGTTGAAACAGTTTATGAAATACTTACAAAGTTAATAAGTAAAGCAGTTAAGTTAAACAGTTGAGGGAAGTTAAGAAAAAAGAGAAAGAGATAATTTATTTTGAGTAAAATAGTTTGATATAAATAATAATGACCTAAAATATTTTACAAATCTATATATTTTATCCGATCCAAAAAATCAAACCATAATTCATAATTCAATTAGGTTTTCGTTTCATATTTCAATTTCCCATTCAATCAGCTTATATTTAGTTGTTAAGAATTTCAAATAGTTAGTTACAATGAGAATCTCATTTCTAAATCAATCCTTACATTGGTTCATATAAAAATTCTAAGAACATTTATTTCATTATGGTTCAATAATCATTTGTTTGATAAACTTTTTATAGATTTAGATTACTACCAAGTAATAGATTTCATATTTAAGAATCAATGTTTTTATAAATTATTGATTTCACGATCGTTTCAATAGATAAAATTTAAATTAACTTAAAGTTTTTCTTTACATTCAAATTTTCTTGATAAACATAAATGTTTGAGGTTTATATTTTAGAATCATGTTCATGTTTCAACATACACTAAAATTAAAATCTTCTAACTCAATTCTAATAAGCCTTCATTCAAATGCAAATTTTTAATTAACTATGTATCTTAAATGTTGAACTTATCGAGTCTTTACATATAAGTTAATGGTTTATAATAAGCAAGAGAGTAAAAGGTAAATAAAAGCGAGTTTAATTTCATTATAGCCCTTCTTAGGAAAATAATTATGTCTGTTTGGCAATTTTTTTGTATGCGTAAAATATGTCATAAATATTAGCATGTTTATAGAATATAAAGACCCAAACTCATGTCTTATGATGCACAAATTGAAAGTAATTAAATTTGCATGGTTTTATACACTTTCTTACACACAAAAAAATAGATAAAAAAATTTAATCGTAAGTATACATTTAAAACACCGAGAAGAAAATGGAGTATACTAATGTTATAAGAAAACTAAATTTGTGTTAAACTAATTAGTAACCTGAAAAATTAAATATTTTTATATTCTTGAATTTAATATAAAATAATTTCAACACATCTGTTTTTGTAGAAAATAAGGATAGCCAAATACCAAGACTTGCTTTTGCTAACTTTTTACTTGTTAAAGAACACAAATACTGTCATTATTTATATATGTCATAATGGCACAAAAATAACATGTTTTATCTATTGTAAAAATTGGTCATATATCTAGTTGCCATTTTCTACATATTACAAGTTATGTGGATAAAAATGTACCACATTAAACACTATATACATTCATTAATAAAGGATCTTCTTTATAACATCGATGCATTTATTTGTTCCAATAATATATCTTGCATTCATTCTCTTCAATTAAAAATACATTTAACTTCGTTTGAGGATACATATAAGTGGGCTCAGCTGCTATGTCAACAATAAATGATTTGTGCAAGGATTATGAATATTCATTTTTTGTCCAAAGTATATATTTAATACTAAAGCTATGAAGAACCAATTTGTTGTAAACATTTTAAATATTGGACCACATATCTAAAATTAACAAAATCTATTTATTGTAATATTTCAATAAATAAATGTGTACATTTGTTTAAAATAAATATTAATTAACTTTACATAGTATAATCCCACACATTTATATAAGAACCTTGAAATATTTGCAAATAATCAATTGATTTTTAAAATGGAATCAAAATTTTATCAAAAGGCATTTGTGTTGGTAACAGTACTTGCTTGTTAGTGTCTGTTAGCAATGCTGGTATATGTAAAAAGATATGCAATACACTCTGTGGCATTGCAATATCTATTGAATCTGTTTGCGATATGACTTGCGAATTTGCTTGCGATGCTGGTCCACTTCATATTCCATGCAATGTCCACTGTGTTGCTTCAAAGTGCTTTCCTCATTTTTGTAAGTACAAACTTATATTAAAACGAAAAGTGTAAATTTGTTTACATATTTTAGACACAATCTTTTAGTGGCATTCTATTTCAGCGTTTTCAAGTTTGCCTAAGTGATTAGTTTATCAATATGTTATAATTTTAATACCATGTCAGTTTACATGAAATTTAGGTCTTAGTAGATGAAAGATAACCCATCTTGTGTTCTACACTTTCCTTATCCTACTCAGTTTACTAAATAATTTGTTTTCGTTTCTTATTTTGGCAGCTGAAGGGATGGAAACTTGTGTGGAAAATTGTTCAAAAGGCTGCAACAAATGAAAGTTGAAATTCTTATCAAAAGATTGGAGATTGTAATAAGTGAATGTTAAAAATATTTTTACACATCATATGGTTATATTTGATTTTACAGATGTTGGATTATATGAATGTTTATTAATATGAAATATGTTGTGTTTATGTTCTCATATAAAGCTTGTAAAATTTGTACTTGGGATCACACATATGGTTCACAAAAACAATGATTAGTTATAGTAAAAAGATCACATGTTGCATAACACAAAAATCAAACTACATTTAAGACATAGCATTGATGTTTCCTTAAATTCTATTTAATCCATTAAAATGGAAGATAAAGGAAGGAATATAGAAAAAGAACCCATATATGTAAACGAACAAGTTGTGATATGCATTTTGATAAATAAAAGTGAATAATGGTTGGAATGAAGATAAGTATAAAAATTAGTCGCATGGCATATTTGTTGTAGTGAATTCCATCACTTACAAGGACATAATTGCTTGTTGTACCTAAGCAGAATCATCCTAAAATTAAACATAATATCCAAAAAGAATTTACACCACAAGATACCATTCTGTTTTACGTTTAATGATAAAATATTATTCTAATATGAAGATTTTTTTAATCTTCCCATAATACATTAAGGGGAAATAAAGTCTCCTTTTTTATTTGAATTGCAGTACAAACTTTAGATTTACAATGTAATAGAAATTGGATTCCAAACAATAAAATGAGTATCTTACATTTATTGTTGGAGTTTTTCGTAATTATACCACCCCTATATTATTCTAGGACTTAAAATAGTAAAGTCACACTTATAATTGATTTTTGACTTAAACAACGGGAAGATTGTTTCAGTGATGTATACTATTGGACAACTATGCTTTGCTTTCTTTGTATTTTGTATACATAATTCATTAATAAAAACTTTATGCAATTTTGTACTTTTTAGATCAAGTCATATACACACACACACACTAACTGAATGAAAATAAGAATCTGGAAACCTTGGTCAAGCTGACATATAAGACCTGAACAACGAGAAAATAATTACTTTTGTCACACATTTTATTCAAATTAAACTTTAACATATTCCTTATTCACTGAAAAATTTCCAATCACTTAAGGTGCTTGTTGATTTGAACACCAATTTGAAACATTCATTAAGTACATTTAAAATTACAGAATAAAATTCCTATAAATAATTGGGATATATTTATTTTTTATATCTCATAAAATATTTAATGTTTTTATTTTTTGTATCCTCCTTTCCCATAATTTTAGATGCAATTCCTTTCCTTAGAAGTTAGAAATAAAATTTTACATTAAAACCTTGTAATTGATATTGGAAATTATTTTCAACATGATCTATTATGGTCATTAAGTGTGGACCCTAGGATCGAATCTGAGAGCTTTAATATGGTAGTCATACCTATATACCAACTTTGAATGTGAAATTTAATTTCTTTAACATACATCAATAGTGCCACCAAGTGTAGTGACCCCAAAATCCTCGCCTTTTGAATCGACCACAAGGCCCTATTCAAAAGTCGGAAATCAACAGATACGCCAACTTTGGGCGCACAGCACATTAGAACAAACCATAGAAGACTTCTTTAAACATCATAATAATGTTACATCAGAGTACAGAATATTAGAGTATGAATAAATATTACAGCGGAAAATAAATTTACAATAAATGTAATACAATGCAGTGGAAACAAATAAAATAACACAGCAGAAGACTATCAATACTCTGGACATTGATTTTCACTTCGATCCAGAATCCCGCTAAATGAAATAACCTGCAAAACTAAACTACTGACTGCCCATGTGGAAAATATAGGCACCCAGAGTTTAGGTAGAAACAATAAACTCCAAGTCAGTCATGGGACTGGTGTGAGAACTCAAAACTATTATTAAACTTTACTTTAAAATAAGGTAAATCAAGGGACCATGCCGCATTACACGGAATGGGTTTACCCCCATGAATACCGGTGCATAAACAATAACCAATAATAGTCATATGGATCTGCTATGCATCAATTAACATGCAATTTTCAAATCTACCCATTTAGGCTCAACCCTAAATTTAGAATTTTTTTCGAAATCCAATTCACTTTACAGAAATTATTTCTTTGGACTTTATTTCCCGATTTCGTATTTCAAATCATTTGAAATACACATCTAGCTTTCATATCAAAGTAGATTTCACTTCGGGATCTCAAACCAAATCGTTTGGAAAGATGAAATCCAAAACATAACGATGCATACAAACAAGTATGCAACCAAATATCGTGCCCCCCCCCCCCCCATCGACAAGGCAAAGGGCACACACCTAAGCAACTCGATATATATGTGCACCTCCCACAATGGAGCAGGCTACACTGACGATGCACCTCCCACGCATGGAAGCATACACCACCCAAAGCCATTTAAGGCTATAACACCCATACTTTTAGTCATATGGGTTACTCGAATCTTTAGCCACATACTAAACTATTTCATACCCCCGAAGTAGGGAAAATCATTTCACAACATAATAATCACAAGTACTTTCAAACTATAGTACTTCACATCTGCAATTCACATATATGATCAGTCAATTATGGTTTGTACAATAAATAGTGTTGGGTGCTACTAAGCACTGTCTGCAACCTAGAATATTTTAACTATAAAATAATTTCAGTGAGAGAGAGTTCTCACATTGATCATATAGAAAATCATTTAATAACGACTATTTTTAATTGAATTAAACTCCACATTTAATTCAATTAAAATTTCTAACTGCTCCTGGTTTTGTTCCAATCAGTTCTACATTGTAGTTCGCGTTGAGACGATTCCAACGCTTCTAGTTTTGCCGGATTTGGTTTCTGTTTGAACGAGTTATGGATTTTGGAATATTTGATTACATTAATAACCTAGTTAATAATAATTAAAAAAATTATTAACCTAGTGCCTTCTCTTCTACTTAGTTCCTCGCTGTAACGCGCTAAACCCATCTCTCGTTCACATTGACCACGAACGCGCGCCCACCAAGGCAATTGATTGCTGATTTGAGCACTCCACCTCGTCACCCTCAACGCCGTCGGCCAGCGTCCCAATCCCCGATCATCTCGACACCCTACGTTGACCAAAAAAAGTCATTGGAAGTTCGGCTGCTTGAGCGATGATTTCTCCCGAACCACGAATCGATAAATGATCTTGACTGTACAGAGATGTAGATCGAACTTGGCACGATAATTTTTGGCTTGGAACCTCGATTTAATTTTCAACGAATAGAGAGAAATTGAGGAATGAAAGGTGGAGAAATCTGACTATCAAAAGAGAACGGCGGCTCTGGTAATCGTTAGCCGCAGAATTAGGTTTAAGGAAAAAAAGATGGACATATATACTATATTTATATTATTATTTAACATTATTTAATTTTTTAATTCTTCAATTAGTTGCTAATCAATCCGAACTCCAAATCAAACCCAACGACTATCTCCCCTAGCTAAATACCCCTATTTCGGACATAATGGGATATGTCCCATATGCCAATTCTATCATTTCGATCAATTTTCATCAAAATTAAAATATAAATCAATATATACTGAATTTGAGCATACATTTTAATTTACCAGGGCCACGTACTGACTCCAAAAATTCCAGAAAAATAAATCCAGATATGTTTTGATAATATGGTCCTAACAAAACTAATTTCATCGAATTTGGAGACTGTTTGAAAAAGGGTCATTTTCTAGTCGATCTAATTCAAATTTAAATTACCAAACACATTTAAATTTACTATGCTCACATATTAAATCCAAAAATTATGAAACTTGAAACCTAACAATAATTTGACATTCTGGATCCAACAAAAGTGGTTTCATCGAAAATGGAGGTCGTTTGCAAAATGGTTATTCTTAAGGGCTATATATTATATTAAATTCCATAGCGACTATTTTGTATTTTAAATTGGACATAACTTTTTATTCTCATTATGAAATATGGATTTTTCAAATTCGTTAGAATGATATTATTAAACAGATTCATATATTTCTGGTTTTACGGAAATCTGATTTATTTTGAATCTTGTAGATTCATTTGAAATCGAATTTTCAAACTACCGCGCCATTTCAGGCTCGTTATATAATTAAAATAAATTTATTCGTTCTAACTTCGATTAAAATAATATTTTAGTCGTTATTATTTAAAATAAATCATTTTAAATATTCAAAATCCATTAAAATAGCAAAAATAAAATATTAAATTGATTATGAAAATCCGGGTTGTTACAATCTCCCCCACTTAAAATCTTTTCATCCTCGAAAAGGAATGGAGCTGAAAGTTGTTTAACTAACCAACTCAACTTTCATTCTTACTTTCATTCTTCAACTTTTCAATTTCTAAGAATTTTCTAATTTCTCAAAAATTTGGCTAACACCATAAATTTTCGAAAAATTTCACCATAACATCCTTTGTATGGGGAGACCATTAAAACCACAAATAGCCACGCAGGGCCCTCATCATCCAAAAATAAAAATAAAAAGCCAAGCGGCTAGCTAATCGGCTCATAAAATCATCCAAACCCAAGAAATATAGTAAACATGTACCTATTTGTTGGGCATACAATTTTATTCCTCTCCTTAGCCTCCTTGCTATGACCTGTTCATTATATACACATGTACATATATAATCAATTTTCAAGTCAGTTCATTGTTTGATTCAATTTGTCTTAATGGTTCGAAATTTTAATTAATCAAACAACACAATCAGTAATCAATTAGTTAATTATCATTTCAAACACATAACTTTTATATATATATACAAAAACATATTTTTGATGCCAATTCACAACAATAAATCCTATCTAGTTTTGGTTCTCAAACCAGTCAATTGGAAACATATAGGTATCCCACTTTCGAAACTCAAGATCATCATCAGAATCATGTTCGGGCTAATAGAGTGTGATTCTGTATCTATCCAGTATATTTGAGTCTTCGAATACACGTTAATTACGCGTATATTCAAAATCTTCATATACTCGATTGTCCAAATTCAATATAAAATAAATATTCAAATACGTGTTATAAGGTTTTAATTTTCAAAACAAAATTTGTTTTCATTTTTATTTTAAAAATAACACCCTTTGAAACTCATTCTAGGATACTACTGATCCCATCTCTAACTAGTCATTCTTATTGGATATTACTAATCCAATCTATGATGAATTCTTTCGTTCGGTTCTAATGTGTCTTATTCTCGAGCTATGTAAACCAAAGCTCTAATACCATATGTAGTGACCCGAAAATCCCCGCCCTCCGAATCGACCAAAAGGCCCTATTCGAAAGTCAGAAATCGTTAGATACGCTAACTTTGGGCGCACAACACATCAGAACAAACAACAGAAGACTTTTTAAACATCATAATAATGTTACATCAGAGTACAGAATGCAAAGTTTGAATAAATATTATAGCGGAAAATAAATTTACAATAAATTTAATACAATGCAGCGGAAACAAATAAAATAACATAGCGGAAATTGATACATTTATATTTGAAGTTGATTTCTTCACTTATAGTAATAATAAAAGATGAAATTTCGCATATCAAGCATATTTGGCTATTATAAGGGAAAACTCTATCCTCGACTGGGTTCATTGTGTGATGGGACCTAAGTTTTATAATAGCTTCAATTTTCTCTTTAGCATTACGTTGTATGTTTTATGCACTGGTATTCTTGGGGTCAAACCCATTCCATGTTATACGGCGTGGTCCCTTGATATATCTAACTTAAAAATCAAGCTAATAACTATTTTAGTTCTCACACAAGTCACATGACTGACCTTCAATTTATTGTTTTGACCTAAACTCTGGGTGCCGCTATTTTCCACATGGGCAGCTAGTAGTTTTGGTTTTGCAGATTTCCCTTTTCAGGATCCTGGTTTACAGCTGGAGCTATATCGGAACGCTCTGTATCAGTGTATTTCTTACAGTTATGTTATGTATTATTTTCTCGCTGCAATGTATTTAAATGTAATTTAAATCACTGATATTTTCTGTCGTATATTATTTACTCATACTATGTTATATTCTTGTACTCTGATGTAAATTGTTGTAATAGCAATGAAAAGTTCTTCTGTTCATGTTTTGATTTGTCGCGCTCTTAACTCAATCCGAGCTTTCTTCTACGGGGAAGTTTGGGTCATTTCACCAAGTGTCGATCTTATTAATCAACCTTGTGACTTATATCTCTTGAAATACTAGCCAATTGAGTTTATCTGGCTGTTTCAGATGTACTAAATATTTTCCTGCTTAGTTGTATTAAATTACAATATAAATTTATGTCCTAAAGTTAGATGAGTTGTGGGGGGGGGGGGGAATAACAACACTACTTATATTTAACAAATAAAAATGGGAATTATCCAAATTTAATGCAATCAATAAAAAATGAAAACATTTGTTTTTTCTATGTATTGACCCTAAACAAAACCATTTGATTTAAGTAGAAAAAAATATCATATAAGTAACACCTAGTATTTTTATGTATATAATTAGTTAGTTGACGAAAAATATTGATATTATATGATTTTATAATTTGACCCTGAAACATATACCATTGTGTTTGTGGCAATTTTTTGATTTGTATTCATATATGACTTGTCCCAAACGGAGCCCATATGGGGAAGTTATTAGCGAAGAAAGATTTGAAAACCTATACGCATATATATGCACATAAGTTTGAAATTTGAAATTGAATATACGTAGTAAATGGAATAAAATAATTTGCATAAGTAATATTCGAAAAGAAAAGGAATATTGAATGTCGACGTTAAACAAAATTTAATATTGGAAAAATAAACGATAATGGGCCAGGTCATGGGTCGACCAAGACCATAGGTGGGACTACCCAGGGGTTGACACACCTTAGAGGTGGGTCGACGCAACGGTTGACCCACCATTAATCCAGGTCGACCCAGCACCAAGCCAGTTAACATTATATTTTCGACTTGTATGATTCGGATTTTATTATATTCAATCCGATGGAGCGGAATCTCATGTACACCTATAAATAGACTAGCAGGGACTAGCCACCAACTCATATTTTCTGAAACGACACCAAGGATTTGCCATTTTCTTTCTCCTCCAAATCTGTTAGAAATAAGAAAATAAGTTTTTAGGAATTTTGATTCAAGATTTGAAGACAAAGAATGTAGATCTACTATATAGGTGTTTAGATTTCTTGTCTACATGCGGTAAATTTTGTAAATATGAACTATTAAGTTTCTTTCTTTTTTGCATTAGAATTACAAATCTGCGGTTATCCAAATAATAGATTCAATTAGAATGACCACAGAATAGCCGATTTGGATTAGATTCAAGGTTTGGAAAGCAGTCAAGTGAGTGGATTCAAATTAAACTGTTTGGTAATGATATATTTATTGTTTACATACCTTGTAATATTTAACGTGATAAATGATTGAAATTTTGTGGTAATTGCATTTTAATCTATTCCTTAAGTACATTAAGAATATTGTTGTTGTATAAATCTATTCCATTAATTTTCTACTTGGATTGAGGATTATTGTAATATTGAAATTGTGAAATTTACAATAATTATGTCTATATACTTAAAATTGTTGTTCAATTGTAAATGGGATATGTTGAAAAAGGAATTACAGTGAATTGCTTGAAATAACTAAAAAGAATTTATATTCCTAAATTTATATGGAAATTCATAGTAAATGAAATTGGTGTATGGAAAACATGTATTAATATCTAACTTGGAAAATAAAAAGGGGTAAATTACTAGTGGACGGAGTTAGTTGGAATTTGATAAAAAGATACATTTTCGTAGTTACCATTATGGCAAAATTAAAACAATGTAGTTTCACAAAAAGAAAAAAAGATTAGTGTGAAATAGTGGTTCTTTTACTGTATTACACACTAATCAACTAGAATATATATATATATATATATTATATATATATCCACAATGAAAACAAAAGAAATAAATGCAACTACAGATCTTAATTGATATACATTATGGAAATAGAACTATGTATCTTTCTGTTAACAAGTCTAATGAAGTATGTGAGATATTTTTCTGAAATAGTATGAATGTACAAGATGGTAAATAAAGAAAGGTTACAACAGTAAAAGTATGGTCATATTAACAAACCTAAGGAAAATGTGATGAACGGGGAATATAACCTATTATGGTTAATTATATGAATGAGGAGGAAATGTAATAGGTATGTTTTTCATAGGGACAAGTGTAATTATAACTTAAGTTGTAGTTAATGGTGAACAGAGAACTTATTAATAAACATCAGCTAAAATAACGAAGTTAATAAGCAAACCCACAACAACGGTTGCGGTAACAGTGCTAACTAGATAAGGTTATAATTTAGTAAGAAATAATAAAGTAGACTTATTATTAGTAGACTTATAATTAGAAGAATCAAGCCAAATAAATGTAATAAATAATAATAAGAAGTTCGCTCCGGCGGCATAGGGCTGATTGAAGAAAGTATGTAGCCAATCGTGAAACGAGAAACTTGAATAAAAATGAATATATGGATAATCAAGTTAATTAGAAATCTGATGAGATAAAGCAAGCGCATGATTAAAATATTAGATGTATGATTTAATAACGCGATGGCGTGATGCGCTAGAACCAGCCTGTACATATGGAGATAAAGAACCCACCAGGGTAGATCATCGCGGTGTCTGGAGACACAAGAGGAGCTCGTCCAACTGATTATTCTGTAGGATGGGAGGGTGGCATGAGGCTCCTACGAGATGTGATTGGTGTTATAGTTTATGCCCTAGTGGCAATCCACTGATGTAATTAATAACACTGTTGATGTTATTATTTTATTTGGAAAAAAATATTCTGTTATGTTATATTTATTGCGTAATATAAACAATAATATAATATAGTTCAAGTAAGTAACTTAAACATGAGAATATATAATATATTAAGCATTATAATTCTTAAATGTCCCTAGTCAAGTTTTATTGTTTATATAGGACAATAATAAAATATCGAGACTAGTATGTTGATTGACTGATGATCACATCTTGTTGATCAATAATATACGTGATATTAATGTCAATACATAAATACGTATTAGCGAATAGCTTATTGGAATGACCCACCATGAGAAAACTATGTGGAATATAATTAATAGTACAAATAAATTATTCTAATAGTGACAGTGATGTAATTGTCCTCAGACCTGAAATCATTATAATTTTATTCAATTATATTTGTATTTTGATATCATCAATAGTTGATTTTAACCGAGTAGACGATAAACGTGATTATTGGATACATCTCGAATCAAATGAAAATTATGAATGATATAGACGGAATTTAACCCTACGATATACGTAGAGATATCCATGGGCATCTTGATTGAGTTAGACTTTGAAATGCATGGCCATGCTAAAATATTGATTTGCTTTATATTGTCTACTCGTCGATCAAGATAAAAGGATTGAATTGTAAAAAGGGTGATATGTTTCATGAATCGAGTTTATTCGTGGATATATTGGTTAAAAGGATTATATTACACTAATACACTAGTCATCGAAAGGTTACATCGAACAGTCAATATTATTATAACTTGGGTAGCAGTGATGTATTGCTAGATGCCAGTCATGGTTTCTGATTTTAAATACGATTTAAAATCATTGACAACATTGTAATAAGCTATAAGGTCACACACTTAGAACGTAATAAAGGAAAAAGCATTCATTGGATAAATAAAATATCAAATTTGTTTATATTTTTATTAAGCATTGAAATAGTATACCAGTTGTTTTCCTTATTTCTTGATACACATTCGATTTTATAAAGGAAATCGTCCCTTTTAAAGTACGCACGTGAACTACCATTTAAGGTGAGATAAAAACATAAACCCTACCGTATACCTTTCAATCCAATTAATGGCGACTAGCACTGTAGCCCTTTTACTTTTCGATTCTTTACACAATCGAAAGGAAATACATCCATGTGGATACCGATAGACGCCAGCATTTGTTGTGCTTGAGATTCAAACCTTCAACACTTGTTTGATGTCGAGATTCATCTGGCTATTTGTGGATTCATCACATAAGGTATAAAACTCTAACCTTAATCAATATGAGTTTTATTTTATATATTTTTCTTATAGATCCTTTTTTTAAGCTATTAAAACATTATAATTGGATGTTGATTTGATCGATTTTTCCCAATGGTGGTATGAGAGCCTAGGGTTTGCAGGAAATTATAGATTGAACTATGATTTTGGGTTTATTCGTGTTCGAGTCATTGTATTCATCATTATTTTCGAAGTAAGTTATATACTGAAATTATTAAATGGGTTTACAGTAAGGGTTTAATTTTGAAATAAAAATTGTTTAATTTAAATATGAACCAATATCACATATTAATTTTGTTTACTATATCTTCTACGATCAAACCATCAATATATGGATTTGGCATGAAACATTGAATTAATCTGTTTATATGAGTAAACAGTATTAAAATTATCATAAAAATGTTTGACTGACAAGTACTCATGACCCAAATTTTTCATACATTTTTTCTCTTGATTAAAAATGGTTATACTGATTGATAATCAGTAAGATGGTTTTCAGATTGTTTTGATTTAATGAAATCATTTATATGGAAATTTGTTAAGACAATTTTTCTGAATTGATATTAACACTTGAAAATAAAATCAAATTTGTTTGAGTTAGTCAAGACATTGTTTTCTGATTTTAATCTTTATATTTGAGTGTAAAATCAGAACACTTGAATTTAATTTTGATTGCAGAGTAGCCTGTTTAACAATATAATAGGAGTTAGAAATCCATATAAACTTTGCGTTGTTATGTATTTACATTATAGTGAGTAGAATAAGTTCAAGGCACTATAAATGTATTATGATTGTTCATTGTATAAAATTAATGCATATGATGTAACTTCATGATCATATTGCATATAGGTACTTGACATATATGTAAAGATCCATATGGATATTAAACTAATAATCCTTCCTTTTGTAACCTAGTTTTAAAATTATAGAAAATGTGATTTTCTGCTTTATTTTCTTTTTGTACTATTTGTATAAATACCAAGATCAAATATTAATAAAGGGATCTTAAGGTTACTATATATATATATATTGTTGCAAAGACACATACATAGGTCATTTATCTTACATTTACGTGCATATTGATGAATGGCATCCACAGATACGATTTGCAATATTATATCTTCAAGGTTTAATGGTTTGCAATTACGAATACTTAAAATATAGGTAAATCTTTCATGCATAAATGTGTGTTTATGTATATCTTTGAATCTGGATATAAGTTTATGCTGATACTTGATTTATATAGATCCTTGATCCAGATTGGTTGAGTGTTATTTATAGGAAATAAAATTATGTTAATGGATTTCTATGAAAAATGTTGCCTAATTCTATATGCTTATACTGGTAATATATATATAGGTATGTGCATGAACACTCTATTAATACATATATATACACACACACACACACATACATATATATATATATATATGAGTAAAAAAATCTCTTTTTCCCTGATCAGTATTGAATACAGTATGACTGATATTTTTATTTATTTGGATCGAGGAATAAATAACCATACACACACACACACACACACACACACACACACACATATATATATATATATATATATATATATATATATATATATGAACAACAACCCATGATGTACTTAATCCCTAGATGCTGCAATTCAGTTTGTATATGGTTATGAACATATGCTTTCAACAATGTGTTGATTTCAGAAGCAATAGTTAATCCACTATTGCGATACAATTGATGTATCTATGTATTGTGAGCTCGACTTTTAATCACATTGCTGTGATGTTTGCTAATAAACTTGTAAAAGTTGTTGCCTCATACATACACACACACAATATATATATATATATATATATATATATATATATATATATATATATATATATATATATATATGTTACACTATAAACACCCCTTTCTCATACAAATAGCATGAATATATTGTTAATATAAGTATGTAATAGAGCATCCATACGTATTAACAATCTTTTATGCCTGTGTAAAAAAATATTTCATTGTACATATAAAGTAAAAATGGCTGTTACATGATTAACACATAAAATTTTATTTGTTTCTTAATTTACTATGACATATGTTGTTGAACTTAGGCATAAACAATGTTATAACCATATCAGAAACTAGCCATCCTTAGAATGATACTATCTTGATCAGTTCATAATATAATATTGCAAATATATTATGAAATAACATATATACATATGATGTATACATTTAGGCATTTAGTTACCCTAAAAATATGTTTTATATGTGTAACAACCCGTATTTTGATAACGTGTTATAACCATAAATCTAGGCAGAATTAAATTTTAAAATAAGAACCAAGGGAAACGGGTTATAACCCTAAAAAACGTAGTTCGTCTCGGAATTCTGCATGAAATCGAGTCCGAGTTTTCGAAAATCGGAGTCCGTATGACCAAGTTATGGCTCCCCAAAGATTCAGAAATTTTTAGAGTTCAAAACAGTTCGAATTCGAGTTCAAATTCGAATTTCAAAACCCAGACAGACTGGGCGGGAAATTTCCCGCCCAGCACCCCAGGTCGACTGGGCAGTCGACACCCCCAGGACTAGGTCGACTGCGCAGTCGACTTGGGTATCGACCTGATCCCTGAACCTGGTTTGGGCCTGGTTGCTCCTGCTTGACCCTGTTGGCTTGTTTGAGGGCCTGTGACGATTTTTGGCGGTTCAGATCGATTCTAGGGTTTATCCTATCGCCTAAACTAGTTGTTGCAACTATAAAAACACCCTAAGACCTAGGCTAATCCACAACAAATCTTTCTAACACCATTATACTGCTAAGTCTCCTCTTGAACCATGGTCGCCGCCTCCAACTTGAAGCTTAAACATTCAAACTAGATCCAAATCGAAGGCCAACGTTTCTACAACAATTCAAGGGAATAGAGCAACATCTCAACAACAATCCTACGACAATTTCTGTTCTTAGTTCTCAAAAACCACGATCTGTAAGCCCCAGTTGCTCTTAGATCTAAACTCTAAACTTAATATGGACATGTGTAAATTGAAGTTGAACATAAACATGATAACAACTTGAGACCTACTCTTGTATATCTTTGATCTATGACTATTCCTTTTTGATCTATTATTTTAGATCTACTCTTGTTCACCCTAGATCTATTCACCTTGAACCTAGTACCGTTCATATTGAACTTTGATTTGTGGAATACCGATAAGAACTTGATTTAGGGGCCTGTTCATGTCATAACCTAAACCGTATCATTATTTTAACATGCCTGTGATGTTGAAACTATTGCTAGTCACAAGTTTAGGATGATCATCTTATGTCATTTATTGCTATGTTTATCACCCTATTTTGTATGCCAGTGATGTTATGATCATATCTCAAGTTACACCATGCTTTCATTGAAATCACCTTTGCCACTTTATACCCATCCTTGTTATGTTATTCCCTAGTTACATCTATTGCCTTGATTCGAATTCACGAGCATTGGGGATGCGATTTGGGTAGTTTAGGAAAACCTGAATTTAGTACGAACTTGAAAACATGAATATCATTATAACTCGAGCTTGGATAGGAACATGAACTTGACATGAAATTATACTTGATAATAGGAATTTGGGACATGACACTTAGATAACTTGAACGTGGCCAACTCAAGGTTGGGTTGAGTTTGCAGTATAAATCTGCCCGGAATCGCTCGGCGAATCCAGTAACTGCAAATAATAGGACCCAATGTGAGTAGTTGGTCATATCGCACTCGAAACCCGAGGTTAGACTAGGTTATGGTGTAAAACTGCCCGGACCCGCCCGGCACATCCAGTAACCATAACCAAGTCTAATGTGAGAGGTTAAGGGTGCATTAAGTAAATTAATGCCACTGGATAGGGTTAAGTCATGGACCACTTGAATATACTTAACCAATTTGACACGTTGATTTGATAGGGTTAAGTCAGGAACCGCTTGAACACACTTAACCAACTTGACACATGATTCGTAGGACTAAGTCTTGAACTAGAACGGCACACTTAGTCAATTTGACATGACACGTAGATGGGGTTAAGTCTCGATTTTAAATGACAACTTAACCTGCTGAACGAAACCCTAGTTACGCGGTCCTTTTCAGCAGTAACCCACTAGATGTATCACGGTACCCTGGGACTAGGCAGGGTGGGGCACGATTGCTGGGCTGATTGTAAGCGACCAGAACGACGGCTGAGATGGTGTGCCATTGTAGGTTCAGGCGGACTAGGGTCGTGCACTTAGTCCGGAGTTGAAAACCAGGCATTGGGCATCAGTAGGATTATCTGTGCATTCTTGATTCGTGTCGGTGGTTGGCACATTAGGGCTTGATACACCCTATGGTGGACCTAGCACAGGTGACTACATTCGTGATAGGGCTATATGACACAGACACACGACGAGCTAGACTTGTAGGGAGCCGATCGATTAGATCATACTGTTGGACCCCGAATTGGGTCACTTCACGATATTGGGCCAAGGGATTATTTCTTGATTTATAGTTGACACGGGATTAGTATACCAGTATAGTTGGTATGGCGAACCTTGAATACGCAATGTTAGACTTGAGTTATCTTGTTAGCTTAGTTATCATGTCAGACTTATCATCATTCCTATGTTTAATTCCAGTTTATTCATGTCTTGTTAACTTTACTAGTTTCTATGTTGATAGTCACTAGGGCTTACCAGTCTTTTTGATTGACCCGTTTTCTTTCGCCTCTTTGTCTTTCGTTCCCCCCCCCCCCAGGTTCTCAAGGAGGAAACTCTAGCTCTTAGCTTGGACAATGCTTGCTTTCTGACAGCTCATGTACGGTTTGGTCTTGAGCTATGCTATGGTTGCACTCATGCACTTTTTGGTGAATAATATTTTACTTACGTTGTTTTAAGTATGTAATGAAATAATGACTTGGCATTTTGATGTAAGAGGTTTTGACTCTATTTTTCAGTAATGAGATTTGGTTTTAAAGTTTATATCCGTTGCTTTATATACTCTATTTTATCTATGTTCTTTCTTGTGTTATCTCTGCGCCTGTTTACTAGATAATACCCCTCCAAAACTAGGGCATTCCCTTTGTGAGTGACCCTAGCGGAGGTGGGGTGTTACATTTGGTATCAGAGCAGAAGGTTACCAGACTGGGCAAAAGTTTTAAAAACCTTCTAAAACTATTTTCAAAACCATTTATAAAGAAGCATTTTTCAAGAAAAGTTTTATTTTTAAGAAAAGGCTATTCCCCAAAAGCCATTAGCACTTTCCTTTGTTTCCTCGCTTGAATCTTTTTCCTTTTCGGTTTTCAGCATGTCTGATCTTAACCTTCCTGAGGGAGTACCCATACCTGGCTAGTTCCGAAGATATTTGGAAGTTAGGGCCAACAGCGCAGGCCCGGCAGATATCCCTCCTCCTCCTTCCCCAGTGACCACGGTTCCTCCTCCTCTTACGGGTACCGCCTTCGCCAAAATATGCAAGGACTTTATAGGAATGGGCGGCAAGAACTTCGTTGGAACTGAAACCTTCGTTGAGGCGCGAAACTGGCTAAAAGAGACTGAAGACTTGTTTGTTATTTTCGATATGGAGGATCATAGGAAAGTTCAGTTGGCAGCATGGTTGTTGAAAGAGGAAGCTGCATTTTGGTGGGAAGTCACCAACGCTACCAGGCCAATTGAGACTTGGGCAGACTTTAGAGAGAGGTTTGGGCTTAAGTTTTTATCATTCGCAGAAGCGAGTCTTCAGATGGAGAGGTTCCTGGCACTCAAGCAAGGGGACATGTCAGTTAGGGAATACGTGAATAAGTTTAATCAGCTTGCTCGGTTTGGTTTGGACTTAGTCAACACGGCTGAGAAGAAGGCTCTACGCTTTGCTCGAGGATTGAGCGAGCCACTCCACACTATGGCCATGACTCATGTACCCATGGGGGCGACCTTTGAAAGCTTGGTGAATATGGCCCTACTTCATGAAGAAGACGAGAATGGCAAGAAGAAGGTCAAGGCGAATGAGTTTCAAGACAAGAAGGTAGACTCCGAGAAAGGAGGAAAGAACAGCAACAACAAGAATGACAAGTCACGTGAGAAAAGAAAATGCAACTTCTGCGGTATTGACGGGCATATAGCCCAGGACTGTAGGAAGAAGAAGATGAAGATAGGAGCATGTTTTCAATGCGGTGAAACTGGACACATCAGCAGAACTGCCCTAAGAATCAAGGGCAAGCCCCGCAAGAAGGACCTTCTAGGGGTACATCTTTAACTTCTTTTCCCTAGATATTCTGTTTTATCTTCTATATCCTTTTGATCCTGTCTTGAGAACCTTAGGTAGAATCCTATGAATGTAAACATGTATTTGAAACATGTTATGCATGATGTTTGCGAATGGTTGCAAGTGGTTGCAAGTGATTGATCGTGGTTGCATAACACACATTAGGCACTAGATCGGCTCAGACACATTTTCATATTGCATATGCATGAGTGTTTATACTTATTTATGGATGAAATTGAATATGTTATCATATGAATGTTGCATATGGATGAATGTTTGTGCACACATATAGTGCTTACGTGACTAGTATTATTTGCATACATGTTGGATTCATGACACTAAACATATTTTGCATTAGAAAGATCAATCAGGCCTGATCATTTGCATTAGATAAGGAACATATACACACACTTTCTGCATATGTTCATACAGCATTAGAAATCTCTTAAGGACAATGTTTGCTTGTGGATGATGTTTTGAGTAGATGGATGATGGATGGTAGGATACGTTCTTCCTAACTTAGAGATTTCGGGGACAAAATCCTTTAAGGGGGGAGAATGTAACAACCCGTATTTTGATAACGTGTTATAACCATAAATCTAGGCAGAATTAAATTTTAAAATAAGAACCAAGGGAAATGGGTTGTACCATTGCGTTCGTCTCGGAATTCTTCATGAAATCGAGTCCGAGTTTTCGAAAATCGGAGTCCGTATGACCAAGTTATGGCTCCCCAAAGTTTCAGAAATTTTCAGAGTTCAAAACAGTTCGAATTCGAGTTCAAATTCGAATTTCAAAACCCAGACAGACTGGGCGGGAAATTTCCCGCCCAGCACCCCAGGTCGACTGGGCAGTCGACACCCCTAGGACCAGGTCGACTGCGCAGTCGACTTGGGTGTCGACCTGGTCCCCGAACCTAGTTTGGGCCTGGTTGATCCTGCTTGACCCTATTGGCTTGTTTGAGGGCCTGTGACGATTTTTGGCGGTTCAGATCGATTCTAGGGTTTATCCTATGGCCTAAACTAGTTGTTGCAACTATAAAAACACACTAAGACCTAGGCTAATCCACAACAAATCTTTCTAACACCATTATGCTGCTAAGTCTCCTCTTGAACCATGGCCGCCGCCTCCAACTTGAAGCTTAAACATTCAAACTAGATCCAAATCGAAGGCCAACGTTTCTACAACAATTCAAGGGAATAGAGCAACATCTCAACAACGATCCTATGACAATTTCTGTTCTTAGTTATCAAGAACCACGATCTGTAAGCCCCAGTTACTCTTAGATCTAAACTCTAAACTTAATATGGACATGTGTAAATTGAAGTTGAACATAAACATGATAACAACTTGAGACCTACTCTTGTATATCTTTGATCTATGACTATTCCTTTTTGATCTATTATTTTAGATCTACTCTTGTTCACCCTAGATCTATTCACCTTGAACCTAGTACCGTTCATATTGAACCTTGATTTGTGGAATACCGATAAGAACTTGATTTAGGGGCCTGTTCATGTCATAACCTAAACCCTATCATTATTTTAACATGCCTGTGATGTTGTGATGTTGAAACTATTGCTAGTCACAAGTTTAGGATTATCATCTTATGTCATTTATTGCTATGTTTATCACCCTATTTTGTATGCCAGTGATGTTATGATCATATCTCAAGTTACACCATGCTTTCGTTGAAATCACCTATGCCACTTTATACCCATCCTTGTTATGTTATTCCCTAGTTACATCTATTGCCTTGATTCGAATTCACGAGCATTGGGGATGCGATTAGGGTAGTTTAGGAAAATCTGAATTTAGTACGAACTTGAAAACATGAATATCATTATAACTTGAGCTTGGATAGGAACATGAACTTGACATGAAATTATACTTAAAAATAGGAATTTGGGACATGACACTTAGATAACTTGAACGTGGCCAACTCAAGGTTGGGTTGAGTTTGCAGTATAAATCTGCCCGGAACCGCTCGGCGAATCCAGTAACTGCAAACAATAGGACCCAATGTGAGTAGTTGGTCATATCGCACTCGAAACCCGAGGTTAGACTAGGTTATGGTGTAAAACTGCCCGGACCCGCCCGGCACATCCAGTAACCATAACCAAGTCTAATGTGAGAGGTTAGGGGTGCATTAAGTAAATTAATGCCACTGGATAGGGTTAAGTCATGGACCACTTGAATATACTTAACCAATTTGACACGTTGATTTGATAGGGTTAAGTCATGAACCGCTTGAACACACTTAACCAACTTGACACATGATTCGTAGGACTAAGTCTTGAACTAGAACGACACACTTAGTCAATTTGACATGACACGTAGATGGGGTTAAGTCTCGATTTTAAATGACAACTTAACCTGCTGAATGAAACCCTAGTTACGCGGTCCTTTTCAGCACTAACCCACTAGATGTATCACGGTACCCTGGGACTAGGCAGGGTGGGGCACGATTGTTGGGCTGATTATAAGCGACCAGAACGACGGCTGAGTTGGTGCGCCATTGTAGGTTCGGGTAGGTAGGGTCATGCACTTAGGGCTTGATACACCCTATGGTGGACCTAGCACAGGTGACTACATTCGTGATAGGGCCATATGACACAGACACACGACGAGCTAGACTTGTAGGGAGCCGATCGATTAGATCATATCATTGGACCCCGAATTGGGTCACTTCACGATATTGGGCCAAGGGATTATTTCTTGATTTATAGTTGACACGGGATTAGTATACCAGTATAGTTGGTATGGCGAACCTTGAATACGCAATGTTAGACTTGAGTTATCTTGTTAGCTTAGTTATCATGTCAGACTTATCATCATTCCTATGTTTAATTCCAGTTTATTCATGTCTTGTTAACTTTACTAGTTTCTATGCTGATAGTCACTAGGGCTTACCAGTCTTTTTGACTGACCCGTTTTCTTTCGCCTCTTTGTATTTCGTTCCCCCCCCCCCCAGGTTCTCAGGGAGGAAACTCTAGCTCTTAGCTTGGACTTTGCTTGCTTTCTGACAGCTCATGTACGGTTTGGTCTTGAGCTATGCTATGGCTGCACTCATGCACTTTTTGGGGAATAATATTTTACTTATGTTGTTTTAAGTACTTTGCTTCTTTAGAACTTAATGTAATGAAATAATGACTTGGCATTTTGATGTAAGAGGTTTTGACTCTATTTTTCAGTAATGAGATTTGGTTTTAAAGTTTATATCCGCTGCTTTATATACTCTATTTTATCTATGTTCTGTCTTGTGTTATCTCTGTGCCTGTTTACTAGATAATACCCCTCCAAAACTAGGGCATTCCCTTTGTGAGTGACCCTGGCGGAGGTGGGATGTTACAATATTTTAGAATGGGCAATCTGAAAAACATTGTTAAATAGGAAATTCTATTGCATGAAAGGCACATAATAGTTATATGCCTGATTCATTGTTGATGAAACACACCTAGAATGAAAAATGTTGATATTTTAAACTGGGCACTATATATTTCCTTTTATTATCATTTATTAAAACTAATAATATATATATGTAAGTTTTATAATATACAATAGATGTATAGTTTATATAATAAACTTCAAAGCCATGGGCAAACGTCTTAGAAATAAAATTGATACTGAAAATGGTTTTAAATCAGTTTGTATATATATGTGTGTGTGTGTATATATATATATCATAGAAGGACATTGACCCCTCGATCAACGAATACCTAAAACATGTACTTATCTACAAGCATACTTTAACGACCCGAAATCCCCGGCCGGCCTAGATCGAACAAGAACGCGGATTGTACGAGTACACGACGCATCAGAACACATAACAACTGTAACATCCCGCAAATTACGACCATTTAAAATTTTAAATTAAATTTAATATTTGAATATGGAATGGTATTTAAGTTTAATTAATGATGTTATTGATAAACGACTTCAAATAAACAACAATTTATGATAATAATAATGTTGATTTATAACAACAAAAATTATTATCAAATTGTATGTGAATTTGGAATCATCCGCTTTGAAGTATTGTTTATAAAAAAAAGGAAAGATTAGTAGTCTAATCCTTGATTTGTGTAAAGTTTTAATATAAGAACTGAAACGATGATTGTCGATCGTGAAATAATAGCTCTAGTAATGCGGAAATGGTTTCAATGTTAAATTTAATCTTTTGAATTCAAATTTGTATTGCGACTGTTTTGTTTCATTTAACTAAATTAAATTGAGCAATAATAATGGAAATATAATTTATTCTTATTTTATAGCTTTAAATTCAGCTAATAATAACAGATATACATATCTATTTTCGGATTATAATACTTTATGTAATATGATTTAGAAATCTTAAAAATAAAATAAAAACAAATGATAGTATTGTTTTACTGGATTTTGGATTCGTTAATTGTGTTTGAATAGTTTTATATAAATAATTAGCAGAGAGTATTGGTTACAACAACAATGGAATTTCATATAGAAAATAAGTTATTAAGTTTTAGCGTAATATCATATAACGTACTATTTTGGGCCTACGGTTGACCATAATTTAAGCTTAAAAATCAGTAAACAAAATTTACTCTGATAAATTGACACTTAATAGAGACAAATACTGATTCACGTTCAGTTAGTTTCAAATTTTGTTATTTCCTATTCCAAAATGTTTTCTCATGCGTCTCTAGACAAGTTGGAACGTTCAAAAATCACCTCAAATTATGGATCTCAACCATTGTTTCTTAATTCCTGTGCAAATCTCTAAAACGACTTATGTTATAAACCTAAGGGAATACCTTTTATTTACTTCTTTTTGTTAATTGCCCTTTACTTCAATTGGAAAACCACGAATTAAACATCTACTACTTTATTTATTTTGGCTATTTCCTCTCACCCAACTCTCCGCGTTCTCTCTCTTTCCCTTTTGAAATTCTGAAATGGCATGTATTAATCAATATATTTATAACGAAAAAACACGTAACTTTGAAATGAAAAAATTGAATACCTATTCTTTCGTTTCAGGCTTGAATGTAAAACAACGTGTTAATCCATAAAGTATGACCTAGAAATATATAGCATAGCTAGGTCGTTCTTACAAGGTTGCGTTAGCTAGTAGATCTTTAGGACGCAAGGAGGCAATCCAGTTTAGGCCTTGGCTCGTTAAAATGCTCTAGGTCGTTACGGCACCTTGGGTCATTCAGGCAACATGAGATGCTTAGAATGCTTTGACTTGTTGGGACACTTTAGGATACTACGACATCTTGGATCGTTCGAGTGCATTGGACTACTAAGTTTCTTTGGGTCATTAGGCCTCTTAGCTTCCTAAAAGGTTTTAGCCTGCAAAACTCCTGGGTCGTCAGCCCTCTAAAGACTCTAGCTCGCTCCATCAAGCCACAGGTTGTTCCATCCTGATTCAACCCGCTCCATGTAAGTTTGGATTGCTTCGCCATAGTCTAGGAGGATTTTAAGTCATGTCGCTTTTTCTAGGGTCGCTATGCATGGCTTTAGCCCGATCCTCCTTTTCCAAGTGATTTTGGGTCGCTCCGCTTTGCATTGGCTCGCCCCGCCTTGCACTAGGCCGCGCCGCTATTGTATATGGCTACTCCGCCTGGTTTTAGCCCGTTCCACCCCAAGACCGATGCCCTTAAACCATGAAATACTGGCTTGAGGCCTTTAGGTCGCCCAACGAGCTAAAGCATGAGCATGATATTTACAGAACTACCGCCTATCCCGAAAATTACCTATAAGTACCCCCCTCATTCTTTCATTAAAGGGGACCGAATTTTATGACCCCGAAGTGTTGCCCGACTATTTCCTGAGCATTTCCAAGTGATTTCCATCTCTCCTAACACCACCAATTGAAGATCAAGCATGAAGTTCATCACGAAATCAACCAAAAGTGATCAAGCTTCTTAGAAATCAAAGAACCGTACTCCTTGCTTACTGTTGAATTCGCTTATTTCTTCGCTGATTTGTGTTGATCAAAGTGATGCTATTGTGTAATGAACAATATGAATGTACTTTTGAGCGATTTTAGACTTGTAACACTTGAATTGATAATGGAAATTGGTATTAAGGTTGATGTATATCTTCCATAAGAGTGAACCACTATAAAATTTGTGTCTCTTTAATTTTGTTGTTATTGTGGCCTCTTTTCTTACCGATCGATGAAGTGCGATTTTTTGCACCTTTGGTGTTCATTCTAATTTCAGAATTAACACAAGGCCCCCACCGTGGGGCCGCATTCGCTTTTCCTTTTTTATCACATTCTCTCATATGGTTAAGAGCCTTGCATTGAGGTTCTAAGTCTACTTTTTTCATAGATCCTACCAGATTACAATTTAAGTCAATCGAGGAATTTGCTTTCAATTTCAAATCTTGTCCGAAATCATGGTTGACCATCGAAGAATACCGTTAGGAAAATGGTCAAAGAAATTGACAACACCGCCAACAACAAAAATACTCTACCCACTAACTAATTCAAAGTTGGAGAAACGTCTAAGACTGGAACGGCCGTTACGAGAAGAGAGATGGATGAAGTTGTGGCGGGTTTAACAAGCCAAATGGACATTGCGAATGCTTCCATAATAAAGAAGATTGATTCCATGTTTGCCACGCAGGCCGCTACTGCAAATGTTACCATGGATGCCGCTCATGCTAAATCTGCTCAAACGAATTATACGAAAAATGCGGGTTCCTCCTCCTCAAGTCCAAGTCGAGGAAATTTTGTCCAAGAGGTTGCAAATCCTGATGATCCTCAACATAAATAAGCTAAACCACCTATGCGCAACCGCTCCGATAAAGCTACCTCTCAACAAGAGCTGGGAACCACCAAAGGGAGACCTCCCCAAGCGGGAGGCCCAGGGCCTCGGAATCCGAGTCGAGATCGTTTGCTTAGGCAAACATCCGACAAAGATAAAGGCGTCCAATCCGTGGACCAGCTCAATGAAGAGGAGCACATATCGGAAATGGTCTGCAAAATCATGGAAAAAAGCTTGAGAAAGCAAGACGATGATAAGGAGTGGGACTTTGCTCCTACCAAAACCACACTTACGGAGAGGATCAAGGTGGCCATGTAACCAAATAAGTTCAAAACCCTGACGGTGCAAGCCTACAATGGGACCAGTGAATCCAACATGTTCTTATTCAAGTACGATCAACATATGGATGATGCACGAGCCATAGATGAGTTAAAGTGCTTGTACTTTCCAAATTACCATGAAAGGGTGGCCTCGCTTTGGTTCACAAAGTTACCACCCAAGTCCGTAGATGATTTTGCTACTTGGCCTAGTTATTCAGAGAGTAATTCAGGCTCCAAGCTACAAAAGTGCGAGATGTCATGGAATTTAATGAACTTGAGCAAAAGCCAGGAGAGCCCATCAGAGCTTTTCAAACCCGCTTCAACAGTGTTGCATCGAAGGTTGGGAATTACAAGCCCCGCTTGGCATTAATGGCTTTGAAGGGAGCCATAAACAAGAAAACTAAGCTTGGACAATGGATTAAGAAGAAGAAACCAAGTACGCTCGAGGAACTGTTTGACAAATCTGAAGAGTACATAGGTGTGGATGAAGATCCAGCTTATGCCATGGATGTTCCTGAAAGCAGCGTACAACTAAGGATGTAAAATGATGCAGAGGGTGGCCAGAAAAATTCCAGTAGTCAAAGAGGGGGAATGATGAAAAAGATAATCGAGCCAACAAGAAATTTCGCTTCTTTAAAAATTCGCAACTGACTCCTCTAAATGACACTGTGGAGAACATCTTCATCGCAACTAAAGATACTGAAGAGTACCCAACACCAAAGCAAATGAAGGTCAGTAATGCTGCCATTAAATCAGGGAGGTTCTGCCAATTTCATAACCAGCTAGGTCATAATACAAATGAATGCCGACACCTGACAACCCTAATTAAGGAACTGATAAGCAAGAATATACTTCAGCAGTATGCAAAGAATCTGCATGGTACTCAAGTTGCTCAGGGTCAAGCAATATCGGTGGGGCAACCTAAGAAGTATGAGAATGCTTCAGTCGCTATGATTCCAAGGATGATTGTCACTACCATATCAAGCGGTCCTCACCCATCCGAAAGAAGATGTGGAGACATTGTGAAGTACACTAATGAAATGAAGAGCCTTTCGAAAGGAGAAGAACTCAAGATCAGGAATGAAGCCTATTCGGCAAAAATGCCAAGGACCCCATGGGATGATATTGTATTCAAAGAGCGAGACTCGGACAGACTGCTGAAGCCTACGGTAGATCCAATGGTAATAACCATTGGCTAAGGTCCAGCTATTGTGAGAAGAGTCTTGGTTGATAGTGGGGCATCCATTAATGTCCTTTTCATCAATGCATTTAATAAGATGAACCTTTCCATGGACGATGTGAGAGCTTGCCAGAACAAAATCCATAGGTTTATTGGGCCAACCATTCAACCAATTGGCGTCATCAATTTGCTCATTGAGTTTGGAGAAGGGAATTGGAAGGCTGGATTAAGACAAGATTTTGTCACAATCAATGAGCTGTCTGCTTATACGCTTTCCTAGAAAGACCAACCCTCTCGATATTTAGAATAACAATGGCTCCTTGTTGCCTGACAATGAAGTTCCCAACCGAAAACGGAGTTGGCGTAGTAAGAGGCGACCAACAGGCAGCAAGAGAATGTTATCTTGCTGAGCTCGCTGAGGCAAGGAAGAAGGAAGTGAAGAAGGATGTGGAGCCTCTGCTCCGCATTCATCATTCCTCCTTAAAGAAATTATGGCGGGGTCCTCATACTGGCGAACATAGCGGAGCACAGAAGGAACTTGATCCAAGAACAACCAATATAAGGGAAAACAGAGTGGCACCAGCTGAAGACACCATCTCTATTCCGATACATGATAAAGATCTCAATCGAGTCTTGAAAATAGGTTCTCAGCTGGGCCTAAAGTTGCAGAAGGATTTGATATTGTTTTTGAAAGCAAATTTAGATGTTTTCGCTTGGACACATCCTGGCATGTGCGGAATATCACCCGATGTAATTGTTTATAAATTGAATACTAATCCTAGTTTGGCTCCTGTAAAACAAAAAAGATGAATTCAAGGACCTGAAAGATCTGTGGCTAAATAAGAAGTAGATAGGTTATTCAAAAATAACTATATATGAGAATCTATATATCCCGATTGGGTTTCTAATTCAGTCCTTATTAAAAAAATCCAATGGAAAGTGGAGAGTATGCATAGACTATTTTGATCTCAACGAAGCATGTCCCAAAGATAGCTTTCTGTTACCTAGAATTGACCAACTTGTCGATGCTACGGTGGGGCACGAACTGTTGTCTTTCATGGATGCATAATCTGAGTACAATCAAATTATGATGCATAAGCCAGATGAAGAAAACACAAGTTTCATAACTGATAGAGGCAGCATTACTATAAAGTTATGTCGTTCGGACTAAAAAATGTAGCAGCAACATACCAGCACCTCGTAAATTCCCTGTTAAAAATGCAAGTCTATGTAGATGATATGCCGATAAAATCCAAGAAAGACGACAACCATCTGGAGAATCTACCCAAGATGTTTCATATTCTCAGAAAATATGGCATAAAGCTAAATCCTCTTAAGTGCTCATTTGGAGTCTCGTCCGGAAAATTTCTTGGGTTTATGGTCAATGCTAGAGGCATTGAGGTGAATCCCTCTCAAGTCATCGCCTTACGAGAAATGCGCGCTCCAAGGACAAAGAAAGAGCTTCAAAGCTTGAATGGGAAAGTAGCGGCACTTAACCAATTCGTCTCTAAGGCGACAGATCGGTGTATTCCACTCTTTGATGCCTTGAAGAAGGGAAGAAAGGAGTTCCAATGGACTCCAGAATGCCAACCAACCTTTGAAGAGTTGATTAAACACATGGAGTCGCCACCGATGCTCTCTAAGCCCAAAGCTGGAAAGGAGTTGTTCTTATATTTGGTCGTCTCATCACATGTCTTAAGCGCCGCGTTTTTCCAAGAGGATGCCAAGGTCCAATGGCCGGTTTATTACTTCAATAAGAGGCTCACTAGGGCAGAGTTATAGTACCCAAAATTAGAGAAACTAGCGTATTGTCTGCTCATCGCCTCAACGAAGCTAAGTCTGTATTTCCAACACCATCCTATAAAAGTTCTCACTAACCAACCGCTAAGACAGGTTCACTTTTGCCTAGAAACTTTGGGAAGGTTATTAAAGTGGAATATAGAGCTCAGTCGGTATAATATCACTTATCATCCTCGAAGGGCTATTAACGGGCAAGCCTTAGCGGATTTCATCGCCGAGTTCATGGATAGGGGAGTGGAAATAGAGGAACTAACAGAGGCCATGAATAGTTGGAAGTTATACATCGATGGATCCCGAAATGATTATTGTTCAGAGGTAGGAAGCATCCTAGAAACCCCAGATTGTCATTCTCTATGCTACGCCCTAAGATTGGAATTTACATCGACTAATAATGAGTGTAAAGACCCAAAAAGTTCTAATCCTGATTTTCGATATTCATACATATTCTGTATTACATATTGACAAAGCAAATACCAGAATTTAACAGATCGTTAATAGAAAGAAGTTAGAGGGTGAGAAATAGAAAGAAAGTTAGAATAGAAGAAAAAGAAGAACATAACACAACAGAATCAAGGTATCACGAATATCATAGCGGAACTGAGTAAAATATATTATATAACACTCTTGAAATACAAAAGTGTATTTCCGCTTACATACATCATCAGGGTACCACTCATATATAACACAGCGGAAAATACTTCTATATATCTAATGTTGAAGTCTCCTGCTGCAAGCTTCTTCAAGTGAATCTGTAAAATCCTGAAACCACTTGACTGCCCATACAAATTTGGGCCCCCAAGAGTTTGGAAAAAACATAGAAAAATAAACTCTGGGTCAGTCATGGGACTGGTGTGAGTAAACGATTTTTAAAACATATTGATTTAACATTTAAAAATCCTTTTAAAATAAATGATAATTGAAAGACCGATCCACACATAAATACGAATGGTTTTTACGTTACGATAACCTAAAACATTTTTGGAAACAATATTATTCTGATATTATAATAGTGTCTAAATACAAATAAATATCAACCTAGCAGAACGCTTGCATCTCACTCTCTACATATATAGTATACAATCAAAACCGCAGGCGCTTATTGGAGATTGGATTCCGACTATGACAAGGTATGGAACCACCTACCGATAGTGTATCTCTAGAAGGGAATACACTAGGTTCAACAAGAACGTCTTACAACTCGGCCCATACATGACCAACCACACATTTCTCTTGAGTGTATCGAATGTATATCCCCAACGGTTGGGATCAACAACCATTTCCCAAAAGGGACAGCATCGAAAATAGATTAAAGAATGAAACGGAATTTCTCTAGATAGGTGATTATACACCCTAATGGGAGAGAGCCACATAGCCATGTTGCCTGCCCGATTTTTGTCATTTCGCGGTTGTGAGGCTTGAGGTCAGAATTTACCTTTAGAACATCTGGTCATCCTTCATTTTGAATGCCACATTGTCACATCCATCAAATAACTAATTGACATCAACAAATATACTCTGGATGTAAAATCAGGGCCATTCTTTGCCAATAACTCGGTATATTTGTAAAAATCAACGTATGTGATTTTTAGGAAATATTCTGTTAAACACTCGTCCATACAAGTCATCCAAGAACAGGATGAACCGAAGGTACTCTCCTACTGCATCCAATATAGGTGTCACCCCATGGATCAGTAGCGAGAAGTCCTTGAAATTCGTAGATTTCAATCACGACAGAATCACAAGTTAGAACAACTTTGGCGGCCACTAGAGAAATTTAAACAAGTGGTTCTTTCGCTCAAGAAGATCAACAGCCTTCTATGCTCCATCTTTATATGCCTGCAGGTTAGTTGCGAACGCTTAGTTGGTTTGAAGTGGTTTTGGGTCTAGTTTCCATCCCGGTCTCTTTGAACTAACGCGTATGGAATATTTATTTGATAGTCGGTGTTTTAACTATCAACTTAAACAGTGTAGATGAGTAAAACATTTGTAATAACATATGTAAATTTTCATGACTTGTTCGTTCAAATTAGTTAACTTATATAAATCTAAGCTCTAATTTCAGAACAGTAAACAGCACCAGATATCACCGTAAAATGTGCTAATGTTTTATCTTAACCACTTAGATTCAATTTATTTCTATATAGCATGACAGATAATTTACAACAATCATTCATTACAACAATAATAATTAATGACAGTTCGACATTAAATTAAATAACAGTTTGAAATATATGATCTCGGATGGCACTAATTTTACATTATACTTATTCCCATGTCTTTGGAAATAATGTGAAAAAAACAACATTTCCTTAATTTATTATTTATTTAGACCCGAAAGCCCAATATATGAAAAACCCAGCAACTCATTCCATGCCTTATTTCCCTTCTGATCCCTCTACCATTTCTACATGACTTTTCCTCCTTACTTTAAATTATATAAAAGTAATTATCATATTTAAAGAAATAGCTTAAACATACATTAAAACTTATTTTATTTTTGGCCCGAGGCCCATTCATACAAAATCAGCCTAAGATCCACTTTCCTACACCTTCTCTATCCTTTGCAGGCAAGACAAAACATCAAGCCAAACCCAAGTTCGACCACCCGTAAACATGGATTATTCCAACTTATCCTTCCATTTCCTTTCTTGCATGATCATCAAAAATACTTTCCAAACTCAAGTTCAACAATGCACAAATCTGGATCGTCATGGTCCGATCATGTATTTCCTCTTTCCCCCACGATCCTCTTTTTCCTTTTCCTCCTGTCTTTTTCACTGTTGTGTACTGTGTGCATGATGTACATGCACAACCCTTTCTTTGATCATCTCGACTTCATAACCATTCCCGCAAACCAAAATCCATCTCCTGAATCCACGCTTGACACCAAAATCCACTTTCTTCTATCGAGTAAAATTTTGCATCTTCAACCGACAATTCCTCTAAACTAACTATACCTAAAACTATCTTCCCTTACCTCTATACTCCTCTGTTCATCTCTAAATTTCATCACGATCTTGCTAATACTTCTCCCTTCCAATCCCCCTTGATACGATCATCCTAGTATTCCTATACGAGGTGTAGTACCCAGCTGTTCTAAGCTCACCCCAAAACCGAAGTCGTTCTCCATAAAATTCAAAATCCCCCAAATCCTTAATTTAAATATTTAAACTATATTTTTCCTATGATCCGTGAACCACTAAGACCCTACAGTGCTAATACCATTGCCATCGATAACTGCCATCGCCGGATTTTGGTCGAAATGCAAGTCCTGATCATCTCAGAAATTCACATAATCTCAACTACTAAAAATAATGATTTTGATACTAAAATTCATGATTTTCCAATGCTAATCCATCTATATATCTGAATTGAATTATAGTGTTGCTTGAAATTTGAGATTTTCCTCCTTAATTACTATAATTTTATAGGTTCTAGGTGTGTAGGTTGTTGATTGACTTGAAACCAATTTTAGAGCATATATAAGTCATAAACAAACAATCCTTATGGTTGATTCAAGCCCTATAACAAGTTAGAATTTAAGTTAATGATTTTTAAATAAGAAGATGGTGAATGTATTTATACTGTTAACCATTTCACGGTGCTTTTAGTGATTTATCAACCATGATTAATACGTACATGTAGTGTAATAGAAATCAATAACGATCTATGGGTACGTATATTTAATTCATACATATATAACTTGGAAGTAGTGTTGAAGGGAAGAAATCTGGGCTTACTTACAATAACAAATTACTGTGTTTTTTTTCTTTTCTTTCTTAATTCCTTCTCATGCTTTTTTTCCAAACTATGTAACCCAAGTTTAAGCATTTCAGAGATTTAAATCTTAAGATAACTGAAATGTTTGTATCAATTATGATGTGTATACCTCAACACACATATATGGCTTGATTTTACTAGAACAAACATATAACATTAAGGAAGTTATGGGTGTTTCACTGACCTAATATTACTGTTTTTTTGTATCATGTTTACAATCCTACCTTATTAGTTCAAAGATCAACACAAATGTTGAATCATATATTAACATACATATGGTTTTAAAATCATCTGAGTTATATATATATGACAGTAAAGAGAAATTAAATTGCTTACACATAACCCACTGTCATTGTTTTAGTATTAACAGAGATCTTATTTTCATCATATATGTTTGTTATATAAATGGCAACTTGTATCCAAATTTCACGTTCACATATATGAGAGTTGATATATAATCATAACCCAATTTACTCATCTATTCTATGTTTACTATCATGCTTATGTTTACTGCTTATGCCAATATTTCCAGATTATGTTTCATGGTTCTCGGCCATTTTCTAACTAACTTAAACTTAAGTATTTGATTCAATAATTGTAGCTACATACTACCACATATATGGTTTTCAATCTATCTAAGGATTTATAAAAACAGTACTTATCCTAATGACACTGCTTATATATTTATTTCCCAGTTTATTCAATCATCAAGCCATAGTTCTCTTTTCTCAAACCACTTCAATTATTGCATTAGATACAAATATGATGAATACAAACAGTTAAAAACCTAAATCGATGTTTATATAACAGCACAGGGATTTAGAAGGTTCACTCACATATTTATACTGTGTTTTTGTATTCTGTTCTTAGGTCCATTCCTAGTTGCAAGTGTAAATCTAATTATTTGCAGATACTAACCCCTTAAACAACAAAATATTTGACCCATACGATGTATATATACATCGCAGGAGTTCCAAGTTGTTTTATTTACATTGTACTAGTGTTTTCTGTTTTATTTTTGTATACTGTTTTGCCCACTAAACTTCCAGGGATTTGAACATGTATACGGAATCTAAAATAATAGTTACGTACCTCACAGATAATTTAACTATAAACTGAAAAATAATAACTAAGTGTTTACTCACCTGATCAACTATTGTCTTGCTACTGCTTATGCCATGCTCCCTTTCCAAGCTATGCTCTCTTATTTTTGGCCATTATGATTTTCAGCAGAGGTTCAAGTGTGTGGGTGTATTTGTGTGGTGGTCTTGTGTATTTATAAATGAATTGCCATGATTCGGATTTCGCCCGGACCTAATCGATCGCGAAATTGACTAAGACCGTTTAAAAACCCGAATACGCTAACTTTGGGCATACAACACATCAGAAAAAATAACAGAAGACTTTTATAAACATTATAATGATGTTACATTAGAGTACAGAATATATCAGAGTACATCGAATAAAATACAATGGAAGATTAAATTACAATAATTGTAATACAACATAGCGGCAACGAATAACTGACACAGCGGAAAACTATCATGGCACTGGACATAGCTTTAAGCTTCGATCCAAAATCCTGCTCAATATATCTGTAAAAAAAGCTACTGGACTGCCCGTGTGGAAAATATGGGCACCTAAGTTTGTAAGTGAAACAAACTGCAGGTCAGTCATGGGACTGGTATGAGAAATCTTACTTAACCTATTTGATAATAAGGTCAATCACAAGACCATGCCGCTAACGCTGAATGGATTTACTCCATTGGCTTTAAGTAAGGTAGGCGTTTACGGGAAATAGGGTACATATCAGCAGTTATTAAGAGGGGTGACATTTGATTGAAGAGAAGTTTGCTAAAGGTCTTTTCACTCTACATTTTTGTATATCAATCATAATTGAAGTACATACACACACACAAGACCATGTGCTAATGGTCATGGAAACCAGGCTTTACAGTGGGAAGTTTGGGTTAGCTTTAAGATGGTAGAGGGTAACTAGGTATGGTGCAACAACCTATATGAGTTGATATGTGATGTATACTTCCCTTAAATGCATGTGATTTCTCTTTTGTCACTAGAAGGTTGTTTTCTATGTATTTCCTTTCAAATTAAATACCTGAGCTAAGTTGTGCTTGCCTTCATTTCCTATTAAATGTCCAGGTTTTAGGCTGCACATGCCTTGCTATATAGATTAGTATATGCTATGTTATTGAGCCTATCTTTCCCTATTCTATATCTCCTCTAATATCTTTATTTTTAAGTTTAATTATTGAGGTTGTTTTCAGATTTTGCCCAGTAATTTCCTCAAAGTATGTGTTTTGAAATATCCCCTTGGTTATGTCACATTTATTTCTTAAGATTATTAGATTTTACCTTACATTTCGTTATTATTTAATTGATACTTATATGCATACATTTATATGTATACACATTACACCTAAATATATACTTTTCTCAAGCATCTTGTATGTATGTATTTTATATACATATAATAACAATTGTATAAAACAAGGTATTACTATTTGAATTTTATGTATTATAAAATACTTTCTTTAATCAATATGCAACATTCAAAATGTTTTAAATTCTAAGTTTTTCTTATGTGAACTTGCAAATATTTTCACATACATATGTTTTCACCTATTAAAGCCAATAATATAAGCCACTTGCTTTAATTTAGTATTTATTTAATTTATATATCTTCCTATATGAACTTATAGAATATGTCAAATTTTGTACAAACAAAATATTATCATTGAATCTTGTGTTACTCCTATGAAGTAATTAAATACTATGTAACGACCCGGAAAATCTGAACCAATTTAAAAAATTTAAATTGGCTAAAATAATGGATTTTAAATATTTAAAATAAATATTTCAAATAATAGCAATGAAAAGTGAGTTTGAATCGACGTTTTAAAACGAATATAATTAATTCTAATTATAAACAAGGCCTGAAATGGCGCGGTAGTTTCAAAATTTGAATTCAAACTTTGACTGACTGTACCGGGTGCAAAACAAAACGGATTTGAGTGAAACCAAAAATATTTAAATCTGTTATTGAATACCTTTCTAAAGAATCTGAAAAATCGAAGTTTCGTAGTGGGAAGCAAAAGTTATGGCCAAATGAATTTTCAGAAAGGTCGCTATGGAATTTATATAGCCCGTGAAATTGGCCATTTTGCAAACGACCTCGGAATTCGACGAAACCACTTTTGTTGGATCCGGGATGTGAAGTTATTGCTAGGTTTCAAGTTTCATAATTTTTGAAGCTACTATGTGAGCGTGGCAAAGGAAAACGTGTTTTGGTCAATTATAGTTAAATTGGATCGACCAGAAATTGGCCATTTTTCAAACGGTCTCGGAATTCGACGAAACTAGTTTTGTTGGGACCGTATCATCAAAACATAGCTAGATTTTTTTTGGGAATTTTTAGAATCAGTTTGTGGCCCTGGCAAATTGAAATGTACGTTCAAACTAAATATTGAATGTTTTATATTTTAATTTAAAGGAAAACTGACTGAAACAATTGAATGGGCCTACGAAACATATCCCATTGTGTTCGGAATGGGGGTAAAACGCTAGGTACGACAGTCGTTGGGTTTGGATTGGAGTTCGTGTATGAAAGGGGGTATTTTCGAAATTTAAAAATTTATAAATAAAAAAAAAATCTCATTGGCCAGTTAAATTTTCTCTCTCCCCGTCTGACCACGATTAAAGGCGGAAAGCCATTCCAACCTTCCCCCTCATTTTCCGATCGATCCAGGAAGAATTAGCCCCACCTCCAGTTGAAGATTTTGTAGAGCTTCTCGAGATCTTCAAATCCATATATAGTTTGGAATTTTTCATGGCCTGTGGAGTGCGAATCGACGCCAGAAAGTCCAGGCGTTCAAACCGCTACCGCGCCGCCTATAGGCCGTCAAACTGGCCCCACCTCCAGGCGAACAGGCGCCTCTCCGTCCTCTTACACGTGGCATCTTCCGATCATCACCAAACCTCACGAATTGCAAGAAAAACTCCAACCTAGTTTCGAACCAAATTGCTGAGGTATCGGCTATATATATTTTCAACAGTTTTAACACTTTTAAACTGTTGCAAACTTTGAAAAATCATATCTTTTTCGTTTCTTGTCGAAATTCAGTGAAACAAGAGACAGTGGACTCGTGTGGACATCTTCTACATTCTAGAAGAAACCGCATATTTTTCTGAGCATTCTGCTATTTTTGGTGGAGTGGAACCCAATGTGAGATTTCTAATTTATAAACGATATGGAAAACGACGATGTATAAATTATATAGTCGATGTATGAGTTATATCAGCGTTGTACACCTCATGTATAAGCGTTGTATAAGTTGTACGTTCGATGTATAAGTTGTATATGCATTGTAAAAATTATATATGTGTTGAAATAGAAGTGAAATGCTATATAAATATATATATATATATATATATGCCCCTCGTCCACAAACCATGGACGATATTTATTGGTTGTATTGGTGTGAAAATTGATTGATAGCGAATGGTTGATTGGAATTGTCTGTGGTTGAAATTGATTGATTGTGGTTGAAAAATACCCATTTGTGGTTGAGAAATATTTGGTTGAAACCACATAGGATTAGTTTGTGGAAATGAAAAATATATACATGCCGCCTGCGTGCGAACTAGATGCATGATTCCCCATTGTCAAAAACCGCGAGGTTTTAAGGTAGAGCGAGGACCCGTACTAGGGACGGTCCCGGTTTTAACTACCCTGCCGTTATGCTGCCGAAATTTTAAATAATATTCATGTGTTAGAATTATTTTCCAGTATTGAAACTATATTCGTCTGTTGAATAGAAAACCTTCATGTGTTGAATCGAAATTCATTCGTTGAATAGAATTCATGTGTTGAATGGTATTCGTGTTTTAAATATAAAAATCACCTTTATATATATATATACAAACTATAGAAAACCTTCATGTGTTGAATTGAAATTCATTCGTTGAATAGAATTCGTATGTTGAATGGTATTCATGTTTTTATATATAAAAATCACCTTTATATATATATATACAAACTATAGAAAGCCTTCATGTGTTGAATTGAAATTCATTCGTTGAATAGAATTCATGTGTTGAATGGTATTCGTGTTTTTAAATATAAAAATCACCTTTTTATATATATACAAACTATAGAAAACCTTCATGTGTTGAATCGAAATTCATTCGTTGAGTTGAAATTCATGTGTTGAATGGTTTTCGTGTTTTAAATATAAAAATCACCTTTTTATCTATATATATAAACTATAGAAAACCTTCATGTGTTGAATTGATATTCATTCGTTGAATTGAAATTCATGTGTTGAATGGTATTCATATTTTGAAAGAAATTGTTTTATAATAAAAATCCTATTTTTATCATCAATATGAACTATATAAAATAATCTTGTTTTGAAATAAATTGCTTTATAATAAAATTCCTATTTTTATCATCAATATGAACTATATACAATAATCTTGTTTTGAAATAAATTGTTTTATAATAAAAATCCTATTTCTATCACCTACATTAACTATATAAAATAGTCGAGTTTTGAAATAAATTGTTTTACATTAAAAATCACATTTTTATTATATACATTAATTGTTAAAAATAGTGAAGTGTTGAAATAGAAGATCAGTTAGATAAAAATATAATTTTTATCAAATGTATGAAAAGAATATAGATTTAAAAGCGAAGAATCGATATATATATATATAAATAGAATTAAAATATATCGAATAACGAAGCTGCAGTTCGTATTTTGAAACTGTGATTTCAAACGATTAGTGCGGGAGATCCGACCATCGGATTTTCCCGAAACCGCAACTGTTGGGTTCGCTTTGGAAATATCATTCCAACGGCACCAACTTTGTAAAGATCCAACGGTTTGATTGTCTGGAATGTTTAATTCAAATCAGAAGAAAAACAGCGCCAGAATCGATTATATTTATATATATATAAATATAATTATATTTGATCGAATAACGACGCTGTAGTTCGTATTTTGAAATCGAAACTTCAAACGACTATACCGGGAGATCCGACCGTCGGATTTTCCCGAAACTGAAACTGTTGGATTCGTTTTGAAAAGATCTTTCTAATGATGTAAATTTTGTGAAGATCCAACGGTTAGATTTTCAGATGTGTAAATCAAATCTGAAGAAAAACAGCGCCACGGCCGCGTTATGGCCCGAAGCGTCATTTTGAATAAATTGGCTATTTTAAAATAAATAAAAATAGTGATAAATCGTTATAAAATACTATAAACGATATGGATGTGAAATTTAGAAACTAACTGAAGGTTGGCTAAGTCGAATGGTTTCTTGGGTATTGATCTATGTTGGTTTCGGCCTTCGGGGTTAATATTTGGGAAATCGTTCTCTTACTGATTTACGGTTAGCGACTAATGAATTGAAATGATGCATATGTGTATTTGTGTTGCACTTGTTTACCATATACGCGAGTTGCTCAGAAAGACCGGGTTAATCCCATTCTGAATAACTGAATCGACGATAAGAAATCGAAGATGAAGACAGTGGTCGAAGACCGGAGATCTTCACCTCGTTTGGATGATAACCGAGGTCCTGATTTGGAGGCATCCCGAAATATGGATAAAGAGTGGTGATCGTCCAGACGTACGTGGTGGTCGATGGGTTTGCGAGGTATATAGTACCTCCAGTTTCGTTCAGACCCTGAACGGACTTGCAAATGGATAGTGTGTCTGACATTGGAATTCATTCTGTGTGATTGATAGCCATAAGTTGCACGGTGTGAATTGCCTGTGTGGCATGCTAAGATGCAAGGATCAGGACTTCTGTTGAAAAGCAAAGTCTTGTGGTGATGACTAAAGCACCGCCTATGTGGCGTAGCTTTATGTATAACGTGAATTCGCGAACCTCACACCCGGTATGAACCAGAAACGGGAGAAAGGACCTCAGGGAGGACATGCATTTCTTTCTAGCTAGAAGTGGCGTTAGTGGTTTTACGCACCCTGACGAGTTTGACTTATGTGGTTGTTACTGTTGCGAGGCACCTCGGTTTGATCGGACGATCCGGGTCCGATGGAGTCATTCGTTGGCTCACTTATGCCCCATAGGGCGGGGAAACGCATTGTTCAGAAATTTTAATCCACATCGGTGGACAGGCCCTGACGATCCAAGGGCCCACCTGAGTCTGGGTCCTGAGGCTCGGGCTAGATAGTCTCGAAGTCGGTAAGGACTATCTTTTGCCTTGGTTCATAACAGAAATCCAATTTCCAAATACATGACTGTGCGGTTTTGATTGTATACCTATATATGGCGACATAGTGGTATGGGGCATTAATGTCGTCTATGATTGATACTTATGATTTGAAATTGCTTTCGAAACATATAAACACTAGTAATAATATCAAATGCTTTTGTTTTATTCGTATCAAGCATATTTTGGCCATTATAAGGTAAAAACTCTATCCTCCGGTTTGCGTTGCATTGTGTGATGGGAACTGAGTCTTATAATGGCTTCATTTTTATAAAAAGCATTACGATGTTTAAAAGAATGATTTGTTTTAAAGCACTGTCAATCCAATGGAGTAAACCCGTTCCACGAAAGTGGCGTGGTCCTGTGATTAGCCATATTATAAATGTGTTGAGTAGATTTCTTATACCAATCCCATGACTGACTCGTAGTTTGTTTCACTTTCAAACTCGGGTGCCCATTTTTCTACACGGGCAGCCTTGTATTCAGGTTTAGCTAGCTTTATCCGGATAGCTGGAGCTGAAGATGGATTCTATCACTTATCTCTTTTTATGTTGTTCAGCTCCTATTGTACATATTATGTTTATTTCAACTGTAGACATTTATATATAGCTGAACTATATTTGTACTAAGTATGATCCTGTATACTGTGTAACTCTGATGATTACGTTTATTCATTGTATTATTTGTACATTATCTGGTGTATTTATTTATTTTTGTTCTGATATTATCTGTTTATGTGTTATATTCAAAGATTACCCTTGCCACCGTCAGTACGGGGTTTGGGGTCGTCACATATTACTTAAGTAAATTATAAATTAAATTATTTATAAGCAGTCAAATTTTCATTTTATTTATACTTAGGTAAGTTTAAATTCACACATGACTTTAAAACAAATAAAATGATAAAACAAAATGATACAACATAAATCACTTGTTTTATATACACATATACATTGTTTAAATAAATTTTAAATCATCAACATTTATATGTTGAAATTTCCTTGATATTTACCAGATATAAAATCTTAATTTATTAAATTTGATTTAATTTCCAGTATAATCTATATATCATAAATTATAAAATTGGTCCAAACCTAGGTCGTTACAATGAGGCTAAATATGAAGCTTTAATCGCAGGTCCAAAGTTGTCAAAAGAGTTGAAATGAGGACTCTACAAATTTTCAGTGACTCGCAGCTAGTGGTATGCCAAGTCCTGAAGGAATTCTAGACCGAACTTGGAAACCTCCCTTCTTATTTTATCAAAGCCACGGAACTTCTCAACGACCTTGATCACTATACTTTATCTCATATTCCAAAAGAGGATAACTAAAAGGCAGAATCTCTCACCAAGTACTTTAGTTCCTCAAATGCAAAGTTGCTAGGCTCAATTCTCATCGAAGTCCTTTCAACCCGCGCCATTGCAGAAGCAGAAGTGGACTGGATTATGGAAACTGTATAAGAACCCATGTTCTGGATGACTCCAATCAAAGAATACATCCTCAACAGAACTCTCCCTGAAGAGCCAAAAAAGCAAAGAAAGGTGCTAAGCAAAGCTCTGTTATACCTTATCCAGGATGGAAGGTTGTATAGGCGAGGATTCTCCATGTCATTACTACGATGTGTAACGAAAGTGGAGTCCAAAGCAATCTTGTTAGAATTGCATGAAGGAGAATGCGAAGGTCACATAGGCGGTTAAACATTAGCCAAGAAGATTCTGCGATATGGCTACTTTTAGCCCGACATGAACCTAGGTGCAATGGCTTATGTTAAGAAGTGTGATAGATGCCAAAGGTTCACAAATATTCCGAGAGTACCTCTTGAGTTGACTCAAATGGTTAGTCCATGGTCATTTTCCATTTGAGGCATTGCCTACAGCCAAGTCAAATATGAAATATTCAATCGTAGCAGTGGACTATTTCACTAAATGGACTGAAGCTAAACCATTAGCGAACATTACTTCAAAGAAGGTAATCAATTTTGTTCTAAAGAACATTATCTGTAGATTCCAGGTACCTCAGAAAACAATTACCGACAATGGAAATTCATTTGTGAGTGGAGAATTTCTAGATTTCTACGCTAAGTATAAGACTAAGAAGAGTTTTGCAGCCGTTACTCATCCGCAGGCCAAAGGGCAGGTCGAAGCAATCAACAAAATTTTGAAGTCAACCACCAAGAAGCACCTAGAAAAAGCAAAAGGTGGTTGGGTAGATGAGCTTCCACTTGCACTATGGGCATACCATACCACTCATAAAACTGGGATAGGGCACACTCCATTCTCACTCGCATTTGGTTCCGAAGCTATAATTCCAGTGGAACTAGAAGTTCCCACTCTGCAATTTGAGGCTCTTGACTTGCTTGAGGAAAGAAGAAGAGAAGCAAAACTCAGAGTCATTGCACATCAGAGAAGAATAACTCATCATTTCAATGCTAAAGTAAACAGAGAACTTTCTAAGTTGGGGACCTTATTCTGAAAAGGATCATGGCAGGAACTGGAGTGTTTTGGACCAAATTGGGAAAGACCATATATGATAAGCAAAAAACTCTCATATGGAACATTTGAATTAAAAATGACAGATGGGATCCAACTCCCGAGAGCTTGGAACAATATCCATATTCGACATTACTTCGTTTAATAATTCTTCCATTTTACAAATTGTAAACATCAAGCACTGTAAATACCATGCAACGTGTTACAAGTTTTTTACATATTAATGAAAGAAATTACTTTTCTTGCCTAAATCGTATATTTGCAAATTCTTGTTTACAAGTTGCTTAAATTCGATTTTGATTGCAGGTACCTCAAAAGAACATTAACGCATCCAAGACCTAATGAAACCTGGTGACGATTACAGCACATCCTGATTGGTATAGCTTGAATGCCCGTTGCTCAATGCATAAAGTTTCACTTGCTATAAATGTTAAGGTGTGAAACATAACATAGAAAAAAAGGGATACTAGGAATTGGTCAGTCAAATAATGTGGCATTCAAGTTACAAATAAAGTTGTCAGTTTTACCAAAGGGGAAACTTCTTAATTGCGAGGTTCACGGCCCCGATTCCAACAAATCGGGGTAAGACCCGATGAACGAACTAGCGTCCTCCCCCTAAAACAATGCAACTCTAAACAAATGACCTCCCAAAGGGGCACCTAATCGATCATCGGTATCATTGATACATGGTCCAAATGCGATAAACACCAGGTTCTTAAACCAAAGACCTCCCCGAGGGGCGCCCAGTTAATCGTTGATGCCATTGATACATGGCTGGATTGCGATACAAACACTGAGCTATTAATCCAAAGACCTCACCGAGGGGCACCCAGTTAATCGTCGATGCCATTGATGCATGACCGGATTGCGATACAAACACTGGGCTATTAAACCAAAGACCTCCTCGATGGGCACCTAGTTAATCGTCAATGCCATTGATACGTGGCCGAATTGTGGTACAAACACTAGGTTAATAAACGAAAGACCTCCCCGAGGGGCACTAGGTTGATCATCAGTGCCATTTATACATGGCCCGATTACGAAAAACCCCGGGATTTAAAAGACCCCCTCGGAGGCATCTGACCATAGGCCGAACCCACCAAGATTCGGTAAATGATGGACCCAAAGACCTTTTCGAAGGCGCCCTACAAATTCTACAAGTGGCAAAATCATTCAACCATAATGAATAACGGGTTTACAAAGCACCTCTTTAGAGGTAAGAAAACCAAGACCTGTCCAGAGGTGTATGTTTAAATCAAATCTCCGAAGGGCCTGGACCGCCAGGCTAGCGAGAAATGTTAGTGAATGTACTAAGAATATAAGACCTAATAGGTAGGGGCACTGTGACAAAGATTCTTCCTCACTAAAAGCATGAGTTTGCTTGATTAAACCGGAAACCCTTTAGCTCATTAGCAAGTAAGAAGATTCCAAACAAAATTGGTTGCAAGTATCATGCCTAACTTATAAAAGTTCATGATGAATTTTGGTATGGGGGAGTTACCACCGCATTAAAGGAAAGTCAATAATGCTTACTTAAACATACCACAAACTCGTTATAACTTTACATTAAAAATTTGGTACTTATAAGGGTTATTTTGACCAGTGAAGTTGAATATCGAAATGGCTAAGGCAAACTCAGAAACTTCGATGATGTGATAAGCACAAAAGTGGTTAGTCGCGAGAAAGAAGTCTCCGCTATTGCCCCAGTCAAAATTAAAGAAATTTAACAAAGTCGGTCAAAAAAATCCAGCCAGTAATGATTCAAGGCTACAACTAAAAAAACCAAGTTACAGCAATGAAAAAGAAGCAAGTGTGAAACGAAAAACAGTAGAGTACGATGAAGCTAAAATAAACGCTTAAAGTACAACAAGCAGCCATCGGTTCAAAACCTAATCCGCCAAAAGGTTTACGCGAGACAAATCATGGGACTTCATAAGCATAAGGAACACATAAAAGTATGGCATAAATCAACTAGCCAAATCGATAAAGTGTTCGGAATGCAAGTCCAATGCATGAAGAACGGTGTGCAAAAATAACATACTACAACAGCCGAGTGAACAGTCATGATGCAACATCCAAAATACTGTTTCAAGAATACCAACATAAGCGTAAGTCGCAACACATACCAACATAAAGTTAAATGCGAGGAACGGGACTCGCTTATACAACCGGTCTAAAGCATAGTTCACAAAAGACAAGCGATCAAAGGCAAGATGAGAAGACTATAGATCCTTGTTCTTCCTAGGCCAAGCAACTTTCCTTTTAACCTGAGTAGAGCAGGACAGAGGTTCTCCAGCCAAGGGCTATTTGCGCTCTAGACCTGCCAACTCAACATCTCCTTGAGCAAAATAGGCAACAACACCATCCCGGGATCTGAGGGCCTGGATTAGTTTCGCCTTATCATTCTCTAGGATGGAGATGCACTTACTATTATCCCTATGTAGTCTTTGGAGTTCGCAAGCTAGTGTGTGCCAACCACTCATTTGTTTCGCAGTGTGATCCTTGAGCATATCCATTTGTTTCCCAAACTGGTACGTGGCGGTCTCAAATCGAGCAAGCATCTAGGCTTTCGCGATGTTCATATCACTAGAAATGGATTGTCAGTCAGATTGAGTTTTATCCGTGTCAAAAGACAATCTTTGCATATTCCAGCCTCTGAATTTTTTGGCAAGCTTAGGGTTGCATGGCCTTGGGCCATAAGGAGGCCAGCTAATAATTGTTTGAAGCTCTGCATGAGTTGGACTGATAAAGGAAGAGTTCATAGATAGCTGGCCAGTTGTCTGAATTTCAGTCGTCTGAACGTCTAAATCTAAAAACTTTTCCATCCTGCGTCGGTTCAGAGATGGTTGCTTCCTGCATAAGTGTGTTAATTCATAAACACATTTCAATTCTGGTAATATGAAATGCCAAGAGGTTAATCATTATAAGTGATTTGTCCCCATGAAGACCGCCAAGACTTTTCACAAAAGGGTCATGCACAATCCGTAGGCTATGGATCTATCACACAGATTATGGGTCGAGAACGATCCAGATACGGGTCGCATATGATCCATGAACCAAGGAACGATCACACGGTCTATGGATCAAAACCGACCCAACCAGAGACGATCCATGTGATCATGTTATAACGATCCATGAGGCTGGGGCACTTAAACTGTAACACCCCGCCTCCGCTAGGGTCACTTGCAAAGGAATGCACTAGCTTTAGAGGGGCATTATTGGTAAACATGCACAGAAATATCACAAGACAGAACATATATAAATAGCGGAAGTAAAATCAAACTCTCATAACATGAATAAATAAGGTCTAAAGCCTTTTACCTCAGAGTACATCAAAACCTGTCTTGCAATAATAATAAAGAAGCATAAAAATCTTTTCATAAATTATTCCCCAAGTAAAAACAGTAAAGTGGCCATAGCCAAGAGAAGTCCAAGCCATCCATGATGACCTTCAGGTAGAAGAAGTCCGAACTAAACAGCATTGTTTCCTCCCTGTAACCTGGGGGGGGAAACGGAAGAAAAGAGGCGAAACAAAACGGGTCAGTCAAAAAGACTGAGTAAGTCCTATCTACTTCCAGTATAAAAACAGGTAAAGGTAACATGACATGCATAAACTGAAAGTAAACATAAGGATAGCTGCAAAACCAGGATGGCCGGTTGAACTACTGTGGCAAGGTAAACCAAGGTATCATGATAAACTGCGGTGTTATGATAAGTCAAGGTATCACATCGTCAGATTTCTAACGAGTACATTATCCCAAGGTATCTAGTCCTAACATGCGTATTTGCTCTGCACCTCTCGTACTAGTATCCCTACCCGCGCCATGAACGTCCCTTGCTCAAAGTCGTGTAATGGTCCATGTCAACCTAATATATCACATATATAGGTTACTCACATCATATGTTTCTTTTCATGTATATAAGTTCAGTCCTTTGCCGTACCTCGTACGGGCTTCCCCATGTCGTATTATCCTTGAAGTCGTTTGGACTGTCACCCTTGTTCTAGCTAGGCCCTTCCCTATGAATCATCGTTTGTACTACTAGGACTTACGCCACCTAGCACCGCTAGGGATTACGCTTTCCTATTGCACGTTTTCGTATTTCGGTTTGGGTTAAACCACCTAGGCCACTAGGGATTACGCTAACCCTCAACCGCGCCCTTTTCCCCACGCATTCATCGTGACTCGTTTTTCTATAACTGTATGCACATGTATCACATCGTGCCATCCGAGTCCTGTCGCAGGGCAAAACAAGAAGTACAGGACTCGGTCGGGAGCTTTAGATTTATCTGCCGATGCAGATACTAAGGTCTGCTTTTCCACACGTGGCTATGGTCCCACGAGACCCCTCCCTCAACTAATGAAAGGCAACACAAGAGAAAATCTTGCATGAGAACTACACTCCGGTCAGCCCACATCCTACGACCTACCTCACCCATAATTAGATAGCAAATTATGGTCTGTTGGGTGTCCCCTGCCTTTCCGTACGTACACGCTTGACTCAAGATGGTAGATGATCGACGAACTTGCTATCTCGGGCACCTTATGTATTCGCCGAGTCACTGCTATCCACCCCAGTCTTTAGGTCGCTCGCATAGCAACCAAGGCATATTCTTGGTTCTTCTACCGCAGACCTCAACCTCTCGTGAGCCTAGTATAATGACCTGGCGGCTCACGGAGGGATCCCAAGAATATCCTCACGTTCCCCGAAGCCGCTGCTTCGTTACCCAGTTCGTTGGAGCCTTTATCTAAATCAGATAGCCTGCTCCTACGCGCATACTTAAACGTTGACCTAACGTATCGGGTTACTAATCAATCTAAGAAATGGTCCAAAATTCCTTGACTAAGAATTATTACTTAGTCTCCCTTAACTAAGGTTTACCACTTAGCCTTATTTCCATAATCCTTGTTAACTATGGTTATTTACCTAATCCTCCGAATTAGGGTTTATCTAATGGGTTAAGTGTCACTTAAGTTCATAACTTAGCTCGTCTACAAACCATGTCAACATTGGCTAAGTATCCAAGTCCAAGACTTAACCCTACAAACCATGTGTCAAGCTGACTAAGTATATTAAGCAATTTATAACTTAACCTCGTCTAATTACCGTTTTAGATTGGTTAATTATATAAATTAACTTGACCCTGTCAAATTACTGAGTCAAATCGGTCAAGCGTCATTAGGCAAATCAAGTTACTTAACCTACCCAAGCTCATTATGTTTTGTTAAGTGTCATTAGCCTAATCAAATTGCTTAACCTACTCGTCCATATCATATTTGGTTAAGCCTCATTAGTCAAATTAACTTAACCTTATTATGTGGCATTAATTGTTTAATGCACCCCAACCTCTCACATTAGACTTTGTTGTGGTTACTAGTTAAGCCGGGCGGGTCCGGGTAGATTTACACCACAACTTGGTCTAACCTCGGGTTCAAGCACAACATGACCAACTTCTCACATTGAGTCCTATTGTTTGCAACTACTAGTTAGGCCGGTTGGTTCCGGGTAGCTTTACGTTGCAAACTCAACCCAACCTCGAGTTGGCCACTTTCATGTTTAGTCTAGTATCATGTTCATAGTTAAGTTTTCAAGCAATTGGGTAGACCTAACTTAATAGGTAAATTCCCAATGGGTAGACCTAACTTAATAGGTAAATTCCCAAGCTTATGTTTTTATGTTTTCAAGTATACGCATGTCCTACTTAACGTCACATGTTATCCCGTTATACCCTTTTTACCCAAATTATGGTTCATGCCAAGTTTAGCCCGCCTACCATGTTCTCATGCAACTTCGAGTTAAGTTTTCATGCTATATTCGTGCTTGTCTACCCTCAACCCAAATCGTGTTCCAACGCAAGAATGGACGAGTCACATCGCAAAGGTACTATGCTACACTATGACCCCAAACATGCATAGCATCATGAGGGTTTGGCTTAAGACATATGTAGGTTCATAAAGGTTTGGCCACAAGCATGCATAACATGAAAACAAAGGGAATTGGCCATAAGTATGCATAATGTCATAAAGGATTTGGCCACAAACTTGCATGTTAACACTAGGGGTTTGGGTTCATAAACATGCATAAGCCCCAAACTATAATCTTAGCCAATGTTTCCCAAGTAAAAATAGTTCCTAAAGGTTCATGCTAGCATTTCATACATAAAGATCCAAACTTGCAAGTTAAAATAGGTTATGCATAGCATGAGAGGCATGATTAAGTCACTCACATTACCTAAAACCATAAACATGAACACAAGAGGCAAGGTAAGGTTCACATAGGTTCGCATAATCATGTTTAGCCTCATTTTATCCCATGTCATTATCAAAACTACCGTTTCCATCTAAAAGTAGCTAGAACTTACATAGTTAGGCCTAGGGAAAGAGGCATGAATCATCTTGGCTAAGAAAGGTGCCTCCTTTATTGAAGAATCGTCATGGAACTCGCATAGAAACGTTGATCTTCCTTCCTTTTGGCGTAGCTAGCTTGCACCACTTGATTTGGACCCGATTTGAGTGCTTAGGCTTTAGGAAAAGGGAATGGAGGCCATGATCACTTGGCATTTGGGCAGCACTTCGTGGAGAGGGTGAGTTATGAGGGTTTAGGGGGGGGCTTAAGGGTGTTTTTATAGAGATTAGGAGTGTTTTAGGCCATAGGATTAGATCTAGGATAGGTTAGGACCATCAGATCTCGGAAGTTTCCAGAATCAGCCCAATAGCAAGCCCAGGTGAGCCAAGCAGGTGCACCAGGCAATTTAGCCCGACCACCCCTTGTCGACTGGCATGTCGACAGGGCTGTCGACTTGGTCTGGGCCCAAGTCGACAGGCCTGTCGACAGCCCTGTCGACATGGCCTAGGCGGGGAAAATTCCCGCCTAGCCCCAGATCTGGATTTCCAAACTGATTTCCGAATTTCAAATTTTCACTAATCTTCCTTGGGCCTTTAACGGGTCATACGGACTCCGATTCTCGAAAACTCGGACTCTATTTCGCGTATTTTTCCGAGACGAACGTAATGGTGAATCCCGTTTACCTTAATTCCTAGAAGTTTAAACAAAATATCTTTCATTTATATGCTTTACTGGTTCATATGCTTCGCGTATCATTGTATACGTATGTAAATCTCTTAATTCTTAAAATGTAATCATGCGGGGTGTCACATCCTCCCACCCTTAAAGAATTTCGTCCCCGAAATTCAAAAGTAGTAGGATTTATGTCCCCATATTAGCATCCAGAAGTGTTCAGCCAACTGTTGCAAACAGGTGCACATGTGCAAAAGTGAATCACATCATAGAAAAATATGTATGCCTAACTTGTGGTACCACCTACATGAATGCAATTTCTTAAAAATTTCTTTTTCAAACCATGATGCTGTCATCCTAAATATACTTGCAGTTCTATATGAATGCAAAAATTTTGAAAAAGTAATTCCATCCAAATTTTCCCACACCCTTATAAAATAAGAGTGAAGTTCATCCAATTTGAGCATCCAGAATCCTACCATCCATTATTAATTTAGAAAAATCTAATTTTCTAAATTTTTATGTAGCGGAGAGATATCCCGTTTTGTTGTTTTCATTGTTCTCCGTTATCAGACATTATTGTTCAATATTTCATAATTACATTAGACACAACAAATTGCGCAAACAAACAACGTACAAACTTTATTAAGATAGTTTTAGTACATCGTTACAACCAGACAACAAAAAGGAACAGCTAAACAATACTGAAAATAAAATACTATCCTACGGATAACTGATAGAGGTCAATCCCGACTGAAATAGCTACGGATGAGCTCCTCTAAGCTGTCAAGCCTCTCCTCCTGCCGTCGGTTCCCTTGCCTAAGCTCCAACTGTAGGTCTTGCATCCCAGCCCCTAACTGGTCATAAGAGGAACTCATATCCTGGAGCATCTGCTGCTGTGTCTGAGCCATGGCTACCTGTGACTCCAGTGTCTGCTGCTGTGACCTCAAAATATCCTGGTGGCTCCTCATCAAGCGAGCCTGCTGCTGTGAAATATATCTCAGCTCGGTCCTCCAGTCTGGATCCCTAGTAGCCCACGGATCCCAGGCACCTGTGTCCGGAGCCCCCTGTGCCGGGCCCTGATGAGCCCAGGCTCCATCCCCAGCCTGCTCATCATCATGCTGTGGTGCCTGATGGGGGTCCTCAAAGTGTCCAAACTGATCATCATGTGGCTCCTCCTCTTGTTCCTCCTCCTCGTTACCCTCATCCTCTTCCTCATCCAATCCCTCATGCTCCATAGGCTGAGGCTCCCCTTGCAGCTCCTGCATATCTATACTCATCCTCCCTAGTGCGGCTTCAGTGATGATAACAGAGGGATGGTTAGAAAGCGTCACATAATCCTCATCATGCAAATCCACCCCAAACCAGCGGAAAACTATAGTCCACAGGTTCCCAAAACAAATATTGGAGTGTCTTGCTCCCCTAAAGATCTGGTATTGCTGCAAGATGGTCCTTGCCCAGTTTATTTGTATGCCCCCAAAAATAGCATAAGCAGCGGCCTTAACAACTACGGGGACTCTGTCAAACCCATGATTCTGCCCCGCAATATTATATTGCAATATCCTAATCACAAACCTAGCTAGGGGGCGCAGATGTGCACTATCCCATTGCCTGTCCAGGCCATTAAAAAAAATCCTTCCCCAAACATTCAAATCATCCATCTCCAGGTCATTTATATCAAGTCCCGTACCCCGGATATTCAAAATTTCCCCAAATTGGACCTCATTCATAACTATATGGGTACCCTTAACCCATGAACCATAAGTTATCAACCCATTATCATCCACATCAATTTGCAAACGAGCATCAAAAAGCCTTACCATACGCTTGTAGCCTCTCCTCTCGGCTGTGTGCGTATCCAGAATATGAATAAGACCCGCATTAACAAACAAGCTTTCCACGGCGGTCCCCGCAAAATCCGCAAACCTCACCGGTCGGCCTAGAAGCAAATTCCTAGTGGCAAGCTGCATGTAGTGCTCAACTATTCCGGGTTGCTCGTCACACCACTCAACCTCTTGCGCGGTTAGTTGGGGGTAAAGCTCGTAGGGATTGGGTTGATTGGCCATGGCGATTTAAACACGAATTGGAAGAGGGGAACTATAGATCCGGATGGAGAGAGCCTCTAGCTTCAATTTAAGCTTAATTTTACGAAGAACGGTGGAGAAACGAGGTGATGGGAGGTGGTGGAGTTGGGGAATTTCGGTTTTGGTGGCTGGGAGGAAGAAGAAAAGGGGTTGGGGTTATGAGCCGAAGCTCTCGGCTTCGGGTTTATATATTTTTTTCTTCTGCAGGGTCGACGTGTCGACAGCCCTGTCGACTGGGGGGGGGCATGTCGACTGCCCTGTCGACAGGCCTGTCGACTGGCCCCCCCCTTTTTTTTTTTTTTTTTTTCTTGCTGGTCCTTTCACCCTTCCATTTCCTTATTTCCCCCCTGACCCAACTCCAATTTCCCGAAACTATTCCCCCATCATACTAAGACCCCTCTTCTAACTCAAAACTGCTTGTAACCGAAGCCAACGTGACTATCGATGGGAGAGAGAAAGGCAAAGAGAATTCAACTAATAAAACAAGGACATTGCTAATGGCTTTTTTTTTTTTTTTTGGGGAATAACTTCTAGAACAAAGTTTTTCTTGAAAAATGCTTCTTTGTAAACAGTTTTTTTTTTCAAATAATTTTCAGAAGGTTTTCACAAACTTTTGCCCAGTCCGGTAACCTTCTGCTCTGATACCAAATGTAACACCCCGCCTCCGCTAGGGTCACTTGCAAAGGAATGCACTAGCTTTAGAGGGGCATTATTGGTAAACATGCACAGAAATATCACAAGACAGAACATATATAAATAGCGGAAGTAAAATCAAACTCTCATAACATGAATAAATAAGGTCTAAAGCCTTTTACCTCAGAGTACATCAAAACCTGTCTTGCAATAATAATAAAGAAGCATAAAAATCTTTTCATAAATTATTCCCCAAGTAAAAACAGTAAAGTGGCCATAGCCAAGAGAAGTCCAAGCCATCCATGATGACCTTCAGGTAGAAGAAGTCCGAACTAAACAGCATTGTTTCCTCCCTATAACCTGGGGGGGGGAAACGGAAGAAAAGAGGCGAAACAAAACGGGTCAGTCAAAAAGACTGAGTAAGTCCTATCTACTTCCAGTATAAAAACAGGTAAAGGTAACATGACATGCATAAACTGAAAGTAAACATAAGGATAGCTGCAAAACCAGGATGGACGGTTGAACTACTGTGGCAAGGTAAACCAAGGTATCATGATAAACTGCGGTGTTATGATAAGTCAAGGTATCACATCGTCAGATTTCTAACGAGTACATTATCCCAAGGTATCTAGTCCTAACATGCGTATTTGCTCTGCACCTCTCGTACTAGTATCCCTACCCGCGCCATGAACGTCCCTTGCTCAAAGTCGTGTAATGGTCCATGTCAACCTAATATATCACATATATAGGTTACTCACATCATATGTTTCTTTTCATGTATATAAGTTCAGTCCTTTGCCGTACCTCGTACGGGCTTCCCCATGTCGTATTATCCTTGAAGTCGTTTGGACTGTCACCCTTGTTCTAGCTAGGCCCTTCCCTATGAATCATCGTTTGTACTACTAGGACTTACGCCACCTAGCACCGCTAGGGATTACGTTTTCCTATTGCACGTTTTCGTATTTCGGTTTGGGTTAAACCACCTAGGCCACTAGGGATTACGCTAACCCTCAACCGCGCCCTTTTCCCCACGCATTCATCGTGACTCGTTTTTCTATAACTGTATGCACATGTATCACATCGTGCCATCCGAGTCCTGTCGCAGGGCAAAACAAGAAGTACAGGACTCGGTCGGGAGCTTTAGATTTATCTGCCGATGCAGATACTAAGGTCTGCTTTTCCACACGTGGCTATGGTCCCACGAGACCCCTCCCTCAACTAATGAAAGGCAACACAAGAGAAAATCTTGCATGAGAACTACACTCCGGTCAGCCCACATCCTACGACCTACCTCACCCATAATTAGATAGCAAATTATGGTCTGTTGGGTGTCCCCTGCCTTTCCGTACGTACACGCTTGACTCAAGATGGTAGATGATCGACGAACTTGCTATCTCGGGCACCTTATGTATTCGCCGAGTCACTGCTATCCACCCCAGTCTTTAGGTCGCTCGCATAGCAACCAAGGCATATTCTTGGTTCTTCTACCGCAGACCTCAACCTCTCGTGAGCCTAGTATAATGACCTGGCGGCTCACGGAGGGATCCCAAGAATATCCTCACGTTCCCCGAAGCCGCTGCTTCGTTACCCAGTTCGTTGGAGCCTTTATCTAAATCAGATAGCCTGCTCCTACGCGCATACTTAAACGTTGACCTAACGTATCGGGTTACTAATCAATCTAAGAAATGGTCCAAAATTCCTTGACTAAGAATTATTACTTAGTCTCCCTTAACTAAGGTTTACCACTTAGCCTTATTTCCATAATCCTTGTTAACTATGGTTATTTACCTAATCCTCCGAATTAGGGTTTATCTAATGGGTTAAGTGTCACTTAAGTTCATAACTTAGCTCGTCTACAAACCATGTCAACATTGGCTAAGTATCCAAGTCCAAGACTTAACCCTACAAACCATGTGTCAAGCTGACTAAGTATATTAAGCAATTTATAACTTAACCTCGTCTAATTACCGTTTTAGATTGGTTAATTATATAAATTAACTTGACCCTGTCAAATTACTGAGTCAAATCGGTCAAGCGTCATTAGGCAAATCAAGTTACTTAACCTACCCAAGCTCATTATGTTTTGTTAAGTGTCATTAGCCTAATCAAATTGCTTAACCTACTCGTCCATATCATATTTGGTTAAGCCTCATTAGTCAAATTAACTTAACCTTATTATGTGGCATTAATTGTTTAATGCACCCCAACCTCTCACATTAGACTTTGTTGTGGTTACTAGTTAAGCCGGGCGGGTCCGGGTAGATTTACACGACAACTTGGTCTAACCTCGGGTTCAAGCACAACATGACCAACTTCTCACATTGAGTCCTATTGTTTGCAACTACTAGTTAGGCCGGTTGGTTCCGGGTAGCTTTACGTTGCAAACTCAACCCAACCTCGAGTTGGCCACTTTCATGTTTAGTCTAGTATCATGTTCATAGTTAAGTTTTCAAGCAATTGGGTAGACCTAACTTAATAGGTAAATTCCCAATGGGTAGACCTAACTTAATAGGTAAATTCCCAAGCTTATGTTTTTATGTTTTCAAGTATACGCATGTCCTACTTAACGTCACATGTTATCCCGTTATACCCTTTTTACCCAAATTATGGTTCATGCCAAGTTTAGCCCGCCTACCATGTTCTCATGCAACTTCGAGTTAAGTTTTCATGCTATATTCGTGCTTGTCTACCCTCAACCCAAATCGTGTTCCAACGCAAGAATGGACGAGTCACATCGCAAAGGTACTATGCTACACTATGACCCCAAACATGCATAGCATCATGAGGGTTTGGCTTAAGACATATGTAGGTTCATAAAGGTTTGGCCACAAGCATGCATAACATGAAAACAAAGGGAATTGGCCATAAGTATGCATAATGTCATAAAGGATTTGGCCACAAACTTGCATGTTAACACTAGGGGTTTGGGTTCATAAACATGCATAAGCCCCAAACTATAATCTTAGCCAATGTTTCCCAAGTAAAAATAGTTCCTAAAGGTTCATGCTAGCATTTCATACATAAAGATCCAAACTTGCAAGTTAAAATAGGTTATGCATAGCATGAGAGGCATGATTAAGTCACTCACATTACCTAAAACCATAAACATGAACACAAGAGGCAAGGTAAGGTTCACATAGGTTCGCATAATCATGTTTAGCCTCATTTTATCCCATGTCATTATCAAAACTACCGTTTCCATCTAAAAGTAGCTAGAACTTACATAGTTAGGCCTAGGGAAAGAGGCATGAATCATCTTGGCTAAGAAAGGTGCCTCCTTTATTGAAGAATCGTCATGGAACTCGCATAGAAACGTTGATCTTCCTTCCTTTTGGCGTAGCTAGCTTGCACCACTTGATTTGGACCCGATTTGAGTGCTTAGGCTTTAGGAAAAGGGAATGGAGGCCATGATCACTTGGCATTTGGGCAGCACTTCGTGGAGAGGGTGAGTTATGAGGGTTTAGGGGGGGCTTAAGGGTGTTTTTATAGAGATTAGGAGTGTTTTAGGCCATAGGATTAGATCTAGGATAGGTTAGGACCATCAGATCTCGGAAGTTTCCAGAATCAGCCCAATAGCAAGCCCAGGTGAGCCAAGCAGGTGCACCAGGCAATTTAGCCCGACCACCCCTTGTCGACTGGCATGTCGACAGGGCTGTCGACTTGGTCTGGGCCCAAGTCGACAGGCCTGTCGACAGCCCTGTCGACATGGCCTAGGCGGGGAAAATTCCCGCCTAGCCCCAGATCTGGATTTCCAAACTGATTTCCGAATTTCAAATTTTCACTAATCTTCCTTGGGCCTTTAACGGGTCATACGGACTCCGATTCTCGAAAACTCGGACTCTATTTCGCGTATTTTTCCGAGACGAACGTAATGGTGAATCCCGTTTACCTTAATTCCTAGAAGTTTAAACAAAACATCTTTCATTTATATGCTTTACTGGTTCATATGCTTCGCGTATCATTGTATACGTATGTAAATCTCTTAATTCTTAAAATGTAATCATGCGGGGTGTCACATAAACCATAAACCCTTTACGCACTAAAGTGAACCAGATAGGTTAACATATTGACAAGTACATATAACTGACATCAAAAGATAATAATGTGCAATATGAGCACTCTACTTTTAGAAGCGTCGACATGATGAAGTATGAGGTGCTTGTTGTATAGCCAAATTTATTCAAAATAACTTTGAAAACTTTGCAAGAAATTAATTAAGAGAAGTTGGTAAATCATGAAAATACACTTCGCATGGTTATATGAAGAATCATTTGAGAATATTACACAAGTTTAGTAGTAAAGCATAGCATGCGCAGCAAGAACATCCCAAATCAGATGAACAAAGACCGAATGAAGGTAAAATAAAGTTAGCCTTACAGTTGAAGGTTGAGTCTGAGCACAGAAATGAAGATTAGCGCAGCAGTAAAGTTAATCGAGGCTGAAAGTTTCGTGCCTGCTTGGTTTTCCCCATGCTAGGGTTTTCCTGCCATTAACGCTTTCCTCAAAAGGAATATGAAATGAGATAAAGTGAGGATATGGAGTTAAATAAACAAGATTGGGAATACCAGTAGTCATCAGAGAGAAAATTTTGGTTCAATAGGAATGGGCCCAGGCCCAAAAGACCCAATGGACATGAACGACCCAGGAAAAAACCAAACCTCAAGAATTTAGTTCGTCTCTAAGCTCAGCCTTAGGTCGCTTCATTGTTTGGAGCCTTAGGTCGTTTCATGGTTTGGAGCCTTAGGTCGTTCCGTGGTTTAGGGACTTCGGTTGTTTCGTAATTTAATAAAGTTTGGGTTATTTTGGTGGACCAAGGACTTAAATTATCTCAACAACCTTAGATCAAAAATTTGGCGTTCGAAGTGTTTAGGTCGTGTTGGTAAATTAAGGCTTCAAGCCACCGACGACTTAGAACCGTAAGCCATAATCGTAACATTAAAACCTTCATAACGCAATAATGATCTTAGGTCCTCGAGAGATTGATGGCCTAAGAGTCCCAGACTTCTTAAACGACCTAAGATTTTAAACCGCTGTAGCGGCCCAAAGTCTTTAGTTAATTAACGACCTGAGGTCCAAACTAGCAGTAGCGATCTAAACCTATTATGGTTTCCCCGGCCTAAAGTTTGAGGCATTACAAATAAAATGAGTGTTCAGCAGAAGGAAAACATATGGAATTTTAACTTAGAGATCAAAGACATTCAAGTTCCCAACAGTATCATTGCTCAAGAACCATTCATAATCATACACGAGTTATAAACAATCGATGCTAGAAAGAAGAAAATCTCAAATTGCAATTACATAAGCTCATATGATTTCCAAGTTCCAGCACAAACCTGATCCAAAAATGTCTCACATAACAAAATCCCCAAATTTAACTCAGAGTTAAGAATCAAGAATCAAACCTGATCCTACGTGAAGACTGTTTCGATTCTCGAATAAAGTGAGTCAACTTCAATCAAGCAGTCGAATGGACTTGTCAAAATTAAAATTGCAAAGGAATAACAAAGCTTGATTGATGTTGTCTTGTGATCTCAAGGCGTCGACTAATCCTTAGAAGCAACCCACCATTAACGAATTTTCTTCGAAAAGAATGAAAGGGGATATGTGATCTAAGATGAAATTTAAAGGAAGAAAGTTCAAGCGGGCTGAGCCTAGGACCATTTAGAAGCCCATAACGACCCAATCGTAACATGAACAAACGTCTGTGCAGGCTGGGTTCAGAGCCAAAGCCCACAAATGATCAAACACCGAGTAGCTACCCAAACTGAGACGTACAAGAATATTGTTATCTGAAACTTGATGCGAACTAACATTGCAAATGAGTATGAACGACTTGATGAATATTAAAGCAGTCCACGTCAGAGCTCGTATTATTTTTCAATAAATTCAAGCTCTGAGGGTTTGATGAGCTGTTGTTTGATGGAGACTAATTCGTGTTAGCCTCGGTTTGGGTTGGCTTTGAAGGAAGCTGGCTTGGGCCAAACCTTGCCTAGGATTTCTGGAGTGCGGGTTGCTCTGTCGGCCGATTGACCGATGCAGAAGAGATTTTTTGGATATTGTGCTTTGATCCGTTGAACCATGATAGCTTTTGCCAAAAATTTGGTCAACACTTTGCCCCTCATAATACATCTTTCTTGGTAAAGGAGATGTGTTCTGATCCTTGCATCAAACTCCTATATGCAGGAGCAATGGTTGCACCGAACCATATTTAAGCCCAGAAGTCCGACGGTCCTGATGGTTGTATTAAAACCAGAACACAGACGATCGAGATAGACTGTATTAAGATCAGAAAACTGACAACCATCAAAGACCGTATTAAGGCCAAGAAAATACTTGTTAACTTCAGTCATAAGAGCCATCACCTGTAAGGATTATGCAAGCCATTCTCGGTCTAGAGAAGGCTTTGATCTCGTCAGGGTGAGTATTAACCATACTCGGCTTAATGATAAGGGCGTGCATTAATTACACTTGGCTTTGAGGGATGGTGAATATTAACCATACTCGGCTTACAGAGGTGGCGAGTGTTAAACATACTCGGATTACAGAGGTGGCGGTATAACCGTACTCGGCCTATGGCAATGGCGAGTTTAATCCATACTCGGCTTATGGAAAGTGTTAACCATGCTCGACTTATATAAGGTCATTTGCTAAGTCTTAATGAGTAGAGTGTGCACTTAGTTTAGAGAAAGGGCGAGTACAATCCATACTCGGCTTAAAGAAATATGACCATACTCGGCTTAAGGAGTAGGTTTAGTTATGGTGGCAGGCTTTTGATCGTGCGTTACGAAAGATGGCTTAGCAATGACCATATTTAGGTTGGTGAGCGTTGGTCGCGCTTGATCTATATCATTCAAACATAATCCTTGTTTGCAAAAGAAATATCATTGTTTACTAAAGAACTATTACAAGGAGATAAAAATAAATTCAAAGAATACAAACATTGATTCCAGAGCATGCCTAGGAGCTAAATCCTAACCCCATACATGTGTACATCAACATATCCTTTTTATTAAAAGAAATGAAAACAGTGAAAATAAGTTATCAAAATCTCATTAATTAATGATGATGCCGCGAGTGCTGGGCTTGGGGTCCTTTCCATTTCTTGAACCTTGAGGACCGGCTTGAGGATCTTGGGCAGAAGATTATGGTTACATGGCATGTGTATTCCTCTTGACATATTCGGGAAACTCCCCTCACCTGACCCTATCCTCATTGAGATCGCATAGGTGCCTGCATTCATTGGAGCTATGACCGACAATGCTATGAAACATGCAGTGCTTTCCAAAGTCGAGGTCTCGGTCGGCTCTCTTCGATGAGGTTTTGGGAAAGGTAGGCACCCTAGTACATTGAGGTAGATGTCAAGAAAGGAAGAGTTGAGCTTGGTATGTTGATCGAACTTATTCTCTCTTTAAGGTTGTATGTTCCGTTCATTCGTTGGAGCCTTTCCTCTTCCTTTATTCTGGCCATTGGTGTTGGATGGACCTCCTTGTTTGGTAGCGAGGACCTCAAGGCTCTCTATATAAATGCTGACGTCTTCTTGTCGGAGGAATCGCTCGGCCTCTGCATAGAAATCTGTATGTCCTTGGGGGGGTCTCTGGTCAAAGAGATTCAGAATTCTGATCTGTTCTGAACACATGCAATGGCGGTCATAAGCACCATCGATGGCCCGGGTCAATCGACTGATGCTACGACCATGTTGAACCTCTCGAGGAAGGATCAAATTGTCTCTCCCGACTTTTACTTGATGGAAGTCAAGAACATGACACTCCTCAGTCGGGAGATGTGAACTCTGAACTATTCAATGAAATGGGTGACCAGCATGTTCCAACTGTTGATCAACTCCGTTGTTAGCTGCAAAACCATATGTCGGCTATATCTGTGAGGAAGAGTGGGTAGCACTTGGCCATAACATTGGTCGATGCGTCGACCATTTCCATATGGCGCATGTATCGCATGAGATGGATGGTCGGGTGCGTCCGACCATTGTAGGGTTCGATACCTGGAAACTTGAAGTTCGAAGGATTGCGGGAGTCCCTGATTTCCCTAGTTAAGGGGTTGTGGTGGATATTATCTATAGGGTGCGTTTTTTACAGGTCCCTATTAAGTTTTAAAATTAGGCTCACGTCCGGTCATAAACTTATTGTAAATTTAGTCCCTATTTTTCAAAAAATCAACAAAAAATATTAAAAAAAATATAAAAAAATCACGTAAATTCGTAATTAATTAAAATAATTAATCGTGAAAAAAATCAGATCAAAAGAACATATAAAAACAACGTCAAAATCAAGAATTACATAGAAAACAACGAAATGCAGTAAAATGCATCAAAAGATGCATATAATTCAATAAGTTGCATACATGTATGCATTTATTTCAATTCTACGTCAAAACTGCAGTATAAACGCATACATGTATGCACACATTGTAAAAACATGCATCTACCTATGTAATTATTTGAAAACAGCGTACATAAGTGCAACTTTTTCACTTTTGCATATATTTTCACATATATGCAGTTATACAGAAAAACTGCATATATGTATGCAGTTATTCAAGAGGAGGGCCTAAACATGTGCATGTGTATTCAAATAGCTGCATATACGTATGTAACTGATAACAATAGTTGCATACATATATGTAACTTTTTTTTTGTGTGGACTTCTGGGATTATTTCAAGATTTTAGAATATATTTTTTAAAATCAGAGCCGCTTTTTTTGCCAGAAAATGAAAAAGGCGTAGTGTATGAAGTGGGAAGGCGGAAGTACCTAAAAAGGAGGACGGGGCAACTAAAACAGAGGGCGGGTTTACATAAGAAAGATGATAGGGATGTGAGGTGTATTAAGTTTGAAAATAGGGATGTGTACCTAATTTTCAATTATCTATATCCTGCTGATAAGAATTCCAGGGTGAAACGTCGGAGATGCTTGCAAGCTGGCTTCCATCTCCGAGGAGTCGTTGCATTGAATCTAGCTCTACATTTGGGAGAGATCCAGCACTGGGGTCCAACGAAAGCATGCTCGGAAGTGTGGCCGTAGGTTGGGCTCGACCTCTGAGAGTTGAGTGAAGGTGAGGGCGAGGGTTCATCGTAGATGTTGGTCCTGGGTAGACTGGCGCCTCTTGAATCGTGTGAGAATTGGACCGGGCCGTACCCATGACGGAAGGACCAGGCTGACCCAGCATAGCATGTGATGTTCAGGACTCTTTGATGCTCCCACCCGAGCTAATGTTAGAAGGGTCTACGGTTGTGTTTTCCTATACCAATCTGGGAACCAGTATGGTAGAGTGGTCTCCCTGGTTTGAAGGGAAGGCACCACCAGCTCTTCGTTGAAGGAGAGGCGGCCTAATACGAGTCTGCGTAAGATACTGGGTTGTAATGGGAATGACATTGATTCTAATTGACCCAGTGGAGGCAAAGTGGTCGAATGACCTAGATCTTGATCGCGGGCCTCCTATGAATCTACAGTTGTGGCTGCACTGGTTATTGGAAGTGATACTCCTGGCTGTGCTTGGTCGGGAGGTGGAGCCGAGCCAGGTGAAAGCATAGGGTAACCCGATTTGGGGCTCGGATTACCGTAGACCGAAGATCAGTTATTAGCCTAGCCTCACCCCATGGAGGAATTGATGTTGAAGTGTTAAACCCTTTTTCAACTGTTGTTATCGTTCGAGGAGTTTATAATAAGTTGTCATATGGCCTCTGAACTTGGCCATACTTTTGTCCATGTCGTCCCGGGTAGGATAATGGGACACATCTTTATGAGAGGAGGCTTCCTAACTTGCTTCTACAGCATTCTGCATTCGCATTTGTGGGCCGAGAAGAAATTGCATCCTTCTTCCGCTTATTCGCCAAGGATTGGAAATAGCTGAAGGTCGTAGAGTATATCGGTGCATCCCCCTTCCTGGCGCACCAAAGTGTTGACGTCAAAAGTTGGTCACTAGTGACAGTCAACCCCAAATTGTGTGGAGAGCACACAAATAATGATTATAAAATACAGTAAGGTAAAGAGAACAGGGAAGACATAAGACTTTTTATAGTGGTTTGGAAAAGATGGTGCGTATGTCCACTTTTATGTATTGATTTACTTTTGGATTAGAAGTACAATGATTTTTCTATCTTGAGAAAGAAGAAGAGTTGGCTCTTTTGAGACTTATCCTTTGAAAAGTTTAGATTTAGGAGGAGAAGTTTAGCCAGAAGTTGAAGTAGCCAAAAAAGGTCCCTTCCCATTTTGATCTTGGATGTATTTATAGGTGAAGAAGTAGGCTGAGCGGACTGGCTTTCCTCTTTTTCGGAGCTTGAACACGTGGAGCTCGATTATTGGAAGTAGTTGCGGCGGTGGGACGCAGTCCACTGCTAATTAATAGTATCCTCGAGAATTATGGCTTACCGAGATGAGGTGTAGCAAAAGTTGAGCTTTGGCTGGTAGCGTTTAACTGTCCTTGTTGCCTTGAGAATTAGTCCGAGTAATGAATGACTTAGTTGGATATTTCCTAATGAATCCGAGATATTTGGTCAATCTGATTTTGAGGGAAGCGGTTAACTCGGTTGGTCAAGAAGAGTAATTCTTCCGGGTTCGATGAGCCATTGTTTGAAGGGGACTATTTCGAGTCATCCTCGATTCGAGATGGCTTTGAAGGAAACAGGCTTGGGTCGAATCTTACTTGGGCTTTCTGGAGTGCGAGTTGCTCTATCGGCTAATCGACCAATGCTGAAGAGAGTTTCTAGATATTGGACTTCGATCCATTGAACCATGACAACTTTTTCCAAAAATTTGGTCAACACTTTGCCCCTCAGAATACATTTTTCCTTGTAAAGGATGTGTGTCCTGATCATTGCATCGAAGTCCAATATGCAGGTAGCGATGGTTTTGCCGAACCATATTTAAGGCCAAAAGTCTGAATGTCCCGATGGTTGTATTAAGGCCAGATATACATTAAAAACTTGGTTTTCTAATCACTGAATCTTTCCCAACCTATTCTATTTCCTAATCTACATTTCTAAGCACTCTTGCATTCTAAAAAACTATCAAATATTCAAATTACTTGTTAAACCATTTAAATTATTTCATATCTCTTGATTCAATAAGTAATGTACTCTCAATCTTCACATACACATTATATACTTGAGGATAAGATTATAGGAAGGGTGTACTCAATCGTTGGCTATTCAGTATTGTTCAAGAGCACAAGCAGAAGTTAAAATCATATTATTAGTTAAAGTCCTGTGTCGGTGCTCAGGCAAGAAATCCTTGTTAGGGTTCAGATTGTTGTGAACCTTATTCTACGTATCGAAGGATTGTAGAATATTTATTTTATTCACATACAAAGTCATATGGTCGTGTAACTTCGGGGAACGACTATTGGAGTTATTTCCCATGTTCACGATTTTTGCCGAATTTTAAATGACCGTTTTGCCCCTAACGAATCTTGTTTCGCCTATAACTTTTGATTGGTAAGGAGTTTTGACCTGAAACCACTTCCATTGGATTCAAATAATGGTTTACCTTTCCGTAAAGTGGTCACAGTTATCAAACGGACTTACCGTTTGGGAGGTATGACTGAAATAAGGTTTGAGGACAGAAAAACAGCTTAATCGGGCTTAATTATGTGATTAGTGGTTAGGCCTATAACCCAATTGGGAATTAGGGTTTTGGGAGGGCTGAAAGGTTTGAGAAAACATTTCATTTTAGTTTTCTAGCCGCCACTTACATTCCTTGAACCCAAGTAGTGGCCTCTACCTTCTAAATTCATCCCTAATCACTTTCTAATCCAATATTAAGATAATCAACATCAAATTAAGGCAAATTAACATCAAATTTGGGGTAAAGCTGCTGGAATGCATTGGGAACCATGCCAAATCAGTTAGAGTTTTAGATCTGAAATTTATTTGGCTAAGGTGAGTGATTAGCATGTTTATTCACTAATTACGGCTAATTAGGGGTGATTAATGATAATTAGCGAAATTATGCATGATAAAAATGTGGAAAAATATGTAAAAATACTGAAATATTATTTTATGTTACTGCTTAAAAATTGGGTTGATTTGGATTAAGTTTGCTAATCCTATAGTTAAAACTTGATTAAGGGGATTAAGGGGAAAATCATGGATTTTGTGTATGTTTGATCTAAATAACCTATATGCTTGATGTTTTGACCTTGTTGATTGATCCTATATGCTGTTACTACTGTTTGGAATGTTTTATGATTTCTTAGCAAAGTTATAATGGTTGAAAGCACCGTCGTATGGTGAGAATGTATGCAAAATAGATTGCTGGAAATGCTACAGGAATCCGGTTCGGATCAAATAAGGGGGTCGGATCGGAATAGCCATACCAAACCGAACTGGGAGTCTGGAGAGAAGGACGAATCGAACCACAGTGTGGCATCTTCTGGGGCGTGCAAATGAAAGAGGCAACAAGGAAGGATGGATCGGATCGGATTGAAGCAGGGTTGAAGTTTGAATGTAACACTGAACTGGAGTAGCACTGAACCAAACCGCTTCAGGAACACCGAGCCAAGCAAGAAGGGGACCACCAAACCGAACCGCATCTTGAGAGACCTAACCAAACCACACCATGGAGCTTCACGACCGAACCAAGGCAATGACCACGGGCCGAACCGAGTTCGAGCCTCCACTACCACCACGCATCAACTCTTCTGAAGACTAACTCCTATTCGACCAAAACCCGAGATGCAAAGGAAGTCCAAATGGGAAGTTATTACCCAGAATCCAGATGGGAACCATTAAGTTAACTTCATGAGTTGGATTTTACTATAGGACGTGTGCAAAGGGGTTATCGATATCTATAGCTTTGATTCACTGTTGTGCATTAACTATGGACCAGTGCGGTAGGGTCAAAGTTGTATGGAGTCTAACTCCATCAGGACCCCCAGGGAAAAGTGGTCGTAGTAAGGTTTGGACGGAGCTAAGCTCCGTCATGCCTCCCAATGGTTCTGGTGATCAAAGTGATGGATATCGTATGCTTTACGCATTGAGTGAGAGATGTGAGGATGATTGCTATGTTTGATGTTTACTATCACCATGACACGCACACTCCCACTTTTACACTATATGCTAGTGTTAACTTAGAGTACTGTACATCTTGTTGTGCTAACTCTTTGGTTCCAGGTCCAGGTCCAGGTATGATCATTTATACCTGTTATTGTTCTCTTTTACTGTTATCGCTCATACCAGACTTTTGTCTGACCCTGAGTTTTATGTCTCTTCTTATTACTCTGGATGCTCCTAAACGAGCAGACTAGAGATAGTTTAGGTGATTATGCACGAGTAGCTGTTCGGAGATGAACGGGAGGCTTCCACATACTATTTACATATATTCTCCCTGTTTGGTTGCTGGTCACTGCTTTGGGCATTAGTAGTATACCTTTTCTACTTAGCTTAAGAGATAGTATTTTGAAGTTGTAATAATGATGGTTTGGATCATAATCTGTATTTTGGATTCCACTACTATGATGATTTAGTTTTCAGCTTATGCACTATCTTGCCTGTTTTATGTCAAATTATGTTGTTATTATATTTTATTCCATGCACTGTGAGATATACTATATGTTCTTTGATGATTCATAGTTTCAAATCCCTTTCTTTTAACGACTTTCCCATGCTAGTTGAACATTGACACAGTGCGTTTCTACGAAAATGTCGACTGATGCGGGGTGGGCCGTCACACTTGGTATCAGAGCCAGGTTGCATAGTTAACCTGGGGGAAGACATCAGGGAGAGATAATATACGTATATGAGAGTGTGTATTTGTGATATTTTGGTTTTCAAAAGCAATATATGTATATATATATATATATATAATATTAGTATATCTAAGGATGAAGTCGCACTACACTGGCACCACTAAGGATACGGGTTCAGGGGCCAATAATAGGAATGCCCCTGATATGATGACTATTTTTACTACCTTCATGAGAAAGATTCTTAGGGATGTTCAGGGAGGAATTCCTAATGCTGTTAATGGTGGTGGTGCAGCCATGCAGGCGCCTAGAGCCGATTTCTCCAAGCTTAACAAGGATTACACTAGCCTTGGTGGGGAGCCATTCCACAGAACGGAGTCGGCTACAAAAGTTCAAGATTGGCTTGAATGTTGTGAGCGCATCTTCGAGGATTTGGGGACCGATGATGCGATGAAGAGAAAGCTGGCATCACGTCAACTTCAAGGATAGGCACTGGATTGGTGGAATGCTATTAAAAAGGCTATTCCCGAGGATCAAGTCACTTGGAATCAGTTTAAGACTCGCTTCAGTGAAAAGTTTATCCCAACTGCTAAGAAATCAGAATAGTTTAGGAAGTTTTTGGAGACTAAACAGAATGGTACTGCAGTCTCAGAATATATTGCTGAATTTGATACTTTATCGAAGTATGGATTATCCCTTATCAATACTGCCGAGAAAAAGAATGAAAAGTTCATAACCGGCTTAGATGAGTACTTGGGGGAAAGACTTATAAACCACATCGATGAGACTTTTGAATCTGTTATGGGGAAAGCATTGAGATCAGAAAGACTTTAACCTAAGTCAAAGACCGAGGTTGCTATTGTATTGGCAGGAGATCCAAAACCATAGGCAAGCAGTGGAGGCAAGAATAATTCTCAAAATAAGAGAAAACAGAACCAAACAAAGGATGGTCAGAAAAAAAGGGACAAGAAGATGTAGAGTGTTATAGCTGTGGCAAGAAGGGCCACTATGCCAAAGAATGTCGAGCAAAGCCAGCAGACAGGAAGTGCTTCAATTGCGGCCAAGTGGGACATCACAAGGATAAATGTCCACAACCACCTAAAGAGAAGCAGATTGTGAAAGCATATGCTATCAACGCTGTTCCTTCTTCGTCGAATTCCCCAACTGCAGCGGAGAAAGGAAAGAGTGTTGTCATTCAAGGTATGCTTTCCATTTATGATGTTCCTGTTCGAGTACTGTTAGATACCGAGATTTCCCATTCCTTCATATCTAGCGACCTAGTAGATAGGTTGGGATTGGAACCCGAGATAGTCGATAGACCTTTATTTGTGACGAACCCGATCGATGGTTCGAATAGCCTTAGAATGATTTGTCGAAATTTGTTCTTATCGATTCATGGATGTATGTTTGTTTGTGATTGATTCATTTTGGGCTTTACTGGGTTTGGAATTATCTTGAGAGTCGATTGGCTCCAAAGGTATGGGGTGGTGGTAGACTGTGAGGGGTCTTCGGTGATCATTAGAGCGGATGATGGGCGGAGGGTACTGTTTGGTTGCCTACCTAGTGATGGGGTGATGGTTAGTTTTCTACATTACCTCGACATCCTGCATGATGAGTTTTCAGATGTGTGTATTGATGGCGAGTATCTGGACATCTTTGGAGAAGTGACCGGACTTCCACCACACTGAGAGATTGAGTTTCGGATTGATTTAGTGAAAGATGTCAGGCCTATAGTGATGCTTCTTCGTCATATGGCGCCAAGGGAGTAGCGAGAGCTCGGGGTGCAAGTAAGCGACCTTTTGAAGAAGGGATTTATCGAAAGAAGTGTTTCTGAGTGGGGAGCACCAGTTGTAATTGCCACAAAAGCCGATGGTTCCCTTCTTTTATGTATAGACTACCGCGAGTTGAATAAGGTGAAAAGGAAGATAAGTATCCTCTTCTGCGGATAGACGATTTTTTTATTCAGCTGAATGGAGCGAGAGTGTTCTCCCAGTTAGATCTCGCAACAGGATTTCATCAGCTCCGAGTAGCAGCCAAGAGTACACCTAAAACTGCATTTCGAACGCTGTTTGGATTCTGTGAGTGGCTGGTCATGCCATTCGGGTTGACCAATGCACCAGCATATTTTGTGGATCTTATGAATAAGGTATTTAGGGATCAATTGAATAAGTTTGTTCTTGTGTTCGTGGACGATATCTTGGTTTACTCGAGGATAGAGGAAGAACACAAGGAACATTTAAGAATAGTGATGGAGGTGTTGAGGAACCACCAATTGAAAAAAAAAATCTAAATGTCACTTCTGAAGGAGGGAAGTGAGATTCTTGGGCTATGTTGTTTCAGAGAATAGTATTGTCGTGGATCCTGCGAAGGTGGCTACGGTGCAAGATTTGTCTACGCCCAAGAATGCAATGGATGTAAGAAGTTTTTTGAAGTTGGTTGGATATTATCGCAAGTTTATCCCAGACTTCTCCAAAATAGCGGCACCGTTAACTCAGTTGACCAAGAAGAATCAGGCTTTTGCTTGGGACAGAGGGTTCGAGGATGCATTTAAGAGTCTAAAGGAAAAGTTGACATGTGCACCAGTGTTAGTTATTCCTAAGGGGAACAAAGAGATGACGGTATACGCGGATGCCTATGGTACCGAACTATGTATTGTATTGATGCAAGGAGGTAGGGTTGTGGCCTATGCTAGTTGGCAACTGAAGCCATATGAGAAAAGATATCATACCTATGATTTGGAATTGGCAGCTATCATGTTCGCGTTAAAGATGTGGAAACATTATATCTTGGGAGAAAGATTTGAGTTGTTTACCGATCATAAGTCATTAAAGTATCTTTTCTCTCAAAATGATTAAAATCTCCGTCAGCAGCGATGGTTAGAGTTCTTGGCTTCATATGATTTCAGTATCGCATACACACCTGGGAAAGTGTAACACCCCGTATTTTCTATAAATATAAAAATGACAAATCAGAGAATAATTAAATCGTAATAGAATAATTAAGGGAAAAGGGTTACGCCATTGCGTTCCTCTCCAAATTCTTCTTGGAATAAAGTCCAAGTTTGCGTAAATCGGACTCCGTATGAAGAAGATATGGCCTTCAGAAGTTTTAATAAAAACCAGCCCGAAATTCAAAATTCAGATTTCGAAATTCAAAACAGACACCCGGGCTAGGCGGGAAAATTCCCGCCCAGGGCCCAGGTCGACAATAGGGTCGACCTGGGTAAACAGGTCGACCTCCCCCCTATTTCCAGATCTGTGGACAGATGCATTTTTCTGTATTTAGACGCCCGTTCTGACCAGTCGTTACCCTTATGCTATTTAAACACCCCCAAACCTAGCTTTCTCTCCACACAATTTCATTCTTCCTATACTCTGCCTCTATTCTAATTAAAAATAAAAATGGCGTCACTACTCTGCTGGAATCAAAACTAGAACTAGTGCATCTTCTTCCAATCTGAATAGAATTAAAAGAGAACAACTATTTTCTAATCTAATCGATAGTCTATGTCAAAGGAGAACTATTCAGTGTCAGAATATAGATTCCAGAATACAAGAATCTTCCCTTTTTTTTTAGTACAGTTATTTTCAGATATGAAATTTAATAATTATCTTGACATTTTTGTGAATCTGGATCTGAGGTTATGCATACTTTTTTGTGGATCTATCTTGATAATATTATTGTGACTGTTCTATACTATTCCCACTTTTCTTCCTTTTTGTTTATAGCCAGGCTACCACGAGCCTGCGCCAAATCTCATAAGAGATTAACGCGCGAATGCTAAATTTTGGGACATATAATGGATAATGCATAATTGAACATGACTGATCTTTGACTGATTTGAAAAAGGGACATATGTTGTAAATTAGATCTAGATCTGTGCATACTCTATGATTTGGAAGAAGAGGAACCATTGTATGTTAACATATGACTTGAAACTTGGGGACATAATGCATGTTTAAAATTAAGATCTGATTTTGAAATGTTATAATTTAAAGATCTAGATTTTTGGGTAAATTTTATGTAACGATACATGACTAGAAAAAGGAATATGTGACTTAGGCATAGATACCTATATTATAATAGGATAACTATCAATGTGAATACGCCAAAAAGTGGATTTTTGGATATTTGGCATTAAAGGCTATAACTTGGCATAATTCATAGGGTATGTCATGATTTGGGGGCTTATAGAGAATATTCTGTACTATGCAAAGTTTAACTAAAAATTTGGGCATATGTTGTATTATGAATTATGACCATGGTTTAGGCATGTAAGTTTAGGCTTAATTTATGATTAGGCAAGATATGTAAATAGAATTTTAGAAATATATAATCTGCTAAATCTATTATCTGCTAAATCTGTTGAATTGCCTAATCTGCTAAATCTGTTGAATTGCCTAATCTGTTAAATCTGTTATCTGCTAAATCTGTTGAATTGCCTAATCTGCTAAATCTTTTATCTGCTAAATCAGTTGAATCGTCTAATCTGCTAAATCTGTTATCTGTTGAATTGCTTAATCTGTTGAAAGCTAAATAATTGTAATTTGGGTATGAAAATCCATAGGCTCGATTTATGATTGAGTAAAACATGGAAATTTGATTAATCTGCTATAACCTTTAAGAAGATTAATCTGTTAAAGTCTGATATCTGTATAATCTGTATTGGAATAAATTGGCTATGACACGAGGTTAGACTCCGCTTGCGATAGAAGCCTGCCCGATACCAACCGGCTTAACCAACAATCGCAAACTGTCAGTCTAATGTGAGAGGTCGTAGGCATAACTAAAATATGCTTAGACACGAGGTTAGGTCTAGCTTGTGGTAGAAGTCTGCCCGGAACCTCCTGGCATACCAGAGGACACAAGCTACCGACCTAATGTGAGAGGTCGGTGCATTAATATTTAATTAATGCAAATCTGAGATAAATATGATGTCTAAAACGTGTTGGGTAGATAGGGTTAAACCAACTGGACTGATGAATTTAACAAACCCATTTCGTGAATCTATAGGCCCAATACAAAGTCAGACAATCTGTAAGTCTGTTAAAACTGTACATCTGATCCATTAGTCTGAAAACTTGTTAACTTGATTGTCTGATCTGTGAACTAGTAAATCTGAACTCTGTATGTCTGAAACTTGTAAACAAGTTAATCTAAAATCTGTTAGCCTGGAGACACAAGGTTAGGAGGGTAAATACTTATGTCATATGTTATTTGGGACCCATATTAGTCAGTAACCCTTTCTGGTATCAAAAACTTTGAACCCACGCTATGTACGGGCCCGGGCACGCTTACTGAACTAATTATAAGCGGTTCATTCTGATAATGGCGAGGGGGGTTAATGGTGCGTTCCAACCGGGTCATGTGCGTGCATGGATCCGGTCTTCTCTGAGGATGTAAGACACCATGACATCTGTAAATAAGTCTGTGTCAATAGTTTGCCACCTTAGGGAGTGATACACCCTACTGTGGGGCCGACACAGGGTATTTATGTATTAGGGAGCCGATCGCTTGGTGGTAGGACTTAGGGTACACTTAGTTCTGCCTGTTTCTGTTGGTACCATCTGTTTCTGTTGGGTGGTAACACCTGTCTGTTTCTACGTGGTACCGTCTGTTGGGGTGGTAAAGGCCCATTACTAGTGTACGCCTAATTCTAACATTCTGTTTCCGTAACTTTTGTCTGTTGGGGTGGTAAAGGCCCATTAGTTGGGTGGTAAAGGCCCATTATTAGTATTCTATTTTCGTACCTTCTGTCTGTTGGGGTGGTAAAAGCCCATTATTAGTATTCTGTTTTTGAACCGTCTGCCTCTGCTCGGGTGGTAATGACCCATTTCTAGCATTCTGTTTCTGTAGAGATTATTCTGTTTCCGTTTCTGTTTCAGCTTAGACATTAGGGTAACACCTAATCCTGTTATATTAGTATTAGTGCAGAGAAGTGAAAACTAAGTAAGAAGCTTAGCTTAGCCTATATCATTTCGTTTCTTCTGTTAACCTGCTATTCCTGTTACGGTTATCTCTCATCCAGTTTTATTTACATGTCATGATATTGTTATCTGTTTATATGTTGGAAGCCACTGGACTCACCAGACTTATGTCTGACCTAGTTTTCTTCGCCTCTTTTCTTCCATTCCCCCCTCCCCCCAGGTTCTCAGGGTGGAAACATAGGAGCTTGATTCTGATTCTCTCTGCTTAAAGTGTTTGAAGTATTGTTTGGCTTTGGCTCTATCTTTCCATGGCAGTTTATATTGGGGATTATGGCTTTAAAAATTATGCATTCTGAAGGCTTTTGTACAAGACCAATATTTATGTACTTGAATTCCGATATTGTGATTTTGGAAGATGTAACTAAACTTATTTCTGTTTTTGTTGTAATAAAGTTATAAATTTTTCAAGTACTACTTTATCTGTCTTGTAAATTTCTATTCTGTCTACTAAAAACGCTCCACCAAAGTTAAGGCATTCCCATTGATAGTGACCTTAACGGAGATGGGGTGTTACACTTGGTATCAGAGCTGAAGGTTACCAGATTTGATAAAAAGTTTTTGAAAACTATTTTCAAAATGGTTTTAAAAAGGAAGTATTTTCAAAAATAAAGTTTATTTTGGAGAAACATAATCCCCAAAAGCCAGATATCTATCTTAACCTTCCAGAGGGCGTACCGATACCTGGCTGGTTCAGGATGTACCTAGAAGCTAGGGCTAATGTGGGCCCATCAAACGTCCCTCCTCCCCCATCTGCACCGGTTCCTCCTCCTCCGCGCGTGAATACTTTTCCGAAAATATGTAGAGACTTTCGAGCCATCGGTGATAAGAACTTTAATGGAACTAAATCCTTCGTGGAGGCAAGGAACTGGTTCAAAGAAACTGAGGATATGTTCGTTATCTTCAAGGTGGACAATAGGCAGAAGATACAGTTGGCGGTATGGTTGCTTAAGGACGAAGCTTCTTTTCTGGTGGGAGGTCACAAATGGAGAGCGTTCGATAAAGACATGGATGGATTTCATGCAAAGGTTCGAGATGAAATTTCTCTCACGAGCGGAAGAGAGTCTATACGTAGAGAGGTTCTTGACGTTGAAGCAGGGTAATTTATCAATGAGAGAGTACGTCAACAAGTTTAATCAGTTGGTGAGATTCGGCTTAGATTTGGTAAATACACCGCATAAGAAGGCACTAAGGTTTGCTAACGGTTTGAACGAGCCAATACATGGATTGGCAATGTCCCACATTCCTATGGGGGTTACCTTCGAGAAATTAGTTGACATGGCATTGATGCATGAAGAGGAAACCAAAAGTGAGAAGAAAGAAGAAAAGCTTGAAGGACCACAGAACAAAAAGGCGGGGCCCAAAAAGGAAACACAAAAGAAGGATGAGAAGTCTGAAGACAAGAAGGAGAAGAAGTGCTTTACTTGTGGAAGCTCGACCCTTCTGAACAAGGACTGCAGAAAGAGGAAGGGAACCTGCTTTAACTGTGGTGAGATAGGACACTTCACTAGGGATTGCCCGAAGAAACGAGGGCAAGGGCAGAGGACAAGTCCTACTTCTGGAGGGCAGACGAATACCCTCGAGACTGGTGGATAGGATAGAAATAGGAAAACTTTCTGTAGAAGGTTCAATTTCCTTATCTGATTGTGGAGTTAAAACTCTTTCTGATTCTGGCATTTAGATTTTGTAATTGAAACTCTGCACTTTAATACTAGTCTTGTTTCTGATCCCGCTTAGACTCAAATCCATAAGGGTCATGACTCATCTGTTTGTGATAAGTTAGGGTTTGAGGGTATCTGTGATGGGCATCAAGTTGACTATGACGCAAACATTCTGGGTTTTTATCATGCTTAGTTTTCTAAGAATCATTTGGTGATATGATTTGTACCGGTAGTCTGCAAGTATCTGAATATTTCTGAAAAGGATAGGGGTTTTTACTCGAAGCGTGAAGTAGATTTCTGGACTGGCATTGTTTAATGGGAGTAATTCACTGGGTGTCAATCTGATGTTCATTTCGGTCTTCGGTGTTGATACTTAGGGAATTATTTTCTTAACCGATCTCTAATAGGAACAGAGCTCTTGTTTTAATCGTACTTGCTTCTGTCACTCAATTGTATCATATCGATCGAATCTTCGACCTTTAGGTAGAAACTAATGGGTGTAAACATGTGTTTGAGACATGTTATGTTTTATGGTTGCAAGTGGATGCAAGTGGTTGCTAGCGGTTGCTCGTGGATGCATATACACACACTAGGCACTAGATTGGCTCAAAAACACTCTCATACAGCATATCTATGTGAGCATTTTTAAAAATTTTTTGAATGCAAAATGGTTGACTCGGCACAAGGATGTTACATATGAATGAATGGTTGTGCACTCATATAGAAATGATATGTATCAAATAGGAAAATTGCGCACATGTTGGACACATGGCACTGACATAATTCGCATTAAGGAGGTCAACTGAATCAGTGGACCGCCTGATCTTCGCATTAGATGAGGAACATATACACACACTTTTGCATATGTTTATACAACATTAGAAGTTTTATAAGGACAATGGATGCTTGTGGATAATGGTTGAGTAGATGGGTGATTGGATGGTAGGACACATTCTTCCTAACTTGAAGATTTCAAGGACGAAATCCTTTAAGGAGTGGAGAATCTAACACCCCGTATTTTCTGTAAACATAAGAATGAAAAATCAGAGAATAATTAAATTATAACCGAACAATTAAGGGAAAAAAGTTACGCCATTGCATTCGTCTTGAAATTCTGCTTGGAATAGAGTCCAAGTTTGCGTAAATCGGACTCCGTACGAAGAAGATATGGCCTTCAGAAGTTTCAATAAAAACCAGCCCGAAATTCAAAATCCAGATTTCGAAATTCGAAACAGACACCCGGGCTGGGCGGGAAAATTCCCGCCCAGGGCCCAGGTCGACACTAAGGTCGATCTGGGGTCGACCTGGGTAAACAGGTCGACACTAGGGTCGACATTAGGGTCGACCTCCCCCTATTTCCAGATCCGTGGACAGATGCATTTTTCTGTATTTAGACGCCCGTTCTGACCAGATTCGTTACCCCTATGTTATTTAAACACCCCCAAACCTAGATTTCTCTCCACTCAATTTCATTTTGCCTATACTCTGCCTCTATTCTAATTAAAAATAAAAATGGCGTCGCTACTCTGCTGGAATCAAAACTAGGACTACTGTATCTTCTTCCAATCTGAATAGAATTAAAAGAGAACAGCTATTTTCTAATCTAATCGATAGTCTACGTCAAAGGAGAGCTATTCAGTGTCAGCATATAGATTCCAGAATACAAGAATCGTTCCCTTTTTGTGAGTACAGGTATTTTCATATATGAAATTTAATAATTATCTTGACATTTTTGTGAATCTGGATCTGAGGTTATGCATACTTTTCAGTGGATCTATCTTGTTAATATTATTGTGACTGTTCTGTATCTATTACCTCTTTTCTTCCTTTTTGTTTATAGCCAGGCTACCACAAGCCTGCGCCAAATCTCATAAGAGATTAACGCGCAAACGCTAAATTTTGGGACATATAATGGATAATGCATAATTGGACATGACTGATCTTTGACTGATTTGAAAAGGGACATATGTTGTTAATTAGATCTAGATCTGTTCATACTCTGTGATTTGGAAGAAGAGTGTAACAACCCGTAAAATGCGAGCTAGTTTGAAATTTTTATTTTGGCCATTTTAGCGAATTTTGAATATTCAAAATGAATTATTTTAAATAATATCGTCGAAAAATTTATTTTGAATAGAATTCGAACGAATATATTTATATACGTCGTCGTTAGAATATATAATATTTATATATAATTATAAAAGGAATTGAAAATGGCGCGGTAGTTCGAAAATTCGATTTCTAATTTCAAATGAATATACAGAATTCAATATAAGACAGAATTGAACGAAACAAGAAATATTTGAATCTGTATAACTATATCTTTGTAACGAAGTTAACAAACTGAGATTTCATTTTAGAAATGATAAGGTATGTCCAGTTTAAAATTAGAAATAGTCGCTGTGGAATTTATATATATTTTTATATATATAAGGCCCTTAAAAATAGCAATTTTGCAAACGACCTCGGATTTCGACGAAACCAGTTTTGTTGGGTCCGGGATGTAAAGTTATTGCTAGGTTTCAGATTTCATAATTTTTCGAATCAATATGTGAGTGTGGCAGAGGAAAACGCGTTTGACCAGTTTTAGTTGATTTTAATCAACTGGAAATTGGCCATTTTTCTAACGGTCTCAGAATTCGACGAAACTAGTTTTGTTAGGACCGTATCGTCAATACGAAGCTAGAAAATATTTTTCTGGAATTTTTCTAGTTAGTATGTGACCCCGGTAATTTGAAACGTACGTTTAAAATTCAATATAGTGATTTAAATGTAAATTTAACGGAAACTGATTCAAACAGTCGAATCAGCCTATGATACATATCCCATTGGGTTCGGAATGGGGGTAATACGCTATTGACGACAGGCGGTGGGTCTCGTTTCGAGGTCGAAAATAAAAGTTGCTTTTTGGAGAATAAATAAAATAAAATAAAAATTAATAAAACCCTTACCCCCCTCACTACTTTCTCTCTCTTCCCCTTAAACGGTCAACCCCCCCTCCTTTTCTATATCGTTCAGAACAGATAAAAAAAAAAGAATAAAGGAGAATCGCGACCAGCACGACGTCGGAGGACCACCGCGCCCCGACCCTACTTCGCCGCCCCCTCCAGCAAAGCCCCAATCGTCGCGCCCCTCCCTCCCCTCTTCGATTTGACGTTTTCAAACCCTCCCCAGGCCCAATTCAACTGCCGCCGTCCACCTGAGCGCCACCACCTACAGATAGACGCCGACCACCTCTGACACCAACCCCTCCAGACACTGCCTCCCCTCGCTTCGTTCCAGTGAGTGTTTAAGTTCCTATTTATTTATTTATTTTATTTAACTTTAAAACTGATTATTTTAAAGTTTAAAAACTGATTATTTTAAAGTTTAAAAACTGTTTTTTTTAAGTAATAAAAACTGAAAAATGTTTAAAGGTTAAAACTGAATTTTTAAAAGAAATGTAAACTGAATTTTTAAAAGAATTTTAAAAACTGATTTTATTTTTAGATTTTAAATAAGAAAAGATTTAAACTTTAGAATATAAAAATTCGATAAAAATTCGATTTTTATATATTGAACTTTGAACTAAAAATTCGATTTTTATATATTGAACTTTGAAATAAAAATTCGATTTTTATATATTGAACTTTGAAATAAAAATTCGATTTTTATATATTGAACCTTGAGATAAAAATTCGATTTTTATATATTGAACTTTGAAATAAAAATTCGATTTTTATATATTGAACTTTGAAATAAAAATTCGATTTTTATATATTGAACTTTGAAATAAAAATTCGATTTTTATATATTGAACTTTGAAATAAAAATTCGATTTTTATATATTGAACTTTGAAATAAAAATTCGATTTTTATATATTGAACTTTGAAATAAAAATTCGCTTTTTATATATTGAACTTTGAAATAAAAATTCGATTTTTATATATTGAACTTTGAAATAAAAATTCGATTTTTATATATTGAACTTTGAAATAAAAATTCGATTTTTATATATTGAACTTTGAAATAAAAATTCGATTTTTATATATTGAATAGCGAAGTAAAAATTCGATTTTTACATATGTAGTGAAAGCGGACAACGAAGGTGACAAAAAGGCGGGAGCGACGAAGATCTCTACAATAGAAGTGCCGTGGAGCTAGGATAGCTATAAGTGAGAATTTCTCACTCTTTAATTTATTTTCTAGTTATATATATATATACTAGGATGCAGACGGTGCTTAGTAGCACCCGACACAATCGTCCACAGACCATGGACTTGTTTGTTTGGTTGCATAGATTAGTTGGATTATTTGTTGAAATTGAATTGTTTGGTGAGATGAAATTGATATGATTGATGTGTGAATGGCGTGGGCCTTCACTAGACCGGGGATAAGGCTAGGCCTTGTCCCGTTTCTAGTATCGTGCCGTTATGCCGCCGAAACTTTCTAAAATATGTTAGAAAATAAAAATATCATTTTACTGTGTAAATGAATTAAATAGAAATTCATAGGTTGAAATAAAATGTTTTCTCGTTAAAAACATAATTTTTAACGTGAATGTGAATAAATGAATAGTTATAAACAAATCGGCCGATTTGTTTGTATATACACTGATTTGACTGATATTGATTGGGTCGATAAATTTTACACATCGCCCAACTGCACAAATAAAATCTGTGTTTGATTGTTTGAAACCCCACACGGGTGTTGGGATGAAATTTGAAGTTCACTCATCCTGATTGATTAAATACGTCAATCGATTGATTGACAGGCTGTTATAAGCGTTAGATATCTATATTTGATGCTTATACAGTGTAGTGCACTTTGGTTGATGGTTGATTATTTATCGTTGCTATTATATACATGTGTTGTATGAAAATCCATATAATTAACTTTATATGGTAATTGATTGGGCCTCATTCCAATCGTGAAAATAAGGAATATTTGAAAATAGAAATTTATGAAGCCGTGTTGATTAGATTGACGCCATTTTGACGTGAACGATATTTATATCGATTTTATTCAATTTGAAATGAATTGAATTGAAAACGATTTCGAAGTGAATTGAATTGAAAACGAATTCAAAATGAATTGAATTGAAAACGAATTCAAAGTGAATTGAATTGAAAACGATTTCGAAATGAATTGAATTGAAAACGATTTCGAAATGAATTGAATTGAAAACGATTTCGAAGTGAATTGAATTGAAAACGATTTCGAAATGAATTGAATTGAAAACGATTTCGAAATGAATTGAATTGAAAGTGATTTCGAAATGAATTGAATTGAAAACGATTTCGAAATGAATTGAATTGAAAACGAATTTAAAATGAATTGAATTGAAAACGATTTCGAAATGAATTGAATTGAAAACGATTTCGAAATGAATTGAATTGAAAACGATTTCGAAATGAATTGAATTGAAAGTGATTTCGAAATGAATTGAATTGAAAACGATTTCGAAATGAATTGAAATGAAAACGAATTCAAATTGAATTGAAAACGAATGAATTGAATTGAAAACGATTTCGAAATGAATTGAATTGAAAACGAATTCAAATTGAATTGAAAACGAATTGAAATGAATTCAAATTGAATTGAAATTTGAATTGAATAGAAATGAATTTTGAAACGAATTTATAAAGAAGAATTCAATTTTGATTTGAATTGAAAAGGAAGTTGAAATTGCTTTTGAAACGAATTTAAAACTATTTATATAATTCGTTTTAAATAGAAATCGACGAAGTATATATTATATATATTATATATATAATATAATGGCCTGAATAGAACGCGCCGCGCCGCGGCAGTTCGTGAATTTCGACCATTTATTTCAAACGGACATTGCGGGAGATCCGACCGTCGGATTCTCCTAAAACCGGAACCGTTGGGTTCGTATCGAAAAGAGCTTTCTAATGAATGTTAGAAATTTGAAATCTAACGGTTGGATTTGGAGATACGTCCAAATCAAATTCGAAAAAGGTCGCTGTAAGTGCAGTTCGATGGCCGTTAATGGAAATAGACTGTACGGGCCTTGATAAAATTATTAAAAATAGTAATAATTTGTGTAAAATCATAAGAAATGATTTATGAAAGTTTGGGATGAAAAACTCCATATTTGAAAAGATAAAAATAGATTTTTATCGAAATGAACTAGTTTTGAACTAGAATTATAATTCTATTTATTTTTAAATAAATAAATTGAATTTGAAATGGTTTTGAAAATAACCAAAATTCCAATGATTGCATTGGAGTGGATTTGAATCGAAATTGTCTTCGGAATATTTCGATGTTGGAATTCGTGATATTACAGGTGTTGTTATGGAAATTTGAAAGATATATATTTGTATCGTTATTTCCAATACGACATTTGTTAGTCGTAGAATTCGATATTGAATATAAGCCGATATATTTTCTATTCAGAGCCTTGTATTGAATATCGAATGTGATTTGGGTTTGTCGTGAATGGTGTCTTCACTAACACTGTTATTGAACCCAGTTGAGAAAAGATTAAATCTTTTTATTTAGATTTAATGAAGTGTACCAATTAAATGATATTTAATTGGAATGGAATTGGTATTGATTTTTGGGTTTATCGTGAACAGTGTTTTAAATAACACTTGTTCTTTAACCCGATAATTAATGGAATGTGATTTTGGGTTTATCGTGAATCGTGTTTTAAATGACACTGATTCTTTAACCCAGATAATGATTAAAACTAAGTGGAGTTTTAATGAATCTTTAATTAGATTGAAAAGATCGAGAATGGAGTATCACCAGTTTTGCTCCAGGCGATAGTTAAATCTTTAATTAGATTTGAACGTGAAATTTAGAAACTAACTGTCGGTTAGCCAAGCAGAATGGTTTTCTGGATATTGATCTGATGTTGGTTTCGGCCTTCGGGGTTAATATTTGGGGAATTATTCTCTTGATTAATTTACGGTTAGTGACTAATGAATTGGAATGAGGCGTATGTTGTGTTTGTGTAACACTTATTTAAAATATACGCGAGTTATTCGGAAAGACCGGGTTCATCCCATTCTGAATAACTGATACGACGATAAGTCGAAGATGAAGACGATGGTCGAAGACCGGAGGTCTTCACGTCGTTTGGGTGATAACTGATGATCTTGATTGGGCTGTACACCCAAGAAGATGGAAACAGTTGGTGATCGTCCAGACGTACTTGGAGATCGATGGATATGCGGGGTACTAGGTGCCTCCGGTTTCGTTCAGACCCAGAACGGACTTGTAAATGGACTGTGTGTCTGACATTGGATTTTAGTCCGTGTGATTGATCTCTATTAAATATATATCTGTTTGGCGGCGGAGAATTTATTCTCTTGCTTAACGCCCTTCTCTGAGACGTACGAGCTCAGGGGTTATATATTGATGGATATCAATCGCATGGAGTGAATTGCCTGTGTGGCATGCCTAAGTGGCAAATGATCAAGGCTTCTGTTGAAAAGCAAAGTCTTGTGGTTGATGATCGAAGCACGACCTTTGTGGCGTAGCTTTGTGTAACGTTGATTCGCGAGTATCACACCCGGTATGAATCAAAAACGGGAGACGGACCTCAGGGAGGGCATGCGTTTCTTTCTAGTTATGAGTGGCGTCAGTGCTTGAACTGGCTGACGAGTTTGACTCATGTGGATGTTACTTACTATTACTTGCTGAAAAGCGAGGCGCCTCGTGATATCGGTTTCGGCCGATGCTTCTGGTCGGCTGACGGGCCAGATTTACGCCCCAAAGGGCGGGGAAACGCAGTGTTCAGGCATTTTAATCCACATCGGTGGACCGGCCCTGACGATCCAAAGGCTTGACAGAGTACTTGCCTGAGGCTCGGACTAGACAGTCTCGAATCGGTGAGGATCTTGCCCCTAGCCTCGGTTCATACCATAAATGATAACCCAACTTCCAATACGACATTTGCGGTTTTGATTGTAAACTTATATATGGCGACATAGTGTTATGGGCCATTCATGCCGCCTATGATTGATACTTATGATTTGAAGTGTTTTATACACTATGCACTTATAATAGTATCAAATGATTTGTTTTAAAGCGTATCAAGCATTCTTTGGCTGTTATAAGGGAAAACCCTATCCTCGACTGCGTTGCATTGTGTGATGGGACCTGGGTCTTATAACAGCTTCATTTTTCTTTATTTAGCATTGCGCTGTTTGTTTTATGCACTGGTATTCTTGGGAGGAAACCCGTTCCGTGTTATACGGCGTGGTCCCTTGATTTACCTAGCTTTAAAATATAAAGATTAACTGTTTTAGTTCTCACACCAGTCACATGACTGACCTGGAGTTTATTGTTTTAACCTAAACTCTGGGTGCCCTTATTTTGACACGGGCAGCTAGTAGTTTTGGTTTTGCAGATTTATATTCACAGGATCCTGGTTTACAGCTGGAACGATATCCGGAAAGCTTTGTATCCGTATATCTCCTTCTAGTTGTGTATTGTATTATTTTCCGCTGCGATGTATTTAAATGTAATTTAAATCTCTGATATCTCTGTGTAATATTCATTTTTACTCTGTATATTCTTGCAATCTGATGCATTGTTGTAATATACAATGAAGTGTTCTTTGATATGTGTTCTGTTGTGGCTTGTTCTCGAATTATCCGACGCTTTCCTTTACGGGGAAGTTGCGGGTCTTTACACGTGGTATCAGAGCTTTGGTTTACAGAGCTCGAGAACAAGACACATTAGAACCATACGAAAGAATTCATCAGATATTGGATTAGCAATATCCAATTAGAATTACTCGTTAGAGATAGGATCGGTAGTATCCTAGAACGAGTGTGAAGAGTATATTTTTAAAATGAAAACAAATTTTTGTTTTGAAAATTTAAATCAATTATTCGTATTTGATTATCTATTTATATTGATTTGGACAATCCAGTATATATAGATTTTGCGTATACGTCTGATCCGCGTATATTCGAAGTTTTAATATACCGGGAAGATATAGAACCGCACTCTAGTAGCCCGACAATGTTCTGATGGTGGTTCGAAACATCATCAGCATTTATTTTCGAGTGACGAAGGTGTGATTTCTATATATTTCCATTAGACTGGTGTGAGAACCAAAACTAATATAGTTAGAATACATTGTTGTGATTTGGCATCAAAATTTGATTTTTGTATATGTATCAAAATTATGAATTTGAAACTCTAATTCACTAATTGATTGATGATTGTGTTGTTTGTTTAATTGTTTGATAATTTTGAACTATTATGCCTAATTGAATCAAATATTGAATTGTATTGAAAATTGGTCGCATTTTCTTGCATATACATGTATATCATTGAACAGGTCATAGCAAGGAGGCTAGAGCAGAGAATAAAATTTGTTTGCCCGACAAATAGGTACATGTTTACTACATAATTTCCTGTTTTGTTTGGGTGATGATGATTTTGTGAGCCTATTGGCTAGCCGCTTGGCTTTTTCTTTTTCTTTTTGAGATCTGAAGGACCGGGGAAGCTATTTGAAATTCCCCGATGCTCCCGGTGCAGGGGAGGTTATGGCGAAATTTTTCAAAAATTTAGGGTGTTAGCCAAATTTTTGAAAATTCTCAGAAACTAAAGAGTTGGAGAATGGAAGCAAGATCGAGCGTAGAGCTGATTAATCAAACCACTTTCGACTTTGTTCCTTTTCGGGGACGAAAAGTTTTAAGTGGGGGAGATTGTAACAACCCGTAAAATGCGAGCCAGTTTGAAATTTTTATTTTGGCCATTTTAGCGAATTTTGAATATTCAAAATGAATTATTTTAAATAATATCGTCGAAAAATTTATTTTGAATAGAATTCGAACGAATATATTTATATACGTCGTCGTTAGAATATATAATATTTATATATAATTATAAAAGGAATTGAAAATGGCGCGGTAGTTCGAAAATTCGATTTCTAATTTCAAATGAATATACAGAATTCAATATAAGACAGAATTGAACGAAACAAGAAATATTTGAATCTGTATAACTATATCTTTGTAACGAAGTTAACAAACTGAGATTTCATTTTAGAAATGATAAGGTATGTCCAGTTTAAAATTAGAAATAGTCGCTGTTGAATTTATATATATTTTTATATATATAAGGCCCTTAAAAATAGCAATTTTGCAAACGACCTCGGATTTCGACGAAACCAGTTTTGTTGGGTCCGGGATGTAAAGTTATTGCTAGTTTTCAGATTTCATAATTTTTCGAATCAATATGTGAGTGTGGCAGAGGAAAACGCGTTTGACCAGTTTCAGTTGATTTTAATCAACTGGAAATTGGCCATTTTTCTAACGGTCTCAGAATTCGACGAAACTAGTTTTGTTAGGACCGTATCGTCAATACGAAGCTAGAAAATATTTTTCTGGAATTTTTCTAGTTAGTATGTGACCCCGGTAATTTGAAACGTACGTTTAAAATTCAATATAGTGATTTAAATGTAAATTTAACGGAAACTGATTCAAACAGTCGAATCAGCCTATGATACATATCCCATTGGGTTCGGAATGAGGGTAATACGCTATTGACGACAGGCGGTGGGTCTCGTTTCGAGGTCGAAAATAAAAGTTGCTTTTTGGAGAATAAATAAAATAAAATAAAAATTAATAAAACCCTTACCCCCCTCACTACTTTCTCTCTCTTCCCCTTAAATGGTCAACCCCCCCTCCTTTTCTATATCGTTCAGAACAGATAAAAAAAAAAGAATAAAGGAGAATCGCGACCAGCACGACGTCGGAGGACCACCGCGCCCCGACCCTACTTCGCCGCCCCCTCCAGCAAAGCCCCAATCGTCGCGCCCCTCCCTCCCCTCTTCGATTTGACGTTTTCAAACCCTCCCCAGGCCCAATTCAACTGCCGCCGTCCACCTGAGCGCCACCACCTACAGATAGACGCCGACCACCTCTGACGCCAACCCCTCCAGACACTGCCTCCCCTCGCTTCGTTCCAGTGAGTGTTTAATTTCCTATTTATTTATTTTATTTAACTTTAAAACTGATTATTTTAAAGTTTAAAAACTGATTATTTTAAAGTTTAAAAACTGTTTTTTTTAAAGTAATAAAAACTGAAAAATGTTTAAAGGTTAAAACTGAATTTTTAAAAGAAATGTAAACTGAATTTTTAAAAGAATTTTAAAAACTGATTTTATTTTTAGATTTTAAATAAGAAAAGATTTAAACTTTAGAATATAAAAATTCGATAAAAATTCGATTTTTATATATTGAACTTTGAACTAAAAATTCGATTTTTATATATTGAACTTTGAAATAGAAATTCGATTTTTATATATTGAACTTTGAAATAAAAATTCGACTTTTATATATTGAACCTTGAGATAAAAATTCGATTTTTATATATTGAACTTTGAAATAAAAATTCGATTTTTATATATTGAACTTTGAAATAAAAATTCGATTTTTATATATTGAACTTTGAAATAAAAATTCGATTTTTATATATTGAACTTTGAAATAAAAATTCGATTTTTATATATTGAACTTTGAAATAAAAATTCGATTTTTATATATTGAACTTTGAAATAAAAATTCGATTTTTATATATTGAATAGCGAAGTAAAAATTCGATTTTTACATATGTAGTGAAAGCGGACAACGAAGGTGACAAAAAGGCGGGAGCGACGAAGATCTCTACAATAGAAGTGCCGTGGAGCTAGGATAGCTATAAGTGAGAATTTCTCACTCTTTAATTTATTTTCTAGTTATATATATATATACTAGGATGCAGACGGTGCTTAGTAGCACCCGACACAATCGTCCACAGACCATGGACTTGTTTGTTTGGTTGCATAGATTAGTTGGATTATTTGTTGAAATTGAATTGTTTGGTGAGATGAAATTGATATGATTGATGTGTGAATGGCGTGGGCCTTCACTAGACCGGGGATAAGGCTAGGCCTTGTCCCGTTTCTAGTATCGTGCCGTTATGCCGCCGAAACTTTCTAAAATATGTTAGAAAATAAAAATATCATTTTACTGTGTAAATGAATTAAATAGAAATTCATAGGTTGAAATAAAATGTTTTATCGTTAAAAACATAATTTTTAACGTGAATGTGAATAAATGAATAGTTATAAACAAATCGGCCGATTTGTTTGTATATACACTGATTTGACTGATATTGATTGGGTCGATAAATTTTACACATCGCCCAACTGCACAAATAAAATCTGTGTTTGATTGTTTGAAACCCCACACGGGTGTTGGGATGAAATTTGAAGTTCACTCATCCTGATTGATTAAATACGTCAATCGATTGATTGACAGGCTGTTATAAGCATTAGATATCTATATTTGATGCTTATACAGTGTAGTGCACTTTGGTTGATGGTTGATTATTTATCGTTGCTATTATATACATGTGTTGTATGAAAATCCATATAATTAACTTTATATGGTAATTGATTGGGCCTCATTCCAATCGTGAAAATAAGGAATATTTGAAAATAGAAATTTATGAAGCCGTGTTGATTAGATTGACGCCATTTTGACGTGAACGATATTTATATCGATTTTATTCAATTCGAAATGAATTGAATTGAAAACGATTTCGAAGTGAATTGAATTGAAAACGAATTCAAAATGAATTGAATTGAAAACGAATTCAAAGTGAATTGAATTGAAAACGATTTCGAAATGAATTGAATTGAAAACGATTTCGAAGTGAATTGAATTGAAAACGATTTCGAAGTGAATTGAATTGAAAACGATTTCGAAATGAATTGAATTGAAAGTGATTTCGAAATGAATTGAATTGAAAACGATTTCGAAATGAATTGAATTGAAAACGAATTTAAAATGAATTGAATTGAAAACGATTTCGAAATGAATTGAATTGAAAACGATTTCGAAATGAATTGAATTGAAAACGATTTCGAAATGAATTGAATTGAAAGTGATTTCGAAATGAATTGAATTGAAAACGATTTCGAAATGAATTGAAATGAAAACGAATTCAAATTGAATTGAAAACGAATGAATTGAAAACGATTTCGAAATGAATTGAATTGAAAACGAATTCAAATTGAATTGAAAACGAATTGAAATGAATTCAAATTGAATTGAAATTTGAATTGAATAGAAATGAATTTTGAAACGAATTTATAAAGAAGAATTCAATTTTGATTTGAATTGAAAAGGAAGTTGAAATTGCTTTTGAAACGAATTTAAAACTATTTATATAATTCGTTTTAAATAGAAATCGACGAAGTATATATTATATATATTATATATATAATATAATGGCCTGAATAGAACGCGCCGCGCCGCGGCAGTTCGTGAATTTCGACCATTTATTTCAAACGGACATTGCGGGAGATCCGACTGTCGGATTCTCCTAAAACCGGAACCGTTGGGTTCGTATCGAAAAGAGCTTTCTAATGAATGTTAGAAATTTGAAATCTAACGGTTGGATTTGGAGATACGTCCAAATCAAATTCGAAAAAGGTCGTTGTAAGTGCAGTTCGATGGCCGTTAATGGAAATCGACTGTACGGGCCTTGATAAAATTATTAAAAATAGTAATAATTTGTGTAAAATCATAAGAAATGATTTGTGAAAGTTTGGGATGAAAAACTCCATATTTGAAAAGATAAAAATAGATTTTTATCGAAATGAACTAGTTTTGAACTAGAATTATAATTCTATTTATTTTTAAATAAATAAATTGAATTTGAAATGGTTTTGAAAATAACCAAAATTCCAATGATTGCATTGGAGTGGATTTGAATCGAAATTGTCTTTGGAATATTTCGATGTTGGAATTCGTGATATTACAGGTGTTGTTATGGAAATTTGAAAGATATATATTTGTATCGTTATTTCCAATACGACATTTGTTAGTCGTAGAATTCGATATTGAATATAAGCCGATATATTTTCTATTCAGAGCCTTGTATTGAATATCGAATGTGATTTGGGTTTGTCGTGAATGGTGTCTTCACTAACACTGTTCTTGAACCCAGTTGAGAAAAGATTAAATCTTTTTATTTAGATTTAATGAAGTGTACCAATTAAATGATATTTAATTGGAATGGAATTGGTATTGATTTTTGGGTTTATCGTGAACAGTGTTTTAAATAACACTTGTTCTTTAACCCGATAATTAATGGAATGTGATTTTGGGTTTATCGTGAATCGTGTTTTAAATGACACTGATTCTTTAACCCAGATAATGATTAAAACTAAGTGGAGTTTTAATGAATCTTTAATTAGATTGAAAAGATCGAGAATGGAGTATCACCAGTTTTGCTCCAGGCGATAGTTAAATCTTTAATTAGATTTGAACGTGAAATTTAGAAACTAACTGTCGGTTAGCCAAGCAGAATGGTTTTCTGGATATTGATCTGATGTTGGTTTCGGCCTTCGGGGTTAATATTTGGGGAATTATTCTCTTGATTAATTTACGGTTAGTGACTAATGAATTGGAATGAGGCGTATGTTGTGTTTGTGTAACACTTATTTAAAATATACGCGAGTTATTCGGAAAGACCGGGTTCATCCCATTCTGAATAACTGATACGACGATAAGTCGAAGATGAAGACGATGGTCGAAGACCGGAGGTCTTCACGTCGTTTGGGTGATAACTGATGATCTTGATTGGGCTGTACACCCAAGAAGATGGAAACAGTTGGTGATCGTCCAGACGTACTTGGAGATCGATGGATATGCGGGGTACTAGGTGCCTCCGGTTTCGTTCAGACCCAGAACGGACTTGTAAATGGACTGTGTGTCTGACATTGGATTTTAGTCCGTGTGATTGATCTCTATTAAATATATATCTGTTTGGCGGCGGAGAATTTATTCTCTTGCTTAACGCCCTTCTCTGAGACGTACGAGCTCAGGGGTTATATATTGATGGATATCAATCGCATGGAGTGAATTGCCTGTGTGGCATGCCTAAGTGGCAAATGATCAAGGCTTCTGTTGAAAAGCAAAGTCTTATGGTTGATGATCGAAGCACGGCCTTTGTGGCGTAGCTTTGTGTAACGTTGATTCGCGAGTATCACACCCGGTATGAATCAAAAACGGGAGACGGACCTCAGGGAGGGCATGCGTTTCTTTCTAGTTATGAGTGGCGTCAGTGCTTGAACTGGCTGACGAGTTTGACTCATGTGGATGTTACTTACTATTACTTGCTGAAAAGCGAGGCGCCTCGTGATATCGGTTTCGGCCGATGCTTCTGGTCGGCTGACGGGCCAGATTTACGCCCCCAAAGGGCGGGGAAACGCAGTGTTCAGGCATTTTAATCCACATCGGTGGACCGGCCCTGACGATCCAAAGGCTTGACAGAGTACTTGCCTGAGGCTCGGACTAGACAGTCTCGAATCGGTGAGGATCTTGCCCCTAGCCTCGGTTCATACCATAAATGATAACCCAACTTCCAATACGACATTTGCGGTTTTGATTGTAAACTTATATATGGCGACATAGTGTTATGGGCCATTCATGCCGCCTATGGTTGATACCTATGATTTGAAGTGTTTTATACACTATGCACTTATAATAGTATCAAATGATTTGTTTTAAAGCGTATCAAGCATTCTTTGGCTGTTATAAGGGAAAACCCTATCCTCGACTGCGTTGCATTGTGTGATGGGACCTGGGTCTTATAACAGCTTCATTTTTCTTTATTTAGCATTGCGCTGTTTGTTTTATGCACTGGTATTCTTGGGAGGAAACCCGTTCCGTGTTATACGGCGTGGTCCCTTGATTTACCTAGCTTTAAAATATAAAGATTAACTGTTTTAGTTCTCACACCAGTCACATGACTGACCTGGAGTTTATTGTTTTAACCTAAACTCTGGGTGCCCTTATTTTGACACGGGCAGCTAGTAGTTTTGGTTTTGCAGATTTATATTCACAGGATCCTGGTTTACAGCTGGAACGATATCCGGAAAGCTTTGTATCCGTATATCTCCTTCTAGTTGTGTATTGTATTATTTTCCACTGCGATGTATTTAAATGTAATTTAAATCTCTGATATCTCTGTGTAATATTCATTTTTACTCTGTATATTCTTGCAATCTGATGCATTGTTGTAATATACAATGAAGTGTTCTTTGATATGTGTTCTGTTGTGGCTTGTTCTCGAATTATCCGACGCTTTCCTTTACGGGGAAGTTGCGGGTCTTTACAAAGAGGAACCATTGTATGTTAACATATGACTTGAAACTTGGGGACATAATGCATGTTTAAAATTAAGATCTGATTTTGAAATGTTATAATTTAAAGATCTAGATTTTTGGGTAAACTTTATGTAACGATTCATGACCAGAAAAAGGAATATGTGACTTAGGCATAGAAACTTATATTATAATAGGATAACTATCGATGTGAATACGCCTAAAAGTGGATTTTCGGATATTTGGCATTAAAGGCTATAATTTGGCATAATTCATAGGGTATATCATGATTTGGGGGCTTTTAGAGAATATTCTATACTATGCAAAGTTTAACTAAAAATTTGGGCATATGTTGTATTATGAATTATGACCATGATTTAGGCATGTAAGTTTAGGCTTAATTTATGATTAGGCAAGATATGTAGATAGAATTTTAGAAATATATAATCTGCTAAATCTGTTGAATTGCCTAATCTGCTAAATCTGTTATCTGCTAAATCTGTTGAATTGCCTAATCTGTTAAATCTGTTATCTGCTAAATTTGTTGAATTGCCTAATCTTCTAAATCTGTTGAATCATCTAATGTGCAAGATCTGTTACCTGTTGAATTACTTAATTTGTTGAAAGCTGAATAATTGTAATTTGGGTATGAAAAGTAGGCTCGGTTTAAGATTGAGTAAAATATGGAAATTTTATTAATCTGATATAACCTGTAAAGAAGTTTAATCTATTAAATGAACATAATTAGTCTGATATCTGTATAATCTGTATTGGAATAAAATGGCTATGACACGAGGTTAGACTCCGCTTGCGGTAGAAGCCTGCCCGGAACCAACTGGCTTTACCAACAACCGCAAATTGCCAATCTAATGTGAGAGGTCGTAGGCATACCTAAAATATGCTTAGACACGAGGTTAGGTCTGGCTTGTGGCAGAAGTCTGCCCGAAACCGCCCGGCATATCCAGCGAACACAAGCTACCGACCTAATGTGAGAGGTCTGTGCATTAATATTTAATTAATGCAAATCTGAGATAAATATGATGTCTAAAACGTGTTGGGTGGATAGGGTTAAACCAACTAGACTGATGAATTTAACCAACCCGTTTCGTGCATCTATAGGCCCAATACAAAGTTAGACAATCTATATGTCTATTAAAACTGTACATCTGATCCATTAGTCTGAAAACTTGTTAACTTGATTGTCTGATCTGTGAACTAGTAAATCTAAACTCTGTATGTCTGAAACTTGTAAACAGGTTAATCTATAATCTGTTAGCCTGGGGACACAAGGTTAGGAGGGGAAATACTTGTGTCATCTATTGTTTGGGACCCATATTAGTCAATAACCCTTTCTGGTATCAAAAACTTTGACCCCATGCTATGTAGGGGCCCAGGCACGCTTACTGAACTAATTATAAGCTGTTCATTCTGATAATGGCGAGGGGTGTTGATGGTGAATCGGGTCATGTGCATGCATGGATCCGGTCTGCTCTGAGGATGTAAGACACTATGACATCTATAAGTAGGTCTATGCCAATAGTTTGCCACTTTAGGGAGTGATACACCCTACTGTGGGGCCAATATAGGGTTGTTGTGTATTAGGGAGCCGATAGCTTGGGGGTAGGACTTAGGACACACTTAGTTCTGTCTGTTTCTGTTGGTACCATCTGTTTCTATTAGGTGGTAACACCTGTCTGTTTCTGCGTGGTACCGTTTGTTGGGGTGGTAAAGGCCCATACTACTGTACACCTAATTCTAACATTCTGTTTCCGTAACTTCAGTCTGTTGGGGTGGTAAAGGCCTATTAGTTGGGTGGTAAACGCCCATTATTAGTATTCTGTTTCCGTACCTTCTGTCTGTTGGGGTGGTAAAAGCTCATTATTAGCATTCTGTTTCTGTACCGTCTACCTCTGTTTGGGTGGTAAAGGCTCATTTCTAGCATTCTGTTTCTGTAGAGATTATTTTGTTTTCGTTTCTGTTTCAGCTTAGACATTAGGGTAACACATAATCCTATTATATTAGTGTAGAGAAGTGAAAACTAAATAAGAAGCTTAGCTTAGCCTATATCATTCTGTTTCTTCTGTTAACCTATTATTCTTGTTACGGTTATCTCTCATCCAGTTTTATTTACATGTCATGATATTGTTACCTGTTTATATGATGAAAGTCACTGGACTCACCAGACTTATGTCTAACCTAGTTTTTTTCGCCTCTTTTCTTCTGTTCCCCCCCCCCCCCCCACCACAGGTTCTCAGGGTGGAAACATAGGAGCTTGATTCGGATTCTCTCTGCTTAAAGTGTTTGAAGTATTGCTTGGCTTTGGCTTATCTTTCCATGGCATTTTATATTGGGGATTATGGCTTTAAAAACTATGCATTTTGAAGGCTTTTGTACAAGACCGATATTTATGTACTTGAATTCCGATATTGTGATTTTGGAAGATGTAACTAAACTCATTTCTGTTTCTGTTATAATAAAGTTATCAAATTTTCAAGTACTACTTTATCTGTCTTGTAAATTTCTGTTCGGTCTACTAAAGACGCTCCATCAAAGTTAAGGCATTCCCTTTGCGAGTGACGTTAACGGAGGTGGGGTGTTACACTTAGTACCAGAGCTGAAGGTTACCAGATTTGATAAAAAGTTTTTGAAAACTATTTTCAAAAAGGTTTTAAAAAGGAAGTATTTTCAAAAATAAAGTTTATTTTTGAGAAACATAATCCCAAAAAGCCAGATATCTATCTTTTCCCCGTTTTGAATCCCTTTTCTTTCGTTTCAGCATGTCTAGGGATCTTAACCTTTCAGAGGGCGTACCGATACCTGGCTGGTTCAGGAGGTACCTAGAAGCTAGAGCTAATGATGCAGGCCCAGCAAACGTCCCTCCTCCCCAAGCTGCAGCGGTTCTCCCTCCTCCTCCTCCTATTCGCGTGAATACTTTCCCGAAAATATGTAAAGACTTTCGGGCCATCGGTGGGAAGAACTTTAATGGATTTGAATCCTTCGTGGAGGCAAGGAACTGGCTCAAAGAAACTGAGGATCTGTTCGTTATCTTCGAGATGGACAATAGGCAGAAGATACAGTTGGCGGTATGGTTGCTTAAGGACGAAGCTTCTTTTTGGTGGGAGGTCACAAATGGAGAGCGTCCGGTAGAGACATGGATGGATTTCAAGCATAGGTTCGAGATGAAATTTCTCTCACGAGCGGAAGAGAGTCTATATGTAGAGAGGTTCTTGGCGTTGAAGCAGGGGAATTTATCAATGAGAGAGTACATCAACAAGTTTAATCAATTGGCGAGATTCGGCTTAGATTTGGTAAATACACCGCATAAGAAGGCACTAAGGTTTGCTAAAGGTTTGAACGAGCCACTACACGGATTGGCAATGTCCCACATTCCTATGGGGGCTACCTTCAAGAAATTAGTTGACATGGCATTGATGCATGAAGAGGAAACCAAAAGTGAGAAGAAAGAAGAAAAGTTTGAAGGACCAACGAACAAAAAGGCGGGGCCCAAAAAGGAAACACAAAAGAAGGATGAGAAGTCTGAAGACAAGAAGGATAAGAAGTGCTTTACTTGTGGAAGCTCGACCCATCTGAACAAGGATTGCATAAAGAGGAAGGGCACCCACTTTAGCTGTGGTGAGATGGGACACTTCACTAGGGATTGCCCGAAGAAACGAGGGCAAGGGCAGAGGACAGGTCCTACTTCTAGAGGGCAGACGAATACCCTCGAGGCTGGTGGATAGGATAGAAACAGAAAAACTTGTGGAGTTAAAACTCTTTCTGATTTTGGCATTTTGATTTTGTAATTGAGACTCTGCACTTTCATACTAGTCTTGTTTCTGATCCCGCTGTAGACTCAAACCCATAAGGGTCATGACTCATCTGTTTGTGATAAGTTGGGGTTTGAGGGTATCCGTGTTGGGCGTCAAGTTGACTATGATGCACACATTCTGGGTTTTTATCATGCTTAGTTTTCTAAGAATCATTTGGTGATCTGATCTGTACCGGTAGTTTGCAAGTATCTGAATATTTCTGAAAAGGATGGGTTTTTACTCAAAGCGTGAAGTAGATTTCTAGTCTGGCATTGTTTAATGGGAGTAATTAACTGGTTATCAATCTGATGTTGATTTGGGTCTTCATGGTTGATACTTAGGGAACTATTTTCTTAACCTATGTCTAATAGGAACAGAGCTCTTGTTTTAATCGTACTTGCTTCTGTCACTCAGTTGTATCGTATCGATCGAATCTTTGACCTTTAGTTAGAAACTAATGGGTGTAAACATGTGTTTGAGACATGTTATGTTTGATGGTTGCAAGTGGATGCAAGTGGTTGCTAGCGGTTGCTCGTGGAAGCATATACGCACACTAGGATTTAGATTGGCTCAAAAACACTCTCATACTGCATATCTATGTGAGCATTTTTAAAATTTTTAAGAATGCAAAATGGTTGACTCGGCACATGGATGTTACATATGAATGAAAGGTTGTGCACTCATATAGAAATGATATGTATCAAATAGGAAAATTGCATACATGTTGGACTCATGGCACTGACATAATTCGCATTAAGGAGGTTAACTGAATCAGTGGACCGCCTGATCTTTGCATTAGATGAGGAACATATACACACACTTTTGCATATGTTCATACAACATTAGAAGTTTTCTAAGGACAATGGATGTTTGTGGATGATGGTTGAGTAGATGGGTGATTAGATGGTAGGACACATTCTTCCTAACTTAAAGATTTCTGGGACAAAACCCTTTAAGGAGGGGAGAATGTAACACCCCGTATTTTCTGTAAACATAAGAATGACAAATCAGAGAATAATTAAATTGTAACAGAACAATTAAGGGAAACGGGTTACGCCATTGCGTTCGTCTTGAAATTCTTCTTGGAATAGAGTCCAAGTTTGCATAAATCGGACTCTGTATAAAGAAGATATGGCCTTCAGAAGTTTCAATAAAAACCAGCCCGAAATTCAAAATTCAGATTTCGAAATTCAAAACAGACATCCGGGCTTAGAGGGAAAATTACCGCCCAGGGCCCAGGTTGACACTAGGGTCGACCAGGGGGTCGACCTGGGTAAACAGGTCGACACTAGGGTCGACCTTAGGGTCGACATCCCCCCTATTTCCAGATCCGTGGACAGATGCACTTTTCTGTATTTAGACGCCCTATCTGACCAGATTCGTGACCCATATGCTATTTAAACACCCCCAAACCTAGCTTTCTCTCCACACAATTTCATTTTGCCTATACTCTGCCTCTATTCTAATTAAAAATAAAAATGGCGTCGCTACTCTGCTGGAATCAAAACTAGAACTAGTGCATCTTCTTCCAATCTGAATAGAATTAAAAGAGAACAACTATTTTCTAATATAATCGATAGTCTACGTCAAAGGAGAGCTATTCAGTGTCAGAATACAGATTCCAGAATACAAGAGTCGTTCCTTTTTTGTGAGTACAGTTATTTTCATATATGAAATTTAATAATTATCTTGACATTTTTGTGAATCTGGATCTGAGGTTATGCATACTTTTCAGTGGATCTATCTTGTTAATATTATTGTGACTGTTCTGTTTTTATTCCCTCTTTTCTTCCTCTTTGTTTATAGTCAGGCTACCACGAGCCTGCGCCAAATCTCATAAGAGATTAACGTGCGAACGCTAAATTTTGGGACATATAATGGATAATGCATAATTGGACATGACTGATCTTTGACTGATTTGAAAAAGGGACATATGTTTTAAATTAGATCTAGATCTGTGCATGCTCTGTGATTTGGAAGAAGAGGAACCATTGTATGTTAACATATGACTTGAAACTTGGGGACATAACGCATGTTTAAAATTAAGATCTGATTTTGAAATGTTATAATTTAAAGATCTAGATTTTTGGGTAAATTTTATGTAACGATTCATGACTAGAAAAAGGAATATGTGACTTAGGCATAGAGACCTATATTATAATAGGATAACTATCGATGTGAATACGCCTAAAAGTGGATTTTTCGATATTTGGCATTAAAGGCTATAACTTGGCATAATTCATAGGGTATATCATGATTTGGGGGCTTTTAGAGAATATTCAGTACTGTGCAAAATTTAACTAAAAATTTGAGCATATGTTGTATTATGAATTATGACCATGATTTAGGCATGTAAGTTTAGGCTTAATTTATGATTAGGCAAGATATGTAAATAGAATTTTAGAAACATATAATCTGCTAAATCTGTTATCCGCTAAATCTTTTGAATTGCCTAATCTGTTAAATCTGTTATATGCTAAATCTTTTGAATTGCCTAATCTTCTGAATCTGTTATCTGCTAAATATGTTGAATCGTCTAATCTGCTAGATCTGTTACCTGTTGAATTGCTTAATTTGTTGAAAGATGAATAACCGTAATTTGGGTATGAAAATCCGTAGGCTCGGTTTAAGATTGAGTAAAACATGGAAATTTTATTAATACGCTATAACCTTTAAAGAAGTTTAATCTGTTAAATGGACATAATTTGTCTGATATCTGTATAATTTGTATTGGAATAAATTGGCTATGACACGAGGTTAGACTCCGCTTGCGGTAGAAGCCTGTCCGGGACCAACCGGCTTAACCAGCAACCGCAAACTGCCAGTCTAATGTGAGAGGTTGTAGGCATAACTAAAATATGCTTAGACACGAGGTTAGGTCTGCCTTGTGGAAAAAGTCTGCCCGGAACAGCCCGGCATATCTAGCGGACACAAGCAACCGACCTAATGTAAGAGGTCTGTGCATTAATATTTAATTAATGCAAATCTGAGATAAATATGATGTCTAAAACGTGTTGGGTGGATAGGGTTAAACCAACTGGACTGATGAATTTAACAAACCCGTTTCGTGAATCTATAGGCCTAATACAAAGTTAGACAATCTGTAAGTCTGTTAAAACTGTACATCTGATCCGTTAGTCTGAAAACTTGTTAACTTGATTGTCTGATCTGTGAACTAGTAAATCTGAACTCTATATGTCTGAAACTTGTAAACAAGTTAATCTGAAATCTGTTAGCCTGGGGACACAAGGTTAAGAGGGGAAATACTTGTGTCATCTATTGTTTGGGACCCATATTAGTCAGTAACCCTTTCTGGTATCAAAAACTTTGACCCCACGCTATGTAGGGGCTCGGGCACGCTTACTGAACTAATTATAAACGGTCCATTCTGATAATGGCGAGGGGTGTTGATGGTGCGTTCCAACCGGGTCATGTGCGTGCATGGATCCGGTCTGCTCTGAGGATGTAAGACACCGTGACATCTGCAAATAGGTCTGTGCCAATAGTTTGCCACTTTAGGGAGTGATACACCCTTCTGTGGGGCCGACACAGAGTATTTATGTATTAGGGAGAAGATCGCTTGGGGATAGGACTTAGGGTACACTTTGTTCTGTCTGTTTCTGTTGGGTGGTAACACCTATCTCTTTCTGCGTGGTACCGTGTGTTGGGGTGGTAAAGGCCCATTACTAGTGTACACCTAATTCTAACATTATGTTTCCGTAACTTCTGTCTGTTGGGGTGGTAAAGGCCCATTAGTTGGGTGGTAAAGGCCCATTATTAGTATTCGGTTTCCGTACCTTCTGTCTGTTGGGGTGGTAAAAGCCTATTATTAGCATTATGTTTCTGTACCGTCTGCATCTGTTCAGGTGGTAAAGGCTCATTTCTAGCATTCTGTTTCTGTAGAGATTATTTTGTTTCCGTTTCTGTTTAACACCCAATCCTGTTATATTAGTATTAGTGCAGAGAAGTGAAAACTAAGTAAGAAGCTTAGCTTAGCCTATATCATTCTGTTTCTTCTGTTAACCTGCTATTCCTGTTACAGTTATCTCTCATCCAGTTTTATTTACATGTCATGATATTGTTATCTGTTTATATGTTGAAAGTCACTGGGCTCACCAGACTTATGTCTGACCTAGTTTTTTCGCCTCTTTTCTTCCGTTCCCCCCCCCCTCCCTAGGTTCTCAGGGTGGAAACATAGAAGCTTGATTCTGATTCTCTCTGCTTAAAGTGTTTGAAGTATTGCTTGGCTTTGGCTCTATCTTTCCATGGCAGCTTATATTGGGGATTATGGCTTTAAAAACTATGCATTCTGAAGGCTTTTGTACAAGACCGATATTTATGTACTTGAAATCTGATATTGTGATTTTGGAAGATGTAACTAAACTCATTTCTGTTTCTGTTGTAATAAAGTTATAAATTTTTCAAATACTACTTTATTTGTCTTGTAAATTTCTGTTCTGTTTACTAAAAACGCTCCACCAAAGTTAAGGCATTCCCTTTGCGAGTGACCTTAACGGAGGTGGGTGTTACAGAAAGGCAATGCGGTAGCTGATGTTTTGAGTAGGAGACATGTCAGCTTGGGGCTATGTTTCTAGAATGGAAGCAATTGGAGTATATCGCATGGTATGATTTCAGATCTAAGTGCGAATTGGATCCAGAGATGCTAGCAAATTTGACGATCAGATCGACTTTGATTCAGCGAATTGGTTCCAGTCAAAGGGACGATCCTAACCTATTGGAAATCATCTCCAAGGTAGATATGGGTATTGATGGTGAGAGAATTAAAAAGTATGGATTTGATCAAGAAGGATGGCTTCAAAAGAATGGGAGACTGGTTGTACCCAACGTTAATGGATTGAGAGAGGATGCGCTTAGAGAGTGTCATCACTCGAGACTGGCGATATATCCCGGTGGTAACAAAATGTATCGAGACATGAAGCAGACCTACTACCAGGAAGGGATGAAAAAAGACGTTGGGAAGCTTATATCCAAGTGCATGAATTGCCAATTAGTTAAAGCCGAGCAAAAGAAGCCAAGTGGTTTGTTACAACCGTTGGAAATTCCCGAATGGAAATGGGAACAAGTCTCAATGGATTTCATTGATGGTTTACCAAGGACTAGATCGGGACAGATAGTATTTGGGTGATTGTGGATCGATTGACCAAATGTACAAGGTTTATACCCATCAAGTCGAATAGAACAACAGCTAAGTTAGCAGAACTGTATATGAAATGGGTAGTGAGATTTCATGGAGTAACTAAAGGAATTGTGAGTGACTGAGATCCATTATTCACTAGTGGGTTTTGGAAGAGCTTACAAGAAGCTTTAGGGTCAAAATTACATCTCAGTACCGCATATCATCCTCAAACCGACGGCCAGACAGAGAGGGTGAATTATGTATTAGAGGATCTCTTGAGAGCTTGTATATTGGATTTTGAACGTTTATGGGATGACCATTTGCATCTGGTTGAATTCACATATAATAATAATTATCAATCCAGTATTGGTATGGCACCATTTTAAGCTTTGAATGGAAGACAGTGTAACTCACCACCATGTTGGTTGGAAACCGGTGAGAAATTTGTGCTTGGACCGGACGTAATAAGAGAAACTTCAGACAAGATCAAGGTTATTCAATAGCAAATGAAGGCTGCCCAAGATAGGCAGAAGAGTTATGCTGATAAAAGGCGAAGAGATTTGAAATTCTCCGTAGCTGAGTTGGTATTCATCAAGATTTCTCCGTTAAAGAGTGTGATTCGATTTGGTAAGAAAAGTAAACTGGCACCAATATTTGTTGGTCCATTACCACTTTTCGAACAAGTTGAAAATTTAGCGTATAATGTTGAATTGCCTGACAAGATGGCGAGAGTTCACGACGTATTTCATGTTTCCCAGTTAAGGAAGTTCGTACACGATTCTGATATGACTATTTCACCTGATCAATTGGATGATATTGAGGTAGAATCCAAGGCAGTTGGGAGCCGCAGGACGATTCGTATTGTCGGACACGATACGAAACAACTTCAAAGGAAGACGATGGAAATGGTCAAGGTCCAGTGGGGCGATAATGAGAATGACTGTACTTGGGAAACAGAGGAGAGCATAAGGAAGTCGTATCCAGAACTCTTTGCCTCATAAGATTTTAATCGCTATATTGTTTTTCCTTGTTAGTAAACCGCATGCTAGGATAAGCTTGTTGTGTTATTGTGTATGTTTGATTGGTTGTAAATGGTTGGTAGGCAAGGGGGACGCCATTGTATATTTTGGTTAAGGAATTTCGGGGGCGAAATTTCTTAAGGGGGGAGAGTGTAACGACCCGCATTCTACGTATCGAAGGATCGTAGAATATTTATTTTATTCACATACGAAGTCATATGGTTGTATAACTTTGGAGAACGACTATTGGAGTCATTTCCCATGTTCACGATTTTTGCTGAATTTTAAGTGACTGTTTAGCCCTTGGCGAATCTTGTTTCGCCTATAACTTTGGTTGGTAAAGAGTTTTGATCTAAAACCACATTCATTGGATTCAAATGATGGTTTACATTTCCATAGAATGGTCACATTAATCAAACGGACTTATCGTTTGGGAGATATGGCTGAAATAAGGTTTGAAGACAGAAAAACAGCTTATCCGGGCTTAATTAGGTGATTAGTGATTAGATCCATAACCCATTTCGAGATTAGGGTTGTAAAAGGACTGAAAGGGTTTGAGAAAACATTACATTTTAGTTTTCTAGCTGCCACTTACATTCCTTGAACCCTCGTAATGGCCTCTACCATCTAAATTCATTTTTAATCACTTTCTAATCCAATATTAAGCTAATCAACATCAAATCAAGGCAAATTAACATCAAATTGGGGGTAGAGCTGTTGGAATACATTGGGAACCATGCCAAATCAGTTTTTTAGATCTGAAATTTATTTGTGGCTAAGGTGAGTGATTAGCATGTTTATTCACTAATTACGGCTAAATAGGGGTGATAAGTGATAATTAGCGAAATTATGCATGATAAAAATATGGAAAAATATGTAAAAATTCTGAAATGTTATTTTATGTTACTGGTTAAAAAATGGGTTGATTTTGATTAAGTTTGCAAATCCTATAGTTAAAATATGATTAAGGGGATTAAGAGGAAAATCATGGATTTTGGGTATGTTTGATCTAAATAACCTATATGCTTGATGTTTTGACCTTGTTGATTGATCCTTTATGTTGTTACTACTGTTTGGAATGTTTTATGATTTCTTCGCAAAGTTATAATGGTTGGAAACGCCGTCGTATGGCGAAAACGGATGCAAAATAGATTGTTGGAAATGTTGCAGGAATTCGGTTCGGATTAGAAAAGGGGGTCAGATCGGTATAGCCAAACTGAACCGGACTGGGAGTCTGGAGAGAAGGATGAATCGAACCGAAGTGTGGCATCTTCTGGAGGGTGCAAACGAAAGAGGCAACAAGGAAGGCCGGATCAGATCGGATTGGAATAGGGTCGGAGTTTGAATGGAGAACTGAACCGGAGTAGCACTGAACCGAACCGCTTTAGGAGCACTGAATCGAGCCAAAAGGGGAGCACCGAACCGAACCGCACCCTGTGAGACCGAACCAAACCGCACCATGGAGCTTCACGACCGAACCGAGGCAATGACCACGGACCGAACCGAACCGAGTTCGAGCGTCCACTACCACCACGCGACGACTCTTCTGAAGACCGACTCCAATTCGACCAAAACCCGAGATGCAAAGGAAGTCCAAATGGGAAGTTATTACCCAGTATCCAGATGGGAACCAACGAGTTAATTTCTTGATTTGGATTTTGTTGTGGGACGTGTGCAAAGGGGTTATCGATATCTATAGCTTTGATTCAATATTGATGGAGGGGCATTGACTATGGACCAGTGCGGTGGGGTCAAAGTTGAATAGAGTCGAACTCCATCAGGACCCCTAAGGGCAAAGTGGTCGTTGTAAGGTTTGGATGGAGCTGGGCTCCGCACGGCCCCAAATGGTTCTGGTGATCGAAGCGGTGGATATCGTATGTTTTACGCATTGAGTGAGAGATGTGAGAATGATTGTTATGTTTGATGTTTGCTATCACCATGGAATGCACTCCCACTTTTACATTATATAATAGTGTTACCTTTGAGTACTGTACATCTTGTTGTGCTAACTCTTTGGTTGCAGGTCAAGGTTCAGGTAGGATTATTTATACCTATTATCGTTCTATTTTGTTGCTATCGTTCATACCAGACTTTTGTCTGACCCAGAGTTTTATGTCTCTTCTTATTACTCTGGGTGCTCCTAAATGAGCAGACTAGAGATAGGTTAGATGGTTATGCACGAGTAGCTATTCGGAGACGAGAAGGAGGCTTCCACATACTACTTACATATATTCTCCCTGTGTGGTTGCTGATCACTGCTTTGGGCATTAGTAGTGTACCTTTTCTACTTAACATTAGAGACAGTATTTTGAAGTTGTAATAATGATGGTTTGGATCATAAGCTGTATTTTGGATTCCGCGGCTATGATGATTTAGTTTTCAGCTTATGCACTGTCTCGCCTGTTTTATGTCAAGTTATGTTGTTATTATATTTTATTCCTTGCGCTGTGAGATATACTACAAGTTCTTTGGTGATTCATAGTTTTAAATCGTTTTCTTTTGACGACTATCACGTGCTAGTTGGACATCGACACAACGCATTTCTACGGAAATGTTGATCGGTGCGGGGTGGGCCGTCACACTTGGTATCAGAGCCAGGTTGCGTAGTTAACCTAGAGGAAGACATCAGGGGGAGATAGTATACGTATATGAGAGCGCGTATTTGTGATATTTTGGTTTTCAAAAGCTATATATGTATTTATACTATTAGTATATCTAAGGATGAAGTCGCACTGCACTAGCACCACTAAGGAGATGGTTAATCGTTTTTCTCGTTACAGATTGAACAGTGAGCCGATATACGAGGAGTACGGGTTCAGGGGCCAATAATAGAAATGCCCCTGATATGAGGACGATGTTTACTACCTTCATGAGAGATGCGCTTAGGGATGCTCAGGGAGCAGTTCCTAATGTGGCTAATGGTGGTGCTGTAGTAGTGCAGGCGCCTAGAGCCGATTTCACCAAGCTTAATAAGGATTATATTAGCCTTGGTGGAAGCCGTTTCATGGAACGAAGTCGGCTACGAAAGTTCAATATTGAATTGACAGTTATGAGCGCATCTTCAAGGATTTGGGGATCGATGATGTGATGAAGAGAAAGCTGGAATCACGTCAACTTCAACGACAGGCAATGAATCGGTGGAATGCAATTAAAGGGCTATTCCCGAGGATCAGGCCACTTGGAATCAATTTAAGACTCGCTTCAGTGACAAGTTTATCCCAACTACTAGAAAATCAGAACTGTTTAGGAAGCTTTTGGAGCTTAAACAAAATGGTAGGACAGTCTCGGAATATACTGCTGAAATTGATACTTTATTGAAGTATGGATTATCTCTTATCGATACTGCAGAGAAGAAGAATGAAAAGTTCATAACCGGCTTAGATGAGTACTTGGGGGAAAGACTTGTAAACCACATCGATGAGACTTTTGAATCTGTTGTGGGGAAAGCATTGAGATCAGAAAGCCTTTACCGTAAGTCAAAGACCTAGGTTGCTATTGTATCGGCAGAAGAGCCAAAACTACAGGCAAGCGGTGGAGGAAAAAATAATTCCCAAAATAAGAGAAAATAGAACCAAACCAAGGATGGTCAGAAAAAGAGGGATAAGAAACATGTAGAGTGCTACAGCTATGGCAAGAAGGGCCGTTATGCCAAAGAATGTCGAGAAAAGCCAGCGGGCATGAAGTGCTTTAATTGCGGCCAAGTGGGACATCACAAGGATAAATGTCCACAAACTCCTAAAGAGAAGCAAATGTGAAAGAATATGCTATCAACGATGTTCCTTCTTCGTCGAATGCCCCAACTAAGCGGAGAAAGGAAAGAGTGTCGTCATTCAAGGTATGCTTTCCATTTATGATGTTCCTGTTCGAGTACTGTTTGATACAGGGGCTTCTCATTCCTTCATATCTAGTGACTTGGTAGATAGGTTGGGATTGAAACCTGAGACTGTCGATAAACCTTTAGTTGTGACGAACCCGATCAGTGGTTCGACTAGCCTTAGTGTGATTTGTCTTAATTTGGTCTTATCGAGTCATAGATTTATGTTTGCTTTGTTTTGTGCTTTACTAGGTTTGGTATTATTTTGGGAGTCGATTGGCTCTAAAGGTATGGGGTGGTGGTAGACTACGAGGGGTCTTCGGTGACCATTAGAGCGGATAATGGGCGGAGGGTACTGTTTGGTTGCCTACCTAGTAATGGGGTGATGACTAGTTTTCTAAATTCCTTCGACATCCCGCATGATGAGTTGTTAGATGTGCCTATTGTTGGCGAATATCCAGACATATTTGGGGAAGTGACCGGACTTCCACCACATCGAGAGATTGAGTTTCGAATTGATTTAGTGAAAGATGTCAGGCCTATAGTGATGCCTCTTCATCGTATGGCACCAAGGGAGCAGTGAGAGCTCGGGGTGCAAGTAGGCGATCTATTGAAAAAGAGATTTATCAGAAGAAGTGTTTCCGAGTGGGGAGCATAAGTTGTATTTTCTACCAAGGCCGATGGTTCCCTTCGCTTATGTGTAGACTGCCACGAGATAAATAAGGTGACGAGAAAGATAATTATCCTCTTCTGCGGATAGACGATTTGTTTGATCAGTTGAATGGAGCGAAAGTGTTCTCCCAGTTAGATCTCGCGACAGGATTTCATCAGCTCCAAGTAGCAGCCGAGAGTATACCTAAAACTGCATTTCGGACGCCGTCTGAATTCTATGATTGATTGGTCATGCCAATCGGGTTGACTAATGCACCAACATGTTTTGTGGATCTTATGAATAGGGTATTCAAGAATCAATTGAATAAGTTTGTTCTTGTATTCGTGGACGATATCTTGGTATACTCGAGGACAAAGGAAGAACAGAAGGAACATTTAAGGATTGTGATGGAGGTGTTAAGGAAACACCAATCAAAAGAAAATTTTACTAAATGTCACTTCTGAAGGAGGGAAGTGAGATTCTTGGGCTATGTTGTTTCAGAGAATGGTATTGTCGTGGATCCTACGAAGGTGGCTATGGTCCAAGATTGATCTACGCCCAAGAATGCAACGGATGTAAGAAGTTTCTTGAGGTTGGCTGGATATTATCGCAAGTTTATCTAAGACTTCTCCAAAATAGCGGCACCGTTAACTCAGTTGACCAAGAAGAATCAGGCTTTTGCTTGGGACAGAGGGTTCGAGGATGCATTTAAGAGTCTAAAGGAAAATTTGACATGTGCACCAGTGTTAGTTATTCCTAAGAGGAATGAAGAGATGATGGTATACACGGATGTCTGTGGTACCAGACTATGTGTCGTATTGATGCAAGGAGGTAGGGTTATGTCTTATGTTAGTCAGCAAATGAAACCACATGAGAAAAGATATCCTACCCATATTGGGAATTGGCAGCTATCGTGTTCAAGTTAAAGATGTGGAGACATTATCTCTTAGGAGAAATATTTGAGTTGTTCACCGATCATAAGTCATTAAAGAATCTTTTCTCTCAGAAGAATTTAAATCTCCGTCAGCAGAGATGGTTAGAGTTCTTGGCTTCATATGATTTCAATATCGCATACACACCTGGGAAAGACAATGCGGTAGCTGATGCTTTGAGTAGGAGACATGCCAGCTTGGGGGCTATGTTTCTAGAATGGAAGCAACTGAAGCATATCGCGGGGTATGATTTCAGACCTAAGAGCGAATTGGATCCAGAGATGCTAGCAAGTTTGACGATCAGATCGACTTTGATTGAGCGAATTGGTTCTACTCAAAGGGACGATCCTAACCTATTGGAAATCATCTTCAAGGTAGAGATGGGTATTGATGGTGAGGGAATGAAAAATTATGGATTTGATCGAGAAGGATGGCTTCGAAAGAATGGGAGATTAGTTGTACCCAATGTTAATGGATTGAGAGAGGAAGTGCTTAGAGAGTGTCATCACTCGAGACTGACTATACATCCCGGTGGTAACAAAATGTATCGAGATATGAAGCAGACCTACTACTAGGAAAGGATGAAAAGATACATTGGGAAGTTTAAATCCAATTGCATGAATTGCCAGTTGGTTAAAGCCAAGCAAAAGAAGCCAAGTGGTTTGTTACAACCGTTGGAAATTCCCGAATGGAAATGGGAACAAGTCTCAATGGATTTAATTGATGGTTTACCAAGGACTAGATCGGGCCATGATAGTATTTGGGTGATTGTGGATCGATTGACCAAAAGTACAAGATTTATACCTGTCAAGTCAAATAGAACAACAGTTAAGTTAGCAGAACTGTATATGAAATGGCTAGTGAGATTTCATGGAGTACCTAAAGGTATTGTGAGTGACCGAGATCCATTATTCACTAGTGGGTTTTTGGAGGGCTTACAAGAGGCTTTAAGGTCAGAATTACATCTCAGTACCGCATATCATCCTCAAACCGACGATCAGACAGAGAAGGTGAATCGTGTATTAGAGGATCTCTTGAGAGCTTGTATATTGGATTTTGAAGGATCATGGGATGACCATTTGCATCTGGTTGAAACCGTGAGAAATTTGTGCTTGGGTCAGATGAAATAAGAGAAACTTCGTAAAAGATTAAGGTTATTCAACAGCGAATGAAGGCTGCCCAGGATAGACAGAAGAGTTATGCTGATAAAAGGCGAAGAGATTTGAAATTCTCCGTTGGTAACTTGGTATTCGTCAAGATTTCTCCGTTAAAGAGTGTGATTCGATTTGGTAGGAAAAGTAAATTGGCACCAATATTTGTTGGTCCATTCCCACTTCCCGAACAAGTTGGGAATTTAGCGTATAAAGTTGGATTGCCTAACAAGATGGAGGGAGTTCACGATGTATTTCATGTTTCCCAGTTAAGGAAGTTCGTGCATGATTCTGATATGACTATTTCACTAGATCAATTGGACGATATCGAGGTAGAATCCGAGGCAGTTTGGAGCCACAAGACGATTCGTATTGTCGGACACGATACGAAGCAACTTCGAAGGAAGACGATGGATGTAACACCTCACGTCCATTAATGTCACTCTCAAAGGAAATGCATTAACTTTCATGGAGTATTATTGGTGAATAGAACAGAATATAACAAGACAGATACATATATTGGTACTTAGAAAATTTCAAAACAACTTTTGTTGCAACGGAGAAATAGTTTGACTACAACAACATCATAAACCAACAGAAAAACCAAGTACACTTAGTAACCATCTTGACAAATTGTTTTCTGAGTACGTAAAGTAAAAAATCGCAACCCCAACATAAGTAGCCATAAAAGAGATGAGCTGAACTTTACTTTCAGCAATCCAAGCACTTCCAAAAGAGAGAGAAAGATCCAGATCAAGCTCCACTAGTACTAGTCCCACCTTGAGAACCTGAAGGGAAAGGAAGAAAAGAGGCGAAAACAAAGGGGGTTATACATAAAGTCTGGCGAGTACCATAACTTTAACAATATAATTATTAAAGTAATTAGGATAAGGCATAAACTGGTAAAACAAGGAATGACTGTGAAACAAGTGGGCAAGACAAAACAAATAAGAGGAATATTCTGTCGTTAATCTTTCTCTTAATCACTATAGGATAATTACTATACTGCACCATTACTAGTCACCCTAAAAATCGATCCCGCCTACTGAACAAAATAATAATAATGGTAGCTTCGTGTACCCTTAGTTGTCTTCATATGTGTCGCCTGCTCCTATCTTCACTAGTTGTACCCACTACCCTCTCCATTCTAATTACAACATTTATTCATAATATGGTAGTTGGACTCCTAGCTGTCTTCATAGGTGTCGCCTGCTCCTATCTCCGCTAGTCATACCCACTACCTTCCCCATTCGATCGGCTCCTTAACTCGTAGAAACCCGTGTTGGTCCCACAGTGGGGTGTATCACTTGCCAAAGTGGCAACCTGATACCACTAAAGATGCACGGCTTATATCTACACGATGCAACGTCTTACCTACCAACCCGAGCCCACGCACGCATATGACCCCGTTGGACTTGCGTTGTCACCGTTAACCCGTTTTGACCTCTTACGATCAAACCCAGTAAGCGTGTCCCGTCCTCGATCTAACTCAAGCTCACAAAGATACTTAATGGATTACTAGTTTGAAATGAGTCCCTCATGTTTGACACAAGCTTTCCACCTATGCTTGGTCCCCACTAGAATTTTCCACTTAACCTCTGCTTATTCATGTCTTCTTACATGTTTCAATTTGGTTAAGTGTCTCTAATTGTATTTCACATGTCTCTCATGTGATCCACTTAACCCCCATGTCCCACCACATGTTTATCTTGGTTAAGTGTTAATGATTATATCCCACATGTCACCCATGTTACCCACTTATCAAGTCAACATGTGTTATTGGTTAAGCTTGTCTTAACCCTATCCGCTTATCAGTTCAATATATATATTTGGTTAAGCTGGTCCTAACCCTATCCACTTATATATTATTGGCTAAGTTAGTCTTAACCCCATCCACTTATCAGATCAATATGTATTATTGATTAAGTTTGCGGAGGGCCGGTCCTGAGTATTTATGGACCTAGTGCGAACCCAAAATTTTAGGTCCTTAAATTTTTTATTTTTTTATGAAATTAAACTTAAGTGAAAATGTGTTTTTTCTACTGTGCATCTCCATTGAGAAAATTGTGTGCTTCAGCAAATTCATAAAGTTTTTACCCACATTTTCAATCTGTCAACTAGAGTTCCACACAAGTCACATCTCCATTTTAATATATTGATTGGTGTTAATAAAACATATAATCATATCTACTTTTGCATAGATAAATTACTATCAAGTACACGCATCCTAACAAGGAAAAACTGCTCTAGTAAAGGTAATACAGTTTTTTTTTTTTTTTGGCCCCCCGGACCTAATGGGCTCTGTGCGGTCGCACGGCTCGCACTAGGCCAGGGCCGGCCCTAAGTTTGCCTTAACCCTATCCACTTATCAGAATATATATATATTATTGATTAAACTAGACTTAACCCTACGATACATGCCGACAAAACAAATGCAAGCTTCAACATATCAATCTGTTCAAGAAGCTTTACGTTCAAACTCATTCACCTCTTTCAGTTTGTTAGTTGACCCACCATGCTCACGGGTAATCCTTCCAGCGAAAACAAGATCATCCCAAATGTCTGGTTTGTTCAGTACACAAGACAATTGTTCTGATCTGCCTACCTTTTTTTCCACTGCAAGTGAGAAAACAAATATGTTCGATTCTAGATGGTAGCAGTTCATTTAAGAATCACATTTAAACTGTATCAGTTTATAATGATTTACTATGAGGAAACAAGATATAATGCATGCACTGGTCCAGGTGTTGATTACATGTCGAGCTTTTTTATGTTTTTAATTACATTACCCTTCTATTAAAAGACCGCCGACTGACAGTATGTTGATAATTAAAATAAAAAATATGGCTTCAAATAACAATTAGACCTTCATTATCTTGAAAAGTACATCCATCTATATCTATTAGGTCTGTATTTATCTCAACAAATATATCGAATTCATCTTGCCTCATACCTTAGAATATTCATATGGTGGTCTTTCTTGGTTTAGTTTTTTATTCTAATTTGACATTAAAAAAAAGTGTCCATGTGTGTACGTGGGAATGTGTGCGCATGGGAATGGGGGATGGAATTCAAGACCTTTAGCAGTACAACCAAGCATAAGTGACCATTTATAATTGCAGACATGAGGTTATACCTTTATCACCTGTAAATCGATAGAGGGTGGGGTTGATCACATTAATTTAACATTGAGCCTAGGCTTTATAAACTGAGCATAAAGTCAACTCGATTAAAAACCAACTATAAATTCAACAATTTCACACCAAAAAAAAACTGTAAATTCAATGATATAAATGCAACACTTGATAAAATCATGTGAAACCGAACATTAACATAATTCAAATATACAGCACCTTAGTCTCCGTTTTTAGACGTTCTGCCGTGACTATTTGACGAACACCAATTAAATGCACTTCGACGCATATGCAACAGTTAAAAATAGCAGCCAGCGGTTTTCATTTAGGAGTAACAGCCTAATTATAAAGAACAAATAAAGAAATATCAAAATAAAACAGCCTACTTATTAAAACAAACGGAATATTCTTTTTTTTTTTTTTTTTAAACTTAAATTGCAGTATAATTTCATCTCGAAAAAGCAACATAACTTTATAGCTATCTAAAAAAAACTTGAAGAAACATCATGAAGGATCCACCTTCATTTGTATAATGGTCAATAAGTAATTAGAACATGTTCATATGACTTACCCGTTGAATAGAATCACCTAAAATTATAAAGCAGGACACTCATTAGAAAATAAAAACTAGAACTGAAACGTTAATATTTGGCAATGCCAGGCCAATGAAAGGCGATACTGTGGTAAATGTGTACCAAATAAAATATAAATAAACAAACCCACAAAAAACTGATGAACAAACAAACCCATAAAAAATGCGAAAACATTACTTACTTGATTTGAGGGCGATACAGCACTAAGCACTTTCAGCGCTCAAGTCAGCACCGAGCACTTTCAGTACTTAATTTAGCATTGAGTGCAACTCAGTTTTCCAGGAAAAGTGAAACCTGCTATTTTTCAAATGTGGCTAGAGGCTCATGCAATTAGTTTTCTCATCAACACTCTTTATCTCTAAGAAAAATGTGGATTCTACTATGAAATACATCACTTCCCGTAACCACCTGATTAGTAAAATTCAGACTAGCTCCTTTTGATACTCCATAACTTACTTCCGCCATTGTAATAGACATCATGTCCCCGTACACATCATTGAAAATATGGAAATCCAATTGTTTTACCAAAATTTTCATCACTACCCTCTTTTTATCCGATTCATACGTAAGCTTACACTCTAATAAATCTTTTGTTTCCAATTATTCATCCTTCGTCACAAAGTCTGTATCCCCTTCATTACCAACATTATTGTTAACATATACGTATAGCGTCCACTGTGCAAACACTTAAATCAAATTTCAACATTATTGTTAACGTATATAATTATTCTGTGATGATGAAACACTTATTGCAAATAGCAAACAACTTCAATATTTGTCTTAGAACATTAATGGACGACAAAACAACCCAGAATCCCAAAATACAACTTTTTATTACATCAAAAGGGAAATAATAATATTGAATTAACACCAAATCTCATAATATACACAAGCTTTATTAATTGAATTCATCTAAACAAGACTGGAATGATACTTATATAACAATGAAGCAACAGCTTACAGTACTGAGGAGGCAGGAGGCAAGTCACATTTACAGTATTGAGGAGGGGGGGGGGGGCAGCGGCGCGATTAAAGGAGGCAGGGAGGCAGCGTGACGGCACGGTTGAAGGCAGGGGCGGCGCGGTGGAGATAGATTTAGGGTTTTTCTTTTTTCTTTTATCTGAAATGATGGAATGGAAAGAAGGAAAGAGCGGTTATTTTAGTAGATTGAACGGGTGTGGTTATTTTAGTGGCCCATAATTTCAGAAACCGTTTAAATAAATTCTAACATGTTTAAAAGGCGTAGGAAATGAGTAGGGAATTTCCTACACGATACCTACACTTTCTACGTATTTTCATGTCTTTCCTACGCCGCGCCCATGGTTATCACGGTGGTAAGTCGAGTCGAGTCGATAGAGGTCCAATTAGTCGACTAGTGGATTAGTCGTAGACTAGTCGATAAATAAATATACACATATATAATTTGAAATTTCTAACTAATACATATGGATAACATTCAAATATGTACTGAAAATAGAGAAATGATAGCCTATTGAATAAAATAATAAGAGGAGGTATTATGGATTTGATTACGACATAGAAAAATATATAAGCACATCAACTTTGGCTAACACCAATTACAAAATACCAATTACTACACTAATTAAAAAAATAACTACTAAAGACCTTGATCGCACCAACCATAATTGACAAGTAAAAATAATATCTTGATTAGCATTACTTGACAAGTAAAAAATAACTACTAAAGACTTCAATCGATTGTCATTACATTCTCTATTTTCTTAATGTTTCAAATCCATAATACCTCCTCTCATTATTTTATTCAATCGGCTGTCTAACTTTTGATTTTTCCGCTACTAGTGCAGATTGACATCGAGACTTCGAACCTTAAATTGAACCCTCAAATCGGAACAATTTTTAAATACTAAATTAGTCTCAATTTGAGTTCGAACCCTAAATCGAACCCTCAGATCGACATCGAGACTTCTAACAATAAATTTTAGGGTTCCAAATCGACATCGAGACTTAATTTAGGATTCCGATTTGAGTTCGAATTCTAGGGTTTCAGTTCCAATCGACGTTTGGCAAGTCGACGTTTCATGTTGAGTCTTCAATCTCGACTAGCTGACTAGTCGACGACTAGTCGCGACTAGTCGAGCGCCGTAATAATAGTGGTCGCGCCTATACGGCGTAGGGAATTTTCGGTCGGAAAGTTACCCTCTTTTTTGTAGTGGATGAATGCTTTATGGGCAGCCGGTGACGTGCTACGACGCAGATAGACGACGGTGGCTGCAAGGAGATTAGGGTTGAGGGTTTTTAGGGTGGAAATAACGAAGAAGAGAGGTTACGGGCTGCTGGTTGTATCTGCATGTCGAGCAACGGCTTGCAACAGCCGTTGTAAAGGCCCGTCACCGTTTGACCTGCTTCTTGTAGTGTTTTGACAAATTTTATTATGCAAATGACCTCTTCAACATCTCTTTCTTGTTTAATCATATATATGATATGCTACACATTTTTGCAAAAATGGAAAATGTTCAATTGATAGTGTAGTGAAAGAAAAATTTATTTTGGTGCCTTTCTTTAAATGGTGAAGTCTGGTAATGCTGAAATTATCAGTTGCGAAGAATTGTTAGATGACCTTGTTCATTTAGGCCACTTTTATTATATTATCTCGTTTTTGTTGGTAGACAACGCTACGTCATGACTAACTGTTGTAAATATTAATGACAACACCTTTATGCATTCAGCAATTCATAATCAAATGAATATCCTCACAGTAATCGAGTATGATTTCTTTATGTTGTTAAAGAGTGTAGCAGAGGAAGGCAAGGAGATTAAGGCTAAAGAGAAAAACTTTATAAAAAAAATGAGCATATTGTTTTAGAAAAGAAGGCAAGGATAAATATGCAGACAATAACCATGACTTGTGTGTTAGTATCCTTAAAGTAGGAGGAATAGGAAAAGGAGACCAGAGCTAATGGGGGATACTTCGAAGAAATGAGCTGGGGATCGTCCTTCAGGAAAATAAGTACAACAAGCTCGACTGATTCATAGCTACTAGTGAGATATTATTTCTCTTTGTCTGCATTCATAAAATATTGTTAAACACAATCGTCAAACATTCATTAAATCTATTTAGTTATAAGTTTATTGCGCTCTTTTTACTTTTGATATGGTAAATAATGTGATGACAAATGAAAATATGTTTTGTATTTAAACTGTGATGTTAAGACTTATTATTGTAATCATTGTTTTGAATATTAGTTATTAAAATTGAAAATAAATAATTATTTTGACAACGGGATGAGGTGATTGTAGTCAAAATATTATACAACGATTTTAAATTGTTTAGAATTGTCTAAACCTATTTTGGAGCTCGTATGATACAATAGTAGCAGACCATGGTTAAGATAATGCATACAACGTTAGTTTACAACCTTACTTACACGTAATGAACGACTTTTTCATCCGCAGCTCCTAAATAGACAACTTAAAGAAAAACGTTGTCAATGCACATAAAAAACATTTTTTTTAAACGTTGTAATATTAGTCTTTCCTTGTACGATAAATAGCATTATATTAAGCTTATATACTATACAAAAAAGTTAGTTGTAACTAGAGTTATATTCAGTTTTGTATTGTACAAAATACTAACTATATTTAGCAATGTGCTTTAGCTTTTTTTTTTTTAAGTTTGTCTTCCAGTCTAAAAATAAAACTTGTTGTCCTTCTAACCTTTTTTTTAAGTTTGTCCTTAGGCCTATTTTTCATATAAAGTCTATTTGAACACAAGATTTAGACACAATTGGTGACACAATGAATTTACACCATTGGATCACCCCATGAATTCCATCACTTCATATAAAGACAAAATGATCTAACAATTAAGATTATGTGTCTTCTAATTTGTATTTAATTTTGTATCTAATTAAGCATCAACACCTAATTATTGTCCCATAAACAAAAACATAAATAAAATAGTAGCAAAACATCGTTGATTTACATGTATATTTTGATGTTAAAATAATATTTTCTTATTTATGTAATTATTTTAATGTTGTAATATCTTATGATTTTTTAAGTCTGTATTTCATTTTTATTACCAATTAATAAAAAATAAATTTGTATATTTTTAAGCGATATCAAGACTTGTTAATATTTGAGGGATATTTTGAATCTGTAAATGAAGTTTACGTATAAGATCATATTTTAAGTGGTATTATTGACACGACAATATTTGTAGATCGGCATTTAGTGTTGGTAAATGAAATTTATTGTATGGTCCTATATTTTAGTAATATTAAGATTTATAATATATATATACACACACACACATATATATATATATGTATATATATATATAAAGAGTGCTCCGGGACACCTTGTTTTGCAGCACCTCTATGATACCGTGAGCTACACTAATGCAAATCCAGCAAGATTTTGTATATGTTCAATCCACATATATATTATCTTCTGTTTAAAATTTGAGCTATGTCCGACATTCGTAACATTATCGAAATCTTAGCTCAATTATTCACCGTTCAGACATTTATTCAAACCGTTAAATTTAAACATCGAATGTATTATTCTACGAATGTCGGAATGAGCTCAAATTTTGGATAAATGGTAACATATATGTAGATTAAAAATTTACAAAATCATGTTGGATTTGGATTAATGCAGCTCACGGTATAGTAAGGATGCTAAAAGGGTGCTGCAAAACAGGGATGCCCCGGAACGCTCCTCATACAGCGGCATGGGTTCGAAACCCATAATGACATGCTAAGAGTTTTACCATGTGCATACTCTAAGATCAGCCACTTATGTGGTGCTCGCGGACCAGGCTATGTGCACTAGTGAGGGTTTTACGACTCCAGTCAATTTCCCTTCCGAACAAATTCAAAATAAATAAATATAAGAGCATCTTCGATAGATAGATCACGTTTGCGTAAAAATTGTGTAACATTAAATGTATTACAACTATCATTAAAGATAAACATTTATTATCATGAACGTGAAGTTCAATAAACAGTCACATTAAAATTTATGGGAAAGGGAAGTGAAAGGGTAATTAAGACAGCCACAAACTGATTTGAATTATTGTAGGCATTGACCTTATTCGACTTCACAAATTTAAAAACCACGTTATTTTCGCCCATAAATTTGCCATCGCCCACAAACTCCATGTTTCATTAATAAGAAGCGTATAAAGGCCACATGTGAAAGAACAGAAGACTGTTCTCCAAACTAACGGGACAAAATGGCTCCATCAATTTTGCTTTCAGTTGGGTCTAAATCAGGGCCATGCACTAAAAAATGATCCCGAGAAATCCTTATCTTGTACCTAACCCTTTTTTTTGGTTTCTGCACAGACCGTGCATATTGTTAATTAAATAATTCTTGTATTTTAGTAGCTAAGAGTCATATGATTCACTGCATTTGTGTCCATGCATAACACAATTCATGTTTATACATAAGAAAGTTATATATAGAAGCGTGCTATTTACAGTGATTTAGTGGGTTAAGACGACTTAAGATAGGGACTTACTATTATTTCACGCATGGAAGACAAAATTACGCAATATGAATATATAATTGCCTAGAATGTCTATTTTTCAATGATCTTTTTTATGATTTGGTTGGTGAATCGGTACACGAGTTCCTATCACAGATTCATGGTGTATGTGTGTACACAAATTCTCAAAATGCGTGTGAAATATATCCCTGTCCCATACCTAAACGCGGGGTGGATGTACATGAGTTGTGTACATTATGCAATAAATGATTCATGCATCCTTCTTTCATTTCCAGCTATCTTGTCGTAGCAAAAATGGGTACCTGCCATGAAGTTTTGTGTTTCCACTGATTTTTTGTTAGGATCAATGGGCAAAAACCAAACAAAAGAAAATGAAATGAAAATGGTTAAAAAAATATTGTATCGCTTTTCTTTTTTAGGCCAGTCGTTCTTTCTCCAAGATCTTACTGTAAATAAAAATGCAAATAAAATATAAAAATGCAAATAAAATAAAATAAATTGATCGAGAGGAAGGATTCTGTTCGTAATATGGGCCCTCGAAATTTTCAGAGAACAGATCTTACTTTAAAAGAAGGAGAATGAGATTGCCTCCAATCCATTTTTTACTCTATAAAATGGGGTGTGTGTATATATATATATATATATATATATATATATATATATATATATATATATATATATATATATATATATATATATATATAATTGTGAAAAAACATTGATTTAAACATGTAAAAAAAACATGGTAATAAGACTATTACTAATGAATGTTAATTAAATGTATATGGTAATAATTAAGACTATTACTAATGAAAAAAAAAGATGAAGTAAAAGAAAAGGAGAAATGAAAATCCTAAACTTAACGAAAAAAACACAAATAACAAAGTGCACCACTACTATTAAAATGGAAAAAACAAATACTTGAAATTTACTACCAGAACATTACAGAATCAAATTTTAAAGGTAGAGAATATGATATGTTTGAGAATATTGTGCCTAGTCCAATTCATATATATATATATATATATATATATATATATATATATATATATATATATATATATATATATATATATATATATATATATATATATATATTAATCCATCACCAACAGTCAAACTTGTCAACCTAAGTTTAGCAAAATAATAGATACCAGAATAAAATATAAGGAAGATACGAATATGAAAAGTTGCACCGTAACAGAACACCTGATTACCAACATCAATGCTTTATAGTTTATACACTAAAACAAACAAACCAGTAAAATAGCAATTGAATTTGAATATGAGATAGTTACGTATAAACTGTAACTATCTGGAACATCTTCTTAAATTCAGAAACATGCTTGAAAGTTCATATGATATGAAGTATGAACATCATTTGAGCATACTCAAAGCCCAACCCGTCTAATCTTTCCGACGGGCTAATCAAGCCAATAATAATCTCTTGGGCCGGTTGGTATCTAGTTCTATCTATGCTTCATTTCCAGTCACAAACCTGTCCTCGTTATGTCTGATCCATCCCACTTCTCAAGAGCAAGGACGTAAGCAGGAATTCTATTTGCAGTGGGCATATTGCATGAGTGATCAAATATAGACCAGTTAAAACACCGCACATTTATGTTATGTCCAAATATCAGCAATTCCAGTACGCTAAACAACTGTTTACATTTACTTAAAACCATATTCACAACCAAAAGAGAAGAAGGCATAAAAGCATGCATTAAAAAGTCAAGAATATAGTATACTCGTATGTTAATGAACAGATCGAAATTGATGAATTGAGAGCACTTGGAAGAATATGGAAGATTAGTTAGCCTGTTAAGCCTGTGAGCAGATGGAAGAACACATGTCAGGGTTTATATATGAATTAGTTTTGAATTTTTACTGGGATAATGAGTGGAAGATCGACCAAATGATTTGGAAGACCAAGATTTATCTGGTGGTGGGCATAAATATTATTCCTATACAGAAGCCCTCCATACCAGACATTCAATATGGTACAGAAATTCGAATTGAATATTCTAACTAAAACAAATAATCCATCGATACGGTTCGGTTGCGGTTAATGAATGAACCAATCTATTAGATCTGATCAAACTGAATATCTACATTAGTAATCTTATGATAAAAATATAACTACTTCTTATCTCAGTTTAGATTCTAACGGTGTATATTCTAATTTTAACATATATTATTGTTATGTTATTATTAATCGTTGTCATAAAGAAGCCATAGTTTTATTATAACATTTTTCATATCATTTTTTGAATAAATGCTGAGTGTAATATTAATTTACCTAATGATTAAGCATTGGTTAACGTCAACGATCAGTTAATTTACTAAAACACTTTCATTTGTAGCAAAACATCAAAATATATTATTTATATTCAACCTTCCATTTCAGTGTTACATTGTGTGGTTTGATCTTCATGTGTAAAAACGTCTTATAGTTGCCTTTGTAATTGATTGTTAGTAGAAGTAATTTTCTTATTTTTATTTAATGCAGGTTCACAGTAGATTGAACCAAAATTGGATTATATTACATTGAATCAATTCGAAACCAAACGGTTTAAAACAATTAGCATATTGATTTGTGTTTTTTGATTAACTGTTCGATGCAGTGTGGATAGAGTTTGCGCTCGAAACCGTACTAAGCCGATCCATGCACACTCTTAGATTTATCTGCTAATTTTGTGCTTTTATTTCAACCTTTTTTTTCCAAATTTTTCTTCTGTGTAATTTCTTGTTTGGGTTAGTTGCCCGTTACAACCAGTTAGTAGTTACTGTCCAGGTCATGAGCATGTCAAACCTCCATCTCTACCATGCTTGCACTGCTACACCCCATGCTAGTGTTCTTCCCACTAGATCGATGATGGCTCAAAGCTTCGAAAAGGAGGGCTGAGAATAAGGCTACTGTTGAGGTGGTTTCCAGTAATCCCTTTGCTTCTTTGTCCTTGGATTCTATCTTGACGTGCTACGACATTGTTGCAATCACGGTCGACTTATGTGACGCCGACAACTAATGGTCGACTTACGTTATGGTCGACTTATACGACGGACGACTAATGTGATGACGACGACGAACTACCAGATATTCAATGGAGGTGAGCAACTGTGATTCCGAGACTTGTGGCATTAATTGTGGACTCACATATCACTAGAATCCGAGCCTTGTGGTGACCCAAATACTTGATTGATGATTGGTGTCTCCTTGGTTGCTTCCCTTTTTAACATCTTGATGATTGTAAGGGGTTCACATAAGTAAAACACATTTTTTATTTTTTATTTTAACATCTACAATATATTTTATAATTTCTGTTAAAGTCTTGTACAATTCATTTATAATACTTCACTATTGTAGCAAATTCAAATAACTACTTTTTTTAGTTTATTGTTTTTTTAGTTTGATGGCCGATCATCCTACTTTCCATTACAAACACAGTAACATAATTATATTTTATAAATCATTTCAACATAAACGATTCAACAAAATTTCAGCAGTATTTCCCCACAACCAGTTTTGGCCCAATGCAAACTGGGCCTAAACACGGGGCAGCACAACATAAAGGGCATCACACACACGCACAAACAACAGGAGAAAAAAAAGTGCTTGATTCTATCACACGTGAGAGAAGGAGGAAGGGTGTAAATGATTTCAGGTGTTAAATCTTATTTTGCACTAATGGCTTCAATCACGAAGAGGAAGGGAATACAAGTCTACTAGCAGGAGAAAATGGCAATGCTATGTTTCCTGTTTATTCCGTCTTCTTGCTTACGAAGACTGCCAAATTCTAGCCTCCGTCTTCTCTATGGCTTCAGCGACTCTCACCATTGTCGCTTGACGCTGATAAATTTCCCTTTGTTTGCCGCGGCATTCCCCTTTTCCCAAATTGAAAAGTGATGTACGTACTCTCTGATTTAGCTTGGTTTTATGATGATTATCGGGAGTTAAGTCGGTAACTTTTGAAATGTCTTTAATTTTTAGCGAATTCCTGTGAGACGAGCTGTTTGAGCGGCAATCCCTCCCCAAATTAGGTAAACAATGTTATGTTTTTTTTTTCCTTTTCCATTAGTGTCTAACATGAATCCTATTAACATCCTTGTACATTTTCTCCTGAACTATTGTGTTGTTTTGGTTACTTGGAGATTGAACTATTGTGTTGTTTCACCTGAACCAAGTTTAATTGTTAATTTAGGCCAGTCTGGTGATTTTTAACCAGGAGTTTGTTTTGATCAAGTAATAGAAAATGAGCCTAATCTATATGAAAAAAGTTATGATGTAGAATTATTGGTAATTTTTATATTAAAATTGTGTTATTTTAATTTTTGTCTTGTCTGTAATGTTTAGTTCATAAAAATAGCGAACGTTTCACAAACACACTCTTTTTGAAAATGGTGCTAAGCTTAAAAGCTATACTTAATTTTTGTCTTGAGGTTACAAACTTTAATTATAATTCCTTATGCTTAAGAATTGAGTTCCACATTGTTGCAACAAGGGGTATCATTTTATAGATTGCACTAGGCATTGCAAATCCCAGAACCGGCTCTGCATTTCCCTTTAGTCACTGTATCGGTAACAAATGCATGTACATAGGGAACAAAAGGAAGTTCCATCGAAATTTTGTGAACCGTTTAAACTGAAATGATTTATAAAATGTGATTACGTCATTGTGTTTGTAACTTGTCCAATACTGGGACAAATCCAACAAATATTGTATCAAATGAATACAGATGTCCGTTTTGTTGAAAAACGAATATCCATATAACAATCGTATAAAATACTCGTCGAACGGGGACAAAAAAATCTCTAGGGTTCAAATAAATAAAACACATTTATTAATTTCTATTTCAACAAGTATCCAACATATTTAATAACTCATTCAACTATTCTAATATTTGTTAACTAAATTTAAAATTTAAAACGTGTTTTAAATTTCATTTAACTACAATCAATTCCTAAAGAATATTTTATTGTTGTCATACCCATTTCAAAAAAATTTACAACTCATTCGACTATTTGTATATTTTACTTAACAAATTTTAAAATTTAAAACGTACCTTAAAATTTAGCAAGCTATTCAAAATTTTAATTTATAGATTTTTTTTTTAGATAAAAATTAGAAGCTAGCACCTCTAATAAATTAAATTTTATTAATTTTAAATTGCACCAACACTTATAACTAACACACGTTAATTAATTAAAAACTATTGCATACGATTACCCGTCCCAATCTACCAACATTTATATTAATCAATACTACATAAATTCGTGTCTACACTATAGCAAACAATGTTTTAAATTAAAACAAGTACTCACACAAGTTTATCAATAAATATGTTAATCAATGATATACACTATTATTCAAATCAAACCACCGATCAATATATCTACATCAACAAACATAATACTATGATAATTAATACACAATTAATAATCATCATTTATCATATAATCAACTAATTTTACCCTCCAATCGACTTAGAATACTATTATCGTCAACTACCATCACATAACCATCAAATTCAAATCCACAAGCAATCATTTTTTTGAATTAAGGTTTTGGATTAAACCTAAAATAAACCCTAAATTAAGCCTAAATTAGAGATAGGAGACATGCTAATAAGATTAGAGAGTGGATCACTACAAAAGAATTCCACTACAAAAAAAGGATCATTTTCCAACCCAGAATTCCCTACGCCATCCCAACGCGGCGTAGGGAAAACGTGAAAATATATGGAAGACATAGGGACGGTGCAGGGAATTCCCTACACATTTCCTACCCAGATTATGTTGTAAAGAGGTTCGAATTTCCCTACGCCATATCTACCCGGACAGTTATCGAGTTTTGTAGTTTAAATTGAAAATATAATTCAATTTTTCAGGAAATGATATTAACATTCGAAATTGAAATAAAATTACACACACATAAGCACACGCGCGCACGCACACATACATACATATATGTGTGTGTGTGTGTGTGTGTGTGTGTGTTTGTGCACGCGCGTGTGTGTACAATTCAAATTATAGTAATTATCTTTTAAATGTATATTTAAAAAAGAATAATAATTAAATTTAATAAGTTAACGTACTAAAGTTAATAGTCCGAAATATGAAAAATTAAATTTAAGCTATCATAATGGTAAACAAAAAATTTACATTAATTTTAAAACTCGATTAAACTTTATGAAAAATTCGCTTTTGTCTGAAATATGACATTTTTTTAATGAATTATTGTTTATCTATAATATTGGAAAAAAACAATTTTTATTTTTGTTTTTTGATAATCAATTATGGTTGATTTAAATCTTAGCGTGGTTAACATAAACTTGCAAAATATGCATATTTGGATATATTTGTCCAATTTTTCGTATAAATCAATTATTTTTCAGTTTTTCTATGCTACATATAATTTTTGTCAACAAATTTATTCCAACGACTTTGTAAAAATAAGGACCACAAGAGTAACAAATATAAAAACATATCTGACCCCGTTTTCTCTTCATTTCATACGCTGTTTTAGAAAGGAAAAAAATCCTAAATCAGTTCGCCCCTACCGCAGCAATTACCTGCATCCGTGCTGCCGCTGCTGCCGCTAGCTGATCCGCGCTACCCCAAATTCCTCCGCTCGCACCTTCCTGCTGTAGGTTAAGACGATTCACGATTGATTTTGAGGAGGTTAGGTTCGTTCTATCATCCTATTTTTATTTGAAGTTAGATGTAACCTAGCTTATCTTTGGTCCTAATTGTTTTGTGAAATTTGTTTAGGGTAACGAATGTGATGGACAACGAGTGTAACAACCCATATTTTAACTGTCCAAAATTATTTAATATTATTTTATGGGACATTTTAATTAAAATAAATAATTTGATGATTTTGTGGTAAAAATTAAATAATATGGTTTGATCTAGGTAGTTAATAATAATTTGCAACAACTGTAATGACAATAGATTTATAGTTTTAATAAAATGTGAATTGTGGTATATTTATTTTGGAACGGTAATTTAATTTACATAAAAGTTTAATAAAAGAGAGATGAGCATTTCAGGGAAAGCATTTAATTAATTTCAGTGACTAAAATTTGTATTTTGTTATTGATAATAATTTTGTGGAAACTGCAAAATTTAATTAACATTGATATTTACCAATTATTTAGACAGTAACTGACATTTTGATATTAACATATGTTTTAGTTATAGCAACAACCAATAATGGAATGAGAAAAATAATAACTACATAGAAAATATATATACATATATATTAACGAATTTGAAATTTACATATAATTACAATGAATTCAACAATTTTATTAAGCAGAACAGTTGTTAAGCTTTTAGACAGTAATTGGCATTTCGCTATTAACAAATGTTGTAAATTTTTACAATAACCTATAATTAAATGAGAAGCAAAATAATCAATGCATATGATATATATGGATTTATGTGTATTTTACATTGTGTTGTAATATATATATATATGAAAATTATGTTTGTATAAATTGGTAGGTAAATGATAACATTAATTAAGAATGGTAATTAAAGGAAAACATTGAATGTTAACTTATTTTAAAAATAATGATTGCAATAGACTAATTGATTCGTGTGGAAAACCAGTTGCTATTTAATTCATTGGTAAGTTACAATTACTTCACAAAATTTATTGCCATATTGTCATGCATGTATGCAGCATACGTTGTATATACGTGTGAAAACAAACAAATGGATAGAAAGGTAACAAGTGAATAGAAAGGCAACATGTGAATAGAAATTTATGCATGCATGTATGTACGTGTTAAGAAAAAATTATTGTCATATTGCCATAATATTATTATTATTTTACTTCCCTTAACGTTGTTGAGCGTTTCATGATATATATATATATATATATATATATATATTATAATGAAAGATGGCAATGTTCGAAACCATTGTACGAAAGATGACAATGACATTAATGTTTTCTATACATGAAAAAATAAATGCTCAATATAACGACATTTCCTTCTTAAACCTAAATCCACTAGCCAAAATAAAACATGGCGACATTATCCTTAAATCTTCATCAATTTAAATAAGAATAGATACTCAATGGAATCGCACGAATCTTGATCCGTTGAGTTCGTATGAGGGAGAGTAGAAGGATGACGTGGCATTTGCGGTGAGAAAGCATTTTTCTTGTTTAATTCAAATTAAGTTTCGTATAACTTGTAACATGTATAACTTTTTCATACGAACTCCGTTTGACGCGTGGTTTGTTGCGTTGGAATCGTATTGACGAGCTCTTCGCGATAGCGTAGGTTTGAATGAATTCTAAGAGTGTAAAATTTTAGGCTAAATTTTGGATTTCAATCTCGTTTGAAATCAAAGGTGAGTGAATTTCTCGCTCACAATTAACTGTATTGTTCGCATATTTATTAAACTAAATTATGAAATAAATTTGATTGTCTGGGTATGATTGATTGTTGGTTTTCGCTTAAATTGACATACAAGTTAAATACAGTGTTAATTTAGTATCGACATTAAACTTTTTATTTGAAATTAAATTGCTAGTCTGAAACCCCGACATTTGTTAACTAGTGAAACGACATAATATTGACTGTTTGGATGAAATAGTTGTGATGGGTGCCTTATACTGATTACTGAATGGATATCGTTGATGTAAATTATTCTCGTTATTCAGTATATGACATATATGTTTATTTGTGCCAATTAATCCCATTGTTCACCCTAGATGTTACGGGCATCAAATAAATCTCAAGTTATTGAAATTTGAAGAAAGAACAATTATAGTTTAAAATTTGTTAACTATCTATATACCTATAGTTTTGAATTAAATTAAATTATTTATTATAAAAAACATTTTGGTAAAGCATTTTAATATATGTATATATATATAGCGATTTAAATTATTTTACTATACTTTAATTATTTTAATATATATATTTTCAAAAAAGGGTTTTATTTATAATCATCTATTTTTCAAGTGATTTAAATATTTGTAATTTCTTCCTAAATTGGAATTGTTCTCGATTTAAACCATTGATTTAGATTGAGATTTGAAATAAAATATATTTTTCTTTGAATAAAAATCGATGTTTAAATAATCATGATATTGATATGAAATTTCATTCTAATTTGAATATGAATTGATTCTGAAATGATTGTGATACCTCGATATGAAATATATTATATTTTGAATATAAACTGGTTTGAAAGGATTATGATATTTGATATGAGAAGCATATTTTACTTTGAAATATGAATTGTTTGAATTATCGGGAATGGAATCTAAACCGAATTAAGATTTGGTAATTTTTGAAAACTTATGAAAATGATAACGTATAAAGGAATTATTTTTTGAAATATAAGATTTGAAAATGAATATCGAATTTCACGAAAGGGGTTAAAGCGATAACAGGATTTATGGAAACTGGAACAATTCCAACCTTGATTATAACTGTCTGAATCAATAACAATTTGGAAGGCGAGTTAAATGGGAAATCTTAAACGATCCATAACTATTGTTTTAAAAATGCACATATTATTTGGGAAGACCGGGATCGAATATATGTTCGAAAACCGTTCCATGTAATAATACGACGTTATAAAGAAATCGAAGACTTGAAAGGCAATAAGTAAAGAACGAGAATCTTCGAATTATTCAGATTGACTGCTGATGTCTAGTTTGGGTCGATTAACCGATACGTGGTTATAAGTGGCACGAGATCTAAATATATATAGAGATTTCCATATTGTTGTTCCGTTCAGACCCAGAACGAACTTGTATGGATGGTGTGTCCGACATTGAAATTAACTGCGTAGCACTAATCTCTGTTAATATATATATCAGAGTTGTGGCAATAAATTATTCTCGTCTCTAAGACATATGAACATAGAGGTTATATATTGGTAGAAATTAGTGATATGTCGTGAATTGTCAATGTGGCATACTCGAGTTATGAAATGAGCCAGTGATGATCAAAGCATTGCTTATTGAAGCGTAGCTTTGTATATGTCGTGTCCTCGACGAACCTTGCAGCTCGGATTGAGGGTAAACTGGTGGTTAGTTTGTATAAATACAAATCTCTATTGAAACCTGAAAGCTTCGACGGTAGATCTACTTGCGAAACCTGGGGAAAATAAAGTATATACGGTGTCTGATCTCTGGACAAAAAACGAGATATACACTTTGTGCTCTGTATTCGGCGTTCGTATCTGGATGATAACCGGGAGATACTTAGCTTCGTGCCCTCGATTGATCTTTCGTGTCAGGAACCATTGTATTGGAAAACCCAATAACCAATACGAGCCTTTCGTTTTGTTTGTAAACTATATATGTGGGAATAGCCACTATGCTTGCTAAGATTAATATATTTATTTGCGAAATGTTTTTCCAAACTATGCACTAATATTAGTATTAAAAGAAGATTTTCTCATAAGAAAGCATTTTTGGCCATCAAAAGAAAAACTCTCCCATTTGGTGTGCGGTTGCATTGTGTGATGTGAGACGAGCTTATGATAGCTTCATTTTTCTAAAACCATTTGCGCATTTTATGTACAAGAATTCAGATGGAGTAAACCCGTTCCGTGTTACCGGCGTGGTCCGGTGAATTTCCCATAACATTTCTTTAGATTACTGCACCCATAACACTCATGATTATTTCGTATTTTAATTTGACTAATATGAGAATGATTTAGTTTTGATCCGAGTGTTGTGTTTCTTTTTATGCAATACGCTCGATGAGCAGAAGTTGCAGTTAGCGAAGATTACCTTGCCTTGGAGAACAAAGACGAAAGTTTGGTATATATTTATTATATATATGATTCTTCCACTGCACTTTGTTTCCGCTGCCTTGTTGTATATATCTGTGCATATGTAACTCTGATAATCATTGTATATTATAGTCAAATGTATATATTTCAACTACTTTTGAATTGTTAATTGGGTTATTATATTTATCTGTCCGCTGTGAGATTCTGTGATTGTCTCGTCTTCTTCCTTTCTCTTATTTTTCCCCAATAACTACCTGCATTTGCGATCTATTTGGGTCGGCATGTGTTGATCATCGTCGATTTAAACGGTTCCAGGTTGTTACAACGAGTATGACATGATAACGTCCAACCTAACCTGATTCAACCTCAAGTCACATTTCCTTAATTTTTCTTTTTCTTTTTGTAGTTACTGTGTTGAAATCGAGAAATATAAGAATGGTGCTTATGAACAAATATTATGATACTGTGGTGATTGCAAAGTGGTGTCTAGTTAGTGCGTGAGTGGTGGAGAAAAGTGGACTTGCATTCATTTTCTATATACCATGGCATTACGTTCCTACCATAAATGCATTATTCCATCAACTGTTTCTCTATTTGTTCCCATTCATATGTTTACTTTTATGTTCAATTAATTTTAACTATAAGTATGTCAAATACATGCTCTGCAGTTAATGGATATTTTCATATAAAATTCAACATTTTGATGACCAAGTGAGATGCAGAAAGCAAGAAAATTCATTAGTTAAACATATATATCAAACATTTTCCAATTGCTGCAATACTAGTGGACAAATTTACATCAATCTTTAACTAGACGGTATTATAAAGTAACTGAAATTATGCAACCGTGTATATTGATTTGGAATTTATGAAAATGATGACCAGATAAAATAAGGTGTAAGCTTTTTTAAAATGATAGGATGTTATATTTGCTTTCTGATTTTTGACATGTATTCAAAATGATAATCTTGTAAAGAATTTACATTTAGTGTTGTGCATATTCTCCTGTTCTTTTTGGTTGAATTAAGAGGTAACAAATACAAATGTTCATTTAAAAGTCCCTAAAACATCTTCAAACATTTATATTCAACTGCTTCAGCAAAACAAATGTTAAATTATAAAGTCCCTCAAACATCCTCAAGACTGTAGTGCTTGACAAATTGAATGAACCTTTTTTTCTCTCTATAGCCAAAAAATTATGTAAATTGCCAAGTTGGCAACTAAGTCTTTAGCCAAAAAATAATAAAAGGAAAATGTAGTGATTAAGTCTATCGTATGCAAGTGTGTATTTCATAAAGTATAGTGTTTTATCACAAGATCCACAAAATAAAAACAGTAGAAGCTTACCTGTAGTTATTTAGTAACCTTGAATCTGCGCCAACATAAGGGCACATATATTAATAAATGGTATTTAATAATGGCGCCGAGCTACCAAGGCCATTTGCTACCAAGTGCATTGAAAATATTGCAAGTATGATCGGTTTAACATTGATTAATAAATTGTGTAAATTGAATAGTGTCATGCACAACATAAGATATATTAATGGTATTTAATACTATTTTATATGAGTAAAATATGCGATGGTAATAATTACATATTGGACATTTGGCTTAGATAACATATAAAGTGCATCTAAAACTAATTATTTTAGACGTGGGCATCTTAGCAGTAAGATAAATTCAATTGTTGTAATATGTCAACAAGGTTCCTGTATTTGTATGTGTATGAATTTGAAATTATATCCATCTAAATAAAATAATACAATAATTAGATAACTATTAAAATAATGAAATTACTATAGTTTTGTATAATAATAATATAAGTACTCATCTTATAATATGACATGTCTTAATTATGCAGTAGAAGATGGAACAATTGAAAGTTCATCGCGCTTGGACGTACAAAGATGTTGGACATAGACGAACAATTCCGTTTCAATTTTTAAGAGGTTTAAATGAGTTCATGCTAGTGGCATCTTCCAATGGAACAAACATGACTGAAATCCATTGTCCTTGTAAGAAATGCAAAGCTACAAAACATCATCCGCATGGAATTGTTCAAAGACATTTGACTAAAAATGATTTTATGGACGATTACTATGTGTGGATACATCATGGTGAAGATACGGTGAACATTATTAATACGTCGGTAGATGTTGAGGGTGATTTGTAAATTTTGGTGTTGATTTGATGAGTCTACTACTACAGAAAATAGAATGCTTGAAATGGTTATTGATGTCCGAGCATGTTGTCTAATTCGTTGGATGTAGAGGAAGAGCCAAATCCAAAAGCTAATTTTTTTTATTTGTTAAAAGCATAAAAAAAATCGCTTTTTGATGGATATCAAGTGACAGAGTTGGCAAAGACTGCTAGGCTAGTTGCAATAAAATCCACAAACAACGGTACCCAAAAATTAATGAATGACGTTCTTAGTTTAATTCGAAATGTGGTCACATCCGGTTTGCAAACTAGATTGACTGAAAATTGGTATCAATTAAAAAAACAAGTGTCTGCATTCGGATTGCCGTATGAAAAGATAGGTACATGTCGAAGTAGTTGTATGTTATATTGGAAAGAAGACATAGACCGTTCACAATGTAAATTTTGTGGCTCAGGAAAATACGAAAAGAAAAAAGTTACGGTAAAGGTGTGCCTTTTATTCGTTTACATTATCTTCCGATTATTCCTATATTGCAAAAATTGTATTCGTCTTATGCCACTGCGGAGCACATGAGATGGCATAGTGAACGGGTTCGAGTGGAAGGAGTTTTAGGTCATCCTGCAGATGGAGGAACATGGAAACATTTCGATGACAAATATCCTGATTTTGCCAATGAATCACGAAATATTAGGCTCAGTTTATGCACTGATGGTTTCCAACCTTTTAGCCAGTATGGTAAAAAATACTCCACTTGGTCAAATCTATTAGGGTCAAATTACAATTTACCTCCTTGGATGTGTATGCAAAATCCATACATGTTTTTAACCCTAATTGTCTCTGGACCCAAAAATATGAAAAAGGAATAGATGTTTATTTGCAACCTTTAATCAAGGAACTAAAGAAAATGTGGGTAGAGGGTATTGACACGTACGACATATCAAAAAGGAAAATTTCAAACTATTTGCTTGTTCATTATGAACGATAAGAGATTTCCCGCATACGGGATGCTTTCGAACTGGAGTACGAGAGGTAAATTATCTTGTCATGTGTGCATGAATTCAACAAAAGCATTTACACTAAAGCATGTTGGTAAGCAGTGTTAGTGGGATTGCCACATCGATTTTTACATACAAGTGACACATTTAGACGTAATAAGAAAAACTTTGAAAGAAATAAAACAGTAATTTGCAATCACCAACTTTTTTGAATGGAGAAGAGATATTTGATATTGTACAAGATTATGCAAAATTATATGAGATAGGAAACAAAGAGCTCAAAATTCATGGCAAAAGTGATTATCACAATTGGTACAAACAGAGTATATTTTTGGAACTGCCATATTGGAAGGATCTAAAAATTCAGCATAATTTAGATGTGATGCATATTGAAAAAAAAAATGTATTTGAGAATTTCTTCCATACAATCATGGATTGGAAAGGAAAAACCAAAGATGATTTGAGATCAAGAAAAGATGTGGAATACTATTGCAACCGTCTAGAGCTTAAGATTAATCCTATTCGCCCAAACTTCAAAGTTCTTGCTTGTTATGAGCTGGATAAGACTCGTTGTATAAAATTATTAGAGTGAGTTGATTCTTTGAGATTCCCCGACGGGATTGCTTCTAATATGAAACAATGCGTTGATACGAAGGATCTTATTCTATCAGGTATGAAGAGTCACGATTGTCATGTATTTTTATAGACTCTATTTCTGATAATATTTAAAGAGCTTTTACCACAAAAGGTTTGGATGCCTAAAGCAGAGCTCAGTCTATTCTTTAAAGATATATGCTCAACAACTCTATCTAAAAGCCATTCGCAGAAGGTTGAAAGAGATGTATCCAAATTAATATGTAAATTGATGAAAATATTTCCTTCTGGAGTTTTTAACTGCATAGAACATTTGCCAGTACATTTACCAACTGAAGCATTACTACAGGGACCAGTGCAGTATGGATGAATGTATCCTTTTGAGAGGTATGTAATAATTATATTTATTTACGCAATGTTTAAATATAGAACATGTCATAGTTAATTTCACACATTTTCCTATTAAGCTATCTAGGCCACCTAAAGAACAAGGTGAAGCAGGAAGCACGTGTTGAAGGTTCTATTTGTCAAGCGTACATTATTGAAGAAGCATCCTTATATTTTAGGCATTATTTCGATGGTCATGTGAATTTAACTTTTAATCGTGGTTATCGCAATGAAAATGATATTGTGGATGATTCAGTCAATAACGTTCTCTCAGTATTTAAAAAAACAAGGACGTTCATCCGGTAAATGGAAGAATGTTAAAGGCTTCGCTACAAAGTATTACAATCTAGCCAATGCAACCGTGCTTCTTAATTGCAATGAATTAGCTGATCTTATAAGGTACTATAATAATTTGATTATTCATTAACTTAAATTAATGTCAATCTCTTCAAGCTACACACAATACTACTTAGATATTGACATGTGTATTTCGTTTAAACAGCAAGTTCGAAAGTGAATATCCCAATGCTGAACTCTGTAAAGAATTCGAGGGATGGTTTAAACAATATGTAAGTATGATAAGTCATTTTTTTTTATCCTTGCACGGTATATATTATATATTAACTTGTGTATTTAATTCAAATTGATAGGTTGATACGAACAACATCACCGACGTTTGCTATAGGAAACTTGCTTTTGGTCTGCGTACTACTTACAGAATATGTCCAATAATGTTTATAAATGAATTTTAAGTTCCACACAGAAGAATATGGAAAGAAAAAGACAACTGTTAATAGTGGAGTTTGTATCAAAGGTGGAAACAACGATGATGACATAATATATTATTATGGTGTACTGGAGGAAATAATTGAGTTAACTTACACGATGGTGCCGAGTTAAAAACGTTTCTATTCAAATGTCGATGATTTAATAGTAGGCCGAATATTGGAGTAAAACGCGTACATAAGGACTACCCTCTTATTGAAGTAAACCACAAAAAAAATTAGGGTATGATCCATTTGTGTTGGCAACGCATGCTACACAAGTTTACTACATACTGTAACCTGCTATCGACAACAGTCCTAAAGATTGGTGGGTTGTTATTAAAACAAAACCGAGTTGGGCATTTCACTCAAATACGATCATAACCAATAATATGGCATATCAAAATGATCCAGAACCTAATGAGCTACTAGAGATTGTACAACAAGTAGAAGACATAGGATCTCTAATTAATGACGTCAATGATGGGGTCGAAGTAGATGAAGATGACGATGAGCAAATTGAAGTAGAAGAAGATGAGTGTGAGCTTGAAGATGAGAGTGTTACATTGAGAGTGATGATGATAATGAAGATTTGTAGCATGTATATTTAATTATGATTGTTTGCATGTGTTTTTAGTTCCTCGGTTGTTTTTATGTTTATGTTTAGTTAGTAGTAAAATTTTCAATTGTTTATTTACATTCTATGCTCTTTGATGAATGTTTTCGAACCTTGTCTTAAATAAAGTTCACTACTATCATTTTGAAATGTTAGATTATCTTATGTATATAGTTGCAAATGTCATATTCATGTAATAGATATGAGCTCTCGTGGTCGCGGTGGTCGTAGTAGTAGTGGTGGTCGTGGTTGTCGTGGTGGTAGTGGATGTGGTTTCGATTTGATCGAACCAACGCCACCCTCTATCGATCAACAATCCACCCCTTCAGATGGATGTGATCATGATCAAAACACCCTTGGGCAATCTGGACAAGTGTCGCAGACTGGCTCGACTTCTTCAGTCAGTACCATGTACATCTATTGTAGGAATAGCAGCGATAAGTAAAAATTTTAAATTTTCGAATTATTGTATATTTTAATATTGCATGACAATATTTACTCTAATTTCTGCATTAACAACTGGGAATTCGCAAATAATGACTTGACATCTCGTACTATATCTTCTATGCTTAAGGCTCGTTTGACATCATTTTAGCCTTGTTTCAGTACGATTCCTGCTAATATTAAGGATCCTTGGTTTGACAAGTTTAAGGTAGAATAATTTTGAAATTCAGGTTCTTGCATTGTTTAGTCCATTCATGATCAAGTTTTTCAGTTTATTTATTTGATCCTAAAATCTTGTGTAGGCATTATACACTTGGGATACCACTACTTCTTTTGCTGATGTGAGACTGTTATGGGATCAAAAGTGTTCTTTGAAGTATAGGTGGATTGTTGGAGACATGAAAGATATAAAAACAAGAATGCTTGTTTAACAATTGAGGTATGACAACAATTTTTAGTCTACTGGGAGAGGGAGGATGTGAAGGAGCTTTAAAAAAACTCAATTGCTCGCAAAAAAAATCCAAGGCCACATAGATGTGGTTCTAAGTCAATGGCACAACGGATGAACGATATGGTACTTGTTTAAATTATTAACTAACAATAGTATACAATTCAAATAGTCATGGTAAAAAAATTTATTTTTTAGGAGAAAGAACAAGGCCGAACACCAACATGCATGTAGGTTTATATTCGAGCACATTATGTTGAGAAACCAGACGGTTCTATAGATGGGGGATGAATTGATGAGTACTCGGAACAGTTTGTGGTATGTAATCAACAAAAGTTTTAAATTATAGTTCACAATTTTCTAATTTTGTTAAACAATACAATACCTAACTTTTATGTAAATTACAGGCCAAATACAATGAGCGAGTTGCTCAAATGACCTAGAGTCAGGGTAGGGAGCTCTCTCACGATGAGCTAAACCTTATTTACATGCAGCTTACTGGAGAAGGTGAGACGTGTGCTTTTTCAAGAAGCACACGAAGGCCTGGTATCGACAATATTTCTGGGGTATTGACTGAAAATTTAATTTACTTTCTAGTTATGCCTAGGCTCTATACTATAGACTTTTAGTTGATAATGCTTTTATGATTATTCAATGACATGGAAGATGTTCATTTTGGATAGTTAAGCCATTTTAAAACGACCGTTCTATCTTATTTTGCAATACAACATGTAGTATGTACAACATACCGGAGGAGCATTTTCTCTATTAAAGTTATATTTTTGAATTATATAATGGTGACTCGTGTTTCTGAGCTCAGCTCAGTTTAATGAACCTTACGGCTCAATTTATTGAGCCTTTCGGCTCAGCTGCAACTGAGCGTAAGGCTCAGGTCAAACTGAACGTAAGGCTCCAGTGAAGTTGAGCCTTACGGCTCAACAAAACTGAGCCGTTCCTTGAGCGTAAGGCTCAGTTGAAACTGATCCCAAAGGCTCAGCTTCACTGAGTCGTAATGCTCAGTTGAAACTGAACTTTACGGCTCAGTTTCACTGAGCGTTAAGGCTCAGCTGAAACTAAGCCTTACGCTCAGGTGAAACTAAGCTTTGCGGCTCAGATTCACTTAGCGTAAGGGTCAGTTGAAACTGAGCCTTACACTGAGTTTGAACTGAGCCGTAAGGATTAGTTTCGTTGAGCCTTTCGGCATAGCGAACTGAGCCGAAACAGCTCAGTTTCAACTGAGCCTTTCGGCAAGTCATGTACTTATATGTCAACTTTTCTTCCATGTCCAAGGAAGTATAACCGACCATTTTACTTAATTGTATTATGAAATTTATTCATTGTGCTAATTGAATTAAAAAAAAAATGTGTAAATATACAGAGACAATACATACACCGTTAGGTTTGGAGTTTCAGATGACAGAGAGAAGCTTGTTAAGGAAGTAGAAGATCTAAGGGGTAAAAGTCAAGAAATGAGTGTCACGATTAACAAACTACAAGGGGATTTGGGTTACATGCAGAAACAGATGAGTTATGTGCAAGAGTTTATACGAGGGTTGAAGCGGGAGCAAGAATCGCAGATATGACGTACTTTATGAGTTATTCTTATTTCGGTAGTGGGTTTGATGTTCTATTTGTGTAAGGTACATTACAACGACCATGTTTGAGTTATGTAGCAACTTTATTTTATTGTTTGTTGGACATGATTTGTTTTGAATACGTTTGTAGCAAGTTCATGGTAATTTGACCATGATATTCATTTTACATTAATGTTTTTATTGATATATATTGTCACGATCTTGCATATGTTCGGTTTTATTATGACATGTGGTAGATGAAGATAAATATAAAATAACCATATTGAATTTTGGTGTACGAAGACGTAGGGAATCTGTATGGAATGAGTAAGAATGCGTATGAAACTTGGCGTAGGGAATGCGTAGGAATACGGCGTAGGGATGACGTAGGGAACTTGGCATAGGGATGGCGTAAGGACGGCGTAGGAAATTTGCCGTAGGGATGACGTAGGCATGTAGGCGCAGGGAAATATTTGCGATGAGCTGTTTCCCAACTTCTTTTTTGGCGTATTGATGGCGTGGGGAAATTCGATTCTCTACGCCGTCCCTACGCCAAATTGGCATAGGAAATTCAAAAAAAATTTGTAGTGTTTTGAATTCCTTACGCCAATTTGGCATAGGGACGGCGTAGAGATTCGAATTTCCCTACGCCAAAACAGAATTTGGAAAATAGCTCAGCGCAAAAATTCCTTACGGATTCCCTATGCCCTCATCCCTACACATTCCCTACACCAAGTTCCATATGTCTTCCCTACGCGACATTCCCCACGCATTCCCTACGTCTAATCTCATACGCATTCCCTACGCCTACGTCCATACGTCTTCCCTATGCCTTCTTCCATATGCATTCCCTACGCCTAGCCTACTTGTGTTTAAAGTGCAAAAATTGGATTTTTCTTACCCATTCCCTACGTCACCGTACACCAAAATTTAATATGATTCTTTTATATTTATCTTCATCTACCATACATATAATAACAAAATTTAATAAAATCAAACACATGCAAAATCATAACAATATACACCAATAAAAACATTGATTTAGAATGAATATCATGATCAAATTACCATAAACTTACTACAAATGTATTTAAAACAAATCATGTCCAAAAAACAGTAAAATAAAATTGCTATATAACTCGAACATGGTCGTTTCATATAATTCAAACATCATACAATATACCTTATACAAATAGAACACTAAATCCACTGCCAAAATAAGAATAACTCATAAAGCATGTCATATCTCCGATTCTTGATCCCGCCTCAATCCTCGTATAAACTCTTGCACAGAGCTCATCTCCTTCTGCACGGAACCTAAATCGCCTTATAGTCTGTTAATCGTGACATTCATTCTTGATTTTTTACTCCTTAGCTCTTATGCTTCCTCCACAAGTTTCTCTCTGTCATCTAAAACACCAAACCTAGCAGTGTATGTATTGTCTCTCTATATATATGTGCATAAATTGTTAATCCAATTAGTACACAACGAATAAACAAGCACTAAAAAGAGGGATAAACAAGCGAATAGGCTCAGTATAACCAAGCCTTTCGGCTCAGTTTTACTGAGCATATATTACTATATATTTGCGGATAAATTGTTTAATCCAATTAGTACACAACGAATAAACAAGCACTTAAAAAAGGATAAACAAGTCAATCGGTTTTACTGAGCCTTAAGGCTCAGTAATGCTGAGCGTTAAGGCTAAGTAATGCTGAGCTCAGTTTTAGCTGAGCCGATTGGCTCAGTTTTAGCTGAGCCGATTGGATCAGTTTTAGCTGAGCCAAGGCTCTATAAAGCAAGAGCATGAATCATTTTCCCTGGATAACAACGCTTCAAGTTCTTTTCCCTTTGCAATTTTTCTCGTTTCGAGCAATGCTTTCACCGAATCCTTCAGATGACAACAAAATGTGTTTTATATCAGAAAACACAAACGAGAATAAAGTCAAATATCTCTCGTAAGATGAATGATAGTACTCTGCTTTTTGTTTGACAGAAAATTGAAACCAATACATGATCTCGAGAAATAATAGTAGGAACACACAAATGCTCATAGAAACATTTAACTGGGGAGTGATAAACATGATAGCTGCCAATATGTCATATGCAAACAAACCAAGGTCAAAGCAAATAGGTTGAATATTTTATATAGTTGTACATCTTGATTGTGTGGGTGGTTTAAAAATATTTATACTAAATATAACACAACATTAATTAAGGAGAATTTCAGAAGGAAGGAAAAAAGAAAATGGATATTTCCGCAAGAGAGCTAGCTAATAAACACAGAGCAATCGACAAAAAAATTAAAAGATAAAGAATCAATGCCTATCAAGAAATGTATGCACGTATAAAGAGAAAATAGCAAACTAGACTACTGTAGGAAAAAGACATGCCGACAAAACAAATGCGTACCATTTCCATTTCTTGATCATTTTTTTCATGTGCAAGCTTTTGTTCAAACCCATTCACCTCTTTCAGTTTGTTAATTAATCCACCATGCTCACGGCTAATCCTTCAAGCGAAAACAGGATCATCCCAAATGTCTGGTTTATTCATTACACATGACAATTGTTCTAATCTGCCTACCATTTTTTTCCACTGCAAAAGAGAAAACAAATATGTTCAATTCTAGATGGAAGCAATTCATTTAAGAATCACATTTAAACTGTATCAGTTTATAATGATTTACCATGAGGAAACAAGATATATTGCATGCACTAGTCCAGGTGTTGATTACGTATTGAGCTTTTTTATGTTTTGAATTACATTACCCTTCTATTAAAAGACCAGACTGACAGGATGTTGATAATTAAAATAAAAAAATATGGTTTCAAATAACAATTAGACCTTCATTATCTTGAAAAGTACATCCATTTATATCTATTAGGTTTATATATATCAACAAATATATCGAATTTATCTTGCCTCATAGCTTAGAATATTCATATATTGACCCTTCTTGGTTTAGTTTTTTATTCTAATTTGACACTAAAAAAAAAAAAAGCGTCCATGTGTGTGCATGGGAAAGGGGGATTGAATTCAAGACCTTTGGCAGTACAACCAAGCATAAGTGACCATTTATAATTGCAGACATGAGGTTATACTTTTATCACCTGTAAATCGATAGAGGGTGGGGTTGATCACATTAATTTAACATTGAGCCTAGGCTTTATAAACTGAGCATAAAGTCAACTGGATTAAAAACCAACTATAAATTCAACAATTTCATACCAAAAACAAACTGTAAATTCAATGATATAAATGCAACACTTAATAAAATCATGTGAAACCGAACATTAACATAATTCAAATATACAGCACCTTAGTCCCCATTTTTAGACGTTCTGCCCTGACTATTTGACAAACAACGATTAAATGCACTTCGACACATATGCAACAGTTAAAAGTAGCAGCCAGTGGTTTTCATTCAGGAGTAACAGCCTTATTATAAAGAATAAAATAAAGAAATATCAAAATAAAACAGCCTAATTATTAAAAAAAAAAGGAACATTCTTTTTTTTTGAACTTAAATTGCAGTATAATTTCATCTCGAAAAAGCAACATAACTGTATAGCTATCTAAAAAAAACTTGTAGAAACATCATGAAGGATCCACCTTCATTTGTATAATGGTCAATAAGTAATTAGAACATGTTTATATGACTTCCCCGTTGAATAGAATCACCTAAAATTAGAAAGTAGGACACTCATTAGAAAATAAAAAATAGAACTGAAACGTTAACATTTGGCAATGTCAGGCCAATGAAAGTTGATTTGAGGGCGATACGGCACTAAGCACTTTCTGCGTTCAAGTCAGCACCGAGCACTTTCAGTGCTTAATTTAGCATTGAGTGCAACTCAGTTTTGCAGGAAAAGTGAAATCTGCTATTTTTCAAAAGTGGCTAGAGACTCATGCAATTAGTTTTCTCATCAACACTCTTTATCTTTAAGAAAAATGTGGATTCTACTATAAAATACATCACTGCCCGTAACCACCTGATTAGTAAAATTCAGACTAGCTCCATTTGATACTCCATAACTTACTTCAGCCATTGTAATAGACATCACGTCCCCGTATACATCATTGAAAATATGGAAATCCAATTGTTTTACCAAAATTTTCATCACCACCCTCTTTCTAATCGATTCATACGTAAGCTTACACTCTAATACATCTTTTGTTTCCAATTATTCATCCCCCATCACAAAGTCTGTATCCCCTTCATTACCAACATTATTGTTATTTGTTAACATATACGTATAGCAAGCACTGTGCAAACACTTAAATCAAATTTCAACATTATTGTTAACGTATATAGTTGTTCTGTGATGATGAAACACTTATTGCAAATAGCAAACAATTTCAATATTTATCTTAGAACATTAATGGAGGACAAAACAATTCAGAATCCCAAAAAACAACTTTTTATTGCATCAAAAGGCCAATAATAATATTAAATTAACACCAGATCTCAAAATATATACATGCTTTATTAATTGAATTCATCTAAAGCAAGATTGGAATGATACTTATATAACAATGAAGCAACAGCTTCCAGTATTGAGGAGGCAGGGGGCAAGTGACGGTTTACAGTATTAAGGAGGCAGGGGGAAGCGATGCGATTAAAGGAGACAGGGAGGCGGCGCGACGGCGCGGTTGAAGGCACGGGGAGCGCGGTTGAAGGCAGGGGCGGTGCGGTTGAAGGCAGGGGCGGCGCGGTGGAGATAGATTTAGGGTTTTCTTTTTTCTTTTATCTGAAACGTTCAGAAGGAATGGAAATAAGGAAAGAGCGGTTATTTTAGTAGATTGAACGGGTGTGGTTATTTTAGTGGCCCATAATTTCAAAATTTTGTGTCCCTTCAGACTTTCCTTTAAAATAAATTCCAACCTGTTTAAAAGACGTAGGAAATGAGTAGGGAATTTCCTACACTTTCTACATATTTTCATGTCTTTCCTACGCCGCGCTTATATGGCGTAGGGAATTTTGGATTGGAAAGTTGCTCTCTTATTTGTAGTGAATGAATGCTTTAGAGGCAGTCGGTGACGTGCTACGACGCAGATGGGCGACGGTGGCTGCAAGGAGGTTAGGGTTGAGGGTTTTTTAGGGTGGAAATAACGAGGAAGAGAGGATATGGGCTGCTGGTTGTATCTGCAAGTCGAGCAACGGCTTGCAACAACCTTTTTTTAGCCGTCGCTAGCCGTTGTAAAGGCCCGTCACCATTTGAGCCGCTTCTTGTAGTATTTTGACAAATTTTATTATGCAAATAATTTTTCTTCTTCAACATCTCTTTCTTTTTAATCATATATATGGGATGCTACACATTTTTGCAAAAATGGAAAATGTTCAATTGATAGAGTGTAGAGAAAGAAAATTTTATTTTGGTGCCTTTCTTTAAATGGTGAAGTCTGGTAATGCTGAAATTATCATTTACGGAGAATTGTTAGATGACCTTGTTCATTTAGGGCACTTTTATTATATTATCTCGTTTTTGTTGGTAGACAACACTACGTCATGACTAACTGCTGTAGATATTAATGACAACACCTTTATGCATTCAGCAATTCATAATCAAATGAATATCCTCACAATAACCGAGTCTGATTTCTTTATGTTGTTAAAGAGTGTAGAGGAGGAAGGAAAGGAGACTAAGGCTGAAGACAAAAACTTTATAAAAATGAGTAGTTGCTCATTGTTTTAGAAAAGAAGGAAGGATAAATATGTAGACAAGAACCATGACTTGTGTGTTAGTATCCTTGAAGTAGGAGAAGGAAGAGGAAAAGGAGACCAGAGCTAATGGGGGATACTTCGAAGAAATGAGCTGGAGATCGCCCTTCGGGAAAATAAGTACAACAAGCTCGACTGATTCATAGCTACCAGAGAGATTATTTCTCTTTGTCTGCATTCATAAAATATTGTTAAACACAACCGTCAAACATTCATTAAATCTATTTAATTATAAGTTTGTTGCGCTCTTTTTACTTTTGATACAGTAAACAATGTGATGACAAATGAAAATATGTTTTGTATTTATACTGTGATGTTAAGAATTATTATTGTAATCACTGTTTTGAATATTAGTTATTAAAATTGGAAATAAATAATTATTTTGACAAAGTGATGAGGTGATTGTAGTCAAAATACTATACAACGATTTTAAACTGTTTAGAATTGTCTAAACCTATTTTGGAGCTCGTATGATACAATAGTAGAATACCATGGTTAAGATAATACATTTGGTTTACAACCTTACTTACACGTAATGAATGACTTTTTCATCCGCAGCTCCTAAATAGACAACTTAAAGAAAAACATTGTCAATGTACATAAAAAAACATTTTTTTTCTAAAACGTTGTAATATTATTTTTTCCTTGTAGGATAAATAGCATTGTATTAAGTTTATATACTATACAAAAAAGCTAGTATAACTAGCGTTATATTTAGTTTTGTATTGTACAAAATACTAGCTATATTTAGCAATGTGCTTCAGGTTTTTTTTTTAGTTTGTCTTCCAGTCGAAAAATAAAACTTGTTGTCCTTCGAACCTCTTTTTTTAAGTTTGTCCTTAGGCCTATTTTTCACTGCTTATATATATTTAAGTTTGTCCTTAGGCCTATTTTTCACTGCTTATATATATATATATATATATATATATATATATATATATACACACACACACACATATATATAAGGATAGTCTATAGGGACACAAAATTTAACACAAATGGTGACACAATTGATTTGCACTATTGGATCACCCCATGAATTACACATCTCCATATAAAGACAAAAAGATCCAACGGTTAAGCCTCTGTGTCTCTCTCTGTGCCCAATTTTGTGTGCAAATATATATATATATATATGGGAGTGGCTATTGAGACACAAAATTAAACACAGAATTAAAGACACAAAATTTGGACCGTATGATTTGTTTGTCTTTATGTGTGAGGTGGAATCCAGGGGGATATCTTGTGGTTCAGATTACTTGTGTTTAATTTTGTGTCAGCATTTTGTGTCCCTTTAGACTTTTCATATATATATATATATATATATATATATATATATATATATATATATATATATGGAAAATCTACTTGAACACAAGATTTAGACACAACGAATTTACACCATTGGATCACCCCATGAATTCCACTACTTTATATAAAGACAAAATGATCTAACAATTAAGATTATGTGTCCTCTAATTTGTGTAAATCAACACCTAATTATTGTGCCATAAACAAAAACATAAATAAAATAGTAACAAAACATCGTTGATTTACATGTATATTTTGATGTTAAAATATTGTGTTCTTATTTATGTAATTATTTTAATGTTGTAATATCTTATGATTTTTAAGTGTTTATTTCATTTTTATTACCAATTAATAAAAAATAAATTTGTATATTTTTAAGCGATATCAAGACTTGTTAATATTTGAGGGATATTTTGAATCTGTAAATGAAGTTTACGTATATGATCATATTTTTAAGTCGTATTATTGACACGACAATATTTGTAGATTGGCATTTAGTGTTGGTAAATGAAATTTATTGTATAGGAGTTCTCCGGGACACCTTGTTTTGCAGCACCTCTATGATACCGTGAGCTACACTAATGCAAATCCAACAAGAATTTGTATATGTTCAATCCACATATATATTATCTTCTATCCAAATTTTGAGCTATGTCCGGCATTCGTAACATTATCGAAATCTTAGCTCAATTATTCACCGTTCAGACATTTATTCGAACCGTTAAACATCAAATGTATTATTCTACGAATGTCGAAAAGGACTCAAATTTTGGATAGATGATAACATATATGTAGATTAAAAATCTACAAAATCTTGTTGGATTTGGATTAATGCAGCTCACGGTATGGTAGGGGTGCTACAAAACAGGGGTGCCATGGAACGCTTCTCATACAACAGCACGGGTTCGAAACTCAGAATGACATGCTAAGAGTTTTACCATGTGCATACTCTAAGATCAGCCACTTATGTGGTGTTCGCGGACCGGGCTTGTGCACTAGAGAGGGTTTTATGACTCCAGTCGGTTTCCCTTCCGAACAAATTCAAAATAAATAAATATAAGAGCATCTTCGATAGATAGATCATGTTTGCGTAAAAATAGTGTAACATTAAATGTATTACAACTATTATTAAAGATAAACATTATTATCATGAAGGTGAAGTTCAATAAACATTCACATTAAAATTTATGGGAAAGGGAAGTGAAAGAGTAATTAAGACGGCCACAAACTTGATTCGAATTATTGTAGGCATTTACCTTATCCGACTTCACAAAATTAAAAACCATGTTATTTTCGCCGATAAATTTGCCATCGTCCACAAACTCCATGTTTCACATGTGAAAGAACAGAAGAAATTGTTCTCCAAATTAACGGGACAAAAAGCCCCAACAATTTGCTGTCAGTTGGGTATAAATCAGGGCCATGTACTAAAAAATGATCTGAGAAATCCTTATCTTGTAACTAACCCTTTTTCTTTTTTTTGGTTCTGCACAGACCGTGCATGTTGTTAATTAAATAATTCTTGTATTTTAGTAGCTATGAATCATATGATTCACTGCATTTGTGTCCATGCATAACACAATTCATGTTTATATATATAATAAAAAGTTATATATAGAAGCGTGCTGTTTACAGTGATTTAGTGGGTTAAGACTTAAGATAGGGACTTGCTATTATTTCATGCATGGAAGACAAAATTTAACAATATGAGCATATAATTGCCTAGAATATCTATTTTTCAGTGATCTTTTTTATGATTTGGTTGGTGAATCGGTACACATGAGTTCCTTTCACAGACGATTCATGGTGTATATATGTGTGTTCATTCAATAGTCCATTCATTTTTCATTGACAATTTTTGATAATTTAGCAAATTAAAAATTGAAGTGACGTGAAACTTAAGTTATTACTATTTACACACTCCAGTGGGAGCAAATTAGATCAATGTCATATGAATTTACATTTACAGCTGAACTCTCTCATCCATTTTCTTTTCGTTTTCCGTTCCCATTTGTGGAGGCAAAGGCGCTTCCATGATATCACGAAATTAGCATGCCTTTGAGAACATAAGTGAGAATGATGGGTATAACAAAACAAAAATAAAAAAGGAGAAAGGAAGATCGCTGCAATAAAAAACAGCACACATGAAAATAATATGTTCTTCAAACTAATGGATGATCGCTGCATCAATGTTGCTTTCACTTAGGTCTAAATCAATGACAGATATGTACACAAATTCTCAAAATGCATGTGAAATAGATCCCTGTCCCATACCTAAACGCTGGGTGGATGTATATGAGTTGTGTACATTATGCAATAAATGATTCATGCATCCTTCTATCATTTCCAGCTATGTTTTCGTAGCAAAAATGGGTACCTGCCATGTAGTTTTGTGTTTCTACTACTGATTTTTTGTTAGGATCAATGGGCAAAAACCAAACAAAAGAAAATGAAATGGAAAAGGTTAAAAAAAAAAATCACTTTTCCTTTTAAGGTCACTCGTTCTTTCTCCAAGATCTTACAGTCCCAAAGCAACTAACTGTAAATAATAGAGCAAATAAAATAAAATGACCGAGAGGAGGGATTTTGTTCATAATACGGGCTCTTAGAATTTTCACAGTACAAATCTTTACTTTAAAAAGCGGAGAATGAGGCTTCCTCCGATCCATTTTTTACTCTAAAAACTATAAAGTGGTATATAAAAACATCAATTAAACTTGTAAAATATGGTAATAAAGCTATTACTAATGAATGTTAATTAAATATATATTGAAATTAAGTTCAAGGACCTATCATCTCAACATAATAAGTTTTAAGGATTCACTTTAAAAAAATATTTTTAAGGATAATTTACAAAAATAAATAAATTTATCAGTTTCAGTTATACAGAAATAATAAAATAATAAATGATAAATTGAATTACAATTACTCCTATATAACTGAAAATTATAAATCAATTTATCCTTTTTCTGTGTATTGTGCTTTTAACTAATTTTTTTAAAGTATTATCCTTAAAACTTAATTATTGTCTTAAATTTAAAAGGCTTTTAAGTGAAAATCTTCTTTAGAACATTGTTATTCGCACTTCCGTTTTGATTAAGGGATGACCCATTTTAAGGGGACTTCAGAACAAAATTTAATTATTAAGTGGTGTTTATACATTGAAAAAACAATGACTAAATGACCCTTAACTCAACACACCGTGAAAATGAAGCAATCGATAGAAAAAATTCAAACATCTCTTACGCATATAATTCCCTCGTTCTAAACTCGGGTTTCCATTTTCTAGCAACAACAATCGTCGGCGTATAATTGAAAAAATGGTGCGGCATAGAATATGGATTGTGTTGCAAAACACATGATCTCCTATGCTATGGGCAGGGGCGGAGCCAGGATTTCATTGTGACCTGGGCTAAGTTGGAGAGACAAAAAAATTGATTAAATTAGATAAGTTTTCTAAAAATAAAATTGAACATATCTAATTTTGTTTTCTGACAAATAACTATCATGAAGTTATGAACATTAAACTGAAAGTAGTTCAACAACAATAACGATAATAAACAATTAGATTTTTCATATTTTAGTTATCTAGTAGCAATTTTGATTCACATCTAGAAGAGGTAATAGATTCAACAAATAGATTCAATTTGAATAAAATAAAAATAATGATTACTGAACAAATCAAGGCTTTAAACTGAATGCAAATTGACAATAATTTGATGTCTTCAACTAATTTTTGAACATAAGATGAGATATCAATGATTAAAAAGGTATTAGAAGAAATTTTATAAGAAACAATTGTGTTGTATAAGTCAATATGATTATTTCTTCTGGTAGTAAACAATCTAAAATTCTCCTCTCAAATGTACAATCTGAAAGTAGCAATAACTGCAGTAAAACACTCAAAACTCAAACTTTTAACCTAACAAATAAAAACCAATTAATCAATGATAAAATCAATATCGAGCGTCGATCGATGAATTTCGATTTCGTCAGTTCAAAGCCAACCTCCAGCTCTCGGAATCCCTGCAGGAAAGCACGTAACCACAAGCGAATGATTCATTCAATCGGCCACTGGAGTTCTTAACAAAGGAAACCAGGATTCAAATTGAATGACCGTGAAACCAGGAGTCAAATTGAATGATTGTAGATGCAGAAATCTTCGCCAATGGCAATAGCATTGTTTCCCCAAAATTCTAGAAATTACCCTTATTTCAATCCAAAAGGGATTTAAGCAGCGGATGGAAAAGAGATTTTTGCTTGCTCAGTGGCCTGCGCCTGCCAGAAGAAGAAACGAAGTAGCAGATTCTTCTGTCTTTTGATTTTAGTTTATTAATGGGCAATTTGTTGGGATATTGGGCTAGTTGCTTCTATTTTTTTTTTCTACAAAATAGTACGTAGCCCAGGTCAGCATACACCTACCTCCGCCCCTGGCTATGGGTACTCGATTTTACAGCGTCAGGGTTTAAGATACTTTCGAATAGTATCTAGATTATGCTCTAGTGCGGTTTAGAATATTAATTTTAGTTTGGAATTGGGGCAGCATTAGGGTTTTCAGAACAGTTTTGGGGAGGACGAAAAAACGATGACGATGAATTGAAAAGAACAATGTTTAACGGTGATGCACCACCGAATTTATATGGCTTTTTTGTCTGTCACCTGCCATATATAGTTTAAAACACGAATTAGCAGTACGATCTGTGAATGGTCATTTAAAACCGTTTTTAGCCGAATAAATCGGTAAGCAGACGTTGTATTGGGTTTCTGTAGCATATGTTACAACAGTAATTACGATTATTTTAAAAAGATATTAGGGATATTTTAGCCGTAATATATATATAATTATGTGTTAGAAAGGGGGGGGAGGTTAGCTTCAATTGTCCTCCACTTAACAATTTAAAAAAACATAAAAATAGGTAGCCCCTTAACCAAAACGAGAGTGTGAATAACAATGCCCCTTTTAAATGTGTTATGTTTTCATAACCATATATTTTACTGAATCGTACACTACAATTAATGTGGAAAATAGACACAAGAACAAACATTAAAAAAAAATTAGTACACGAAGTTTATTTTTAGGTTGAAAGACAAACTTGAAAAAAAAATAGCCTGAACGAAAATATTAAATACAACTAGCATTTTGCACGGTATAAAACTGAATATAATACTGGTTATAGCTAGCATTTTTGTATATATAATATTAAAATTGAATATAACACTTGTTATATTTAGCATTTTACATTAGCTTAATTTTTGTTCAAATTTTGTTAAGTCGGCTTAAAAATGAAATTTGATGTCTTTAAACTTTTTTTTTTGGTCCTTCTCTTTAATTCAAGGTTCAAGAACTCGGTTTCAGCCATTTGAAAATTTGCTAGTTTCGGCGGGATTCGTAAATTTCGGTTGTTTCGGTTTCGGTCCAGATTTCGATTTTCAGTATTTTGGTAATGAACTTGTTAGCGTTTATAGTATAAACTTAACACTACACAACACAACACAGTCCAATATTACTAAAATCCAAGGTAAACAGTTTCAACCCATATACAACAAACTACACTTAAACTAAACACGAGATAGCTATATACAGCCCAACCGTTGATTACTAAAAATCCAAAGACAATGCACCACGCATAAAAAAGCACAGCGATTGTCACTAGGGCAGAATTTTCCGTCCAAACTTCCATCGGATCTGATGCTCAAATACGATGTCGAGAAAAAGCAAATTGAAAAGAAAGAAAAGAGGCTAAAGAAGAAGAAAAAAGGAAAACTTCACTGAGGAACTTGCTCGATCTTCGCTGTTGCATGGCTTCGAAGTCCATCTGGCTGAAAACGAGAAGTTGATGTCGATTTTCTCCACAGAAGTTCTAACGAGAAGTTGATGTCGATTTTCTCCACAGAAGTTCTAATTCGATTTAGGTATTGAAGTCGATCTTTTTTTTTTTTAAAATATACATAGAGCCGAGACCGAAAATTTAGGTCAATTTCGGCTCGTTAGCCTGCGAAACCGGTACGGTACCCCCGAAATTTCGGGGTACCGTCCGAAATCTTGAACTATGCTTTAATTACCACATAATTAAATATCTAAATTTTAAAATTAATATAAATCATAACAACATGCAAACACAATACTATAAAACTAAATGTAAACATACTAAACAAAGTAGCTGAATATGCCCACAGTGCGATGGAAAATCAAATAACTAAACAACCAAAAGTTTCATCGTCAATATTTAAAACCAAGGAAGGTAGAAAATAAAACAGAATATATACTTAACATAAAATTTCTATGCAGTAAGTCATGTTTGAATGACAATAAGGGTGCGTTCTTGACGAACGAAAACGGGGTACTTGAGCGTGCCATTTAAGCGGGGTATTTGAGCGTGGTATTGTAGCGAACGGGGAATATGTTTTTAGCTACGAACGGGGTATTTGAGCGGGGTATTTAATTGTCAAATTAATTGTTTTGAATTAATTAAACACTAATTTTTAAATGGCGGTTAAATAGTTATTTGTTGTTTGATTTAAATTAATTAAACACTAATATTTAAATGGGGGTAATTAGTTGTTAGTTAATTGTTCTTTTATTTCCATTTTCTACAAAATAGAAACTGAATTAAAAAAAAATTTGCTTTGGTCTTTATATGTTGTCTTGCAGCACATTTAGTTGTAAATTATCTCATGGAAAACCTAAAAATGTATGGACGTCTAACATGGGAAACATAAACAGGAAAGTAAATTCACTGGCTGGCGTATGGACGTTTAACATAAACAGAAACGTAAAAATGGGTAACATAAACAGAAACATAAAAATGTATGGACGTAGCATGGGGCGGCACTTACAATGCAGTGTAATTAATACATTGGAGCAAACTATTCAGGTAATTAACAAAAAAAAAAAAAAGGCTGGCGTCTGATGCGTCGGACGGACGCCAACGAGTAGAATTTCAACGCTCGACAAACGCTCCTTTTGGACGGAGTAAATTGTGTTGGCATCCGACGCGTCGAACGCGAACACAATCCCAACGTGCCAAATTAAGGCTGCGAACGGGGCCTAATAAAAGAACCAATATAATGGATAGTAAAATATATCTAAACTTGCAACTTAACCAATTACGATGATGAAAGAAAAGTTTATAACAAGAGGAGAAATGAAAATTCTTCTTATCTTGTTTATATGTTCTTTTTCCGTCTTCACTTAACCTAAAGTAAAAAATAAAAGGAAGAAATGAAAATCCTAAACTTATCTAGGAAAAACACAAGTTTGAATAACAAAGTGCTCCACTACTATTAAAATGGCAAAAGAAATACGTGAAATTTAGTACCAGAACTTTACAGAATCAAATTTGAAAGGTAGAGAATTTAGTGTGTTACTTTGAATATATGGTGCCTAGTCCAATTCAAATATAATACATCACCAACAGTCAACTTGTCAATCTAAAGTTCAGCAAAATAACAGATATATACCAGAACAAAATACAAAGAAGATACGAATATAAAAAGTGGCATCGTAACAGTAAGAACACCTGATTACCAACATAAATGCTTTATAGACTGAAACAAACCAGTAAAATAGCAATTGAATTTGAATATGATAGTTACGTATAAACTGTAACCATCTGGAACATCTTCTGAAACTCAGAAACAAGTTTTAAAGTTCATATGATATGGAGTATGACCATCATTTAATTTGAGCATATTCAAAGCCCAACCCATTTAACCTTTCGAACGGGCTAATCAATCCAGTAATGATCTCTAGGGCTGGTTGGTATCTAGTTCTATCTATGCTTCATTTCCAGTCAGCAAGGACGTAAGCATATTTGCGGTGGGCATATTACATGAGTGATCAAATATAGACCGTTTAAAACGCTACACATTTATGTTATATCCAAATATCAGCAATTCCAGTACGCTAAACAACTGTTTACATTTACTTAAAACCATATTCACAACCAAAAGAGAACAAGGCATAAAAGCATGCATTAAAAAGTCAAGAATATAGAATACTCATATGTTAGCAAACAGATCGAAATTGATGATTTGAGAGCACCTGGAAGAATATGGAACATTTGTAGTTTGTGCCGCAAATTTCTAGTTTATATCAGACCAAAACCCACAATGAAATTCATCAAGAGCCTAAAACAGTTCCTAGTTAAAATTCCACATGAAACAGAGTTGAACCATTTTAAACACACAAACAGAGTTAAAAAAATAAATCCCGCATGAAGCAAGTACTTGAAAAAGCATGAAATAAAAAGAGATTGACAGAAATTACCTTATAACGGTTGAAATAGAAGTAGCTCGAATCAAAAATTAAACAATAACCCATGCCGAAGAGAAGGAGCCGCTGTTCAATTGAATCAAAGGAGATACGAAAGAAACAAAAAGTAGCGATTTTACCTCATTTTTTTAAGATCAATGAAAATCCGAGAAGAGGAATAGTGCGGCCAGAAAATTAGTAGGGTTTTTTAACGCGTTTGCTTTCGTTTTGGGCTTTGGTTTTTCAAATTTTCATTTGGGCCTGAATGCGGGAATACAAGAAAAAATTGTTTTCATTTTTCTTTGTTGGGCCTGTTTTAGAAAATGATAGAATTTTGAAAATATAAAAGAAACGTGTTTTCAGTCTTTTTCAAAATTGAAAACTGAAAATATACCGAAAACGACAAACCAAACGCACCCAACAATATTTTCAGTGTTTTCAAATAGAACTTTCTTTGAACTTAAATTGGCGACAGCGAGGCTATTTTAGAGTGGCATTGAGGAGGCTGCCTAGCGATTGGCATTTGGCATTGAGGCTGTCTAGCATTAGTTATTAACGGGGCTAATGATGGGCATCGAAGAGTTGACGTTGTTAGCATGTTTGTTGACTGTTGGAGCAGTGAACAACAACGGAGGGGTTAAATGGTTATTAAAGGAGAGGCTAACGATGGATTTTTCGGAGGCAGATGACTAAAGGTGGGGATAGCAACGGTGGCCATGGCGACTTGCTACCCTATGTTTGTTATTGGCGGCTGGGTTTCAGAAATGAGAAAGAGAAAAAGAAAAATGGGACGGACAAAATTATATAGCCAACAAAGCAAGGTTCTGGAAATCTAAGCGGTGAGGATTTGTTAGAATAAAGACTAGTGCCACTAGCAGTCTATATTTCTCCATCAACTAGCACAAATCGAGGTCAAGCACATAGGCCATTTGTATAAATACACTAGTTTAACGTTGTTCTCTTTCAATAATGTACCGTTCGTGGGCAAGAATTGCAAGGTTCGGTGTTGTCGGATGCATATGACTCGTCCAACAATGGACCGGGGAAATTTGCATGTTCCATTGGAAGACAAAAATTAACGTGTAGCGTTTGACACTACACGTTATTTTATTTTAGATCCTCCTTTGATCGGGGTCAACCGCTATTCCATTTCTAGAAACTACATGGTCTAAGAATCTTATTTCGCTCTTCCAGAAGTGACACTTTGAAAACTTAGCTCTCAGCTGACGCTTTCGCAAGATTTCCAAAACAACTCGCAAGTGCGTCTTATGTTCTTCCTTGTTCCAGGAGTAAACCAGAAAATCATCTACGAACATAAGCACGAACCTGTTCAACTGATCTACGAAAATCCAATTCATAAGATCCGCAAAGAACGCTGGCGCGGTAGTCAACCCAAATTGCATTACCAACCATTCAAGTAAGCAGATGGTGTCATAAAAGCAGTCTTCGGCACACTATCCTTTGCCACTCTCAACTGGTGAATCCCGTTGCCAAACCCATCTAAAAAACACTTTGCCTTCGTGAAGCTGATCGAACAAGTCATCTATCCTCGGCAACGGATACTTATTCTTCTTGGTCACCTTATTCAGCTCACAGTAGTCCACACACAATCTCAAAGATCCATCAGCCTTGGTTTCAAACACAACTGGTGCACTCCATTCGGATACACTCCTCCGAATGAACCTTTTCCTAAAAGGTCACAAACTTGCACCTCTAATTCTCGCTATTATTTAGGCGCCATCCGCCTAAGAGGCATAACGATAGGTCTATCACCCTCGACTAAACCAATTCTAAACCCAATCTCACGATGCGGCGGCAAACCTTTGACTTCCTCAAAGACATCTTCAAACTCATTTGCGATCAGCACAGATGACAAGTCTTCTCGTGGAGTCACAAGTGAATATAAATAACTCACGAAGACCCGTCTTCGGGTTTACATCGAATCAAAATCATTCTCCCTTCCACATCCCTGACTCATATCTCTAGCTTCTCGCAATTCACTCTTCCTACATACCTATTGAGCCAATCCATGCACAAGATAATCCCAAATCCAGCGAAGTTCAGCACAAAGCAATTACACACGAAGGAGCAACCATGACTCGACAACACAAGACCACGACAAAGCATACAAAGGCTAGACGAAACCCCAAATGGATTAGTCACAACCAAAGGTCTATCACATATCTCGGGTTCCAAACCCAAGCGACACACAAGCTCATTACAAATGAAAGAATGTGATAATGCTCCAGTATTAAACAATACAAGAACCGAAACACCATTAACTGAAAGAATACCTTGAACGATGACACTCTTTCCCTTTTCCTCTACAGTAGAAGCTCTTGTAGAAGATGGCACAACTTCCAAAGCATAAGCCTTCACTATCTGCTTTCCCTTAGCCGGTTCTGGATAATCCTGCTTGAGATGCCCAGTCTTGCCATAGTTGTGACACTTCCTCTCAACCTTTGGATTCTTTCACTCATTAGCAAAATGACCTTTCTGTTGGCTTTTAAAAAAACCACCTCACTCTTTGGCTTCTTCTTGTCATCCTTTCCTTTCTGCTGTTGCTACTTCCTCTTCTTATTGTTATTACCACCCGGTTGTGGTTTCTATGCTTCCTTGGTTGCAGTAACAACAGTTCCTTCCTTTGGAAATTAGCTTTCATGTCTCACGGCTTTTTACACAATCTTCTCATATGGATCGTCAAGATGATCCGCCAATGGTCTCCCTATATAGGTGCCCAAACCCATAACGAACTTCTCGTTCTTCTGATAAGTAGTGTCAATATAAGAACGAGCATACTTCGACCAGGCCTCAAAATCGGAAATATAATCAAGCACTGGCCAATCATTCTTTTCAACTCTACAAATTTCTTGAATAGACTTTTGAGCGGTAGAAATACATTTTGACTCGAACTTAACTTGGAAATGCTACCAAGTTATTCCTTCTTCCGGAGTCTCAAGCGTAACAGAATTCCAGCACTCCATGGCCCTACCCTGCAGCTGCCTTGACACAAGCTTTCTCTTAGTTGCATCATCTATATCCAAGTCTCCAAAAATGTGAATACAAGCATCTAACCATCTTTGAACCTTTTCGGTCGGCTCTGTCCCTTTGAATGGCTTTTCCCCCTAGAGATGTGAAGTCTTTGCACAGCTTTGCAAAGTCCACAACCCTAGGCACCCATACACCTACATCTATCGTGGCTGCCATTGGAGCAGGTACGCTTCTCATGAATGCTTCCATCATGACCTCAAACATGGCTAGGTAATCTGGTGTATCGCCATTTCTCCCTCCAGGCCCAGCTTCCTCCCTAGTAGTATGTCTCAAGGTTCGTCGACTCATTCTAAGTTTGCAATATAGAATGATTAGCTACTTACGTGAAAAACTGTTGATGGAGTTCAAACGCTACTATACTATACACTAATATATAGTATACATCCAACAGAAATCTACAAATACGTCTCTCATATGCAATTACGTCATCAAACTTTGGTTAAAATCGATAACCAGAGCTTTAATACCAAATGTGGCGACCGCCCATAACCCCTGCACTAAACAAGAGGTATAATGTGCTAAAAGATGTGCCAGACAGCTATGGACGATCATCAGAGTAGGTAAACACATGCGGAACCAGTCGTATAACTCACAACGCAAGGATAAAGTGTAATAGAACATATACAACAGGCAGAAATAGTGAAGCATCATATATCAAACTTTCAAACTTTCACAACATCATCCATACATCAACTGTATATAACAACAAAGTTTGTACAAGAAGCCTCACTACATACACTCAAACAACGGAAACAAAGATATTATATAATAGCAAGATAATACGTCAGCCTCCTACTCACCACCGCACAGCAGCATCGTCCTCGCTAATCACCTGCCACCTAGTCTGCCTATCCAAAACTGGATGAACAACCCAAGGTAATAAGAGGGAAACATAAAACCTTAAGTCAGACAACAGTCTTAGTGAGAGATAAAACAACTATCTAACATCATCAACAAAGTATACGAGAATAGGTTGATTAACAAACCAATCTACCAAACACCGGAGAAGAACCCAAATCTGCCTTCCCCACATTTGATAGTGATAGCCTTTACAAAACAAACAATTGGAAACAACCATTATTCATCCATGGAAATCAGAGAATAACCAACAACTATACATCCATGGCAATCAGAAGTAACCAAACAATAACAACCATAGCATTTAGTTATATCTCACATAAACCATCCTAATCGAGATGAACATCCCTTAATCACAATCCCTAGAGGCCTAAACCAATATCAGACAAGCAACCAAGAAACATCTCCTTCGATGTCAATCAATCTATATGAGACGGTGCAAGCAAAACAATTAAACATTCATGACCCTGGCTACTACTGCCTTTCCTACTTCGAAACCATCGTTAACCGTATGATGTCCACTTGCCATATGTCAAGGGCTAATGGTAAACCCCAGTTCTAGAAAAAACTCCATACGCCTTCACGACTCGTATGTTTGTCTTCTCAAATCTCGACAACTAGGCCCTTCACGACTGCCCAAAGTACCTCTGCTTTGAGTCCGCTAGAACTTACAACAACGATAATCTCTCAGCCTTTGCATCTCTAGCCATAAACCCCAATTACCATTCACGAGCTCAAGTCCCCTTTGAGCAACCATTATCCACGAACTCAAAACACCCTTTAGTTGTCTTCACATTCATTGCTTTACACCGATCTATGAACACATCACAACACTTCGAACATTCCTCCTTGAATTTACTTTGAAGCCACGATCATTGTCGACCCAAAAACATAAACGTTTGGTCGATATTCAATCCATGGTGTCTTTGCCTTTTTGCTATGAAAAACATACCACAACACTTCTATTTCCAACCATAATGTTTTAGAAACGCTATCACTTTTCTACCCGGTCCATCATAGAAACGCCCGGTCCATGAAACGCCCGATCCATGGAAATGTGCAATCTATCAATTCCGTCTAGTCCATGCTTCAAGAAAAACTGCCCGGTCCATGCTTCGGAAAAATGCCCGGTCCATGCTTCGAAAAACGGTCCGGTCCATGTTTTGAAAAACTACCCGGTCCATAACTAACTCTGTTGTCCGATCCATGGTCTTAACCAAACCATCGACTTAACCGATCCATACCCTGAAATCATGACTGATCCATCCACTAAAATCATGACCGATCCATCTACTACATACATTGCCCGAGCCATCATCAGGAATTCGACCGATCCATCAAGATACTTCACTGATCCATAACTTGGAAATGCTACCGATCCATAGTATGGAAATGCTACCGATCCATAGTATGGGAATGCTACCGATCCATACTACTTCGTGTTGTCCAACCCATCCCATAATCGTGCCCGATCCATCCTGTCTTGCTATCCTAGCCACGCAACGACCGATCCATGGGGGAAACGTGCCGATTCATGGCTTTGGCATGTTCGATCCATCACAAAACACGCTGATCCATGCTTAAAACCAGTGCGATTCAAATCTCACATGTTTCAAACAACGATTCAACATTTAACATGCTATGAAATCATCAATAACATCAAAACGACAATTTTCATATAATCATACAAAATTCACCAAAATCATGGTAAATGAATAAATGATCAAAACAATGGATCTAACTTGCATAAACCTATGAAATTATATGGAAATTACCGGTTTTAAGTTGCTAGATTAGATCCTATGGTGATCCTTACGAAAATAGACTTACGATGATGTAGATTTAGGTGTGAGAAATGCATATCACTCACCAAATCTTCAAAACAACACAAAAACACTTGGATTTAAATCAGGACATCTAAGAATTAGCTTTAAACTATTCGATTTGTTGAAATCTCTCTTCGATTGATGCAGATCTAGCTTTAAATGAAGTAGATCTTCGATTCTCTTATGTAGATCTAGAATTTTACCGGTGGAAAGGTGTATTTGATGAACAAGGAGGATCACAAGCTTAACCAAATGAGAGAATGAAGAAAGTAAACTATTCTCCATGCCTCTAACCCCCTATTTATAGCCTCCCACCAGCCCAGTAATGGGCCTCTCCAAATCAGCCCACTAATGGTTCAAAAAATTGAAAAACAAACTGTGAAAAACAAAAATAGCGATTTCTCCCAAACTGTTGAACCAAATCTTTAATGTGACCATCTACGTAATTGGAAACACCATTTCCTTTCCAATGAGATCGATCTTAGCAATTGATTCGTCCCCAGTCAAAAGTTATTCCCTGTACAAGACTGACAAGGGCAAAATGGTCACAAATAAATTTGGTAAAAATTATGGACATGTCTCACATCCCCATAACCAACATATTAAAATATGAGAATGATCCAACCCTCAGGGAATAAAATAAAAATATTTTATGATCCTTCGATACGTAAAATGCTGGCTGTTATAGAAGCCAAAGTTAATACCAAGGGAGCAGGGTTAAAGCATGAAGGCGATACTGAAAGCTAATGCATTGAATAAAGGAGCAGAACCAAGTAACGGAAGCAAGTATGAGATGGACATTAGTAAAAGTAATATCACACATGAGGAACAGGGAGCATGATACTGATACCCCAATAGATGTATGAATCCAGTAGCAAGATAGGGGAGCAAGCAGAGTGTTATCGACACCAACATGCTTGGTGTCGATACTATTGCCTAAGACATGACAAAGTTATGAAGGAAAAAAGCACCAGAGAATCGACACTGAAACCAAAGACCTTTGAAGCAGGGTCAACACTGAGAAACCATTAAGCAAACTAAGGCTTACCACCGAAGCCAAGCAAGCCGACACCGGAGACCACAAAAGTGGGTCGATACTAGAGACTCGAAGCAGAAGCGGGCTTCCAACTAGACCTCTACCGAAAGGGACCCAAATTGTTTATAAATAAGGCCCCAGGGTTCACATTTTGGGGAACTTTTCCTTATTCCACAATCTTATATTCTTTTATGAGAGATCAAACCCTAATTTCTAAATCGAATCGGGGATTTCCACATCAATTTAATACTTTCCTAATTAATGGGAAAGGGAAATCGAAATCATACTTACTCTTGATTTGATAATCATGGTATGTCCAAATTGATTTAACAGGGAGATCACCAACCTCATGCATGAAAGGTTCAAGCATAAATATATTGAAAGGAAAATCATTAAGTGAAATCAGTGAGCTTTCCTTCAAGATTCATATTAGTGCCTTAATCCTTTCATAATAATCCTAATATAGCACAACGTTCTTATGACCTATTGTGACCTTATGACACGATAACTGACATAACCATGATCTTTCGTAGGCTGGATTGATGTGAAAGTATCATTTTTGTCGTTTAAGGCCATAATATGTTAAAAGATACAACTGTTATGATATACTAGCCCGTTTCTTCTTAACACAATACATATTGTTCTATCTTGAATCTAGGGTACACTTAGATAACAAGGCACCTTACACCTTTTATAAGCTTACTATTCCCTTATCCCAAGGTAACTGTTGATTATTAAGTCTCGTAAGCATGATACTTGCCTCTTGAAGGAAGAGTAACTAATCTTCGAACTTAAGGTCTTAATATCTAGGAAACGAAAAGTTAAGTTGAGCTTGGTGAAGCTAAGTTATTCTTAGGTGTCCTCTAGATCGATCACCCTCTAAATTTCATTATAAATGCATTGTTAATCCTCAAATCGAGTGCTGATGCTTTTTGTCGTTAACATTTTGGCGCTAGTAGTAGGGCTTGAACCTCCATCTTTCTTACTTTATTATAGATTAATTTTGTGAATTCGTTGATTAATGGAAGGAAAGGATGAAATCAAAAAGGTTAAGCACCATAAGCGAAGAAGTAGTTTCTGAGGCTGCTCTTAAAGAAAACATAACTCCATCATTCAACTTAAACACCACTGAAATAGGTGGAACCTCTAATCCAGCACAGCCATCAAACCCAAATGCTCCGGACGAAAATGCCATCTAAATAAAGACTCTGGAGAAACGATTCCTTGAAATGCAAAATCTCCTGCAAGCTACTCAGACGCAAAGGTCTTCGAGGAACATAAGACCAAGTCAAAGGGAAGAAGTCGAATCGCCAAGAAGAAACGCACCCGTTCAACAACCGAGGGAAAAAGAAAAATTCAATGCAGCTTCCTCCAAAAAGAAAAGGCCAAATCTTTCGAAACTAGACCATTAGGGAAATCAACGCAGCAAAAGTAGGGAACAATCTGGAAGCTCAGCTACCAAAGGGTACAATCCTAAAAGGTTAGACTATGAAAATACATAAGCTTACCTAAAAGATATGGCAAAGAAAGTTGTCAAAGAATTTCTCGGAAGTAAAAGGAAAAGAATCTTGGATGAAAGGGTTAACGATAATGAAAGGATGGCCCCTTTCACCGATGAAATTATGAATACCACAATACCATCGCGCATGAAGATCCCTACCATGAAGTATTTTGGAACCACCGACCCGGATGATCATCTTATGTATTTTAACAGCCAAATGGATCTCTACAATGCTTCGGGAGCCATTCAGTACCGATTATTCCTAGGGACACTTCAAGGGGCAGCCATAAAGTGGTATCACCAATATTGGAAGAATACCATTTATTCTTGGAAGCAAATCTCTTACGAGTTTTTTTTTTTTGCACAGTTCTACATCTATAAGGACCCAACTGTAGATTATACTCTCATCACCAACATAAAGAAAAGGCAGGGAGAGTCATTAGGTGATTATTTGAAAAGGTTTAATATTGAGGCTTTGAAGGTAAAAGATATGAACGACCATGACAAGCTCATCGTCGTTCATTTGGGATTGATAGAGAACACTCTGTTTTGGAAAGAGCTTTATATCCATAGATGCAAAGATTTGCAAGACTTCCACTTCCAGGCAGATAATATTTGGCAATGCCAGGCCAATGAAAGGCGATACTGTGGTAAATGTGTACCAAATAAAATATAAATAAACAAACCCACAAAAAACTGATGAACAAACAAACCCATAAAAAATGCGAAAACATTACTTACTTGATTTGAGGGCGATACAGCACTAAGCACTTTCAGCGCTCAAGTCAGCACCGAGCACTTTCAGTACTTAATTTAGCATTGAGTGCAACTCAGTTTTCCAGGAAAAGTGAAACCTGCTATTTTTCAAAAGTGGCTAGAGGCTCATGCAATTAGTTTTCTCATCAACACTCTTTATCTCTAAGAAAAATGTGGATTCTACTATGAAATACATCACTTCCCGTAACCACCTGATTAGTAAAATTCAGACTAGCTCCTTTTGATACTCCATAACTTACTTCCGCCATTGTAATAGACATCATGTCCCCGTACACATCATTGAAAATATGGAAATCCAATTGTTTTACCAAAATTTTCATCACTACCCTCTTTTTATCCGATTCATACGTAAGCTTACACTCTAATAAATCTTTTGTTTCCAATTATTCATCCTTCGTCACAAAGTCTATATCCCCTTCATTACCAACATTATTGTTAACATATACGTATAGCGTCCACTGTGCAAACACTTAAATCAAATTTCAACATTATTGTTAACGTATATAATTATTCTGTGATGATGAAACACTTATTGCAAATAGCAAACAACTTCAATATTTGTCTTAGAACATTAATGGACGACAAAACAACCCAGAATCCCAAAATACAACTTTTTATTACATCAAAAGGGAAATAATAATATTGAATTAACACCAAATCTCATAATATACACAAGCTTTATTAATTGAATTCATCTAAACAAGACTGGAATGATACTTATATAACAATGAAGCAACAGCTTACAGTACTGAGGAGGCAGGAGGCAAGTCACATTTACAGTATTGAGGAGGGGGGGGGGCAGCGGCGCGATTAAAGGAGGCAGGGAGGCAGCGTGACGGCACGGTTGAAGGCAGGGGCGGCGCGGTGGAGATAGATTTAGGGTTTTTCTTTTTTCTTTTATCTGAAATGATGGAATGGAAAGAAGGAAAGAGCGGTTATTTTAGTAGATTGAACGGGTGTGGTTATTTTAGTGGCCCATAATTTCAGAAACCGTTTAAATAAATTCTAACATGTTTAAAAGGCGTAGGAAATGAGTAGGGAATTTCCTACACGATACCTACACTTTCTACGTATTTTCATGTCTTTCCTACGCCGCGCCCATGGTTATCACGGTGGTAAGTCGAGTCGAGTCGATAGAGGTCCAATTAGTCGACTAGTGGATTAGTCGTAGACTAGTCGATAAATAAATATACACATATATAATTTGAAATTTCTAACTAATACATATGGATAACATTCAAATATGTACTGAAAATAGAGAAATGATAGCCTATTGAATAAAATAATAAGAGGAGGTATTATGGATTTGATTACGACATAGAAAAATATATAAGCACATCAACTTTGGCTAACACCAATTACAAAATACCAATTACTACACTAATTAAAAAAATAACTACTAAAGACCTTGATCGCACCAACCATAATTGACAAGTAAAAATAATATCTTGATTAGCATTACTTGACAAGTAAAAAATAACTACTAAAGACTTCAATCGATTGTCATTACATTCTCTATTTTCTTAATGTTTCAAATCCATAATACCTCCTCTCATTATTTTATTCAATCGGCTGTCTAACTTTCGATTTTTCCGCTACTAGTGCAGATTGACATCGAGACTTCGAACCTTAAATTGAACCCTCAAATCGGAACAATTTTTAAATACTAAATTAGTCTCAATTTGAGTTCGAACCCTAAATCGAACCCTCAGATCGACATCGAGACTTCTAACAATAAATTTTAGGGTTCCAAATCGACATCGAGACTTAATTTAGGATTCCGATTTGAGTTCGAATTCTAGGGTTTCAGTTCCAATCGACGTTTGGCAAGTCGACGTTTCATGTTGAGTCTTCAATCTCGACTAGCTGACTAGTCGACGACTAGTCGCGACTAGTCGAGCGCCGTAATAATAGTGGTCGCGCCTATACGGCGTAGGGAATTTTCGGTCGGAAAGTTACCCTCTTTTTTGTAGTGGATGAATGCTTTATGGGCAGCCGGTGACGTGCTATGACGCAGATAGACGACGGTGGCTGCAAGGAGATTAGGGTTGAGGGTTTTTAGGGTGGAAATAACGAAGAAGAGAGGTTACGGGCTGCTGGTTGTATCTGCATGTCGAGCAACGGCTTGCAACAGCCGTTGTAAAGGCCCGTCACCGTTTGACCTGCTTCTTGTAGTGTTTTGACAAATTTTATTATGCAAATGACCTCTTCAACATCTCTTTCTTGTTTAATCATATATATGATATGCTACACATTTTTGCAAAAATGGAAAATGTTCAATTGATAGTGTAGTGAAAGAAAAATTTATTTTGGTGCCTTTCTTTAAATGGTGAAGTCTGGTAATGCTGAAATTATCAGTTGCGAAGAATTGTTAGATGACCTTGTTCATTTAGGCCACTTTTATTATATTATCTCGTTTTTGTTGGTAGACAACGCTACGTCATGACTAACTGTTGTAAATATTAATGACAACACCTTTATGCATTCAGCAATTCATAATCAAATGAATATCCTCACAGTAATCGAGTATGATTTCTTTATGTTGTTAAAGAGTGTAGCAGAGGAAGGCAAGGAGATTAAGGCTAAAGAGAAAAACTTTAAAAAAAAAATGAGCATATTGTTTTAGAAAAGAAGGCAAGGATAAATATGCAGACAATAACCATGACTTGTGTGTTAGTATCCTTAAAGTAGGAGGAATAGGAAAAGGAGACCAGAGCTAATGGGGGATACTTCGAAGAAATGAGCTGGGGATCGTCCTTCAGGAAAATAAGTACAACAAGCTCGACTGATTCATAGCTACTAGTGAGATATTATTTCTCTTTGTCTGCATTCATAAAATATTGTTAAACACAATCGTCAAACATTCATTAAATCTATTTAGTTATAAGTTTATTGCGCTCTTTTTACTTTTGATATGGTAAATAATGTGATGACAAATGAAAATATGTTTTGTATTTAAACTGTGATGTTAAGACTTATTATTGTAATCATTGTTTTGAATATTAGTTATTAAAATTGAAAATAAATAATTATTTTGACAACGGGATGAGGTGATTGTAGTCAAAATATTATACAACGATTTTAAATTGTTTAGAATTGTCTAAACCTATTTTGGAGCTCGTATGATACAATAGTAGCAGACCATGGTTAAGATAATGCATACAACGTTAGTTTACAACCTTACTTACACGTAATGAACGACTTTTTCATCCGCAGCTCCTAAATAGACAACTTAAAGAAAAACGTTGTCAATGCACATAAAAAACATTTTTTTTAAACGTTGTAATATTAGTCTTTCCTTGTACGATAAATAGCATTATATTAAGCTTATATACTATACAAAAAAGTTAGTTGTAACTAGAGTTATATTCAGTTTTGTATTGTACAAAATACTAACTATATTTAGCAATGTGCTTTAGCTTTTTTTTTTTTAAGTTTGTCTTCCAGTCTAAAAATAAAACTTGTTGTCCTTCTAACCTTTTTTTTAAGTTTGTCCTTAGGCCTATTTTTCATATAAAGTCTATTTGAACACAAGATTTAGACACAATTGGTGACACAATGAATTTACACCATTGGATCACCCCATGAATTCCATCACTTCATATAAAGACAAAATGATCTAACAATTAAGATTATGTGTCTTCTAATTTGTATTTAATTTTGTATCTAATTAAGCATCAACACCTAATTATTGTCCCATAAACAAAAACATAAATAAAATAGTAGCAAAACATTGTTGATTTACATGTATATTTTGATGTTAAAATAATATTTTCTTATTTATGTAATTATTTTAATGTTGTAATATCTTATGATTTTTTAAGTCTGTATTTCATTTTTATTACCAATTAATAAAAAATAAATTTGTATATTTTTAAGCGATATCAAGACTTGTTAATATTTGAGGGATATTTTGAATCTGTAAATGAAGTTTACGTATAAGATCATATTTTAAGTGGTATTATTGACACGACAATATTTGTAGATCGGCATTTAGTGTTGGTAAATGAAATTTATTGTATGGTCCTATATTTTAGTAATATTAAGATTTATAATATATATATACACACACACACATATATATGTATATATATATATAAAGAGTGCTCCGGGACACCTTGTTTTGCAGCACCTCTATGATACCGTGAGCTACACTAATGCAAATCCAGCAAGATTTTGTATATGTTCAATCCACATATATATTATCTTCTGTTTAAAATTTGAGCTATGTCCGACATTCGTAACATTATCGAAATCTTAGCTCAATTATTCACCGTTCAGACATTTATTCAAACCGTTAAATTTAAACATCGAATGTATTATTCTACGAATGACGGAATGAGCTCAAATTTTGGATAAATGATAACATATATGTAGATTAAAAATTTACAAAATCATGTTGGATTTGGATTAATGCAGCTCACGGTATAGTAAGGATGCTAAAAGGGTGCTGCAAAACAGGGATGCCCCGGAACGCTCCTCATACAGCGGCATGGGTTCGAAACCCATAATGACATGCTAAGAGTTTTACCATGTGCATACTCTAAGATCAGCCACTTATGTGGTGCTCGCGGACCAGGCTATGTGCACTAGTGAGGGTTTTACGACTCCAGTCAATTTCCCTTCCGAACAAATTCAAAATAAATAAATATAAGAGCATCTTCGATAGATAGATCACGTTTGCGTAAAAATTGTGTAACATTAAATGTATTACAACTATCATTAAAGATAAACATTTATTATCATGAACGTGAAGTTCAATAAACAGTCACATTAAAATTTATGGGAAAGGGAAGTGAAAGGGTAATTAAGACAGCCACAAACTGATTTGAATTATTGTAGGCATTGACCTTATTCGACTTCACAAATTTAAAAACCACGTTATTTTCGCCCATAAATTTGCCATCGCCCACAAACTCCATGTTTCATTAATAAGAAGCTTATAAAGGCCACATGTGAAAGAACAGAAGACTGTTCTCCAAACTAACGGGACAAAATGGCTCCATCAATTTTGCTTTCAGTTGGGTCTAAATCAGGGCCATGCACTAAAAAATGATCCCGAGAAATCCTTATCTTGTACCTAACCCTTTTTTTTGGTTTCTGCACAGACCGTGCATATTGTTAATTAAATAATTCTTGTATTTTAGTAGCTAAGAGTCATATGATTCACTGCATTTGTGTCCATGCATAACACAATTCATGTTTATACATAAGAAAGTTATATATAGAAGCGTGCTATTTACAGTGATTTAGTGGGTTAAGACGACTTAAGATAGGGACTTACTATTATTTCACGCATGGAAGACAAAATTACGCAATATGAATATATAATTGCCTAGAATGTCTATTTTTCAATGATCTTTTTTATGATTTGGTTGGTGAATCGGTACACGAGTTCCTATCACAGATTCATGGTGTATGTGTGTACACAAATTCTCAAAATGCGTGTGAAATATATCCCTGTCCCATACCTAAACGCGGGGTGGATGTACATGAGTTGTGTACATTATGCAATAAATGATTCATGCATCCTTCTTTCATTTCCAGCTATCTTGTCGTAGCAAAAATGGGTACCTGCCATGAAGTTTTGTGTTTCCACTGATTTTTTGTTAGGATCAATGGGCAAAAACCAAACAAAAGAAAATGAAATGAAAATGGTTAAAAAAATATTGTATCGCTTTTCTTTTTTAGGCCAGTCGTTCTTTCTCCAAGATCTTACTGTAAATAAAAATGCAAATAAAATATAAAAATGCAAATAAAATAAAATAAATTGATCGAGAGGAAGGATTCTGTTCGTAATATGGGCCCTCGAAATTTTCAGAGAACAGATCTTACTTTAAAAGAAGGAGAATGAGATTGCCTCCAATCCATTTTTTACTCTATAAAATGGTGTGTGTATATATATATATATATATAATTGTGAAAAAACATTGATTTAAACATGTAAAAAAAACATGGTAATAAGACTATTACTAATGAATGTTAATTAAATGTATATGGTAATAATTAAGACTATTACTAATGAAAAAAAAAGATGAAGTAAAAGAAAAGGAGAAATGAAAATCCTAAACTTAACGAAAAAAACACAAATAACAAAGTGCACCACTACTATTAAAATGGAAAAAACAAATACTTGAAATTTACTACCAGAACATTACAGAATCAAATTTTAAAGGTAGAGAATATGATATGTTTGAGAATATTGTGCCTAGTCCAATTCATATATATATATATATATATATATATATATATATATATATATATATATTAATCCATCACCAACAGTCAAACTTGTCAACCTAAGTTTAGCAAAATAATAGATACCAGAATAAAATATAAGGAAGATACGAATATGAAAAGTTGCACCGTAACAGAACACCTGATTACCAACATCAATGCTTTATAGTTTATACACTAAAACAAACAAACCAGTAAAATAGCAATTGAATTTGAATATGAGATAGTTACGTATAAACTGTAACTATCTGGAACATCTTCTTAAATTCAGAAACATGCTTGAAAGTTCATATGATATGAAGTATGAACATCATTTGAGCATACTCAAAGCCCAACCCGTCTAATCTTTCCGACGGGCTAATCAAGCCAATAATAATCTCTTGGGCCGGTTGGTATCTAGTTCTATCTATGCTTCATTTCCAGTCACAAACCTGTCCTCGTTATGTCTGATCCATCCCACTTCTCAAGAGCAAGGACGTAAGCAGGAATTCTATTTGCAGTGGGCATATTGCATGAGTGATCAAATATAGACCAGTTAAAACACCGCACATTTATGTTATGTCCAAATATCAGCAATTCCAGTACGCTAAACAACTGTTTACATTTACTTAAAACCATATTCACAACCAAAAGAGAAGAAGGCATAAAAGCATGCATTAAAAAGTCAAGAATATAGTATACTCGTATGTTAATGAACAGATCGAAATTGATGAATTGAGAGCACTTGGAAGAATATGGAAGATTAGTTAGCCTGTTAAGCCTGTGAGCAGATGGAAGAACACATGTCAGGGTTTATATATGAATTAGTTTTGAATTTTTACTGGGATAATGAGTGGAAGATCGACCAAATGATTTGGAAGACCAAGATTTATCTGGTGGTGGGCATAAATATTATTCCTATACAGAAGCCCTCCATACCAGACATTCAATATGGTACAGAAATTCGAATTGAATATTCTAACTAAAACAAATAATCCATCGATACGGTTCGGTTGCGGTTAATGAATGAACCAATCTATTAGATCTGATCAAACTGAATATCTACATTAGTAATCTTATGATAAAAATATAACTACTTCTTATCTCAGTTTAGATTCTAACGGTGTATATTCTAATTTTAACATATATTATTGTTATGTTATTATTAATCGTTGTCATAAAGAAGCCATAGTTTTATTATAACATTTTTCATATCATTTTTTGAATAAATGCTGAGTGTAATATTAATTTACCTAATGATTAAGCATTGGTTAACGTCAACGATCAGTTAATTTACTAAAACACTTTCATTTGTAGCAAAACATCAAAATATATTATTTATATTCAACCTTCCATTTCAGTGTTACATTGTGTGGTTTGATCTTCATGTGTAAAAACGTCTTATAGTTGCCTTTGTAATTGATTGTTAGTAGAAGTAATTTTCTTATTTTTATTTAATGCAGGTTCACAGTAGATTGAACCAAAATTGGATTATATTACATTGAATCAATTCGAAACCAAACGGTTTAAAACAATTAGCATATTGATTTGTGTTTTTTGATTAACTGTTCGATGCAGTGTGGATAGAGTTTGCGCTCGAAACCGTACTAAGCCGATCCATGCACACTCTTAGATTTATCTGCTAATTTTGTGCTTTTATTTCAACCTTTTTTTTCCAAATTTTTCTTCTGTGTAATTTCTTGTTTGGGTTAGTTGCCCGTTACAACCAGTTAGTAGTTACTGTCCAGGTCATGAGCATGTCAAACCTCCATCTCTACCATGCTTGCACTGCTACACCCCATGCTAGTGTTCTTCCCACTAGATCGATGATGGCTCAAAGCTTCGAAAAGGAGGGCTGAGAATAAGGCTACTGTTGAGGTGGTTTCCAGTAATCCCTTTGCTTCTTTGTCCTTGGATTCTATCTTGACGTGCTACGACATTGTTGCAATCACGGTCGACTTATGTGACGCCGACAACTAATGGTCGACTTACGTTATGGTCGACTTATACGACGGACGACTAATGTGATGACGACGACGAACTACCAGATATTCAATGGAGGTGAGCAACTGTGATTCCGAGACTTGTGGCATTAATTGTGGACTCACATATCACTAGAATCCGAGCCTTGTGGTGACCCAAATACTTGATTGATGATTGGTGTCTCCTTGGTTGCTTCCCTTTTTAACATCTTGATGATTGTAAGGGGTTCACATAAGTAAAACACATTTTTTATTTTTTATTTTAACATCTACAATATATTTTATAATTTCTGTTAAAGTCTTGTACAATTCATTTATAATACTTCACTATTGTAGCAAATTCAAATAACTACTTTTTTTAGTTTATTGTTTTTTTAGTTTGATGGCCGATCATCCTACTTTCCATTACAAACACAGTAACATAATTATATTTTATAAATCATTTCAACATAAACGATTCAACAAAATTTCAGCAGTATTTCCCCACAACCAGTTTTGGCCCAATGCAAACTGGGCCTAAACACGGGGCAGCACAACATAAAGGGCATCACACACACGCACAAACAACAGGAGAAAAAAAAGTGCTTGATTCTATCACACGTGAGAGAAGGAGGAAGGGTGTAAATGATTTCAGGTGTTAAATCTTATTTTGCACTAATGGCTTCAATCACGAAGAGGAAGGGAATACAAGTCTACTAGCAGGAGAAAATGGCAATGCTATGTTTCCTGTTTATTCCGTCTTCTTGCTTACGAAGACTGCCAAATTCTAGCCTCCGTCTTCTCTATGGCTTCAGCGACTCTCACCATTGTCGCTTGACGCTGATAAATTTCCCTTTGTTTGCCGCGGCATTCCCCTTTTCCCAAATTGAAAAGTGATGTACGTACTCTCTGATTTAGCTTGGTTTTATGATGATTATCGGGAGTTAAGTCGGTAACTTTTGAAATGTCTTTAATTTTTAGCGAATTCCTGTGAGACGAGCTGTTTGAGCGGCAATCCCTCCCCAAATTAGGTAAACAATGTTATGTTTTTTTTTCCCTTTTCCATTAGTGTCTAACATGAATCCTATTAACATCCTTGTACATTTTCTCCTGAACTATTGTGTTGTTTTGGTTACTTGGAGATTGAACTATTGTGTTGTTTCACCTGAACCAAGTTTAATTGTTAATTTAGGCCAGTCTGGTGATTTTTAACCAGGAGTTTGTTTTGATCAAGTAATAGAAAATGAGCCTAATCTATATGAAAAAAGTTATGATGTAGAATTATTGGTAATTTTTATATTAAAATTGTGTTATTTTAATTTTTGTCTTGTCTGTAATGTTTAGTTCATAAAAATAGCGAACGTTTCACAAACACACTCTTTTTGAAAATGGTGCTAAGCTTAAAAGCTATACTTAATTTTTGTCTTGAGGTTACAAACTTTAATTATAATTCCTTATGCTTAAGAATTGAGTTCCACATTGTTGCAACAAGGGGTATCATTTTATAGATTGCACTAGGCATTGCAAATCCCAGAACCGGCTCTGCATTTCCCTTTAGTCACTGTATCGGTAACAAATGCATGTACATAGGGAACAAAAGGAAGTTCCATCGAAATTTTGTGAACCGTTTAAACTGAAATGATTTATAAAATGTGATTACGTCATTGTGTTTGTAACTTGTCCAATACTGGGACAAATCCAACAAATATTGTATCAAATGAATACAGATGTCCGTTTTGTTGAAAAACGAATATCCATATAACAATCGTATAAAATACTCGTCGAACGGGGACAAAAAAATCTCTAGGGTTCAAATAAATAAAACACATTTATTAATTTCTATTTCAACAAGTATCCAACATATTTAATAACTCATTCAACTATTCTAATATTTGTTAACTAAATTTAAAATTTAAAACGTGTTTTAAATTTCATTTAACTACAATCAATTCCTAAAGAATATTTTATTGTTGTCATACCCATTTCAAATAAATTTACAACTCATTCGACTATTTGTATATTTTACTTAACAAATTTTAAAATTTAAAACGTACCTTAAAATTTAGCAAGCTATTCAAAATTTTAATTTATAGATTTTTTTTTTAGATAAAAATTAGAAGCTAGCACCTCTAATAAATTAAATTTTATTAATTTTAAATTGCACCAACACTTATAACTAACACACGTTAATTAATTAAAAACTATTGCATACGATTACCCGTCCCAATCTACCAACATTTATATTAATCAATACTACATAAATTCGTGTCTACACTATAGCAAACAATGTTTTAAATTAAAACAAGTACTCACACAAGTTTATCAATAAATATGTTAATCAATGATATACACTATTATTCAAATCAAACCACCGATCAATATATCTACATCAACAAACATAATACTATGATAATTAATACACAATTAATAATCATCATTTATCGTATAATCAACTAATTTTACCCTCCAATCGACTTAGAATACTATTATCGTCAACTACCATCACATAACCATCAAATTCAAATCCACAAGCAATCATTTTTTTGAATTAAGGTTTTGGATTAAACCTAAAATAAACCCTAAATTAAGCCTAAATTAGAGATAGGAGACATGCTAATAAGATTAGAGAGTGGATCACTACAAAAGAATTCCACTACAAAAAAAGGATCATTTTCCAACCCAGAATTCCCTACGCCATCCCAACGCGGCGTAGGGAAAACGTGAAAATATATGGAAGACATAGGGACGGTGCAGGGAATTCCCTACACATTTCCTACCCAGATTATGTTGTAAAGAGGTTCGAATTTCCCTACGCCATATCTACCCGGACAGTTATCGAATTTTGTAGTTTAAATTGAAAATATAATTCAATTTTTCAGGAAATGATATTAACATTCGAAATTGAAATAAAATTACACACACATAAGCACACGCGCGCACGCACACATACATACATATATATGTGTGTGTGTGTGTGTGTGTTTGTGCACGCGCGTGTGTGTACAATTCAAATTATAGTAATTATCTTTTAAATGTATATTTAAAAAAGAATAATAATTAAATTTAATAAGTTAACGTACTAAAGTTAATAGTCCGAAATATGAAAAATTAAATTTAAGCTATCATAATGGTAAACAAAAAATTTACATTAATTTTAAAACTCGATTAAACTTTATGAAAAATTCGCTTTTGTCTGAAATATGACATTTTTTTAATGAATTATTGTTTATCTATAATATTGGAAAAAAACAATTTTTATTTTTGTTTTTTGATAATCAATTATGGTTGATTTAAATCTTAGCGTGGTTAACATAAACTTGCAAAATACGCATATTTGGATATATTTGTCCAATTTTTCGTATAAATCAATTATTTTTCAGTTTTTCTATGCTACATATAATTTTTGTCAACAAATTTATTCCAACGACTTTGTAAAAATAAGGACCACAAGAGTAACAAATATAAAAACATATCTGACCCCGTTTTCTCTTCATTTCATACGCTGTTTTAGAAAGGAAAAAAATCCTAAATCAGTTCGCCCCTACCGCAGCAATTACCTGCATCCGTGCTGCCGCTGCTGCCGCTAGCTGATCCGCGCTACCCCAAATTCCTCCGCTCGCACCTTCCTGCTGTAGGTTAAGACGATTCACGATTGATTTTGAGGAGGTTAGGTTCGTTCTATCATCCTATTTTTATTTGAAGTTAGATGTAACCTAGCTTATCTTTGGTCCTAATTGTTTTGTGAAATTTGTTTAGGGTAACGAATGTGATGGACAACGAGTGTAACAACCCATATTTTAACTGTCCAAAATTATTTAATATTATTTTATGGGACATTTTAATTAAAATAAATAATTTGATGATTTTGTGGTAAAAATTAAATAATATGGTTTGATCTAGGTAGTTAATAATAATTTGCAACAACTGTAATGACAATAGATTTATAGTTTTAATAAAATGTGAATTGTGGTATATTTATTTTGGAACGGTAATTTAATTTACATAAAAGTTTAATAAAAGAGAGATGAGCATTTCAGGGAAAGCATTTAATTAATTTCAGTGACTAAAATTTGTATTTTGTTATTGATAATAATTTTGTGGAAACTGCAAAATTTAATTAACATTGATATTTACCAATTATTTAGACAGTAACTGACATTTTGATATTAACATATGTTTTAGTTATAGCAACAACCAATAATGGAATGAGAAAAATAATAACTACATAGAAAATATATATACATATATATTAACGAATTTGAAATTTACATATAATTACAATGAATTCAACAATTTTATTAAGCAGAACAGTTGTTAAGCTTTTAGACAGTAATTGGCATTTCGCTATTAACAAATGTTGTAAATTTTTACAATAACCTATAATTAAATGAGAAGCAAAATAATCAATGCATATGATATATATGGATTTATGTGTATTTTACATTGTGTTGTAATATATATATATATGAAAATTATGTTTGTATAAATTGGTAGGTAAATGATAACATTAATTAAGAATGGTAATTAAAGGAAAACATTGAATGTTAACTTATTTTAAAAATAATGATTGCAATAGACTAATTGATTCGTGTGGAAAACCAGTTGCTATTTAATTCATTGGTAAGTTACAATTACTTCACAAAATTTATTGCCATATTGTCATGCATGTATGCAGCATACGTTGTATATACGTGTGAAAACAAACAAATGGATAGAAAGGTAACAAGTGAATAGAAAGGCAACATGTGAATAGAAATTTATGCATGCATGTATGTACGTGTTAAGAAAAAATTATTGTCATATTGCCATAATATTATTATTATTTTACTTCCCTTAACGTTGTTGAGCGTTTCATGATATATATATATATATATTATAATGAAAGATGGCAATGTTCGAAACCATTGTACGAAAGATGACAATGACATTAATGTTTTCTTTACATGAAAAAATAAATGCTCAATATAACGACATTTCCTTCTTAAACCTAAATCCACTAGCCAAAATAAAACATGGCGACATTATCCTTAAATCTTCATCAATTTAAATAAGAATAGATACTCAATGGAATCGCACGAATCTTGATCCGTTGAGTTCGTATGAGGGAGAGTAGAAGGATGACGTGGCATTTGCGGTGAGAAAGCATTTTTCTTGTTTAATTCAAATTAAGTTTCGTATAACTTGTAACATGTATAACTTTTTCATACGAACTCCGTTTGACGCGTGGTTTGTTGCGTTGGAATCGTATTGACGAGCTCTTCGCGATAGCGTAGGTTTGAATGAATTCTAAGAGTGTAAAATTTTAGGCTAAATTTTGGATTTCAATCTCGTTTGAAATCAAAGGTGAGTGAATTTCTCGCTCATAATTAACTGTATTGTTCGCATATTTATTAAACTAAATTATGAAATAAATTTGATTGTCTGGGTATGATTGATTGTTGGTTTTCGCTTAAATTGACATACAAGTTAAATACAGTGTTAATTTAGTATCGACATTAAACTTTTTATTTGAAATTAAATTGCTAGTCTGAAACCCCGACATTTGTTAACTAGTGAAACGACATAATATTGACTGTTTGGATGAAATAGTTGTGATGGGTGCCTTATACTGATTACTGAATGGATATCGTTGATGTAAATTATTCTCGTTATTCAGTATATGACATATATGTTTATTTGTGCCAATTAATCCCATTGTTCACCCTAGATGTTACGGGCATCAAATAAATCTCAAGTTATTGAAATTTGAAGAAAGAACAATTATAGTTTAAAATTTGTTAACTATCTATATACCTATAGTTTTGAATTAAATTAAATTATTTATTATAAAAAACATTTTGGTAAAGCATTTTAATATATGTATATATATATAGCGATTTAAATTATTTTACTATACTTTAATTATTTTAATATATATATTTTCAAAAAAGGGTTTTATTTATAATCATCTATTTTTCAAGTGATTTAAATATTTGTAATTTCTTCCTAAATTGGAATTGTTCTCGATTTAAACCATTGATTTAGATTGAGATTTGAAATAAAATATATTTTTCTTTGAATAAAAATCGATGTTTAAATAATCATGATATTGATATGAAATTTCATTCTAATTTGAATATGAATTGATTCTGAAATGATTGTGATACCTCGATATGAAATATATTATATTTTGAATATAAACTGGTTTGAAAGGATTATGATATTTGATATGAGAAGCATATTTTACTTTGAAATATGAATTGTTTGAATTATCGGGAATGGAATCTAAACCGAATTAAGATTTGGTAATTTTTGAAAACTTATGAAAATGATAACGTATAAAGGAATTATTTTTTGAAATATAAGATTTGAAAATGAATATCGAATTTCACGAAAGGGGTTAAAGCGATAACAGGATTTATGGAAACTGGAACAATTCCAACCTTGATTATAACTGTCTGAATCAATAACAATTTGGAAGGCGAGTTAAATGGGAAATCTTAAACGATCCATAACTATTGTTTTAAAAATGCACATATTATTTGGGAAGACCGGGATCGAATATATGTTCGAAAACCGTTCCATGTAATAATACGACGTTATAAAGAAATCGAAGACTTGAAAGGCAATAAGTAAAGAACGAGAATCTTCGAATTATTCAGATTGACTGCTGATGTCTAGTTTGGGTCGATTAACCGATACGTGGTTATAAGTGGCACGAGATCTAAATATATATAGAGATTTCCATATTGTTGTTCCGTTCAGACCCAGAACGAACTTGTATGGATGGTGTGTCCGACATTGAAATTAACTGCGTAGCACTAATCTCTGTTAATATATATATCGGAGTTGTGGCAATAAATTATTCTCGTCTCTAAGACATATGAACATAGAGGTTATATATTGGTAGAAATTAGTGATATGTCGTGAATTGTCAATGTGGCATACTCGAGTTATGAAATGAGCCAGTGATGATCAAAGCATTGCTTATTGAAGCGTAGCTTTGTATATGTCGTGTCCTCGACGAACCTTGCAGCTCGGATTGAGGGTAAACTGGTGGTTAGTTTGTATAAATACAAATCTCTATTGAAACCTGAAAGCTTCGACGGTAGATCTACTTGCGAAACCTGGGGAAAATAAAGTATATACGGTGTCTGATCTCTGGACAAAAAACGAGAAATACACTTTGTGCTCTGTATTCGGCGTTCGTATCTGGATGATAACCGGGAGATACTTAGCTTCGTGCCCTCGATTGATCTTTCGTGTCAGGAACCATTGTATTGGAAAACCCAATAACCAATACGAGCCTTTCGTTTTGTTTGTAAACTATATATGTGGGAATAGCCACTATGCTTGCTAAGATTAATATATTTATTTGCGAAATGTTTTTCCAAACTATGCACTAATATTAGTATTAAAAGAAGATTTTCTCATAAGAAAGCATTTTTGGCCATCAAAAGAAAAACTCTCCCATTTGGTGTGCGGTTGCATTGTGTGATGTGAGACGAGCTTATGATAGCTTCATTTTTCTAAAACCATTTGCGCATTTTATGTACAAGAATTCAGATGGAGTAAACCCGTTCCGTGTTACCGGCGTGGTCCGGTGAATTTCCCATAACATTTCTTTAGATTACTGCACCCATAACACTCATGATTATTTCGTATTTTAATTTGACTAATATGAGAATGATTTAGTTTTGATCCGAGTGTTGTGTTTCTTTTTATGCAATACGCTCGATGAGCAGAAGTTGCAGTTAGCGAAGATTACCTTGCCTTGGAGAACAAAGACGAAAGTTTGGTATATATTTATTATATATATGATTCTTCCACTGCACTTTGTTTCCGCTGCCTTGTTGTATATATCTGTGCATATGTAACTCTGATAATCATTGTATATTATAGTCAAATGTATATATTTCAACTACTTTTGAATTGTTAATTGGGTTATTATATTTATCTGTCCGCTGTGAGATTCTGTGATTGTCTCGTCTTCTTCCTTTCTCTTATTTTTCCCCAATAACTACCTGCATTTGCGATCTATTTGGGTCGGCATGTGTTGATCATCGTCGATTTAAACGGTTCCAGGTCGTTACAACGAGTATGACATGATAACGTCCAACCTAACCTGATTCAACCTCAAGTCACATTTCCTTAATTTTTCTTTTTCTTTTTGTAGTTACTGTGTTGAAATCGAGAAATATAAGAATGGTGCTTAATTATGAACAAATATTATGATACTGTGGTGATTGCAAAGTGGTGTCTAGTTAGTGCGTGAGTGGTGGAGAAAAGTGGACTTGCATTCATTTTCTATATACCATGGCATTACGTTCCTACCATAAATGCATTATTCCATCAACTGTTTCTCTATTTGTTCCCATTCATATGTTTACTTTTATGTTCAATTAATTTTAACTATAAGTATGTCAAATACATGCTCTGCAGTTAATGGATATTTTCATATAAAATTCAACATTTTGATGACCAAGTGAGATGCAGAAAGCAAGAAAATTCATTAGTTAAACATATATATCAAACATTTTCCAATTGCTGCAATACTAGTGGACAAATTTACATCAATCTTTAACTAGACGGTATTATAAAGTAACTGAAATTATGCAACCGTGTATATTGATTTGGAATTTATGAAAATGATGACCAGATAAAATAAGGTGTAAGCTTTTTTAAAATGATAGGATGTTATATTTGCTTTCTGATTTTTGACATGTATTCAAAATGATAATCTTGTAAAGAATTTACATTTAGTGTTGTGCATATTCTCCTGTTCTTTTTGGTTGAATTAAGAGGTAACAAATACAAATGTTCATTTAAAAGTCCCTAAAACATCTTCAAACATTTATATTCAACTGCTTCAGCAAAACAAATGTTAAATTATAAAGTCCCTCAAACATCCTCAAGACTGTAGTGCTTGACAAATTGAATGAACCTTTTTTTCTCTCTATAGCCAAAAAATTATGTAAATTGCCAAGTTGGCAACTAAGTCTTTAGCCAAAAAATAATAAAAGGAAAATGTAGTGATTAAGTCTATCGTATGCAAGTGTGTATTTCATAAAGTATAGTGTTTTATCACAAGATCCACAAAATAAAAACAGTAGAAGCTTACCTGTAGTTATTTAGTAACCTTGAATCTGCGCCAACATAAGGGCACATATATTAATAAATGGTATTTAATAATGGCGCCGAGCTACCAAGGCCATTTGCTATCAAGTGCATTGAAAATATTGCAAGTATGATCGGTTTAACATTGATTAATAAATTGTGTAAATTGAATAGTGTCATGCACAACATAAGATATATTAATGGTATTTAATACTATTTTATATGAGTAAAATATGCGATGGTAATAATTACATATTGGACATTTGGCTTAGATAACATATAAAGTGCATCTAAAACTAATTATTTTAGACGTGGGCATCTTAGCAGTAAGATAAATTCAATTGTTGTAATATGTCAACAAGGTTCCTGTATTTGTATGTGTATGAATTTGAAATTATATCCATCTAAATAAAATAATACAATAATTAGATAACTATTAAAATAATGAAATTACTATAGTTTTGTATAATAATAATATAAGTACTCATCTTATAATATGACATGTCTTAATTATGCAGTAGAAGATGGAACAATTGAAAGTTCATCGCGCTTGGACGTACAAAGATGTTGGACATAGACGAACAATTCCGTTTCAATTTTTAAGAGGTTTAAATGAGTTCATGCTAGTGGCATCTTCCAATGGAACAAACATGACTGAAATCCATTGTCCTTGTAAGAAATGCAAAGCTACAAAACATCATCCGCATGGAATTGTTCAAAGACATTTGACTAAAAATGATTTTATGGACGATTACTATGTGTGGATACATCATGGTGAAGATACGGTGAACATTATTAATACGTCGGTAGATGTTGAGGGTGATTTGTAAATTTTGGTGTTGATTTGATGAGTCTACTACTACAGAAAATAGAATGCTTGAAATGGTTATTGATGTCCGAGCATGTTGTCTAATTCGTTGGATGTAGAGGAAGAGCCAAATCCAAAAGCTAATTTTTTTTATTTGTTAAAAGCATAAAAAAAATCGCTTTTTGATGGATATCAAGTGACAGAGTTGGCAAAGACTGCTAGGCTAGTTGCAATAAAATCCACAAACAACGGTACCCAAAAATTAATGAATGACGTTCTTAGTTTAATTCGAAATGTGGTCACATCCGGTTTGCAAACTAGATTGACTGAAAATTGGTATCAATTAAAAAAACAAGTGTCTGCATTCGGATTGCCGTATGAAAAGATAGGTACATGTCGAAGTAGTTGTATGTTATATTGGAAAGAAGACATAGACCGTTCACAATGTAAATTTTGTGGCTCAGGAAGATACGAAAAGAAAAAAGTTACGGTAAAGGTGTGCCTTTTATTCGTTTACATTATCTTCCGATTATTCCTATATTGCAAAAATTGTATTCGTCTTATGCCACTGCGGAGCACATGAGATGGCATAGTGAACGGGTTCGAGTGGAAGGAGTTTTAGGTCATCCTGCAGATGGAGGAACATGGAAACATTTCGATGACAAATATCCTGATTTTGCCAATGAATCACGAAATATTAGGCTCGGTTTATGCACTGATGGTTTCCAACCTTTTAGCCAGTATGGTAAAAAATACTCCACTTGGTCAAATCTATTAGGGTCAAATTACAATTTACCTCCTTGGATGTGTATGCAAAATCCATACATGTTTTTAACCCTAATTGTCTCTGGACCCAAAAATATGAAAAAGGAATAGATGTTTATTTGCAACCTTTAATCAAGGAACTAAAGAAAATGTGGGTAGAGGGTATTGACACGTACGACATATCAAAAAGGAAAATTTCAAACTATTTGCTTGTTTATTATGAACGATAAGAGATTTCCCGCATACGGGATGCTTTCGAACTGGAGTACGAGAGGTAAATTATCTTGTCATGTGTGCATGAATTCAACAAAAGCATTTACACTAAAGCATGTTGGTAAGCAGTGTTAGTGGGATTGCCACATCGATTTTTACATACAAGTGACACATTTAGACGTAATAAGAAAAACTTTGAAAGAAATAAAACAGTAATTTGCAATCACCAACTTTTTTGAATGGAGAAGAGATATTTGATATTGTACAAGATTATGCAAAATTATATGAGATAGGAAACAAAGAGCCCAAAATTCATGGCAAAAGTGATTATCACAATTGGTACAAACAGAGTATATTTTTGGAACTGCCATATTGGAAGGATCTAAAAATTCAGCATAATTTAGATGTGATGCATATTGAAAAAAAAAATGTATTTGAGAATTTCTTCCATACAATCATGGATTGGAAAGGAAAAACCAAAGATGATTTGAGATCAAGAAAAGATGTGGAATACTATTGCAACCGTCTAGAGCTTAAGATTAATCCTATTCGCCCAAACTTCAAAGTTCTTGCTTGTTATGAGCTGGATAAGACTCGTTGTATAAAATTATTAGAGTGAGTTGATTCTTTGAGATTCCCCGACGGGATTGCTTCTAATATGAAACAATGCGTTGATACGAAGGATCTTATTCTATCAGGTATGAAGAGTCACGATTGTCATGTATTTTTATAGACTCTATTTCTGATAATATTTAAAGAGCTTTTACCACAAAAGGTTTGGATGCCTAAAGCAGAGCTCAGTCTATTCTTTAAAGATATATGCTCAACAACTCTATCTAAAAGCCATTCGCAGAAGGTTGAAAGAGATGTATCCAAATTAATATGTAAATTGATGAAAATATTTCCTTCTGGAGTTTTTAACTGCATAGAACATTTGCCAGTACATTTACCAACTGAAGCATTACTACAGGGACCAGTGCAGTATGGATGAATGTATCCTTTTGAGAGGTATGTAATAATTATATTTATTTACGCAATGTTTAAATATAGAACATGTCATAGTTAATTTCACACATTTTCCTATTAAGCTATCTAGGCCACCTAAAGAACAAGGTGAAGCAGGAAGCACGTGTTGAAGGTTCTATTTGTCAAGCGTACATTATTGAAGAAGCATCCTTATATTTTAGGCATTATTTCGATGGTCATGTGAATTTAACTTTTAATCGTGGTTATCGCAATGAAAATGATATTGTGGATGATTCAGTCAATAACGTTCTCTCAGTATTTAAAAAACAAGGACGTTCATCCGGTAAATGGAAGAATGTTAAAGGCTTCGCTACAAAGTATTACAATCTAGCCAATGCAACCGTGCTTCTTAATTGCAATGAATTAGCTGATCTTATAAGGTACTATAATAATTTGATTATTCATTAACTTAAATTAATGTCAATCTCTTCAAGCTACACACAATACTACTTAGATATTGACATGTGTATTTCGTTTAAACAGCAAGTTCGAAAGTGAATATCCCAATGCTGAACTCTGTAAAGAATTCGAGGGATGGTTTAAACAATATGTAAGTATGATAAGTCATTTTTTTTTATCCTTGCACGGTATATATTATATATTAACTTGTGTATTTAATTCAAATTGATAGGTTGATACGAACAACATCACCGACATTTGCTATAGGAAACTTGCTTTTGGTCTGCGTACTACTTACAGAATATGTCCAATAATGTTTATAAATGAATTTTAAGTTCCACACAGAAGAATATGGAAAGAAAAAGACAACTGTTAATAGTGGAGTTTGTATCAAAGGTGGAAACAACGATGATGACATAATATATTATTATGGTGTACTGGAGGAAATAATTGAGTTAACTTACACGATGGTGCCGAGTTAAAAACGTTTCTATTCAAATGTCGATGATTTAATAGTAGGCCGAATATTGGAGTAAAACGCGTACATAAGGACTACCCTCTTATTGAAGTAAACCACAAAAAAAATTAGGGTATGATCCATTTGTGTTGGCAACGCATGCTACACAAGTTTACTACATACTGTAACCTGCTATCGACAACAGTCCTAAAGATTGGTGGGCTGTTATTAAAACAAAACCGAGTTGGGCATTTCACTCAAATACGATCATAACCAATAATATGGCATATCAAAATGATCCAGAACCTAATGAGCTACTAGAGATTGTACAACAAGTAGAAGACATAGGATCTCTAATTAATGACGTCAATGATGGGGTCGAAGTAGATGAAGATGACGATGAGCAAATTGAAGTAGAAGAAGATGAGTGTGAGCTTGAAGATGAGAGTGTTACATTGAGAGTGATGATGATAATGAAGATTTGTAGCATGTATATTTAATTATGATTGTTTGCATGTGTTTTTAGTTCCTCGGTTGTTTTTATGTTTATGAAGTTGTTTATGTTTAGTTAGTAGTAAAATTTTCAATTGTTTATTTACATTCTATGCTCTTTGATGAATGTTTTCGAACCTTGTCTTAAATAAAGTTCACTACTATCATTTTGAAATGTTAGATTATCTTATGTATATAGTTGCAAATGTCATATTCATGTAATAGATATGAGCTCTCGTGGTCGCGGTGGTCGTAGTAGTAGTGGTGGTCGTGGTGGTCGTGGTGGTAGTGGATGTGGTTTCGATTTGATCGAACCAACGCCACCCTCTATCGATCAACAATCCACCCCTTCAGATGGATGTGATCATGATCAAAACACCCTTGGGCAATCTGGACAAGTGTCGCAGACTGGCTCGACTTCTTCAGTCAGTACCATGTACATCTATTGTAGGAATAGCAGCGATAAGTAAAAATTTTAAATTTTCGAATTATTGTATATTTTAATATTGCATGACAATATTTACTCTAATTTCTGCATTAACAACTGGGAATTCGCAAATAATGACTTGACATCTCGTACTATATCTTCTATGCTTAAGGCTCGTTTGACATCATTTTAGCCTTGTTTCAGTACGATTCCTGCTAATATTAAGGATCCTTGGTTTGACAAGTTTAAGGTAGAATAATTTTGAAATTCAGGTTCTTGCATTGTTTAGTCCATTCATGATCAAGTTTTTCAGTTTATTTATTTGATCCTAAAATCTTGTGTAGGCATTATACACTTGGGATACCACTACTTCTTTTGCTGATGTGAGACTGTTATGGGATCAAAAGTGTTCTTTGAAGTATAGGTGGATTGTTGGAGACATGAAAGATATAAAAACAAGAATGCTTGTTTAACAATTGAGGTATGACAACAATTTTTAGTCTACTGGGAGAGGGAGGATGTGAAGGAGCTTTAAAAAAACTCAATTGCTCGCAAAAAAAATCCAAGGCCACATAGATGTGGTTCTAAGTCAATGGCACAACGGATGAACGATATGGTACTTGTTTAAATTATTAACTAACAATAGTATACAATTCAAATAGTCATGGTAAAAAAATTTATTTTTTAGGAGAAAGAACAAGGCCGAACACCAACATGCATGTAGGTTTATATTCGAGCACATTATGTTGAGAAACCAGACGGTTCTATAGATGGGGGATGAATTGATGAGTACTCGGAACAGTTTGTGGTATGTAATCAACAAAAGTTTTAAATTATAGTTCACAATTTTCTAATTTTGTTAAACAATACAATACCTAACTTTTATGTAAATTACAGGCCAAATACAATGAGCGAGTTGCTCAAATGACCTAGAGTCAGGGTAGGGAGCTCTCTCACGATGAGCTAAACCTTATTTACATGCAGCTTACTGGAGAAGGTGAGACGTGTGCTTTTTCAAGAAGCACACGAAGGCCTGGTATCGACAATATTTCTGGGGTATTGACTGAAAATTTAATTTACTTTCTAGTTATGCCTAGGCTCTATACTATAGACTTTTAGTTGATAATGCTTTTATGATTATTCAATGACATGGAAGATGTTCATTTTGGATAGTTAAGCCATTTTAAAACGACCGTTCTATCTTATTTTGCAATACAACATGTAGTATGTACAACATACCGGAGGAGCATTTTCTCTATTAAAGTTATATTTTTGAATTATATAATGGTGACTCGTGTTTCTGAGCTCAGCTCAGTTTAATGAACCTTACGGCTCAATTTATTGAGCCTTTCGGCTCAGCTGCAACTGAGCGTAAGGCTCAGGTCAAACTGAACGTAAGGCTCCAGTGAAGTTGAGCCTTACGGCTCAACAAAACTGAGCCGTTCCTTGAGCGTAAGGCTCAGTTGAAACTGATCCCAAAGGCTCAGCTTCACTGAGTCGTAATGCTCAGTTGAAACTGAACTTTACGGCTCAGTTTCACTGAGCGTTAAGGCTCAGCTGAAACTAAGCCTTACGCTCAGGTGAAACTAAGCTTTGCGGCTCAGATTCACTTAGCGTAAGGGTCAGTTGAAACTGAGCCTTACACTGAGTTTGAACTGAGCCGTAAGGATTAGTTTCGTTGAGCCTTTCGGCATAGCGAACTGAGCCGAAACAGCTCAGTTTCAACTGAGCCTTTCGGCAAGTCATGTACTTATATGTCAACTTTTCTTCCATGTCCAAGGAAGTATAACCGACCATTTTACTTAATTGTATTATGAAATTTATTCATTGTGCTAATTGAATTAAAAAAAAAATGTGTAAATATACAGAGACAATACATACACCGTTAGGTTTGGAGTTTCAGATGACAGAGAGAAGCTTGTTAAGGAAGTAGAAGATCTAAGGGGTAAAAGTCAAGAAATGAGTGTCACGATTAACAAACTACAAGAGGATTTGGGTTACATGCAGAAACAGATGAGTTATGTGCAAGAGTTTATACGAGGGTTGAAGCGGGAGCAAGAATCGCAGATATGACGTACTTTATGAGTTATTCTTATTTCGGTAGTGGGTTTGATGTTCTATTTGTGTAAGGTACATTACAACGACCATGTTTGAGTTATGTAGCAACTTTATTTTATTGTTTGTTGGACATGATTTGTTTTGAATACGTTTGTAGCAAGTTCATGGTAATTTGACCATGATATTCATTTTACATTAATGTTTTTATTGATATATATTGTCACGATCTTGCATATGTTCGGTTTTATTATGACATGTGGTAGATGAAGATAAATATAAAATAACCATATTGAATTTTGGTGTACGAAGACGTAGGGAATCTGTATGGAATGAGTAAGGATGCGTATGAAACTTGGCGTAGGGAATGCGTAGGAATACGGCGTAGGGATGACGTAGGGAACTTGGCATAGGGATGGCGTAAGGACGGCGTAGGAAATTTGCCGTAGGGATGACGTAGGCATGTAGGCGCAGGGAAATATTTGCGATGAGCTGTTTCCCAACTTCTTTTTTGGCGTATTGATGGCGTGGGGAAATTCGATTCTCTACGCCGTCCCTACGCCAAATTGGCATAGGAAATTCAAAAAAATTTTGTAGTGTTTTGAATTCCTTACGCCAATTTGGCATAGGGACGGCGTAGAGATTCGAATTTCCCTACGCCAAAACAGAATTTGGAAAATAGCTCAGCGCAAAAATTCCTTACGGATTCCCTATGCCCTCATCCCTACACATTCCCTACACCAAGTTCCATATGTCTTCCCTACGCGACATTCCCCACGCATTCCCTACGTCTAATCTCATACGCATTCCCTACGCCTACGTCCATACGTCTTCCCTATGCCTTCTTCCATATGCATTCCCTACGCCTAGCCTACTTGTGTTTAAAGTGCAAAAATTGGATTTTTCTTACCCATTCCCTACGTCACCGTACACCAAAATTTAATATGATTCTTTTATATTTATCTTCATCTACCATACATATAATAACAAAATTTAATAAAATCAAACACATGCAAAATCATAACAATATACACCAATAAAAACATTGATTTAGAATGAATATCATGATCAAATTACCATAAACTTACTACAAATGTATTTAAAACAAATCATGTCCAAAAAACAGTAAAATAAAATTGCTATATAACTCGAACATGGTCGTTTCATATAATTCAAACATCATACAATATACCTTATACAAATAGAACACTAAATCCACTGCCAAAATAAGAATAACTCATAAAGCATGTCATATCTCCGATTCTTGATCCCGCCTCAATCCTCGTATAAACTCTTGCACAGAGCTCATCTCCTTCTGCACGGAACCTAAATCGCCTTATAGTCTGTTAATCGTGACATTCATTCTTGATTTTTTACTCCTTAGCTCTTATGCTTCCTCCACAAGTTTCTCTCTGTCATCTAAAACACCAAACCTAGCAGTGTATGTATTGTCTCTCTATATATATGTGCATAAATTGTTAATCCAATTAGTACACAACGAATAAACAAGCACTAAAAAGAGGGATAAACAAGCGAATAGGCTCAGTATAACCAAGCCTTTCGGCTCAGTTTTACTGAGCATATATTACTATATATTTGCGGATAAATTGTTTAATCCAATTAGTACACAACGAATAAACAAGCACTTAAAAAAGGATAAACAAGTCAATCGGTTTTACTGAGCCTTAAGGCTCAGTAATGCTGAGCGTTAAGGCTAAGTAATGCTGAGCTCAGTTTTAGCTGAGCCGATTGGCTCAGTTTTAGCTGAGCCGATTGGATCAGTTTTAGCTGAGCCAAGGCTCTATAAAGCAAGAGCATGAATCATTTTCCCTGGATAACAACGCTTCAAGTTCTTTTCCCTTTGCAATTTTTCTCGTTTCGAGCAATGCTTTCACCGAATCCTTCAGATGACAACAAAATGTGTTTTATATCAGAAAACACAAACGAGAATAAAGTCAAATATCTCTCGTAAGATGAATGATAGTACTCTGCTTTTTGTTTGACAGAAAATTGAAACCAATACATGATCTCGAGAAATAATAGTAGGAACACACAAATGCTCATAGAAACATTTAACTGGGGAGTGATAAACATGATAGCTGCCAATATGTCATATGCAAACAAACCAAGGTCAAAGCAAATAGGTTGAATATTTTATATAGTTGTACATCTTGATTGTGTGGGTGGTTTAAAAATATTTATACTAAATATAACACAACATTAATTAAGGAGAATTTCAGAAGGAAGGAAAAAAGAAAATGGATATTTCCGCAAGAGAGCTAGCTAATAAACACAGAGCAATCGACAAAAAAATTAAAAGATAAAGAATCAATGCCTATCAAGAAATGTATGCACGTATAAAGAGAAAATAGCAAACTAGACTACTGTAGGAAAAAGACATGCCGACAAAACAAATGCGTACCATTTCCATTTCTTGATCATTTTTTTCATGTGCAAGCTTTTGTTCAAACCCATTCACCTCTTTCAGTTTGTTAATTAATCCACCATGCTCACGGCTAATCCTTCAAGCGAAAACAGGATCATCCCAAATGTCTGGTTTATTCATTACACATGACAATTGTTCTAATCTGCCTACCATTTTTTTCCACTGCAAAAGAGAAAACAAATATGTTCAATTCTAGATGGAAGCAATTCATTTAAGAATCACATTTAAACTGTATCAGTTTATAATGATTTACCATGAGGAAACAAGATATATTGCATGCACTAGTCCAGGTGTTGATTACGTATTGAGCTTTTTTATGTTTTGAATTACATTACCCTTCTATTAAAAGACCAGACTGACAGGATGTTGATAATTAAAATAAAAAAATATGGTTTCAAATAACAATTAGACCTTCATTATCTTGAAAAGTACATCCATTTATATCTATTAGGTTTATATATATCAACAAATATATCGAATTTATCTTGCCTCATAGCTTAGAATATTCATATATTGACCCTTCTTGGTTTAGTTTTTTATTCTAATTTGACACTAAAAAAAAAAAAAGCGTCCATGTGTGTGCATGGGAAAGGGGGATTGAATTCAAGACCTTTGGCAGTACAACCAAGCATAAGTGACCATTTATAATTGCAGACATGAGGTTATACCTTTATCACCTGTAAATCGATAGAGGGTGGGGTTGATCACATTAATTTAACATTGAGCCTAGGCTTTATAAACTGAGCATAAAGTCAACTGGATTAAAAACCAACTATAAATTCAACAATTTCATACCAAAAACAAACTGTAAATTCAATGATATAAATGCAACACTTAATAAAATCATGTGAAACCGAACATTAACATAATTCAAATATACAGCACCTTAGTCCCCATTTTTAGACGTTCTGCCCTGACTATTTGACAAACAACGATTAAATGCACTTCGACACATATGCAACAGTTAAAAGTAGCAGCCAGTGGTTTTCATTCAGGAGTAACAGCCTTATTATAAAGAATAAAATAAAGAAATATCAAAATAAAACAGCCTAATTATTAAAAAAAAAAGGAACATTCTTTTTTTTTGAACTTAAATTGCAGTATAATTTCATCTCGAAAAAGCAACATAACTGTATAGCTATCTAAAAAAAACTTGTAGAAACATCATGAAGGATCCACCTTCATTTGTATAATGGTCAATAAGTAATTAGAACATGTTTATATGACTTCCCCGTTGAATAGAATCACCTAAAATTAGAAAGCAGGACACTCATTAGAAAATAAAAAATAGAACTGAAACGTTAACATTTGGCAATGTCAGGCCAATGAAAGTTGATTTGAGGGCGATACGGCACTAAGCACTTTCTGCGTTCAAGTCAGCACCGAGCACTTTCAGTGCTTAATTTAGCATTGAGTGCAACTCAGTTTTGCAGGAAAAGTGAAATCTGCTATTTTTCAAAAGTGGCTAGAGACTCATGCAATTAGTTTTCTCATCAACACTCTTTATCTTTAAGAAAAATGTGGATTCTACTATAAAATACATCACTGCCCGTAACCACCTGATTAGTAAAATTCAGACTAGCTCCATTTGATACTCCATAACTTACTTCAGCCATTGTAATAGACATCACGTCCCCGTATACATCATTGAAAATATGGAAATCCAATTGTTTTACCAAAATTTTCATCACCACCCTCTTTCTAATCGATTCATACGTAAGCTTACACTCTAATACATCTTTTGTTTCCAATTATTCATCCCCCATCACAAAGTCTGTATCCCCTTCATTACCAACATTATTGTTATTTGTTAACATATACGTATAGCAAGCACTGTGCAAACACTTAAATCAAATTTCAACATTATTGTTAACGTATATAGTTGTTCTGTGATGATGAAACACTTATTGCAAATAGCAAACAATTTCAATATTTATCTTAGAACATTAATGGAGGACAAAACAATTCAGAATCCCAAAAAACAACTTTTTATTGCATCAAAAGGCCAATAATAATATTAAATTAACACCAGATCTCAAAATATATACATGCTTTATTAATTGAATTCATCTAAAGCAAGATTGGAATGATACTTATATAACAATGAAGCAACAGCTTCCAGTATTGAGGAGGCAGGGGGCAAGTGACGGTTTACAGTATTAAGGAGGCAGGGGGAAGCGATGCGATTAAAGGAGACAGGGAGGCGGCGCGACGGCGCGGTTGAAGGCACGGGGAGCGCGGTTGAAGGCAGGGGCGGTGCGGTTGAAGGCAGGGGCGGCGCGGTGGAGATAGATTTAGGGTTTTCTTTTTTCTTTTATCTGAAACGTTCAGAAGGAATGGAAATAAGGAAAGAGCGGTTATTTTAGTAGATTGAACGGGTGTGGTTATTTTAGTGGCCCATAATTTCAAAATTTTGTGTCCCTTCAGACTTTTCTTTAAAATAAATTCCAACCTGTTTAAAAGACGTAGGAAATGAGTAGGGAATTTCCTACACTTTCTACATATTTTCATGTCTTTCCTACGCCGCGCTTATATGGCGTAGGGAATTTTGGATTGGAAAGTTGCTCTCTTATTTGTAGTGAATGAATGCTTTAGAGGCAGTCGGTGACGTGCTACGACGCAGATGGGCGACGGTGGCTGCAAGGAGGTTAGGGTTGAGGGTTTTTTAGGGTGGAAATAACGAGGAAGAGAGGATATGGGCTGCTGGTTGTATCTGCAAGTCGAGCAACGGCTTGCAACAACCTTTTTTTAGCCGTCGCTAGCCGTTGTAAAGGCCCGTCACCATTTGAGCCGCTTCTTGTAGTATTTTGACAAATTTTATTATGCAAATAATTTTTCTTCTTCAACATCTCTTTCTTTTTAATCATATATATGGGATGCTACACATTTTTGCAAAAATGGAAAATGTTCAATTGATAGAGTGTAGAGAAAGAAAATTTTATTTTGGTGCCTTTCTTTAAATGGTGAAGTCTGGTAATGCTGAAATTATCATTTACGGAGAATTGTTAGATGACCTTGTTCATTTAGGGCACTTTTATTATATTATCTCGTTTTTGTTGGTAGACAACACTACGTCATGACTAACTGCTGTAGATATTAATGACAACACCTTTATGCATTCAGCAATTCATAATCAAATGAATATCCTCACAATAACCGAGTCTGATTTCTTTATGTTGTTAAAGAGTGTAGAGGAGGAAGGAAAGGAGACTAAGGCTGAAGACAAAAACTTTATAAAAATGAGTAGTTGCTCATTGTTTTAGAAAAGAAGGAAGGATAAATATGTAGACAAGAACCATGACTTGTGTGTTAGTATCCTTGAAGTAGGAGAAGGAAGAGGAAAAGGAGACCAGAGCTAATGGGGGATACTTCGAAGAAATGAGCTGGAGATCGCCCTTCGGGAAAATAAGTACAACAAGCTCGACTGATTCATAGCTACCAGAGAGATTATTTCTCTTTGTCTGCATTCATAAAATATTGTTAAACACAACCGTCAAACATTCATTAAATCTATTTAATTATAAGTTTGTTGCGCTCTTTTTACTTTTGATACAGTAAACAATGTGATGACAAATGAAAATATGTTTTGTATTTATACTGTGATGTTAAGAATTATTATTGTAATCACTGTTTTGAATATTAGTTATTAAAATTGGAAATAAATAATTATTTTGACAAAGTGATGAGGTGATTGTAGTCAAAATACTATACAATGATTTTAAACTGTTTAGAATTGTCTAAACCTATTTTGGAGCTCGTATGATACAATAGTAGAATACCATGGTTAAGATAATACATTTGGTTTACAACCTTACTTACACGTAATGAATGACTTTTTCATCCGCAGCTCCTAAATAGACAACTTAAAGAAAAACATTGTCAATGTACATAAAAAAACATTTTTTTTCTAAAACGTTGTAATATTATTTTTTCCTTGTAGGATAAATAGCATCGTATTAAGTTTATATACTATACAAAAAAGCTAGTATAACTAGCGTTATATTTAGTTTTGTATTGTACAAAATACTAGCTATATTTAGCAATGTGCTTCAGGTTTTTTTTTTAGTTTGTCTTCCAGTCGAAAAATAAAACTTGTTGTCCTTCGAACCTCTTTTTTTAAGTTTGTCCTTAGGCCTATTTTTCACTGCTTATATATATTTAAGTTTGTCCTTAGGCCTATTTTTCACTGCTTATATATATATATATATATATATATATATATGTATATACACACATATATATATAAGGATAGTCTATAGGGACACAAAATTTAACACAAATGGTGACACAATTGATTTGCACTATTGGATCACCCCATGAATTACACATCTCCATATAAAGACAAAAAGATCCAACGGTTAAGCCTTTGTGTCTCTCTCTGTGCCCAATTTTGTGTGCAAATATATATATATATATATATATATATATATATATGGGAGTGGCTATTGAGACACAAAATTAAACACAGAATTAAAGACACAAAATTTGGACCGTATGATTTGTTTGTCTTTACGTGTGAGGTGGAATCCAGGGGGATATCTTGTGGTTCAGATTACTTGTGTTTAATTTTGTGTCAGCATTTTGTGTCCCTTTAGACTTTTCATATACATATATATATATATATATATATATATATATATATATATATATATATGGAAAATCTACTTGAACACAAGATTTAGACACAGCGAATTTACACCATTGGATCACCCCATGAATTCCGCTACTTTATATAAAGACAAAATGATCTAACAATTAAGATTATGTGTCCTCTAATTTGTGTAAATCAACACCTAATTATTGTGCCATAAACAAAAACATAAATAAAATAGTAACAAAACATCGTTGATTTACATGTATATTTTGATGTTAAAATATTGTGTTCTTATTTATGTAATTATTTTAATGTTGTAATATCTTATGATTTTTAAGTGTTTATTTCATTTTTATTACCAATTAATAAAAAATAAATTTGTATATTTTTAAGCGATATCAAGACTTGTTAATATTTGAGGGATATTTTGAATCTGTAAATGAAGTTTACGTATATGATCATATTTTTAAGTCGTATTATTGACACGACAATATTTGTAGATTGGCATTTAGTGTTGGTAAATGAAATTTATTGTATAGGAGTTCTCCGGGACACCTTGTTTTGCAGCACCTCTATGATACCGTGAGCTACACTAATGCAAATCCAACAAAAATTTGTATATGTTCAATCCACATATATATTATGTAACAACCCGTATTTTCAATAACCTGTAATAACATAAATCGAGGCAGAATTTAATTCTAAAATGGGAATCAAGGGAAACGGGCTATGCCATTGTGTTCGTCTCGGAAAAATACGCGAAATAGAGTCCGAGTTTTCGAAAATCGGAGTCCGTATGACCAAGATATGGCCTCGCGAAGTTTCACGAAAATTCCCAAATTAAAGTATACTTAATTAAGTGAAATGGGTTGTGTAGATATATATATATATATATATATTGATATATATATATATATATATATATATAATTGAAAATTTAATAAATAAATATGCAAAAATGCTCAAAACAGCGAATTGGGAGAGGGGAATAACCGAACCGGCCGATTTTTGAAGTCGACCCGAGCCCGCTGGGTCGACTAGGGGTTAATCCAGGGTGTTTGGCTGTCAACCCGTGGGCCGATTCGCTCAAGTGCAGATTTTGCATTTGAATGGTTCTCATGGTCCATCTTTAATCTAAAGGCCCTAGATGGTTCCTACACTTGACTTCTTCCCCAAGACATGCTTTGATGGCTTGGATTGAATCTAGGGTTAATCCTATGGCCTAAAACACTTGCCTAATCTATAAATAAGACCCTAACCTACCCTAATTCATTCATAATTAAACCTAGTGACTAAACTATGGCAAAATGCTAGCTCTCATGGCCTCCACTAATTTTATGAAGAGGGTTGCATACTAATCACTCTCTAATCAACTTCTAATCCCTTCTTAGCATCTTAATCTTCTTCATTTGGTGTTCAAAGTTGCTAGTTGTGAGTTTCTATCACTTTGATGATCTTTTGGTAAACTAATTAGATGAGATGTGATGAGATTTATGGTTTTGTATGTGGGTTAATGAGCTTTGAATCATATGATATGATGTTAGCATTAATCTTATGTTTATGCATGTTGAGTATGTAAGCTTATGCAAGTTTAATATGATGTATGTTATGTTTGCATGATGCTAAATATGCAAGTTGTGGGCTATGTAATCATATGCATGTTATGCAAGTTCATGGTAATATGCTATGCAAGTTACATGTTTGTTAATATGCAAGTTACATGTTTGTTAATATGCAAGTTACATGTATGTAAATATGCAAGTTACATGTTTGTTAATATGCAAGTTACATGTTTGTTAATATGCAAGTTACATGTATGTAAATATGCAAGTTACATGTTTCTTTATATGCAAGTTACATGTTTGTTAATATGCGAGTTACATGTATGTAAATATGCAAGTTACATGTTTATTAATATGCAAGTTCATGATGACACATTATGCAAGTCTATAAGCTAATATGCAAGTTTGTTATGCAAAATGAATATGTAAGTTATGTGACATATTATATGCAAGTTATGTGACATGTTATGCAAGTTCATATGCAAGTTATGTGTTTGTTAATATGCAAGATGGCACCTTTGAAACATGTTCATTCATATGCAAGTTGACACCTTTTATATGTGTTATATCATGAACGAAATTACGTGGGAACGATGGGGTAATTAAATGCATAAGTTAATAAGATTGTGTGAAATTAATATAATTATGCATAACACAAAATAAATAAACATAGTATGGGAATTTGCCTATTTGGTTAGGTGTACCCATACTATGTGTTGGGAATTTACCTATTCAGTTAGGTCTACCCCATGGGAATTTACCTATTAAGTTAGGTCTACCCATGTTAAGAAAACTTGATTAATTAGGGATAATTAATATAAAATTATGAGGGTGATTAATTAGGTGTAATTAATTGACTAAGACACGAGGTTGGACTCAGTTGTAGCGTAAAACTACCCGGACCCAACCGGCTTAACCAGTTGCTACAAATGTTAGCCCAATGTGAGAGGTCTTAGGCACAAACTAAATACGTAATTAATGTAAAGACACGAGGTTAGACTCTGTTATGACATAAGGCTGCCCGGACCCAACCGGCTTAACCAGCGGTCATAAAAGACAGTCTAATGTGAGAGGTCTTTACAAAGTTTACGTTCTTAATTAATTAATTAAGAAACACTTAACCACATTAGCATGTAGAGGGACATGAGGGGTTAAGTGGGTGCCTCGGGTGGCATGAGAAAATCTAGTGGTTGCCTTGGGTGGCAATAGAAAATACGATTAGAATACTTAACCAAAATAGAACATGTAATTAAAACATGATTAAAGGGTTAAGTGGGATATACTAGAAAAAGGGACAAGCTTAGGTGGGTAGCTTGTGGAGGCCCATTTCAACCAGTAACCCATACGTATCTTTGTGGGCTCGACCCATGTCGAGGACGGGACACGCATACTGGGCTTGACTGTAAGAGGCAAACGGGTTAGCGGTGGCAACGCAAGTCCAACGGGCTTCATATGCGTGAGTGGGCCCGGGCTGGTAGGTAAGCCGTTGTTGCATCGAGTAGATATAAGCCGTGCACCTTTAGTTTCATCAGGTTGCCACATTGGGGAATGATACATCCCACGGTGGGGCCAGCACGGGTATCTACGTTAGGGAGCCGATCGAATGGGAAGTAGTGTGTACACCTAGTGGATTGTAGGGCCCCGTGGCGCCTACTTGGTCACCTAGGGGTACGCAGGTACTAATTAGTAAATTTTATAAGTCCTTGGGTGGGATCAACCTTTAAGTTAGGAACGACTGGTGTGGTGCAGTTTAGTAATTTACCTTAGGGAGGGTAGATGCGTCTTTATCCTTTATCTTCGTTTAGTTGACTGCTTAGGGTAGCCATTCATCCCTATATGTTACCGTATATCAGTTTATGTCTTCTCTGGTTACTTTAACGATTGTATTGTTAAAGTTATAGGACTCGCTCAGACTTATGTCTGACCCCGTTGTTTTTATCTTTTTCCCAACCCTCAGGTCCTACGGTGGATCCTAGCAGTAGTGGAGCTTGATCGGATTGCTGTTCCAGTCTTTAGGAGCTTGGATAGATGTAAAGCTCCAGTTATCTAGTTATCTTTTCTTTTGTTTGGCTATTGTATGAGAGTGGGATTATGTACTTCTTTATTTTGATGGATATTGTACTTGACCTTTATTGTGGTTTTATGATGTAACCAGACATGTTTTACTTCCGCTGTTATGAGATGATGTTTTAAAATTTCAAGTACTATTTATATCTGTCTTGTTGTAATTTTTCTGTTCTATATTCACTAAAATACTCCACCGATGCTATGGCATTCCCTTAGTGAGTGATCATAGCGGGAGTGGGGTGTTACACGTGGTATCAGAGCTTAAGGTTACCAGAACAGATAAAATTTTTGAGAAAAACTACTTTCTAAGAGTATTTTCGAAGAAAGTATTTTTAAAAGCATGTCTTCTAAGAGAAAAAGTTTTTGAAAAAGAAAAGCATAATCCCCAATAGCCATATCTTTATCTTTCGGAATCTCCTTTTTGAATCTTTCCTCTTTCGTTTCAGCATGGCTGAAGATCTTAACATCCCGGAGGGTTTAGTTATACCACTATGGTATAGGAGGTTGCAAGAGGCTAGGGCCGCGGCTGCGGGTCCGGCCAATGCTACTACACCAGAGACAACCGCTCCTCCTCCTCAGCCTAGAGTGGATAATTTTGCTAAGGTTTGCAAGGAGTTCAAGGCTATAGGAGGAAAACCTTTTCTTGGTTCAGAGACTTTCGTAGAGGCTAGAGATTGGCTTAAGGAAGTGGAAGAGTTGCTAGATATCTTTGAAGTGGAAGAGGGAAAGAAAGTCAAGTTGGCGGCTTGGTTAATGAAGGGAGAGGCCTCATTCTGGTGGGAGGTCACTAATGGAGAACGCCCTGTTGACTCTTGGGCAGATTTTAAGCAAAGGTTTGGGGCTAAGTTTCTCTCAAGGGCGGAAGAGAATCTGTTTATGGAGAAGTTCTTGAATTTGAAGCAAGGGAATCTCACGGTGAAAGAATATGTCAACAAATTCAATCAATTAGCAAGGTTTGGCATAGAGTTGGTGAATACACCGGAGAAGAAGGCTTTGAGGTTCGTTAGAGGCTTGAACGAACCATTGCAAGGAATAGCTATGACTCACATTCCTATGGGGGCCACTTTTGAGAAGCTTGTCTACATGGCACTTATGCATGAGGATGATAAGAATTCTAAGGCACCAGAGAAAAAGGGGGATCAGAAGAAACCGCAACAGCAACAACAAGGCAAGGGCGGAAAAGGCAATGGTGACAAAAAGAAGACGAAGAAGAAGTGCTTCAATTGTGGAACACCAGGACACCTCAGTAAGGATTGTCGCAAAAAGAAGAAGACCGGTTGCTTTCATTGTGGTGAAGCAGGGCATCTTGTGAAAAACTGCCCAAAGAAGGGGCAGAAGACGGGGTCTACCTCAGGAGGCCAGGTGCAAGCTCTTATAGCACCACCTCAGTCAGGGGGGCAAGTTCAGGTTCTCTCAGTTCCACCGATTCAGCAGAGAGGTAGAACTATTTCCGTTGAAAGTCTGGTTTTTCTGTTTGATCATCCAGTTCGTACTTTGTTTGACTCTGGCGCATCGCATTCTTTTATCTCATCATCGTTAGTTGAGTCACTGCACTTAGACACCAGTCTAGTTGATGATCCCTTGGTTGTCTCAAACCCAATTGGGGGCTCCATATATCTGTCTATGATATGTTTGGGTTTGAAGATTTCTATACTTAGCGTTGAGTTTAGATGTGATGCTTTTGTATTGGGCTTCACGGGCTATGGGTTGATCTTGGGCATGGACTGGTTATCCAGTAATGGTGCCGTTCTTGATTGCGAAAGGAGAGTTGTCAGGCTCATGACCCGCTTGGGTAACACTCTCGAGATCTCTTGCAATCCCATGGAATCTGTTTTGCTAAGTTATCTTGAATCGCTCGATGCTTCGGTCGAAAGTTTGTGTTCTGTCAGAGTAGTCCGGGAATATCCGGATGTGTTTGAAGAAGTAAAGGGTTTGCCTCCGAAGCGGGAGATAGATTTCCGAATTTATTTGGTGGATAATGCCAAACCAGTGTCTTTGCCAGTACGCCACATGGCTCCTCGTGAGAGAAGAGAACTTCATAAGCAAGTAGGGGAGTTGCTTGAGAAGGGGTTCATAAGGCGAAGTATATCGGAGTGGGGAGCTCCAGTAGTGTTTGCCACGAAGGCGGATGGGTCCCTCAGACTTTGTGTGGATTATAGGGAACTTAATAAGCTCACGAAGAAGAATAGGCACCCATTACCGAGGATAGATGATCTCTTTGATCAGTTGGTTGGCGCGTCAGTATTTTCGCAGATGGACTTAGCTACAGGGTTTCATCAGTTAAGAGTGGCGGAGGACAGTATAGAGAAGACTGCTTTCCGGACTCCGGATGGTTTTTATGAGTGGCTAGTGATGCCATTTGGGTTGACAAACGCCCCCGCATACTTTGTTGATCTCATGAGTAGAGTGTTCAGAGAGTATCTGAATAAGTTTGTAGTAGTTTTTGTGGATGACATCTTGGTCTTTTCCAAGAATGAAGAAGAGCATGCCTTACATCTCAAGGAAGTGTTGGAGACTCTTCGAGCGCATAGTCTTAAAGCTAAATTCTCTAAATGCCATTTTTGGAGAAGAGAAGTGCGATTCTTAGGGCATGTGGTCTCTAAGGAAGGGATAGCTGTGGATCCCGCAAAGATAGTATCTATCCAGGATTGGAAAGTTCCTAGAAATGCTACCGAGGTAAGAAGTTTCTTGGGGTTGGCAGGATATTATAGGAAGTTCATCAAAGACTTCGCGAAGATATCAGCCCCATTAACCCGCTTGACGAAGAAGAATCTGGTTTTCTCATGGGATGTAGATTGTGATGATGCTTTCCGACGGTTAAAGAGAGCTTTGACCACCGCTCCAGTTTTAGTGCTTCCAGATGGGAGTAAGCCGTTTGTTGTTTATACCGATGCTTGTGGAACAGGATTAGGCGCAGTCTTGATGCAGGAGGGAAGGGTAATAGCCTATGGAGGGAGACAATTGAGAGTGCATGAGAAGAATTACCCTACCCATGATCTAGAGTTGGCCGCGATTGTTTTCGCACTTAAGTCTTGGCGCCATTATCTTCTTGGTGAGAGATTCGAGTTGTTCACCGACCATAAATCATTGAAGTACTTATTCTCTCAGAAGGATTTAAACTTAAGACAGCAAAGGTGGATGGAGTTCTTAGCATCCTATGATTTCGAGATAGCGTATACCCCTGGTAAGGGTAACGTGGTGGCAGACGCCTTAAGTAGAAAAAGGCTATCTTTGAGTCCATTGTTCGTGGAACGACGAAGCTTGGAGTTTCTTTCTTTGTTTGACTTCAGACCTTCTGTTGATTTTGTACCTGGTTTGTTGGCATCCTTGGAGGTTAGACCTACTCTTTTGAGACGGATTGGCGAGGCTCAGCGAGACGACCCACAGTTGGTTGTGTTGGTAGAGAAGCTTATAAGAGGGGAGTCGTCCAGCCATTTGGGTAGATACACCATAGATGATAAGGGATGGTTGCATAGAGACGGTAGACTTTGTGTACCGCAAGATGAGGGTTTGAAGAAGGCTATTTTGGATGATGCACATCGTTCAAGAATGACTATTCATCCCGGTGGAGACAAAATGTACCAAGACATGAAGAGAGTTTTCTTTTGGGCCGGTATGAAGAAAGATGTGGCCGAGTATGTGGCTAGATGCTTAGTGTGCCAACAAGTTAAAGTGGAGCAAAGGAAACCCGGTGGGTTGCTACACCCATTGGAAGTTCCACAGTGGAAGTGGGATAGTGTCTCGATGGATTTCATCGACGGGTTACCGAGATCGAGGAAGGGCAATAAGGGAATTTGGGTTGTGGTAGACAGACTTACAAAGAGTGCCCATTTTATACCCGTAAAGAGTAAGAGGACCGCTCCATGGCTTGCTTCAGTCTATGTTAGAGAGATTGTTAGATTGCATGGCGTACCATCCAGCATTGTGAGTGATCGAGATCCTATTTTCACTAGTGAGTTTTGGAGAAGTTTGCAAGAGGCGGTAGGGACTCAGTTGTGTTTGAGCACCGCATATCATCCTCAGACGGACGGTCAGACCGAGAGGGTGAACCGTATCTTAGAAGATCTTTTGAGGCTTTGTATCTTGGATTTTGGAGGTACATGGGAAGAACATCTTCCTTTGGTGGAGTTCGCATATAATAACAGCTTTCAGTCCAGTATTGGTATGGCTCCTTTCGAAGCTCTTTATGGAAGGCCTTGTCGATCTCCTACATGTTGGTGGGAATCTACGGATAAGATCTTGCTTGGGCCGGATATGGTTAGAGAGACTTCAGAGAAGATTGATTTAATTCGAAAAAGGATGAAAGCAGCGCAAGATAGACAGAAATCTTATGCGGATCGGAGAAGGACGGATCTTGAGTTTGAGGTTGGGGACATGGTTTTTGTCAAAGTATCTCCATTGAGAAATGTTGTTCGCTTTGGGTCCGTAGGGAAGTTAGCACCGAGATTTGTTGGGCCGTTTCCTATTAAGGAAAGGATTGGACGGATGGCATATAGGGTGGAGTTGCCCGACAGACTTAGTGGTGTTCATGATGTATTCCATGTATCACATTTGAGGAAGTGCTTACATGAAACCGCGGAGGTGGTAGAGCCGAGCTTGCTTAGAGATGTAGAGGTAGAGCGTGATGCAACGATTCGACGAGCTCCTACTCGCATCCTTGGGTCAGAAACTAGGAAGTTGAGGAACAGAGAAGTTCAGCTAGTTAAAGTGCAATGGGGAGATGACGAAAGCAATGCTACTTGGGAGACGGAAGCAAAGATGCGTTCTTTGTATCCATTTCTTTTTGAGAGTATGTCTTTTAACTTCTCCTTTATTGCTTGTCTAGTACTTATCTTATCTTTAGTATATCCTCTCGCTAATACCTATGACCTTTAGATAGGGTAAAACCTATGGTTGAGACATGTGTTTGAAACATGTTATGGTTGATGGATGCATATGGATGCAATTGTTTGCTAGTGGTTGCTCGTGGATGCATATACACACACATTAGGCACTAGATCGGCTCAGTCACTTCATGTTGCATATTGCATAAATGGATGTGGTAGTTAGATTGATGGATGTATCATGGCTGTGTTATCATATGGATGATGCATTTTTGTGTATGGTTGTGCACGCATGTAGAAATTTGTATGTGTCAATAGGGTTTCGCATACATATTGGATGCATGGCACTATCATGGTTTGCATTAAGGAGGTTTACTGTATCAGTAACCGCCTGATTTTCGCATTAGGTAAGTACATATACACAAACTTTTGCATATATCCATCCAGCATTTAGAATCTTGTAAGGACAATGATTGCTCGTGGATGATGCTTTGAGTAGATGGATGATTGGATGGTAGGATACGTTCTTCCTAACTTGAAGATTTCGGGGACGAAATCCTTTAAGGAGGGGAGAATGTAACAACCCGTATTTTCAATAACCTGTAATAACATAAATCGAGGCAGAATTTAATTCTAAAATGGGAATCAAGGGAAACGGGCTATGCCATTGTGTTCGTCTCGGAAAAATACGCGAAATAGAGTCCGAGTTTTCGAAAATCGGAGTCCGTATGACCAAGATATGGCCTCGCGAAGTTTCACGAAAATTCCCAAATTAAAGTATACTTAATTAAGTGAAATGGGTTGTGTAGATATATATATATATATATATATATTGATATATATATATATATATATATATATATAATTGAAAATTTAATAAATAAATATGCAAAAATGCTCAAAACAGCGAATTGGGAGAGGGGAATAACCGAACCGGCCGATTTTTGAAGTCGACCCGAGCCCGCTGGGTCGACTAGGGGTTAATCCAGGGTGTTTGGCTGTCAACCCGTGGGCCGATTCGCTCAAGTGCAGATTTTGCATTTGAATGGTTCTCATGGTCCATCTTTAATCTAAAGGCCCTAGATGGTTCCTACACTTGACTTCTTCCCCAAGACATGCTTTGATGGCTTGGATTGAATCTAGGGTTAATCCTATGGCCTAAAACACTTGCCTAATCTATAAATAAGACCCTAACCTACCCTAATTCATTCATAATTAAACCTAGTGACTAAACTATGGCAAAATGCTAGCTCTCATGGCCTCCACTAATTTTATGAAGAGGGTTGCATACTAATCACTCTCTAATCAACTTCTAATCCCTTCTTAGCATCTTAATCTTCTTCATTTGGTGTTCAAAGTTGCTAGTTGTGAGTTTCTATCACTTTGATGATCTTTTGGTAAACTAATTAGATGAGATGTGATGAGATTTATGGTTTTGTATGTGGGTTAATGAGCTTTGAATCATATGATATGATGTTAGCATTAATCTTATGTTTATGCATGTTGAGTATGTAAGCTTATGCAAGTTTAATATGATGTATGTTATGTTTGCATGATGCTAAATATGCAAGTTGTGGGCTATGTAATCATATGCATGTTATGCAAGTTCATGGTAATATGCTATGCAAGTTACATGTTTGTTAATATGCAAGTTACATGTTTGTTAATATGCAAGTTACATGTATGTAAATATGCAAGTTACATGTTTGTTAATATGCAAGTTACATGTTTGTTAATATGCAAGTTACATGTATGTAAATATGCAAGTTACATGTTTCTTTATATGCAAGTTACATGTTTGTTAATATGCGAGTTACATGTATGTAAATATGCAAGTTACATGTTTATTAATATGCAAGTTCATGATGACACATTATGCAAGTCTATAAGCTAATATGCAAGTTTGTTATGCAAAATGAATATGTAAGTTATGTGACATATTATATGCAAGTTATGTGACATGTTATGCAAGTTCATATGCAAGTTATGTGTTTGTTAATATGCAAGATGGCACCTTTGAAACATGTTCATTCATATGCAAGTTGACACCTTTTATATGTGTTATATCATGAACGAAATTACGTGGGAACGATGGGGTAATTAAATGCATAAGTTAATAAGATTGTGTGAAATTAATATAATTATGCATAACACAAAATAAATAAACATAGTATGGGAATTTGCCTATTTGGTTAGGTGTACCCATACTATGTGTTGGGAATTTACCTATTGAGTTAGGTCTACCCCATGGGAATTTACCTATTAAGTTAGGTCTACCCATGTTAAGAAAACTTGATTAATTAGGGATAATTAATATAAAATTATGAGGGTGATTAATTAGGTGTAATTAATTGACTAAGACACGAGGTTGGACTCAGTTGTAGCGTAAAACTACCCGGACCCAACCGGCTTAACCAGTTGCTACAAATGTTAGCCCAATGTGAGAGGTCTTAGGCACAAACTAAATACGTAATTAATGTAAAGACACGAGGTTAGACTCTGTTATGACATAAGGCTGCCCGGACCCAACCGGCTTAACCAGCGGTCATAAAAGACAGTCTAATGTGAGAGGTCTTTACAAAGGTTACGTTCTTAATTAATTAATTAAGAAACACTTAACCACATTAGCATGTAGAGGGACATGAGGGGTTAAGTGGGTGCCTCGGGTGGCATGAGAAAATCTAGTGGTTGCCTTGGGTGGCAATAGAAAATACGATTAGAATACTTAACCAAAATAGAACATGTAATTAAAACATGATTAAAGGGTTAAGTGGGATATACTAGAAAAAGGGACAAGCTTAGGTGGGTAGCTTGTGGAGGCCCATTTCAACCAGTAACCCATACGTATCTTTGTGGGCTCGACCCATGTCGAGGACGGGACACGCATACTGGGCTTGACTGTAAGAGGAAAACGGGTTAGCGGTGGCAACGCAAGTCCAACGGGCTTCATATGCGTGAGTGGGCCCGGGCTGGTAGGTAAGTCGTTGTTGCATCGAGTAGATATAAGCCGTGCACCTTTAGTTTCATCAGGTTGCCACATTGGGGAATGATACATCCCACGGTGGGGCCAGCACGGGTATCTACGTTAGGGAGCCGATCGAATGGGAAGTAGTGTGTACACCTAGTGGATTGTAGGGCCCCGTGGCGCCTACTTGGTCACCTAGGGGTACGCAGGTACTAATTAGTAAATTTTATAAGTCCTTGGGTGGGATCAACCTTTAAGTTAGGAACGACTGGTGTGGTGCAGTTTAGTAATTTACCTTAGGGAGGGTAGATGCGTCTTTATCCTTTATCTTCGTTTAGTTGACTGCTTAGGGTAGCCATTCATCCCTATATGTTACCGTATATCAGTTTATGTCTTCTCTGGTTACTTTAACGATTGTATTGTTAAAGTTATAGGACTCGCTCAGACTTATGTCTGACCCCGTTGTTTTTATCTTTTTCCCAACCCTCAGGTCCTACGGTGGATCCTAGCAGTAGTGGAGCTTGATCGGATTGCTGTTCCAGTCTTTAGGAGCTTGGATAGATGTAAAGCTCCAGTTATCCAGTTATCTTTTCTTTTGTTTGGCTATTGTATGAGAGTGGGATTATGTACTTCTTTATTTTGATGGATATTGTACTTGACCTTTATTGTGGTTTTATGATGTAACCAGACATGTTTTACTTCCGCTGTTATGAGATGATGTTTTAAAATTTCAAGTACTATTTATATCTGTCTTGTTGTAATTTTTCTGTTCTATATTCACTAAAATACTCCACCGATGCTATGGCATTCCCTTAGTGAGTGATCATAGCGGGAGTGGGGTGTTACATATTATCTTCTATCCAAATTTTGAGCTATGTCCGGCATTCGTAACATTATCGAAATCTTAGCTCAATTATTCACCGTTCAGACATTTATTCGAACCGTTAAACATCAAATGTATTATTCTACGAATGTCGAAAAGGACTCAAATTTTGGATAGATGATAACATATATGTAGATTAAAAATCTACAAAATCTTGTTGGATTTGGATTAATGCAGCTCACGGTATGGTAGGGGTGCTACAAAACAGGGGTGCCATGGAACGCTTCTCATACAACAGCACGGGTTCGAAACTCAGAATGACATGCTAAGAGTTTTACCATGTGCATACTCTAAGATCAGCCACTTATGTGGTGTTCGCGGACCGGGCTTGTGCACTAGAGAGGGTTTTATGACTCCAGTCGGTTTCCCTTCCGAACAAATTCAAAATAAATAAATATAAGAGCATCTTCGATAGATAGATCATGTTTGCGTAAAAATAGTGTAACATTAAATGTATTACAACTATTATTAAAGATAAACATTATTATCATGAAGGTGAAGTTCAATAAACATTCACATTAAAATTTATGGGAAAGGGAAGTGAAAGAGTAATTAAGACGGCCACAAACTTGATTCGAATTATTGTAGGCATTTACCTTATCCGACTTCACAAAATTAAAAACCATGTTATTTTCGCCGATAAATTTGCCATCGTCCACAAACTCCATGTTTCACATGTGAAAGAACAGAAGAAATTGTTCTCCAAATTAACGGGACAAAAAGCCCCAACAATTTGCTGTCAGTTGGGTATAAATCAGGGCCATGTACTAAAAAATGATCTGAGAAATCCTTATCTTGTAACTAACCCTTTTTCTTTTTTTTGGTTCTGCACAGACCGTGCATGTTGTTAATTAAATAATTCTTGTATTTTAGTAGCTATGAATCATATGATTCACTGCATTTGTGTCCATGCATAACACAATTCATGTTTATATATATAATAAAAAGTTATATATAGAAGCGTGCTGTTTACAGTGATTTAGTGGGTTAAGACTTAAGATAGGGACTTGCTATTATTTCATGCATGGAAGACAAAATTTAACAATATGAGCATATAATTGCCTAGAATATCTATTTTTCAGTGATCTTTTTTATGATTTGGTTGGTGAATCGGTACACATGAGTTCCTTTCACAGACGATTCATGGTGTATATATGTGTGTTCATTCAATAGTCCATTCATTTTTCATTGACAATTTTTGATAATTTAGCAAATTAAAAATTGAAGTGACGTGAAACTTAAGTTATTACTATTTACACACTCCAGTGGGAGCAAATTAGATCAATGTCATATGAATTTACATTTACAGCTGAACTCTCTCATCCATTTTCTTTTCGTTTTCCGTTCCCATTTGTGGAGGCAAAGGCGCTTCCATGATATCACGAAATTAGCATGCCTTTGAGAACATAAGTGAGAATGATGGGTATAACAAAACAAAAATAAAAAAGGAGAAAGGAAGATCGCTGCAATAAAAAACAGCACACATGAAAATAATATTTTCTTCAAACTAATGGATGATCGCTGCATCAATGTTGCTTTCACTTAGGTCTAAATCAATGACAGATATGTACACAAATTCTCAAAATGCATGTGAAATAGATCCCTGTCCCATACCTAAACGCTGGGTGGATGTATATGAGTTGTGTACATTATGCAATAAATGATTCATGCATCCTTCTATCATTTCCAGCTATGTTTTCGTAGCAAAAATGGGTACCTGCCATGTAGTTTTGTGTTTCTACTACTGATTTTTTGTAAGGATCAATGGGCAAAAACCAAACAAAAGAAAATGAAATGGAAAAGGTTAAAAAAAAAAAATCACTTTTCCTTTTAAGGTCACTCGTTCTTTCTCCAAGATCTTACAGTCCCAAAGCAACTAACTGTAAATAATAGAGCAAATAAAATAAAATGACCGAGAGGAGGGATTTTGTTCATAATACGGGCTCTTAGAATTTTCACAGTACAAATCTTTACTTTAAAAAGCGGAGAATGAGGCTTCCTCCGATCCATTTTTTACTCTAAAAACTATAAAGTGGTATATAAAAACATCAATTAAACTTGTAAAATATGGTAATAAAGCTATTACTAATGAATGTTAATTAAATATATATTGAAATTAAGTTCAAGGACCTATCATCTCAACATAATAAGTTTTAAGGATTCACTTTAAAAAAATATTTTTAAGGATAATTTACAAAAATAAATAAATTTATCAGTTTCAGTTATACAGAAATAATAAAATAATAAATGATAAATTGAATTACAATTACTCCTATATAACTGAAAATTATAAATCAATTTATCCTTTTTCTGTGTATTGTGCTTTTAACTAATTTTTTTAAAGTATTATCCTTAAAACTTAATTATTGTCTTAAATTTAAAAGGCTTTTAAGTGAAAATCTTCTTTAGAACATTGTTATTCGCACTTCCGTTTTGATTAAGGGATGACCCATTTTAAGGGGACTTCAGAACAAAATTTAATTATTAAGTGGTGTTTATACATTGAAAAAACAATGACTAAATGACCCTTAACTCAACACACCGTGAAAATGAAGCAATCGATAGAAAAAATTCAAACATCTCTTACGCATATAATTCCCTCGTTCTAAACTCGGGTTTCCATTTTCTAGCAACAACAATCGTCGGCGTATAATTGAAAAAATGGTGCGGCATAGAATATGGATTGTGTTGCAAAACACATGATCTCCTATGCTATGGGCAGGGGCGGAGCCAGGATTTCATTGTGACCTGGGCTAAGTTGGAGAGACAAAAAAATTGATTAAATTAGATAAGTTTTCTAAAAATAAAATTGAACATATCTAATTTTGTTTTCTGACAAATAACTATCATGAAGTTATGAACATTAAACTGAAAGTAGTTCAACAACAATAACGATAATAAACAATTAGATTTTTCATATTTTAGTTATCTAGTAGCAATTTTGATTCACATCTAGAAGAGGTAATAGATTCAACAAATAGATTCAATTTGAATAAAATAAAAATAATGATTACTGAACAAATCAAGGCTTTAAACTGAATGCAAATTGACAATAATTTGATGTCTTCAACTAATTTATGAACATAAGATGAGATATCAATGATTAAAAAGGTATTAGAAGAAATTTTTTAAGAAACAATTGTGTTGTATAAGTCAATATGATTATTTCTTCTGGTAGTAAACAATCTAAAATTCTCCTCTCAAATGTACAATCTGAAAGTAGCAATAACTGCAGTAAAACACTCAAAACTCAAACTTTTAACCTAACAAATAAAAACCAATTAATCAATGATAAAATCAATATCGAGCGTCGATCGATGAATTTCGATTTCGTCAGTTCAAAGCCAACCTCCAGCTCTCGGAATCCCTGCAGGAAAGCACGTAACCACAAGCGAATGATTCATTCAATCGGCCACTGGAGTTCTTAACAAAGGAAACCAGGATTCAAATTGAATGACCGTGAAACCAGGAGTCAAATTGAATGATTGTAGATGCAGAAATCTTCGCCAATGGCAATAGCATTGTTTCCCCAAAATTCTAGAAATTACCCTTATTTCAATCCAAAAGGGATTTAAGCAGCGGATGGAAAAGAGATTTTTGCTTGCTCAGTGGCCTGCGCCTGCCAGAAGAAGAAACGAAGTAGCAGATTCTTCTGTCTTTTGATTTTAGTTTATTAATGGGCAATTTGTTGGGATATTGGGCTAGTTGCTTCTATTTTTTTTTCTACAAAATAGTACGTAGCCCAGGTCAGCATACACCTACCTCCGCCCCTGGCTATGGGTACTCGATTTTACAGCGTCAGGGTTTAAGATACTTTCGAATAGTATCTAGATTATGCTCTAGTGCGGTTTAGAATATTAATTTTAGTTTGGAATTGGGGCAGCATTAGGGTTTTCAGAACAGTTTTGGGGAGGACGAAAAAACGATGACGATGAATTGAAAAGAACAATGTTTAACGGTGATGCACCACCGAATTTATATGGCTTTTTTGTCTGTCACCTGCCATATATAGTTTAAAACACGAATTAGCAGTACGATCTGTGAATGGTCATTTAAAACCGTTTTTAGCCGAATAAATCGGTAAGCAGACGTTGTATTGGGTTTCTGTAGCATATGTTACAACAGTAATTACGATTATTTTAAAAAGATATTAGGGATATTTTAGCCGTAATATATATATAATTATGTGTTAGAAAGGGGGGGGGGGGGGGGGGGTTAGCTTCAAATGTCCTCCACTTAACAATTTAAAAAAACATAAAAATAGGTAGCCCCTTAACCAAAACGAGAGTGTGAATAACAATGCCCCTTTTAAATGTGTTATGTTTTCATAACCATATATTTTACTGAATCGTACACTACAATTAATGTGGAAAATAGACACAAGAACAAACATTAAAAAAAAATTAGTACACGAAGTTTATTTTTAGGTTGAAAGACAAACTTGAAAAAAAAATAGCCTGAACGAAAATATTAAATACAACTAGCATTTTGCACGGTATAAAACTGAATATAATACTGGTTATAGCTAGCATTTTTGTATATATAATATTAAAATTGAATATAACACTTGTTATATTTAGCATTTTACATTAGCTTAATTTTTGTTCAAATTTTGTTAAGTCGGCTTAAAAATGAAATTTGATGTCTTTAAACTTTTTTTTTTTGGTCCTTCTCTTTAATTCAAGGTTCAAGAACTCGGTTTCGGCCATTTGAAAATTTGCTAGTTTCGGCGGGATTCGTAAATTTCGGTTGTTTCGGTGTTGTTTCGGTTTCGGTCCAGATTTCGATTTTCAGTATTTTGGTAATGAACTTGTTAGCGTTTATAGTATAAACTTAACACTACACAACACAACACGGTCCAATATTACTAAAATCCAAGGTAAACAGTTTCAACCCATATACAACAAACTACACTTAAACTAAACACGAGATAGCTATATACAGCCCAACCGTTGATTACTAAAAATCCAAAGACAATGCACCACGCATAAAAAAGCACAGCGATTGTCACTAGGGCAGAATTTTCCGTCCAAACTTCCATCGGATCTGATGCTCAAATACGATGTCGAGAAAAAGCAAATTGAAAAGAAAGAAAAGAGGCTAAAGAAGAAGAAAAAAGGAAAACTTCACTGAGGAACTTGCTCGATCTTCGCTGTTGCATGGCTTCGAAGTCCATCTGGCTGAAAACGAGAAGTTGATGTCGATTTTCTCCACATAAGTTCTAACGAGAAGTTGATGTCAATTTTCTCCACAGAAGTTCTAACGAGAAGTTGATGTCGATTTTCTCCACAGAAGTTCTAATTCGATTTAGGTATTGAAGTCGATCTTTTTTTTTTAAAATATACATAGAGCCGAGACCGAAAATTTAGGTCAATTTCGGCTCGTTAGCCTGCGAAACCGGTACGGTACCCCCGAAATTTCGGGGTACCGTCCGAAATCTTGAACTATGCTTTAATTACCACATAATTAAATATCTAAATTTTAAAATTAATATAAATCATAACAACATGCAAACACAATACTATAAAACTAAATGTAAACATACTAAACAAAGTAGCTGAATATGCCCACAGTGCGATGGAAAATCAAATAACTAAACAACCAAAAGTTTCATCGTCAATATTTAAAACCAAGGAAGGTAGAAAATAAAACAGAATATATACTTAACATAAAATTTCTATGCAGTAAGTCATGTTTGAATGACAATAAGGGTGCGTTCTTGACGAACGAAAACGGGGTACTTGAGCGTGCCATTTAAGCGGGGTATTTGAGCGTGGTATTGTAGCGAACGGGGAATATGTTTTTAGCTACGAACGGGGTATTTGAGCGGGGTATTTAATTGTTAAATTAATTGTTTTGAATTAATTAAACACTAATTTTTAAATGGCGGTTAAATAGTTATTTGTTGTTTGATTTAAATTAATTAAACACTAATATTTAAATGGGGGTAATTAGTTGTTAGTTAATTGTTCTTTTATTTCCATTTTCTACAAAATAGAAACTGAATTAAAAAAAAATTGCTTTGGTCTTTATATGTTGTCTTGCAGCACATTTAGTTGTAAATTATCTCATGGAAAACCTAAAAATGTATGGACGTCTAACATGGGAAACATAAACAGGAAAGTAAATTCACTGGCTGGCGTATGGACGTTTAACATAAACAGAAACGTAAAAATGGGTAACATAAACAGAAACATAAAAATGTATGGACGTAGCATGGGGCGGCACTTACAATGCAGTGTAATTAATACATTGGAGCAAACTATTCAGGTAATTAACAAAAAAAAAAAGGCTGGCGTCTGATGCGTCGGACGGACGCCAACGAGTAGAATTTCAACGCTCGACAAACGCTCCTTTTGGACGGAGTAAATTGTGTTGGCATCCGACGCGTCGAACGCGAACACAATCCCAACGTGCCAAATTAAGGCTGCGAACGGGGCCTAATAAAAGAACCAATATAATGGATAGTAAAATATATCTAAACTTGCAACTTAACCAATTACGATGATGAAAGAAAAGTTTATAACAAGAGGAGAAATGAAAATTCTTCTTATCTTGTTTATATGTTCTTTTTCCGTCTTCACTTAACCTAAAGTAAAAAATAAAAGGAAGAAATGAAAATCCTAAACTTATCTGGGAAAAACACAAGTTTGAATAACAAAGTGCTCCACTACTATTAAAATGGCAAAAGAAATACGTGAAATTTAGTACCAGAACTTTACAGAATCAAATTTGAAAGGTAGAGAATTTAGTGTGTTACTTTGAATATATTGTGCCTAGTCCAATTCAAATATAATACATCACCAACAGTCAACTTGTCAATCTAAAGTTCAGCAAAATAACAGATATATACCAGAACAAAATACAAAGAAGATACGAATATAAAAAGTGGCATCGTAACAGTAAGAACACCTGATTACCAACATAAATGCTTTATAAACTGAAATAAACCAGTAAAATAGCAATTGAATTTGAATATGATAGTTACGTATAAACTGTAACCATCTGGAACATCTTCTGAAACTCAGAAACAAGTTTTAAAGTTCATATGATATGGAGTATGACCATCATTTAATTTGAGCATATTCAAAGCCCAACCCATTTAACCTTTCGAACGGGCTAATCAATCCAGTAATGATCTCTAGGGCTGGTTGGTATCTAGTTCTATCTATGCTTCATTTCCAGTCAGCAAGGACGTAAGCATATTTGCGGTGGGCATATTACATGAGTGATCAAATATAGACCGTTTAAAACGCTACACATTTATGTTATATCCAAATATCAGCAATTCCAGTACGCTAAACAACTGTTTACATTTACTTAAAACCATATTCACAACCAAAAGAGAACAAGGCATAAAAGCATGCATTAAAAAGTCAAGAATATAGTATACTCATATGTTAGCAAACAGATCGAAATTGATGATTTGAGAGCACCTGGAAGAATATGGAACATTTGTAGTTTGTGCCGCAAATTTCTAGTTTATTTCAGACCAAAACCCACAATGAAATTCATCAAGAGCCTAAAACAGTTCCTAGTTAAAATTCCACATGAAACAGAGTTGAACCATTTTAAACACACAAACAGAGTTAAAAAAATAAATCCCGCATGAAGCAAGTACTTGAAAAAGCATGAAATAAAAAGAGATTGACAGAAATTACCTTATAACGGTTGAAATAGAAGTAGCTCGAATCAAAAATTAAACAATAACCCATGCCGAAGAGAAGGAGCCGCTGTTCAATTGAATCAAAGGAGATACGAAAGAAACAAAAAGTAGCGATTTTACCTCATTTTTTTAAGATCAATGAAAATCCGAGAAGAGGAATAGTGCGGCCAGAAAATCAGTAGGGTTTTTTAACGCGTTTGCTTTCGTTTTGGGCTTTGGTTTTTCAAATTTTCATTTGGGCCTGAATGCGGGAATACAAGAAAAAATTGTTTTCATTTTTCTTTGTTGGGCCTGTTTTAGAAAATGATAGAATTTTGAAAATATAAAAGAAACGTGTTTTCAGTCTTTTTCAAAATTGAAAACTGAAAATATACCGAAAACGACAAACCAAACGCACCCAACAATATTTTCAGTGTTTTCAAATAGAACTTTCTTTGAACTTAAATTGGCGACAGCGAGGCTATTTTAGAGTGACATTGAGGAGGCTGCCTAGCGATTGGCATTTGGCATTGAGGCTGTCTAGCATTAGTTATTAACGGGGCTAATGATGGGCATCGAAGAGTTGACGTTGTTAGCATGTTTGTTGACTGTTGGAGCAGTGAACAACAACGGAGGGGTTAAATGGTTATTAAAGGAGAGGCTAACGATGGATTTTTCGGAGGCATGTCGGATTCAAAATGTCGGGCGATGACTAAAGGTGGGGATAGCAGCGGTGGCCATGGCGACTTGCTACCCTATGTTTGTTATTGGCGGCTGGGTTTCAGAAATGAGAAAGAGAAAAAGAAAAATGGGACGGACAAAATTATATAGCCAACAAAGCAAGGTTCTGGAAATCTAAGCGGTGAGGATTTGTTAGAATAAAGACTAGTGCCACTAGCAGTCTATATTTCTCCATCAACTAGCACAAATCGAGGTCAAGCACATAGGCCATTTGTATAAATACACTAGTTTAACGTTGTTCTCTTTCAATAATGTACCGTTCGTGGGCAAGAATTGCAAGGTTCGGTGTTGTCGGATGCATATGACTCGTCCAACAATGGACCGGGGAAATTTGCATGTTCCATTGGAAGACAAAAATTAACGTGTAGCGTTTGACACTACACGTTATTTTATTTTAGATCCTCCTTTGATCGGGGTCAACCGCTATTCCATTTCTAGAAACTACATGGTCTAAGAATCTTATTTCGCTCTTCCAGAAGTGACACTTTGAAAACTTAGCTCTCAGCTGACGCTTTCGCAAGATTTCCAAAACAACTCGCAAGTGCGTCTTATGTTCTTCCTTGTTCCAGGAGTAAACCAGAAAATCATCTACGAACATAAGCACGAACCTGTTCAACTGATCTACGAAAATCCAATTCATAAGATCCGCAAAGAACGCTGGCGCGGTAGTCAACCCAAATTGCATTACCAACCATTCAAGTAAGCAGATGGTGTCATAAAAGCAGTCTTCGGCACACTATCCTTTGCCACTCTCAACTGGTGAATCCCGTTGCCAAACCCATCTAAAAAACACTTTGCCTTCGTGAAGCTGATCGAACAAGTCATCTATCCTCGGCAACGGATACTTATTCTTCTTGGTCACCTTATTCAGCTCACAGTAGTCCACACACAATCTCAAAGATCCATCAGCCTTGGTTTCAAACACAACTGGTGCACTCCATTCGGATACACTCCTCCGAATGAATCTTTTCCTAAAAGGTCACAAACTTGCACCTCTAATTCTCGCTGTTATTTAGGCGCCATCCGCCTAAGAGGCATAACGATAGGTCTATCACCCTCGACTAAACCAATTCTAAACCCAATCTCACGATGCGGCGGCAAACCTTTGACTTCCTCAAAGACATCTTCAAACTCATTTGCGATCAGCACAGATGACAAGTCTTCTCGTGGAGTCACAAGTGAATATAAATAACTCACGAAGACCCGTCTTCGGGTTTACATCGAATCAAAATCATTCTCCCTTCCACATCCCTGACTCATATCTCTAGCTTCTCGCAATTCACTCTTCCTACATACCTATTGAGCCAATCCATGCACAAGATAATCCTAAATCCAGCGAAGTTCAGCACAAAGCAATTACACACGAAGGAGCAACCATGACTCGACAACATAAGACCACGACAAAGCATACAAAGGCTAGACGAAACCCCAAATGGATTAGTCACAACCAAAGGTCTATCACATATCTCGGGTTCCAAACCCAAGCGACACACAAGCTCATTACAAATGAAAGAATGTGATAATGCTCCAGTATTAAACAATACAAGAACCGAAACACCATTAACTGAAAGAATACCTTGAACGATGACACTCTTTCCCTTTTCCTCTACAGTAGAAGCTCTTGTAGAAGATGGCACAACTTCCAAAGCATAAGCCTTCACTATCTGCTTTCCCTTAGCCGGTTCTGGATAATCCTGCTTGAGATGCCCAGTCTTGCCATAGTTGTGACACTTCCTCTCAACCTTTGGATTCTTTCACTCATTAGCAAAATGACCTTTCTGTTGGCTTTTAAAAAAACCACCTCACTCTTTGGCTTCTTCTTGTCATCCTTTCCTTTCTGCTGTTGCTACTTCCTCTTCTTATTGTTATTACCACCCGGTTGTGGTTTCTATGCTTCCTTGGTTGCAGTAACAACAGTTCCTTCCTTTGGAAATTAGCTTTCATGTCTCACGGCTTTTTACACAATCTTCTCATATGGATCGTCAAGATGATCCGCCAATGGTCTCCCTATATAGGTGCCCAAACCCATAACGAACTTCTCGTTCTTCTGATAAGTAGTGTCAATATAAGAACGAGCATACTTCGACCAGGCCTCAAAATCGGAAATATAATCAAGCACTGGCCAATCATTCTTTTCAACTCTACAAATTTCTTGAATAGACTTTTGAGCGGTAGAAATACATTTTGACTCGAACTTAACTTGGAAATGCTACCAAGTTATTCCTTCTTCCGGAGTCTCAAGCGTAACAGAATTCCAGCACTCCATGGCCCTACCCTGCAGCTGCCTTGACACAAGCTTTCTCTTAGTTGCATCATCTATATCCAAGTCTCCAAAAATGTGAATACAAGCATCTAACCATCTTTGAACCTTTTCGGTCGGCTCTGTCCCTTTGAATGGCTTTTCCCCCTAGAGATGTGAAGTCTTTGCACAGCTTTGCAAAGTCCACAACCCTAGGCACCCATACACCTACATCTATCGTGGCTGCCATTGGAGCAGGTACGCTTCTCATGAATGCTTCCATCATGACCTCAAACATGGCTAGGTAATCTGGTGTATCGCCATTTCTCCCTCCAGGCCCAGCCTCCTCCCTAGTAGTATGTCTCAAGGTTCGTCGACTCATTCTAAGTTTGCAATATAGAATGATTAGCTACTTACGTGAAAAACTGTTGATGGAGTTCAAACGCTACTATACTATACACTAATATATAGTATACATCCAACAGAAATCTACAAATACGTCTCTCATATGCAATTACGTCATCAAACTTTGGTTAAAATCGATAACCAGAGCTTTAATACCAAATGTGGCGACCGCCCATAACCCCTGCACTAAACAAGAGGTATAATGTGCTAAAAGATATGCCAGACAGCTATGGACGATCATCAGAGTAGGTAAACACATGCGGAACCAGTCGTATAACTCACAACGCAAGGATAAAGTGTAATAGAACATATACAACAGGCAGAAATAGTGAAGCATCATATATCAAACTTTCAAACTTTCACAACATCATCCATACATCAACTGTATATAACAACAAAGTTTGTACAAGAAGCCTCACTACATACACTCAAACAACGGAAACAAAGATATTATATAATAGCAAGATAATACGTCAGCCTCCTACTCACCACCGCACAGCAGCATCGTCCTCGCTAATCACCTGCCACCTAGTCTGCCTATCCAAAACTGGATGAACAACCCAAGGTAATAAGAGGGAAACATAAAACCTTAAGTCAGACAACAGTCTTAGTGAGAGATAAAACAACTATCTAACATCATCAACAAAGTATACGAGAATAGGTTGATTAACAAACCAATCTACCAAACACCGGAGAAGAACCCAAATCTGCCTTCCCCACATTTGATAGTGATAGCCTTTACAAAACAAACAATTGGAAACAACCATTATTCATCCATGGAAATCAGAGAATAACCAACAACTATACATCCATGGCAATCAGAAGTAACCAAACAATAACAACCATAGCATTTAGTTATATCTCACGTAAACCATCCTAATCGAGATGAACATCCCTTAATCACAATCCCTTAATCACAATCCCTAGAGGCCATATCAGACAAGCAACCAAGAAACATCTCCTTCGATGTCAATCAATCTATATGAGACGGTGCAAGCAAAACAATTAAACATTCATGACCCTGGCTACTACTGCCTTTCCTACTTCGAAACCATCGTTAACCGTATGATGTCCACTTGCCATATGTCAAGGGCTAATGGTAAACCCCAGTTCTAGAAAAAACTCCATACGCCTTCACGACTCGTATGTTTGTCTTCTCAAATCTCGACAACTAGGCCCTTCACGACTGCCCAAAGTACCTCTGCTTTGAGTCCGCTAGAACTTACAACAACGATAATCTCTCAGCCTTTGCATCTCTAGCCATAAACCCCAATTACCATTCACGAGCTCAAGTCCCCTTTGAGCAACCATTATCCACGAACTCAAAACACCCTTTAGTTGTCTTCACATTCATTGCTTTACACCGATCTATGAACACATCACAACACTTCGAACATTCCTCCTTGAATTTACTTCGAAGCCACGATCATTGTCGACCCAAAAACATAAACGTTTGGTCGATATTCAATCCATGGTGTCTTTGCCTTTTTGCTATGAAAAACATACCACAACACTTCTATTTCCAACCATAATGTTTTAGAAACGCTATCACTTTTCTACCCGGTCCATCATAGAAACGCCCGGTCCATGAAACGCCCGATCCATGGAAATGTGCAATCTATCAATTCCGTCTAGTCCATGCTTCAAGAAAAACTGCCCGGTCCATGCTTCGGAAAAATGCCCGGTCCATGCTTTGAAAAACGGTCCGGTCCATGTTTTGAAAAACTACCCGGTCCATAACTAACTCTGTTGTCCGATCCATGGTCTTAACCAAACCATCGACTTAACCGATCCATACCCTGAAATCATGACTGATCCATCCACTAAAATCATGACCGATCCATCTACTACATACATTGCCCGAGCCATCATCAGGAATTCGACCGATCCATCAAGATACTTCACTGATCCATAACTTGGAAATGCTACCGATCCATAGTATGGAAATGCTACCGATCCATAGTATGGAAATGCTACCGATCCATAGTATGGGAATGCTACCGATCCATACTACTTCGTGTTGTCCAACCCATCCCATAATCGTGCCCGATCCATCCTGTCTTGCTATCCTAACCACGCAACGACCGATCCATGGGGGAAACGTGCCGATTCATGGCTTTGGCATGTTCGATCCATCACAAAACACGCCGATCCATGCTTAAAACCAGTGCGATTCAAATCTCATATGTTTCAAACAACGATTCAACATTTAACATGCTATGAAATCATCAATAACATCAAAACGACAATTTTCATATAATCATACAAAATTCACCAAAATCATGGTAAATGAATAAATGATCAAAACAATGGATCTAACTTGCATAAACCTATGAAATTATATGGAAATTACCGGTTTTAAGTTGCTAGATTAGATCCTATGGTGATCCTTACGAAAATAGACTTACGATGATGTAGATTTAGGTGTGAGAAATGCATATCACTCACCAAATCTTCAACACAACAAAAAAACACTTGGATTTAAATCAGGACATCTAAGAATTAGCTTTAAACTATTCGATTTGTTGAAATCTCTCTTCGATTGATGCAGATCTAGCTTTAAATGAAGTAGATCTTCGATTCTCTTATGTAGATCTAGAATTTTACCGGTGGAAAGGTGTATTTGATGAACAAGGAGGATCACAAGCTTAACCAAATGAGAGAATAAAGAAAGTAAACTATTCTCCATGCCTCTAACCCCCTATTTATAGCCTCCCACCAGCCCAGTAATGGGCCTCTCCAAATCAGCCCACTAATGGTTCAAAAACTTGAAAAACAAACTGTGAAAAACAAAAATAGCGATTTCTCCCAAACTGTTGAACCAAATCTTTAATGTGACCATCTACGTAATTGGAAACACCATTTCCTTTCCAATGAGATCGATCTTAGCAATTGATTCGTCCCCAGTCAAAAGTTATTCCCTGTACAAGACTGACAAGGGCAAAATGGTCACAAATAAATTTGGTAAAAATTATGGACATGTCTCACATCCCCATAACCAACATATTAAAATATGAGAATGATCCAACCCTCAGGGAATAAAATAAAAATATTTTATGATCCTTCGATACGTAAAATGCTGGCTGTTACAGAAGCCAAAGTTAATACCAAGGGAGCAGGGTTAAAGCATGAAGGCGATACTGAAAGCTAATGCATTGAATAAAGGAGCAGAACCAAGTAACGGAAGCAAGTATGAGATGGACATTAGTAAAAGTAATATCACACATGAGGAACAGGGAGCATGATACTGATACCCCAATAGATGTATGAATCCAGTAGCAAGATAGGGGAGCAAGCAGAGTGTTATCGATACCAACATGCTTGGTGTCGATACTATTGCCTAAGACATGACAAAGTTATGAAGGAAAAAAGCACCAGAGAATCGACACTGAAACCAAAGACCTTTGAAGCAGGGTCAACACTGAGAAACCATTAAGCAAACTAAGGCTTACCACCGAAGCCAAGCAAGCCGACACCGTAGACCACAAAAGCGGGTCGATACTAGAGACTCGAAGCAGAAGCGGGCTTCCAACTAGACCTCTACCGAAAGGGACCCAAATTGTTTATAAATAAGGCCCCAGGGTTCACATTTTGGGGAACTTTTCCTTATTCCACAATCTTATATTCTTTTATGAGAGATCAAACCCTAATTTCTAAATCGAATCGGGGATTTCCACATCAATTTAATACTTTCCTAATTAATGGGAAAGGGAAATCGAAATCATACTTACTCTTGATTTGATAATCATGGTATGTCCAAATTGATTTAACAGGGAGATCACCAACCTCATGCATGAAAGGTTCAAGCATAAATATATTGAAAGGAAAATCATTAAGTGAAATCAGTGAGCTTTCCTTCAAGATTCATATTTGTGCCTTAATCCTTTCATAATAATCCTAATATAGCACAATGTTCTTATGACCTATTGTGACCTTATGACACGATAACTGACATAACCATGATCTTTCGTAGGCTGGATTGATGTGAAAGTATCATTTTTGTTGTTTAAGGCCATAATATGTTATAAGATACAACTGTTATGATATACTAGCCCGTTTCTTCTTAACACAATACATATTGTTCTATCTTGAATCTAGGGTACACTTAGATAACAAGGCACCTTACACCTTTTATAAGCTTACTATTCCCTTATCCCAAGGTAACTGTTGATTATTAAGTCTCGTAAGCATGATACTTGCCTCTTGAAGGAAGAGTAACTAATCTTCGAACTTAAGGTCTTAATATCTAGGAAACGACAAGTTAAGTGGAGCTTGGTGAAGCTAAGTTATTCTTAGGTGTCCTCTAGATCGATCACCCTCTAAATTTCATTATAAATGCATTGTTAATCCTCAAATCGAGTGCTGATGCTTTTTGTCGTTAACATTTTGGCGCTAGTAGTAGGGCTTGAACCTCCATCTTTCTTACTTTATTATAGATTAATTTTGTGAATTCGTTGATTAATGGAAGGAAAGGATGAAATCAAAAAGGTTAAGCACCATAAGCGAAGAAGTAGTTTCTGAGGCTGCTCTTGAAGAAAACATAACTCCATCATTCAACTTAAACACCACTGAAATAGGTGGAACCTCTAATCCAGCACAGCCATCAAACCCAAATGCTCCGGACGAAAATGCCATCTAAATAAAGACTCTGGAGAAACGATTCCTTGAAATGCAAAATCTCCTGCAAGCTACTCAGACGCAAAGGTCTTCGAGGAACATAAGACCAAGTCAAAGGGAAGAAGTCGAATCGCCAAGAAGAAACGCACCCGTTCAACAACCGAGGGAAAAAGAAAAATTCAATGCAGCTTCCTCCAAAAAGAAAAGGCCAAATCTTTCGGAACTAGACCATTAGGGAAATCAACGCAGCAAAAGTAGGGAACAATCTGGAAGCTCAGCTACCAAAGGGTACAATCCTAAAAGGTTAGACTATGAAAATACATAAGCTTACCTAAAAGATATGGCAAAGAAAGTTGTCAAAGAATTTGTCGGAAGTAAAAGGAAAAGAATCTTGGATGAAAGGGTTAACGATAATGAAAGGATGGCCCCTTTCACCGATGAAATTATGAATACCACAATACCATCGCGCATGAAGATCCCTACCATGAAGTATTTTGGAACCACCGACCCGGATGATCATCTTATGTATTTTAACAGCCAAATGGATCTCTACAATGCTTCGGGAGCCATTCAGTACCGATTATTCCTAGGGACACTTCAAGGGGCATCCATAAAGTGGTATCACCAATATTGGAAGAATACCATTTATTCTTGGAAGCAAATCTCTTACGAGTTTTTTTTTTTTTTTTTTTTTTTGCACAGTTCTACATCTATAAGGACCCAACTGTAGATTATACTCTCATCACCAACATAAAGAAAAGGCAGGGAGAGTCATTAGGTGATTATTTGAAAAGGTTTAATATTGAGGCTTTGAAGGTAAAAGATATGAACGACCATGACAAGCTCATCGTCGTTCATTTGGGATTGATAGAGAACACTCTGTTTTGGAAAGAGCTTTATATCCATAGATGCAAAGATTTGCAAGACTTCCACTTCCAGGCAGATAAATTCATCTGCATGGATGAATTGTACTACTCAAAGAAAAAGTTCGACCCCCGAGGTAAAGGAGGAAAACCTAACTTTAATCGAAAACCACAAGGGGGGAAGTTCGGATTAACCGAGGAGGGAAGATTCCAAAACTAACTTCGTGGCTTTGAGAAAACAAATCTCATTTATATACGCTCTGGCAAAGGAGAGAGTCAACAACTTCCCAGTTTCTTTGAAAGCTAAAAACCACCCAGAACCGTATAGTGGAGAAAAGTATTGTGAGTACCACAAGACAAACGGGCACAAGACTAACGAATGCAAAGTACTAGAAGGCATAATTTAGAAGCTCATTCGAGAAGGGCACTTAAAAGAATTCATTCTGGATAAACAACAAGTAACCCAGCATACCAACAGGCATCAAAAGATCTCAGCCAACTCAGTAGTACTCCCAGTTGAAGAGGATCAACTAAATATGGGCCCTCCGATAAACCGAATAAATGTAATCCATGGAGGACCACATCCAGTTGAGAATGGTCAAGCTGCCCGGAACCGATATCTGAGAGAGGCCCATAAGGGAATATTTTCTATTCAAGAAGATCCATCACATAAGAATTAATGCCCGCTACAACATCAAAATGCACGACCTGGTGGTATCACCAAATGAAATGAAAAAGGGTATTCATCTTCCACATAATAACCCTCTCATGATAACATCACATATTGGGCTTTCAACGGTTTCTATGGTTCTTGTTGATACAGGGAGTGCGATGAATGTGATATTTAAGCATGCTTTCGATCAAATGGTTCTTTCCGAACAAAGGGTGGAACCAAGCAATGAACCAATCTTCGGCTTCAACAACAAAGAGTCTACTCCAATTGGGCAAAATCAAGCTTTTAGTTCAAGCTGAGTTGCCTCCTCTCTGCAGAACCTTTGAGACTCTTTTCATCATCATTGACTAGCTTTCCTACTACAATGCTTTCTTCGGCAGCTCGATTTTGGATGAACTGGACGCCTTTGTCTCATCAAAATATCTTATGATGAAGTTCCTAACAAAACAGGGTTGGGGCACAATTAGGGAAGAACAATTCAGCTCCCGCAAATTGAACTTTGCCACCCTTGACCATTATAAAAGGGAGTATCTTATTTACTTTGATTCTTCTATTGTTTTCCTTCCTTTGGATGATAGATTTCTACATCTGACATTCAAAGCTAAAATAAGAATCAATAAAATTAACAAGCATATAAATGATAGGTACATTCCTTTGGGAAGTAAAAGGAAGAGGGCCGAAGAAGAAAAGATCATAACAGAACTAGACTCCTGAGGAGATACAAAAAGAATCAAACCCATAGAAGATTTAGAGGAAATTAACATAGATCCAAACAATACAGCCAAGACCATTAGAATTGGGAGAAGGTTGGAAGGATTATTGAAAACGAGTTTGATTCAGTTCCTACAACATAACAAAGATGTATTCGCTTGGACCCATTCAGATATGGTAGGGATCAACCCATCTATTATGAGCCACACTCTGAACATTAATCCATCTGTAACCCCTATCCGACAAAAGAAAAAGAAATATAGTAAGGAAAGATCGGAAGCCTTATAAGAGGAAGTTAAAAAAATTACTTGCAAATGGGTTTATTCAAGAAGTACTTTATCCTAAATGGTTAGCCAATCTAGTGTTAGCAAAAAAAGTCCAATGGGAAATGGAGGACTTGTGTCGATTACAAAAACCCGAACAAATCTTGTCCAAAGGATGGTTATCCCCTTCCCCAAAAAAATTACTTGGTTGATGCAACTATTGGGCATAAATTATTATCCCTTATGGATGCCTACTCAGGATATAACCAAATCCATGTGTTCAAATCAGATAAAGAACATATAAGCTTCATTACTGATTGGGGTACGTATTGTTAAAAGGTAATACCCTTTGGATTAAAAAATGTAGGTCTACATATTAAAGACTGGTCAATAGAATGTTCCAAGATCAAATAGGGCAGAATATGGAGGTATATGTGGATGATATGCTGGTAAAATCGAACAAGGCAGAAAGCTATTTGGAAGATATGGAAGAAATGTTCAACATTATATGAGAATACCAAATGAAGTTGAATCCATAAAAATGCTCTTTTGGAGTTCAGTCTAGAAAATTTCTAGGGTATGCTGTCAGTGAATACAAGATTGAAGATAGTCCAGACCAGATTAAAGCCATAAAGGATATGGATGAACCAAAGACAAGAAAAGAAGCTATGAGCTTAAACGAGAAAGTAGCAGCCTTGACTCGGTTCATTTTCAAAGCCATTGATAAGTGTGCGCATTTCTTTGATGTAATTAAGAAAAAAAAAAGAATTTTGAATGGAGTGAGGAATGCAGAAAGACTTTTCAGGAGTTAAAATATTATTTGAGGGAAGTCTCCTGTAATAATCCGGAAAATACGAGCCAATTTAAAACTTTTAAATTGGTGATTTCAAAGGAATTTGAACAATTGAAATAGAATATTTCAATAAAATAGTGAATTAGAAATAGTGAGTCAATTTGAAAATTTGAATTCAAACTTTGACTGACTATGCAGGGTGGAAAATATTTTAGCGAAATCAAAAATATTTAAATCTGTTAGTCAATACCTCTCTAACGAATCTGAAAAATCGAAGTTTCATAACGAGAATCAAAAGTTATGGCCGAATGAATTTTCAGAATGGTCGCTATATAGAATATATAGCCCTCGAAATTTGATATTTTGCATACGACCTCGGAATTTGACGAAACCACTTTTGTTGGGTCCGGGAAGTCAAACTATTGCTAGGTTTCAAATTTCATAATTTTTGAAGCTAATATGTGAGCGTGGCAAAAGAAAATGCGTTTGGTCAATTTCTGTTAAATTGGATTGACCAGAAAATGGCCATTTTTCAAACGATCTCAGAATTCAACGAAACTAGTTTTGTTGGGACCATAGCGTCAAAACATAGCTAGATTTATTTTTCTGGAATTTTTCGAATCAGTTTGTGGCCCTGGCAAATTGAAATGTACGTTCAAAGTTAAAAATTAAATGTTTTATACTTTAATTTGAAAAATAACTGACTGTAACAGTCGAATTGGCCAACGAAACCTATCCCATTGTGTCTGGAATGGGGGTATTTAGCTAAGGACGATAGTCGTTGGGTTTAAAAAGGAGTTCGTTGGAGAAAACACTATTTAAAAATATAATATATATATCGGCCAATAGGATTTTTTCTTTCATAATTAAAAAAATAAAAAAAAAAACCCCAAACCCTCGAACCAACGGCGAAACCCGTTCCTCCCTTCTCTCCTCCGCCGCTACAGCCACTTCCAGCCAACGCTACCACCGCCGTTCGCTTCGTCTCCGCCTCCTCTTCAAATCTGACCCCACCACGACCCCGACCGACGCCTCCTCCGCCTGAATCGAGCCCAGAAAGTCGGCCTCTTCCCAACGCCGTCGCTGCTCCGATCTTCCACCGTACCCCCTCAAACCACCATCGACCGACAGCCCTCACCTCCCTCTACGACGCTGCAGCCACCGATCATCCCAGTTCTTCCCAGATTTCGCAAAAACCGCAAACCTAGTTTTGAACCATCGTGAAAGGTGAGTTCTTTTTTATGTTTGCACTTTGAAAAATCATATCTTTTTGGTGTGTTGATGAAATTCGATGAAACAGGAAACATCGGGACCGCAAGGAAGCTCTCTACCCAATAGAAGAAGCCGCAGATTTTTCTGAGTCATCTACGATTTTTAGCACCCCGCAAACCAATGTGAGAAATCTAAATTAAATGAATTTGAATGGAAAATGTCGTGTATAAATTATATAAGCGAAATATAAATTACACACGTGTTGTATACCTTATGTACATGCGTAGTGTAAGCTATATAAGCGAAGTATGAATTATACATGCATAGAATTGATATATGTGTTGAAATGCAAGTGAAATATAGCAATTATAGTAAATATATATATATATATATATATATATATATATATATATATATATATACACTCCCATCGTCCACAAACCATGGACGATATTTATTGTTGTGAATTGGTGTGAAATATTGGATGAAAAATACGAATGGTTGAATAATTGTTTGTGGTTGATATTGTTTGGTTGTGGTTGAAAAATACCCATTGGTGATTGAAATGAATTGGAAATATTTGTGCAAATAAAAATAAAACATGCCGCCTGCGTGCGAATTAGATGCATGAATCCCCATTGTCAAAAACCGCGAGGTTTTAAGGTAGAGCGATGAGCCGTACTAGGGACGGTGCCGGTTTTAACTACCCTACCGTTATGCTGCCGAAATTTTGAATAATCTTTATGTGTTAGAATAATTTTCATATGTTGAAATTATTTTCATGCGTTGAAATTAAAGTCATATGTTGAAACTATATCCATGTGTGGAAATGTTCATGTGTTGAAAAGTGTCGTGTGAAAATTAAATTCATTTGTGAATGAATGAAGTGTTTAAACAATAGAAATCACATTTTTATAATATATATGAAGTATGAAAAATATTCGCCTTATATAAATAGTTTCAACAATAAAAATTCCATCTTTCTAATATGAACAACATAAATAAAATATCCATGTGTGGAAATGCTCATGTGTTGAGAAGTGTGTGTAGTGGAAAAGTTCATGTGTTGGATAAAAAGATCGAGCAATAAAAATTACATTTTTATTGAAACTATGAAGTGTTGAAATTATCCATTTGTCGAATAAATATTTTAAGTGATAAAAATATCATTTTTATCATATATGTGATATGCTAAAGATATGCGGACGTTGAAATAAATATTTGTGAAGAAATATTATTTTTAACATGCATAGGAACTAAATAAAATAGTCATGTGTTGAAATCTATTTTAGTTCGCCAAAATGATCATCTTTGAAATGTGAAGTGTTAAAAATAGCCACTTGTTCAAATAAATGTGCATGAGTTGAAATATACATTAATTAGCTAATGATATGATTTTAGCCTATGCATGCAACATTAGAATGAATGGTGTTTTTAAACCAAAGTAAATCAAATATGAAGTTGAATGGAAAATGATAAGTGATAAAAAAATTGTATATATGTACATGCATATTTATTGAACAGGTTATAGCAAAGGGGCTAGAGAAGAGGAATAAAATTTTGTGCCCGACAAATAGGTACACATTTACTATTTTGTTTGGGTGATGATTTTATGAGCCTGTTGGCTAGCCACTTGGCTTTTTCTTTTTCTTTTCCTTTTTGACATGAGACGCCCGTGTGGCTATTTGGGAATTTTCCCAGCCCCTCCCGTACTAAGGAGGTTATGGCGAAATTTTCCGAAATTTAAAGGCGTTAGTGAAATAATTGAAGTGGAAACGATATAGGAATTTTTGAATGGACCATATTTATATATATATAAATTTAAATAAAATTAAAACGAAACGTGGCCGTGCAGTTCGTGTTTTGAAACCGTGATTTCAAACGACTAGTGCGGGAAATCCGACCATTGGATATTCCCGAAACCGCAACCGTTGGGTTCGCCTTGGAAATATCTTTCCAACGGTACCAACTTTGTGAAGATCCGACGGTTGGATTGTCTGGAATGTTTAATTCAAATCTGAAGAAAAACAGTGCCAGAAACGATTATATATATATATATATATATATATATATACACATACATATAATTAAATTAAATCGAATAACGATGCTGCAGTTCGTAAATTGAAATCGTAACTTCAAATGGCTAGTGTGGAAGATCCGACCGTCGGATTTTCCTGAAACTGAAACCGTTGGATTCGTTTTGAAATGACCTTCCTAATGATATAAAATTTGTGAAGATCCAACGGTTAGATTTCCAGATATGTGTAAAACAAAATTAGTGAAAAGCAGCGCCAGTGCATCGACACGACCTGAAACGTCGTTTAATTAAATATGGCCGTTTTAAAATAAATAAAAATGGCGATATATCGTTATAAAATACTATAGACGATATAGAGTGGAAATAAACCAATTTTGTTATGTTTGCTTGATATGTGATGGTTGAATGTATTTAACATGAGAATTATAACTAAAGGACTGAAATGTGAATGTTGAATAGTCCAACCATGTGATAAATTGATTTGAAAATCTAAATATACGTGGATTATTTGAAAAGGACGAGTTCATCTCATTTCAAATAATCGATCGACGTTGAGAAGTCGAAGAGTCAAAGAGTCGAAGACGGTTGAAGACCGACGATCTCACATTGGATGGATGGGCGCTACTGATGCTCGTGATTGGAGTAGCTACCATGAAGGAACTGAAGTAGTAGCCTTCCAAACATACTGTTGATTGTACGGATATGCGAGGAATTGGTGCCTCCGGTTTCGTTCAAACCCAGAATGGACTTGTAAATGGACTGTGTGTCTGACATTGGATTTTTTTCTGTGTTGATTGATCTCTGTTAAATATATATCTGTTTGGTGGCGGAGAATTTATTCCCTTGCTTAACGCCCTTCTTTGAGACGTACGAGCTCAGAGGTTATGTATTGATAGAAATCAGTCGCATGGAGTGGATTGCCTGTGTGGCACGCCTAAGTGGCATATGATCAAGGCTTCTGTTGTAAAGCAAAGTCTTGTGGTTGATGATCAAAGCATGGTTTGTGTGACGTAGCTTTGTGTATAACGTGAATTCGCGAGCCTCACACCTCGGTATGAGTCAAAAACGGGAGAGTGACCGCAGGGAGAGCACGACGTTTCTTTCTAGCTAAGGTGGTGTCAGTGACCTACCAGCCCTGACATTATATATACTTTTCACCTGTGTGGTTGTTGGAATGCAAGGCGCCTCGATATAGGTCTGTAAGGACCGGGAAACGTGTGTTCAGGAATTGCCAATCCTCAAAAGTAAGAGAGGACCGGCCCTGAAGATCCAAGGATCATAGTGGGGTCCTGGGACATTTGCTAGAGTGTCTCGAATCGGAGAGGAGCTTGCCCCTTGCCTCGACTCATGAAGGAATCCAATTTCCAATACGAAATATGCGGACGTGATTGTATTACTAGTACGGCGACATAGTGGTATGGGTCATTTATGCCGCCTATGATTGATATTTATGATTGAAATCGCTTTTGAAACATATATGCACTAGTAATAATATCAAACACTTTTGTTTAATTCGTATGAAGCATTTTTGTCCATTATAAGGTAAAAACTCTATCCTCCGGCTTGCGTTGCATTGTGTGATGGGACCTGAGTCTTATAATGGCTTCATTTTATAAAAAGCATTGCGATGATTTAATCATTTACTTTATTTCATGCACTAGCACTCATTGGAGTAAACCCGTTCCGTGAAAGTGGCGTGGTCCTTTGATTTGCCTTATTATTGTTGTTAATAAGTTATGTAGATTTCTCATACCAGTCCCATGACTGACTCGTAGTTTGTTTCACCTTGCAAACTCGGGTGCCCTCATTTTCACACGGGCAGCCTAGTTACAGGTTTCTGACGCACCTTTTGGCTCATGGCGAGGCTTGACTACACCGTGCTGACTTGGATTTTCTCCGCCATTATTGTATCTATATTATGATTCCGTCATTGGCGATGTAGACTGATATTTATTTTGTGTACTTTTTATGTACGATTCCGCCTCAGGCGATGGTGACTGATTATGTATCATTATGCACTAAGTTGTATCATGTACTGTGCTTCTCTGATGTGATGATATTTATTTGATTCCACTGTCATATGTGTGTAAATTATTCTATTTTCTGTTTATGCTATTATCTGCGATCTGCTAATGATGATTAATGTGTTATATTCCAATGATTATCCTTAACACCATGTAACGGGGTTTTGGGATCGTCACATCTCCAATATTATCTAGTCCTGAAAGTGAAGAGGACTTGCATCTCTATATGGTTGTTTCCGAACATGTGGTCAGCTCGGTTCTCATTAGAGAAAGTAATGGAACACGATTCCCAATTTATTATGTTAGCAGAAGGTTAAAGGATGCAGAGACCTGATAGCCTATAGTAGAAAAGTAGGCCTATTATCTAATATTTGCAGCTCGGGAGCTTAGAGGTAATTTCAAGCGCATTCAGTTAAGGTTTTAACCAACTTTCCACTCAAACAAGTTTTCTATAAGCCAGAAACATCGGGAAGGTTATTAAAGTGGGGAATTGAGCTTAGTCAGTATGAAATTGAGTTCCAACCACGAGCAATAATTAAAGGATAAGCTCTAGAGGACTTTTTCAATGAGTGCACAAGTTTTGTTACATAACAGTAAACAAAGGAAAATGACCTAAAGGCCAAATGGCAGTTATTTGTAGATAGAACATCGAATGAGCAAGGAGCAGGGGCGAGGTATGTAATATCACCCCTGATGGGCACCATTTACACTATGCGATGAAGCTTGAGTTCACTGCAATGAATAATGTGGCTGAGTATGAATCGATGGTAGCAAGATTGAATATCTCTAAGCCTGAAGATACCCCGAATTGAAATCTTTAGTGATTCGCATCTAATGGAAAACCAAATTAAAAACTTACCAAACCAAAGATGCTCGGTTAGCCTTATATTTGAAGAGAGTACTGAAAATTCTCACCCAATTCGAAGATTTTTTCATACATCAGATTCCGGGAGGGGAAATTCCCAAGTTGATTCTTTGGCGAAATTGGCTAGCTCTAGAGGAGCACCCGAAACTTGAATTATCCTTGTAGAATATCAAGAGAAGCCTAGCATCGAACAGGAGCCATCTGAATCAGGGAAGGAATTACTAGTTTTAACTAGGTCCCAAGCCTTGTCAAGAGGAACTGAGAGGGAAGAAGATGTAGATAAAGCTCTAGCGAGGAACCCATATAAATCGAAATAGACTATCATTATGAGAATACTTGGATGGCTTCTGTTATAGCTTATCTCTTGAATGGAACATTACCTGCCAATAGGCAACACTACGCCATAAACGGCCTAACGCAACGCCAAAAAATTGTTGGTACAGGCCCAAAAAAAGTTGGCATAGGTCTTTGGCAATGTTTTTAGGGTGATGCAATTTTCACTGTTGCTACAGACCTCAAAGGCAACATTTTGACTATCTACGACAAAACAACAAAAATTGTTATAGTAGAACCCTATTTAGCTCTATAGCAACATTCCAAAAATGTTGCTATAGATATTTATATTAATTTTTTTAAATATATATATAATATAACAAAAAGGAGAAACAAATGCTACTACACAGAATTAAATATTAAAGCAAAATTTTTATTCAAATAATTATTTTATTTCAACATTTGAAATAATACATATTTCTAACTCCACTATTTACAATTCACTGTTAATAACTTAATCAATTACATATACGGATATTCCTCACTACATCGCTCAGTTCACTCATTACATATGCAGTTTCAATTTATACAGACACTAACATTGACAAATATATGTCGAGCCGAAAGCGAGCTGTCAGCGGGTCCAGGCACAGCGCCGGTGGGGATCCGGAGCTCAACAGTCCCCGCGGCAATCGGTTCATCCGATTTTGGAAGATCAAGCCTTCTTTGAAATATCTTGTAGGAGCAGATCAAGTGCAGAATCAAGGTTTCTTGCTGAGCAGATCTGTAATTCAAGTGCAATGGAACAAACATAGAAACAACTCAGACCAGCCACATATAGGAGTAGCTCATAACATATATATGCACAGTTTCAAGGTTTACCAAGCATTTCAGATCAGTGGATCATGGCACAACCAACAATCATGCAATTGGGATGAGCAGACCAGGCAAAGCAATATCATGAAGCAACACAGCATAAGTGTACCTATGCATATATACATAAGTGTACAAGTCTCTAAATGTATACATATGTACATAAGTGTACATATGCATATATATGCAATAGAACAGTGAACATAAAGCTGTCATAAACTACTCATACACAATACACACAATAATACCTCAAAACCACCAGCAAGAACCACTGAGTTGCATGCGTTAATCAACTGACTAACCCTTTTACCCTCACTAACATTTCGTCAAACATCTCATGCTATTACCAATAGCCCCAATTTCCCTAATGAAGAAAATCTCGAAATTGCACAAATTAATATCTGAAATCTTTAATTAGAACCAAAAATAACAATTTGACTGTAAACCCCAACATAATTTAATGATTCTACTCGACACTGAGCAAAAATAGGAGCCATTTAACAAAACAACAAAGTTAACATCAAGCAACTTGGTCCAGACAGAAAACAACCATCGGAAGTCAGCTGGAATTTTACAAAAATAATTTCAGATCGGGAATTGTGTTGTTCCTTATTGTCATAGGAAATTCTTTGCTGTTTCTTGAGGATTAGTTGTTGAAATCGCGTCACTTGGAGTTGAAATCCGATGAAACTTGATGCTCGACTTTGGATCTAAAGCTAGTAGTTCTTGTGCTGTAGAAGATAAGATATGAATAAGACAAAAAATGAAAATCAGATCTGAAAATTTGGGGGTAGAAGGCGAATGAAAAATTGGGGAGGGAAACGAAATGAAAATGAAGTAGGTGAATGAAAATGTAAGCGGGAAATAGGGTAATCCAAGTAGGCAGTGGTTGGACGACTGAGATATTGTTTTAACTAATGTTGTCGATCGCCATGTAGGACATGGAAAGGTCTGCTATAGCAACACTATACAGAATGTTGCATCTTGTTACCCATGTTTATCTAGAGCAACACATTTTTATGGCTAAGATAACACAAAAAATAGAACGTTGCTGTAGGACCAAAATAGTATAGCTATTGTCACATTTTGGCTGGCAACACCTTGCAAATTCGTTGCATTAGGAAGTTTATGGTGCATTGCAAGATGCTAGAAGGGTTAAGCATTAAGCTCTTACCTTTGTTATCATGAATAAGGTACTTTATAAGAAAGGGCATTCACTCCACTACTTAAGATGTGTAAGCCTAGAAGATGGGCTCATGTTGTTAAAGGAAATACATGAGGGTTTTTATGGAGATCATTCTAACGGAATCAAACTAGTGAAGAGGGTTATGCAACAAGGCTTCTACTGGCCACAAATGGTTAATCAAGAAAAAGAGTATGTTAAGCAATGAGAGAAATGCCAAAGAATTCTAGGATACCTCTGATTACCTTCAAATGACTTAATGTGACGACCGCTGTAACAACCCGTATTTTTGAATAACATGTTATAACATAAATGGAGGCAGAATTAAACTGTAAAATCTGAATCAAGGGAAACGGGCTGTGCCATTGCGTTCGTCTCGGAAAAATACGCGAAATAGAGTCCGAGTTTTCGAAAATCGGAGTCCGTATGACCAAGATATGGCCTCGCGAAGTTTCACGAAAAATTCACAAATTAAAGTATACTTAATTAAGTGAAATGGGTTGCGCAAAGATATATATATATATATATATATATAATTGAAAATTAAATAAATAAATATGCAAAAATGTTCAAAACAACGAATTGGGAGAGGGGAATAACCGAACCGGCCGATTTTTGAGGTCGACCCAAGCCCGCTGGGTCGACTAGGGGTTAATCCAGGGTGTTTGGCTGTCAACTCGTGGGCCGATTCGCTCAAATGCAGATTTTGCATTTGAATGGTTCTCATGGTTCAGCTTTAATCTAAAGGCCCTAGATGGTTCCTACACTTGACTTCTTCCCCAAGACATGCTTTGATGGCTTGGATTGAATCTAGGGTTAATCCTATAGCTAATACTATCCTAGTCCTCTATAAAAAGACCCCAAACCTAGCCTAAATCACCATTATTCAATCCTACAACTAAACTATGTCAAATTTGTTCCTCTCATGGCCTCCACTTTCATGCTAAAATTTCTAAGTTAATTTCTATGAGAGATTTTGAGTTCATACAAGTGTTTTCAAACTTGTATGAGTGTTCTTAGCTTGCATTCAAGTCAAGTTGCAACATTTCTATTTCAAAGCAAGGGTTTTTATTGAATTGGCTCAAGGGTTTTCATTTGGAGCTTGCATATTTGGGTTTTTGGTGCTTGCATAAGGGCTTCGTCTCAATCTTTATAATAAATATTTATTTGTGTCTTCATAGCATTGTAAGACCTTTTCTACTTTCTTTCTTTGAACTCTAAAGTTAAATGAATGATGCAAGTTTGGGGTTGATCATTATATGCAAGTTTGGTTGATCATTATATGCAAGTTTGGTTGGTCATTATATGCAAGTTTGGTTGATCATTATATGCAAATTTGGTTGGTCATTATAAGCAAGTTTGGTTGATCATTATATGCAAGTTTGGTTGATCATTATATGCAAGTTTGGATGATCATTATGCAAGTTGGTTTAATCATTATGTATGACACATGTTGCTATGTCATGCAAGTTTGGGTTGATCATGTTATCATGTTATGCAAGTTAAACTTGAGGTTTTGAGCATAAAGCTTCAAGCTTTATATTAAAGGTTGCATTTTGGCAACATGAAAGTTATCATATCCCTTATGATAACTTGCATGTGAGGCAAAATGCGAACTTCTAGCAACTTCTACATGTCATTTATCACCATGTATCACTCATATGCTAAGTTTGGTTTTATGCATGCTTTTGAAGCCTAATAATGCAATATGCAAGTATATTAACATATGTACATTTCATATGCCACCATGTTAAACTTGTGGCTTCAACACCTTTATGTCATGGTTATGCCAAGTTCCCTATTTTATCCTTTATGCGTTGTTGCGATTATGTAAACGATGGGATTACGTTGGGGTTGGGTAACATAATGACATGAACATGATTTTTGTAACATGACGTGATATGTTAACTTGTAATTATGTTTTGGAAACATAATGGACATGACACTTAGAAAATATGAGTGTGGCCAACTCGAGGTTGGGTTGAGTTTGTAGCATAAATCTACCCGGACCCGCCCGGCTTAACTAGTGGCTACAAACAATAGGACCCAATGTGAGAAGTTGGTCATGTTGTGCTCGAACCCGAGGTTAGACCTAGTTGTGGTGTAAAGCTACCCGGACCCGCCCGGCTTAACTAGTAACCACAACAAAGTCTAATGTGAGAGGTTAAAGCGCATTAAGTTAATTAATGCCTCCTGATTAGGGTTAAGTCATGGTCCACTTAATGCTTAACCAATTTGGGCTTGATGGATTAATCGAGGTTAAGTCGGGAGCCTTGGGTACCCTTAACCGATTTAATCCACGTGTGGATCGGGTTAACCACATTTAACCTGTTAAGAAACCCTAGTTGCGTGGTCCTTTTCAGCAGTAACCTTCTTGGTAGTATCATAAGACCCTAGGACTAGGCTAGGGTGGGGCACGATTACTGGGCTGATTGTAAGAGACCAAAAGAGACGACCGAATGATGCCCCGGTTGTTCAGGCGGACCATGGTCGTGCACATCAAGTCCGGAGTTGAACACGGGCTACGGTAGGTTAGGACTGTGCATCATGGACTGGTGTCAGAGGGTTACACCATAGGGCCTGATACACCCTAGGGTGGACCCTGCACAGTCAACTACATTACATGATTAAGCCGTATGACACCGACACTTGACGAGTTAGGCTTGTAGGGAGCCGATCGACTAGACCGAGTAGTTGGACCCTGATTTAGGCCATCTCATGATGTTGGGCCAAGCTTGGGCCAAGGGATCAATTTTTGTTTTTACTTGACATGTTAGAATGCTAGTACACCTGTGGTGCAAAACTTAACCTTGATTATGCGATGTCACCTTTATCTATCTTGGTAGATAATCATCATGCTAGTATGTTGTTATCCTTATGTTCATCTCAGCTTCTCATGCCAGTTAACTTTACTAGTTCATGGACAGTTAGTAGTAGGGCTTACCAGTCTTTTTGACTGACCTGTTTTCTTTCGCCTCTTTTCTTCCGTTTCCCCCCCCAGGTCCTCAGGGTGGGAACATTGGAGCTTAGCCTGGATCTTTTTGGCTTGCTTACTGGATTTGCTCATGTACGGTTTTGGACATTGAGCTGGCTATGGTTTATCACTTCATTTTGGGGATAGTACTTTATGTATTTCAGTTTATGCTTTTGTCTAGACTTTGTTTGTTGGAAAATAATGATCAAGTACTTTGTTGTAATATGACTATGGTTTTGAAATGCTAAGTTTTATCCGCTGCTTTACTACTCTGTTTTACTTATATGTTCTGTCTTGTGATATCTGCATGCATGTTTACCTTGTTTAACGCCCCTCCAAAGCCAGTGTGCTTGCAAGAGTGGCCCTGGCGGAGGTGGGGTGTTACATTTGGTATCAGAGCCTAAGGTTTACAAGATTTGAGCAAAAGTGTTTTTGAAACTTACCTTTTGAAAAACTATTTTCAAAACCAATTAAGTATTTTCCAAGAAAAGTCTAGTTATTTTAAAAAGGCTATTCCCCAAAAGCCATAGCACTATCCTTCGTTTCTTCGTTCTGAATCTATCTTTTTCTTCGTTTTAGTATGGCCGATCGCTTTAACATCCCGGAAGGCGTACAAGTACCCGTCTGGTTCTGGAGATTTATGGAGGCAAGGGCGAATGAAGCCGGCCCTGCGAACATTCCTCCTCCTTCCCCCGTCGCTAACATATCTCCTCCTCCCGTAGCTGAGGTTCCTCCTCCCCCTCAGCATCCGCAAGAGGATTTCGCAAAGCTTTGCAAAGACTTTAAGGCGATGGGTTGCAAGAATTTTGTCGGAACAGAGACTTCTGTGGAGGCAAGAAAGTGGTTAAAGGAAACTAAAGACCTCTTTGCTATCTTTGATGTGGAAGATCGTAGGAAAGTTCTGTTGGCGGTATGGCTATTGAAAGGGGAAGCTACTTATTGGTGGGTAGTCACCACCACTACTAGACCCATCGAGACTTGGGATGACTTTAGGAGAAGGTTTGGATTAAAGTTTCTATCATCGACTGAAAAGAATCTTCAGATGGAGAGGTTCCTATCTCTAAAGCAAGGGGACATGACCGTTAGGGAATACGTGGATAAGTTTAATCAACTTGCTCCGTTCGGTCTAGAATTGGTAAACACAGCTCGGAAGAAGGCCCTACACTTTGCTCTAGGATTGAATGAGCCATTGCGCGGTTTGGCCATGTCTCATATACCTCTGGGGGCGACCTTTGAGAGTTTGGTGAATATGGCCGTACTCCAAGAGGAAGATAAGAGTGACAAGAAGGAGGTCAAGGCAAATGAGTCCCAAGGCAAGAAGGAAGATACCGAGAAAAGAGACAAGAACAATAAGAAGAGGAAATGCAACTTCTGTGGGATTACTGGACACATATCCAAAGACTGTAGGAAGAAGAAAAGGAAGTTGGGGGGATGCTTTCATTGCAGAGAGTCTGGACATTTTAGCAAGGATTGCCCCAAGAAGCAAGGACAAGGGCAAGGGCAGAATCAGCATGCAGGACCCTCTGGAGGGCAATTGCAGGCTCTCCTCGCTCTTCCAGCTTTTGATCGAGGTAGAGTTTTTATAGAAATTCATGTTTACATTTCTGATTTTCCTGTTCGCACCTTATTTGATTCTGGCGCATCGCATAGTTTTATCTCTTCTAATATTGTTGAAAGTTTGCACCTAAGTACTAGCTTAGTTGAGGATCCCGTTTGTGTTTCAAATCCAATTGGGGGTTCCGCCCATCTGTCAATGATTTGTGTGGATTTGAAAATTTCTATCTTGGCCGTAGAATTCACGTGTAGTGCTTATGTTCTCGGGGTCACGGGATATGGGTTGGTCTTGGGCATGGATTGGTTGTCCAGTTATGGAGCCATCCTCGATTGTGAGCATAGGGTGGAGAGGCTCATGACTCGCCTCGGTAACACCCTAGAAATTTCTTGTAACCCTAGAGGTCCCGTCATGTTATGCTATCTTGAATCTCTCGACTCGTCCATCGATGATCTGCAATCTGTAAGGGTGGTCCGAGACTATCCCGATGTCTTTGAAGAAGTTAAGGGGTTACCCCCTAAATGAGAGATAGATTTCCGCATTTATCTAGTTGATAATGCCAAGCCAGTATCATTGCCCGTTAGGCACATGGCCCCTCGTGAAAGAAGGGAGCTCAGTAAGCAAATCAAGGAGTTGCTTGAGAAGAATTTTATTAGGCGAAGCATTTCTGAATGGGGTGCTCCAGTGGTATTCGCTACTAAGGCGGATGGTTCGCTTCGTCTATGTGTTGATTATCGAGAGTTGAACAAGCTGATAAAGAAGAATAGGCACCCATTACCGAGAATTGATGATCTCTTTGACCAGCTTGTAGGTGCTTCTGTTTTCTCTCAGCTCGATCTAGCCACCGGATTCCATCAACTTAGAGTGGCTAAGGATAGCATTGATAAAACTGCGTTTAGGACTCCAGATGGATTCTTTGAATGGCTTGTCATGCCATTCGGTTTGACTAATGCACCCGCCTACTTCGTAGATTTGATGAGTAGGGTATTCAGGGAGTTCCTTAACAAGTTTGTTGTTGTCTTCGTGGATGATATTCTGATCTTCTCAAAGGATGAGGAAGAGCATGCTAGGCATCTCAAGGAAGTGATGAATACGCTTAGAGCGCATCAGTTGAAAGCCAAGTTCTCCAAATGTCATTTCTGGAGAAGGGAAGTTCGGTTTCTTGGACATATAGTTTCTAAGCAAGGCATAGCGGTGGATCCCGCGAAAGTGGTTGTGGAAGACTCCTAGGAGTGCAACCGAAGTAAGAAGCTTTCTCGGTTTGGCGGGCTACTATAGGAAGTTCATTAGGGACTTCGCTAAGATTTCAGCCCCTCTTACTAAGTTGACGAAGAATAACTTAGTCTACGCATGGGACTTGGAGTGTGAGCTTGCTTTTCAAAGGCTCAAGAGAGCCCTTACCTCAGCTCCAGTTTGGCAACGTGGATTGGCACTGTTTTCAAGAGATAGTTTTCTGCGTGGGATACCGTATAGTATGTAAATGAGATCCAAGATTCACTAACGAATCTTGGAAAGCTTGCATGAACCATGAGCACGCAGTTATGTTTAAGCCAAGTATTTTAGGCAAAGAATAAGTGGAAGTGGAACGAGAAGCAACGGTGAAATGAGTTCTAACTCATACTTTGGGAACAAGAATTAAGAACTACGGAATTGCGAAGATAAAAGACGGTCAGGGCACGATGGGATTAAGCACAAGAAAATGCGGCTTAGAAGATTGAAGTCTAGATACGCGCATTTAATCTCTTTCTAAGAGTATATCATTGATCCCTATTGTTCCGTAGAGCTTACTCGCATGCTACCTTTTAAGTATATCCTCTCAGTCCTATCCTCAATCTTAGTTCTGTTACAAACCCCCTAAGGAGTATGACTCGCCTGTTTGTGAGATATAGTTGGGGTGAAGATGTTCGTCACCAAACTATTTGGGCTTTATGGGATATGGGTAATAATTGATAGACTTACAAAGAAAGCCCATTTTATTCCGGTGAAAAGCAAGAGGACCGTATCATGGCTAGCATCTGTTTATCTTCGAAAGATAGTGCAGTTGCATGGAGTTCCTTCTAGCATAGTTAGCGATCGTGACCCAATTTTCACTAGCCAGTTCTGGAACAGTTTGCAAGAAGCAATGGATGCGCGATTGAATCTGAGTACAGCCTATCACCCCCGGACAGATGGCCAAACCAAAAGGGTGAATAGAGTGCTAGAAGATCTTTTGAGGTTTTGTGTTCCCGACTTCGGTGGTACTTGGGAAGACCACCTTCCTCTTGTAGAGTTTTCTTATAATAATAACTATCAAGCCAGCATAGGGATGGCACCATTTGAAGCTTCGTATAGGAGGCCGTGCAAGCCACCAACATGTTGGTGGGAAGACGACGGATAAGCTTATAATTGAGCCCGACATGATAAGGTAAACATCCGAGAGGGTTGAATTGATTCGAAGACGGATAAGAACGGCCCAAGACAGACAGAAATCCTATGCAGACAAGCGAAGGACAGACTTGGAATTTAAAATTGGAGATATGGTCTTTGTGAAGATTTCTCCTTTGCGAAATATGGTTCGCTGACACCAAGGATCGTAGGACCCTTCCCTACTATAGAAAGAGTCGGGAAGATGACTTATAAGGTGGAATTGCCGAGAAGCTGGCCGGAGTGCATAATGTCTTTCATGTCTCGCATCTCCGGAAGTGTTTGCATAGACCGGCCAAAGTGGTTGAACCAAGTATTCTTGAAGACATGGAGGTAGAGGATGAAGCAACCCTGAGACGAGCTCCGATTCGTATCATGGAAATGAAGACAAAGAAGCTAAGAAGCAAAGAAGTTAAGCTTGTTAAGGCGCAATGGAGTGAAACAGAGGGAGACGCAACTTGGGAAACCGAGGAGAAGATGCGTGGGCTTTATCCATTTCTTTTTGAGGGTACATTCTCGATCTCTTTTCCTAATTAACATATCTTCCCTTTGCTATCCATGCTTATCTAGTTTATCTTATTTCGTAAATCTTGTCATGAGAACCTTAGGTAGAAACCCTTGGTTGAAACATGTATTTGAAACATGTTATGTTTGATGTTTGCAAGTGGATACTCGTGGATGCATAATACACGTTAGGCACTGAGATCGGCTCACACACTTTCATACCGCATATGCATGAGTGTTTATGCTTATTCATGGATGAAAACTTGTTATGCTATCACGTGGATGTTGCATATGGATGAATGTTATGTGCACTCATGTAGAGATTATAAATTATGTTAGGAATTTGCATACATATGGACTCATTTCACTAACATATTTTGCATTAAGGGGGTTTACTGAATCAGTAACCTCCTGATTTTCGCATTAGATAAGTACATATACACACACCTTTGCATATGATCATACAACATTTAGAACCTTTTAAGGACAATGATTGCTCGTGGATGATGTTTTGAGTAGATGGATGATGGATGGTAGGATATGTTCTTCCTAACTTGGAGATTTCGGGGACGAAATCCTTTAAGGAGGGGAGAATGTAACAACCAGTATTTTTGAATAACATGTTATAACATAAATGGAGGCAGAATTAAACTGTAAAATCTGAATCAAGGGAAATGGGCTGTGCCATTGCGTTCGTCTCGGAAAAATACGCGAAATAGAGTCTGAGTTTTCGAAAATCGGAGTCCGTATGACCAAGATATGGCCTCGCGAAGTTTCACGAAAAATTCACAAATTAAAGTATACTTAATTAAGTGAAATGGGTTGCGCAGAGAAATATATATATATATATTGATATATATATATATATATAATTGAAAATTAAATAAATAAATATGCAAAAATGTTCAAAACAACGAATTGGGAGAGGGGAATAACCGAACCGACCGATTTTTGAGGTCGACCCGAGCCCGCTGGGTCAACTAGGGGTTAATCCAGGGTGTTTGGCTGTCAACCCGTGGGCCGATTCGCTCAAATGCAGATTTTGCATTTGAATGGTTCTCATGGTTCAGCTTTAATCTAAAGGCCCTAGATGGTTCCTACACTTGACTTCTTCCCCAAGACATGCTTTGATGGCTTGGATTGAATCTAGGGTTAATCCTATGGCTAATACTATCCTAATCCTCTATAAAAAGACCCCAAACCTAGCCTAAATCACCATTATTCAATCCTACAACTAAACTATGTCAAATTTGTTCCTCTCATGGCCTCCACTCTCATGCTAAAATTTCTAAGTTAATTTCTATGAGAGATTTTGAGTTCATACAAGTGTTTTCAAACTTGTATGAGTGTTCTTAGCTTACATTCAAGTCAAGTTGCAACATTTCTATTTCAAAGCAAGGGTTTTTATTGAATTGGCTCAAGGGTTTTCATTTGGAGCTTGCATATTTGGGTTTTTGGTGCTTGCATAAGGGCTTCGTCTCAATCTTTATAACAAATATTTATTTGTGTCTTCATAGCATTGTAAGCCATTTTCTACTTTCTTTCTTTGAACTCTAAAGTTAAATGAATGATGCAAGTTTGGGGTTGATCATTATATGCAAGTTTGGTTGATCATTATATGCAAGTTTGGTTGGTCATTATATGCAAGTTTGGTTGATCATTATATGCAAGTTTGGTTGATCATTATATGTGTTAGCCTACTTTGTGAACTAGGCAACACAAAGTCAAGAAACCAAACATTGAAGGGTATTTTTAAGTATAAGACTTCGGTTCAGATTGGAGGAAAACACTACAATTCAGATTGATAGCTACAGTTGTTCGGGTCGGGTTAGAGCAACATATCGGTTCGGATCGGATAGAGACTTCTGTTCGGATCGGTGATCTCTTACTGAGTAGATTGGTAAGGCATATCTAATCGGATCGGAAGGCAACTAAATCTCGAATGGATCGGAAAGCCATCTGCTTGCCACAACAATGGAGCGGAGCGGAATAGGTTAGAGAAGGAGAGTCGCGCCCAAACCAATCCGGTTCGGATCGGGTATCCCGATCCGAACCCCTTATCTGCACGTCTCCGACCCGCACCCATGATCCATGTTATTCTCCTGCAAAAGCGCCTGGATATCCGGACCGGTTATGACCAGTTCATACCCATAACGTCCTTCCCTTTGATGCGTTTTCAACATGATGGTTCATCCGAACCCGAAGAGAATGCGATGGATGACACGTGGCCCGACCCGGATCAAGTCTCAAGCAAATTCACACCTATAAATACCCCGTCTAGAGACAAAGAAAAGGATCTTTTTTCAGCACTTAGAGAATTCAATCACCTCCATCATCCGAACTCCATTACTCCCGGAGAATCCAAATCATCTTTCATTTCTTGTTTTAGTCAATTGAGTGAACAAAAGTGAGTTGTGAGTGAATCTTACATTGTATCTGCAACTGAATTATTGAATATAGTGAAAGATAAGTGGACGTAGGCATTTGTTCGCCGAACCACTATAAATTCTGCGTGTTCATTTTTATTTTTATCTCATTTTATCTTGTTTCAAATCAATTTGGGTGTTAGAACCACTTTTGGGTCTAATATTTTGGTGCTTTCACTGGGAATCCTCATCTAAATTCTTTATTTTCCGGGATCTCTTTCTACTTTTTGGACCATTGAGTTCAAAGAAGTGAATCCTTAAGTTTCTTCGCTTTTTTATATTCGTTGAAGTAATTGTCAAAGACTCATGGCCAAAGGAAAAGGCAAGGAAGTTCAGTCTGTTCGAGGAAATGGAGCTGGCGAAGATCAGCAAAATGCTGTAGTAACAAGGTCTCGGGGGCAGAGTTCAGCAGCAGGAAGAATCAATGCAGGAAATCCGAACCGACAGCAAGGGGAGAGCTCCGATCCGATCCGGGTAAGAGACTCTGAAGCAGTGCACTCCCCCAATCTGAACCGACCTGAGCTGCTCGCTGTACACCGATCCGACCAGGCACCCCAGCTCCGATCCGACCCGACTTCCTACCTCCGATCCGACCCGATGCTTGGTGAAGCTGGAACCTCTACTCGAGTCCCTACGAATGCTCCAATTCCAGCTGCCAGGGTTGGTGATCAGATCAATCCATCTGCGCCCATCACTCAAGGAGATTTCTCGCGCTTGCTTGATATGCTTGAGAGCACGAGGGAGGCCATGAAAGTTCACGAGCGCACTAATCTCATGATGCAGGAAAATATGAGGCTCATGAGTCGGGAGATCAGTGAGCTCCGTCGACAGAGAACTCCATCACCGGTTCGTCACACACCAGTAGATCAATCTTCATCTTCCGAGGAAGAGAGGCCCCGTGAACGGAGGCCCCTCGAACGACCTCAGAATGTGGAGCAGCTGACATTTGGATCTTTGGGATCTCGCGAGGATATCGCACGAGCATTAGGAAACGATGACCCTACTCGGGGGCAAAGACTCCAGTCCCCTCTTCCCGAGATCGACCGGGAACGCAGGGAACGGAATCGAGCAGAGGCAGCTCGAAGAAGAAGGGCATCTCCTGAGCAAGAGCCCAGAAGGAACTCGGATACTAGGGCCAGGGAACCTGAGCAGCCCCTAACTAGTGCTGATGTACATGCAATGGTTCGCCGAATTATGTCCGAGAGCCGGAATTATACAAATGAAGACTATGGCATTGAGCGAAGCCATACTCCGTTCACCGACGATATCCTCAACTTCCAGTTTCCCCGACGCTTTAACTTGCCACAGATGGACAAGTATAACGGAAGGACTGATCCGGGACAGCATTTGATGCGGTATTCGTGGCTCATGAACGCCGCTGCTGCCCCTGATGAAGTGAAGTGCAAAGCATTCCCAATCTACCTAGAAGATGTGGCATTGTTCTGGTTTACCCGACTTCCTCCTCGTTCAATTTCTAATTACAAAGAACTAAGCGAGCGTTTCATGAACCAGTTCCGACTACATGCCCGAAAGTCCAAAAGTGTTATTGAATTATCGAGAATCAAACAGGCACCAGGAGAATCTTTAAGGGCATATCTTGATCGTTTTAACCAAGCTGTAACTGAGGTCAGTGACCCGCATGAGCCCACTATTCTGATGGCATTGAAGGAAGGAGTTGATCCTGAATCTGAGTTTGGAGACTACCTTTCTGGGAAGACACCCCCCACAAGGGAGATATTCTACGAAAAAGCCGATATTTATTTAAGGCGAGAGGAGGCCAGGGCAAATCGAAAAAGAAAGTCTGAGACGGCTTCAAAGGAGAATGTGCAGAGTAATATCGCCGTGAAGCAGTCAGGGGAGAATTCTGGCAAGGTTGAAGTAAATGTAGGAAACAAGGGTGGAAATAGCAATACTGGAAGTGGAGGAAACAACAACAATAACCGTAATTCGAGCGGTAATAGAAGAAGCAGAAATAGGGGAAGTGACCCTAATAAAAGACCCCGATTCTAGAACTATGAGAACTATACACCATTGAATGACACCCTGGAAAATATTTACCTGGATACGTACAATGTGTTGCAGTACAAAAGACCGCCACCTCGTGATTCGACCGAGAAAGAAATGGCGACAGGGAAATTCTGCTTGTTTCATGGAACTCATGGACATTCGACCAATGAATGTCGGCATTTGAGGGATGTAATTGAAAAGCTGCTGCGTGAAGGAAAGTTGGATGAGTACAAGGTTGCCCCGAGAGACAGGGGGCAAAGTGAGCAGGCTCCAAAACAGATTCTACCTGCTCCCAAGCCTACAACGCAGCAGAAAGGTAAAGGAATTGTCATCAACTCCATTGTAGGCGGACCTCACCCGACAATCCGAAGTTTTAGGTCAATGGACCAATATGTGAATGCTGCCAAGCATCTAGATGTGAGTGAAGGTGACGATTTGGAAGATGTCGCCCCCATAAAACAACAGAAGACCATGTTCGACGACGTGGTATTTCGAAGCCGAGACAATACTGGGATTCAATCACCCACTAATGATCCGTTGGTTATTACTACCACCATTGGGCCGGCCTTGGTCCATAAGGTATTAGTAGACAACGGAAGTTCCGTTAATATTTTGTTCAAGAAGTCATTTGATCAGATGAAGCTTGAGCCCGAAGATCTGAAACCTTGTGAAGGATGGATTAGAGGCTTCAACGGAGCGACGACAGCTCCCATGGGATATATAGAGTTGCCCGTGACCCTGGGTCAAGGAGAACGTAGAAGAGTGCGAATGCTTCAGTTCGTAGTACTGGACGTAGATTCGCCTTACAACGCGTTTTTGGGGAGACCTGCCCTCGCTGAATTTAGAGTTTGTATCGCCCCTTGGTGTCTGTTACTTAAGTTCCCAACCGAAGCCGGAACTGGAGTAATGAGAGGGGATCAGGTTTCCGGACGAGCCTGCTATGTGGCCGAGTTAAAAATGTTGATGAAAGGACTCGACGTTGAGAGTAGGGATGCCTCGTCTCCCCCAAAAGGGGACTCGGCATAGCAATTAGAGAAATTGACCCCAAAGGAGTTGCCCAAAGGAACACCTGAAGACCTGGATCCTAGAAAAGACGAGGAACCAGAGGCTAGGAATGCAACTCCTAATGAAGCGACCGTGGAAATTCCCATTGATGAAGCTGATCCGACAAAAGTTTTGAAAATTGGTTCTCAATTGGATCCACGTCGAGCTAAAGAACTGACGGACTTCTTGAAGGCAAACTTAGATGTGTTCGCCTGGACCCATGCTGACATGTGTGGGATATCACCTTCCATTATAAGTCACAAATTGAATGTAAATCCGAAGCATCCGCCTGTGAAGCAAAAGAGACGCATGCTGGGCCCAGAGAGGTCGGCTGCTGTCAAAGAGGAAGTAGAGAAGTTGAAGCAGAATGGATTTATTCGAGATTCGACTTATCCCGACTGGATATCGAATCCCGTCTTAGTAAAGAAGCCAAACGGAAAGTGGCGGACTTGCATTGACTTTTCAGATTTAAATAAAGCTTGCCCGAAAGATAGTTTCCCACTTCCCAGGATTGACCAGCTTGTAGACTCGACAGCAGGTCATGAACTTCTTTCTTTCATGGACGCATATTCTGGATACAACCAAATTCCTATGCACGTACCAGACCAAGAACATACGAGTTTCATTACGAATTTGGGGCTATATTGCTATGTTGTAATGCCATTCGGGTTAAAAAACGCTGGAGCTACTTATCAGCGCTTGGTAAATAGAATGTTTTATGATCAAATAGGAAAAACTATGGAAGTTTATGTAGATGATATGCTTGTTAAATCAAAGCAGTCTTCCAGCCATACGCAAGACTTAGCGGAAATGTTTAGTATCTTGCGAAAGTACCGTATGAAATTGAATCCTTTAAAATGTTCATTTGGAGTGGCGTCAGGAAAGTTCCTTGGCTTCATTGTGAGTTCCCGAGGAATTGAAATCACCCCTAGCCAGATAGCAGCGATTAGAAACATCGAAGAACCGAGGAGAATTAAAGACGTCCAAAGTCTGGCAGGGAAGGTAGCGGCGCTGAGTAGATTCATCTCCAAAGCCACCGATAAATGTGTTCCGTTTTTTGATTTAATAAAAAGGGGAAAGAAGAACTTCCAATGGACTCCTGATTGTGTTGAGGCCTTTCAAAATCTGTTAGAGCTGCTAGAGAAACCGCCAATTTTATCAAAGCCCGTAGATCACGAAGAATTATTTGTTTATTTGGCAGTCTCGGCTCACGCTGTCAGCACAGCCCTGGTTCGAGAAGAAGACAAAGTACAAAGGCCGGTGTACTATGTGAGTAAGAAATTAGCAGCGGCAGAGCGCAACTACCCAAAAATTGAGAAGCTCGCTTACAGCCTCCTGATCGCGTCCCGAAAGCTTCGTCATTATTTCCAAGCTCATCCAATAACCATATACACTGACCAGCCCTTAAGGCAGGTGTTGCAGAGACCCGAAGCATCGGGGAGGTTGATCAAATGAAACATAGAACTAAGTCAGTTTGATTTGAATTTTCAACCTCGAAAGTCGATCAGGGGGCAAGCCCTAGCAGACTTTATTGCGGAGTTCACCATTCCAGAAGAGGAAATAATCAATGACCGAGTGGTTAAATCCGAGGATGAGATAGAGATGAATCCGTGGAAATTATATACAGATGGAGCTAAGAATGACCGAAGGTCCGGAGCTGGAATTGTCTTAGTTACTCCCGAGGGGCGGTCGCTATATTACGCCCTGCGATTAGAATTTTCGGCAACTAACAATGATTCCGAATATGAAGCCCTGATTGCCGGGCTGAAACTTGCTAAAGACCTTGGGGTAAAAATGTTAGATGTATTCTGCGACTCTAAAATTGTTGTTTGCCAAGTGCGAGAGGAATTTGCGGCTCGAGGACCTCGGCTTATCGCCTACCTCAAGAAAGTGAAAGAGCTATTGAATAGCTTAGAGCGGTACAACATAACACATATTCCCAGAGTTGAAAACCAGAAAGCGGATAGACTGGCAAAACTGGCTAGTTCCGACAATCCAGAAGAGACTGAGGTAATTCCAATTGAAACGTTGGAGTCGCCAAGCTTTGAGTCAATGGAAATTGAATTCGCTTTTGAAGTGGAACCAGAGAAGGAGTCATGGATGACTCCAATTAAGAATTTTCTTAAGAATGGGACACTCCCATTGAAGAAGAGTGAGAAAAGAGCTGTAGTTCGCAAAGCTACCAGATATGTTATACAAGACGATACTCTCTATAGACAAGGATTTTCTATGCCCCTGTTACGGTGTATCGCACACGACGACATCAAGCGTGTACTAAGAGAAGTACACGAAGGTGAGTGTGGAGATCATACAGGAGGTCAAACTTTAGCAAAGAAAATATTGCGGTACGGATACTTCTGGCCTACGATCAACAAAGATGCAGCTGATTATTCACGACGCTGCGATAAGTGCCAGAGATTCGCCAAAATCCCCAGGGCACCGTCAACCCAGCTTAAATCGATGGTGAGTCCTTGGCCATTTGCCACATGGGGAATTGATATCATTGGAGTTTTACCAATTGCTAAAGGAGGAGCTAAGTATGCAATAGTGGCTGTGGACTATTTTACGAAATGGGTGGAAGCTGAGCCCTTGACCAAGATCACAACAAGAAAGGTGATAAGTTTTGTGGTCAGAAATATTATATGCCGATTCGGGATTCCAAGGACGATCATAACTGACAACGGAACCCAGTTTGATAGTACTGAATTCAGAAATTTCTGTCAGAAGTATAAGATAGACAAGCGATATACTGCAGTTGCCTATCCGCAATCGAATGGACAAGTAGAGGCAATAAACAAAGTTATAAAATCCATCCTCAAGAAACGGTTGGAGCGTGCAAAGGCAAGATGGGTTGACGAATTGCCCCTAGCTTTGTGGGCATATCGAACAACATTTAAAACGGCTACCGGTCATACCCCTTTCTCTCTCTCCTTTGGCTCAGAAGCAGTAATTCCAGTTGAACTGGAAGTTCCTTCCCACGGGGTGACGTATTATGACCCGATGACGAATCAAGCACTTTTACTTGAGTCTCTTGATGAAGTCGAAGAGAAAAGGGACGAAGCAGACTTGCGTGCAGCAAGACATCGGCGTCAGATGGCACGCTATTATGACAAAAAAGTTCGCCTCAGAACTTTTGAACCAGGAGATTTGGTGCTAAAGAGAGTTTTTCCATCCCTTCCTCACCTCGGCCCAAAATGGGAAGGACCCTTTGTCATCCAACGGAAACTTGAAAAAGGAACCTTCAAGTTAACGACCGTAGATGGCGAAGAAGTCCCTCGAGCATGGAATGCCCAACACTTAATGCGATATTTGGATTAGAAATGCTATACTTTTTGTTATTTTTCCTGTGAACTCTGTAATAAGGCACGCCTTGCCTTGGGAAAATCTGATGATATGAATAAAGGACTATAAAGTGGATGTAGGCTACGACTTAGCTGAACCACTATAAAAATATTTTGTGTTATTTACTTTTATGCGTTTACATTCATCAGTTATTCTGTTGTAATTATAAAATACAGGATAACTCAGAGCCTAAAAAAGGTTGAAAACAGTTTGGACATAAAAAGAAGCACAATGATTATTTGTGCAATAAGACGTAAAAGAATGAGAAAACGACATTCTTAACTCTAACTCTCCAGAGAAAGAGAGAGAGTATAAAAGCGTCTCTGACTGAGCGCTGAAAAAGAAATTCTCTTCTTAACTCTAACTCTCCAGAGAAAGAGAGAGAGAGTATAAAAGCGTCTCCGACTGAGCGCTGAAAAAGAAATTCTCCTCCTAACTCTAACTTTCCAGAGAGAAAGAGAGTATAAAGGCGTCTCCGACTGAGCGCCGAGAAAGAAGTCTTTCCCCGTTGAACGACCGGGGAATAAACAAATGACCGAACTCGAACTCTGACTCTCAAGAGAAAGAGGGAGAGTATAAAAGAAATGCCAGGAAAAACAACAGGTATTGACGACACAGGAAGTGCTATCCCGTCAGAGAATTGGGAGCATTCAGATTGCTAGGTTAAGCATTGAATAAATTGTGGAAATAAACTGGGGACACATATGCATACACATATTTCCCCCATCCACAGTTTCGTTTCATAACTATAGACATGCATTTTTACATAAGTGCAGAACTACTAACAAATAAACATTGCAAAAAGTGAATTATTTTTATTTACAAATGAATGAATTTGTACAGGGAAATAGCTAAAAAAGAAAGTGCGGAAGCTGCTTTTGTAGCAGCACTTATTGGTTCACAAAGATGCTAAAAAGATACAGGGGAACCCACTATTTAGGCTTGGAATGAGCCTTAGACTTTTTGGCAGCTTTCTCTGCATCCTTTGCTTCCTTCTCGGCTACAGTCAAGATTCGTTTTGATTTCTTTTTCCCTGAGGATGTGGTACTGGAGCCAGCAGACTTCTTCCCGGAGGGCGGGGCACTGGAATCAAGAGAAGATTTTTTAGCAAGTTCTTCGGTAATAGATCTAGTTGAGAGCTTAACAACTAACCTTGAACCTGCATCCACAACTGCGAGGGGCTTGAGGACCTCATGGTCTAGTTCTTCGGCCTTTAATTGCAAGCGCTTGTCTTGATCAGCCTTCATGGCAGCCAAGGTAACGTCATCAGCGCTTTTCGATTCCCCAGTTATTGCAACCTCCGGTTCCTCATCATGCCCCTCGTCTCCTCCGTCGTCTTTTAAAGCTGCAATCATTACTTCATCATGGGGAGTGGTGACCTTAGTTGGCTCACTTCCTTCCCCCAAGTCTATGGAAGCAGCCTTGTCTTCCCCTTCTTTGACCCTATCAGCGGGCTTCGTCCCAGCGACAGCTCCTTGAGCTACATCTGTCTTTGCGGATGATTCAACACCTACAGAATGAGAAACATCGGTTATCAACTCAGGCGAAAGCAAAGGGTTTCTCATCGAACGTTCAATCACGTAGCCAAAGGTAGTAGTAGCCTTGGCAAATTGAGGAGAAAAGATAGGAATACCTTCTGAAGACTTTTCAGCGGGGGTGACTACTACCTCTGGAGTTATTTGAGGAATGGGAGATAGCAAAGTTGTCCGGGGAATTCCCGGGTTTTCGGGATCATACCCTTCTACTTCGGGAGTTGCAGGAGCAGAAGAAGAGGAGCCAGCTTCGGGAATGGTTTTTTGTTTAGACTTCCGTCTCTCTTCTTCCATAGCCTCAGCGATGAGGCGGCGCCCTTCAGCTAGACGCTCCGGTTCATTATCTCTCAAGTATTTCTCCATCAGTTTATCTTCATCAAGGGAATCGACCTTAAGTTCTTCTTTTTCCCACTCAACAATTTGATTCCATACTTGAACCAGAGTGGACGGATAGTCCTCGATCCAAGAAATGTTTCGACGACGAATAATGTGTGTGAAGAATTCAATCATTAGCTCGCCGAAGCCCTGAATATCAGCCTCCGCCTCTGATAGTTGCTTGCGGGTTTCCTCCGCAGATTTAATAGCACATTCCACATTGCCCTCGGCCAGAGCAGCCCTGTTCTCTGCCTCCAACAATTTTGAAGCCAAGTCAGCGTTCTTCTTTTCTAATTCAGCACTCCTCTTCGCTAACTCGGCGTTTTTCTGCTCAAGCTCAGCATAAGCAAGGCGTGTCTTAGCAGCCTCTGATTTGGCCTCGTCAGCTTGCTTCTTCAACTCAGAACGCTCCTGAGTGTGGGATTCAAGCAAGTCATGATAGCGTTTTTGCGTGTCCTCAAACTGTTGTTTGAAATTAGAAGCGTTCTTTTGAGCGACAGCTAGTTGAGCTTGAGTGTCTTCCAAATCTTTTCCTAGGGCTTTTAGAGCCTTGGCATCCTCCTCCGCGGTCTTTTGCATTGAATCAGTATTTGTCATTAGAGAGCGGATGATTCTAGAAAGATTGCGGGAATACTTGAACATCTCGGTATATTGTTTTTCCACCAAATCAATCTTTGCTTTGGCCTCATCTGCCCAATTAGACGAAATAGGTTCAAGGGCAGGCAAAAAGGTCAGAGTTTCGAAGTAGTGTTCGGGAAATTGCTCTTTCAAATATGCCCGTTTTATTGCAGTTCCCGCATCTGGTGGAGGAGGAGCGAGGATTGTTAATTCGGTGTCCCTTCCTGAAGAGGATTCTGTAGTACCTTTGTCTGTCCTAGGTCGTTTAGTAGCAGGGACTTTTTGCTTACTTCGAGACCCGGTTTCCTTTGGAGGAGTTTTCTCTCTACTCCGCTTTTCATGGGAGGAAGTGGAGTCCTTAGATGGTGGTCTATCCTCCTCCCTGCGACCTTGATAGCTCTTGTATTTCTCTTGTTCCGGTCGAACTGGTGAGCGGGAGCGTGAGGGCCGAGATCGATAGGGATCATAAGGTCTTCTCTCCTCCCTACCACGATCATCCCGGCGATCATACTCGACATCCTGAGGAGGATTGGACATGCTGCGACGAAGCTTTCTTATATCATAATAGGATCGAGACATTGTACCTGCACGATAAAATAAACGAAGTTTAGAATCAATGGATTCATGGAGAAAGAAGTGCAATGAATGCTAATGCTGTGGTGTAAAGTGCATCCTAAGTGGTGTGTGTCCCCCCAACCAACCCGAGTCTGAAGCTAGACTGGTGCGGGCAGGCTCTTTGGCCTTAGCGGGAGTAGTTTCTTCAGAAGAGGTGAAGACTAAAGGGTCCTTCCTGAAATCCTCTGAAGTATATATAGTCTCAGGTAATGGGAGATCCCCCAAACCCTGAAATATGTGCTCATCAGTGCTAGGAACATCCCCTTCGGAAGCATGAAGTGGCGACTCTTGGGAAGATTTTGACTTGTCTAGAGAAGTAGTTTCCTCGGGGGCAATATACCCTTCACGATGTTTTTCGGCCAGATTAGCCAGTTCATCATCTTATGTGGAAGAGGGAGAAGGTGAAGTTTGGAGAGGAGCTGTAGGAATTCCCGAGCCTTCTCCTATCTCTGGAACTGTTTCCACTGGAGGAATGTATGCATAAGGGACCGTCCCATGACCGATGCTACGGAAAACGGATAGCAGCCCGTGAAAGTGAAGGTATTCATCTTTAAGGACCTCGTCGATAGTCAGGAATTTTTGATCGCCATTAAGAAGACGGTGCATCCGATCAAAGAACACCTGATCTGATATCTGTTTGGGATTGTCGACTGCAAACAAAAAGGAAAACAAGTCAGGGTGATGATTCAAGTGTACAGAGTCCGGGTTCAAAAAATCAACGCTTTACTTGATTTTGTCCATCTCCTGGCGCATCCAGACTGTTGCTTTATATAGAACCATTCTAGTCTGGAATCCCCAGCTTTACTGCTAAATGGTGCAGAGATTATCTTTCTCTTTGGGACTGATTCAAAGTAGCAGAAGGATGGAGTCTCTCGAGTCCGATGCTTGAAATTATAAAAGAAATGAACGTCATCGAATGTGAGCTCTAGGCCTAGGATTTCACGATATGCTATGTACAAGGTGTGCAAATAGGCATATGAATTGGGATGCAACTGCATGGGGGCAATCCGCATTTGTCTTAAGAAATCAACGATGAAAGGAGAGAATGGAGGAATGGCGCCGACCATGCACATCAATCGAGTGACCGTCATGTATCCTTCTGGAGGGTTGTGGGGACGGTCAGAGCGTGAGGGCACAAGGGTGTCCCTTTTCATTATTCCATACTTTAAGCAAATTCGAACAAGTCGGTCGTTGTCGATTGTCGATTCTACGGAATCTGGAGGTGACTCCAATATAATGGCTGAGTCAAATTCATCGGGTGCTCGATTGTCACCAATCCCTCCTTCCTCCTCAAAGCCCAGGGAAACTTCATTCTCTGAAGACACTTCGTCGCTTTCCCGATGACCAACTCCGTAATCCGGACCTTCACTGTCCCATTCTGGATCAGACGAAGAAGATATATCCTCAAGAGTGGTTTTGTTGGAAGTTTCCGGGGCTTCTTTCCTCTCAGCTAGACGGGAAGAGCGTCTGGGCCTCATTGTCATGGAACTATTGAAGAAGCAATAACACAGATTAGAGTAAATTATCCCGTGCCCCCCTTTGTGTATGTGTGTGAACTAAAGTGTGTGCAGCAAATGTGGGAAATGCAAAATAAAAGTACAGCAATGTAAGACGAAGCTTTGAAGAGAAAGTGATAGTCAGAGTTGTTCTTAATTCTCGTTTATGTTCGCAGGGCACTATCCTAACTGTCCGCGAAGTTATTGTCTAGAGTAAATGTTAGTTGAATTAGTTGGGTAGTCTTTGTGTGCCAAGTTTGATACGTTCGGTTCGGTTCAGATATGCATATGATAATTGGCTCAATACAAATACAGATATAGGGTCGGTTCGGATGCTTCATTAAAGCAAGATCAGTTCAAGGCAAGGGAGACAATGGGTTCGGATAAAGGACTGATCTGATCGGATCGGGTGACCTGATCCGAACCGAACCAGCATCACTTAACCAGTCCATTTACTTCAACCCCTTATCCCATTCTCTTCTCCGACCCGAACCGACATTTTCCTTCCTTCCCGTCTTTCTAAAGTATGCAACCCGAACCGATCCCCTTTCCTTCTCCTTCCTTTCTGCTCCTTCGTCTCCTACCCGAACCAACTCCAATTTGTCATCACGCTCTTCATCTTCTTCCTCTTTCTCCCCACTCACAAACAAATCCATTCTATCACCAAAGCTCCAGTTGAGGACAAATATTTGCCCTCTCTAGCCTATCAGCGCCTCGAAGTGATGGCGGATCCACCAGTAACGACGTGGAGTTCAAGCAAAGCCCCGTGGCTAAACCATCCCAATCAACCACGAATTGAAATCAAGAGCAGTTACAACGAAGTTATTCGAGATTAAAAAAGCTACCTATATGTTTGATTTGAGAAATCTACAAGGAATAGTTTCAGGATATTGGAGTTTCTGAAGTTTTCGATACTAGGGTTTGGAAGCGGCGGCAGAAAAGAAGAAGAAAAGAAAGAAGACGGTGGTGGATTTATATAAGGGGTGGTGTTGACTCCTCATATTCCTATTCTTTCTCACCCGCTCGAACCGGAGTGAAGGCCCAGTAGCACAATTCTGCCTGAAGGCCCAATGTCCAAGAACCAAATCCACGAAAACGCATCGGATCGGAATCCGAACCGATTAAATTTCACACATTAATTTAGCATCCGACTCGAATTGAGTTCAAAAGAGAGATAAAAGAAAAGCATACCCGAGAGAAGCACTATGTGTCGTGAAGAACTTCCAAACTTAAATCAAAAGTGAAGAAAATGAATCAAACATTTCATGACATATATATAGGCGATAAGAGACATGGTTTCATGGAGCAACGCATCTCCACAAACGAACAGAAATGACTTTCTGAAGATTCAATTTCAAGGACTAGTATTCGAACAACATCAAAGCACGCTTCATCTCCAACAGAAGCATTCTTTGAGGGGGCAAAATGTTAGCCTACTTTGTGAACTAGGCAACACAAAGTCAAGAAACCAAACATTGAAGGGTATTTTTAAGTATAAGACTTCGGTTCGGATTGGAGGAAAACACTACAATTCAGATTGATAGCTACAGTTGTTCGGGTCGGGTTAGAGCAACATATCGGTTCGGATCGGATAGAGACTTCTGTTCGGATCGGTGATCTCTTACTGAGTAGATTGGTAAGGCATATCTAATCGGATCGGAAGGCAACTAAATCTCGAATGGATCGGAAAGCCATTTGCTTGCCACAACAATGGAGCGGAGCGGAATAGGTTAGAGAAGGAGAGTCACGCCCAAACCAATCCGGTTCGGATCGGGTATCCCGATCCGAACCCCTTATCTGCACGTCTCCGACCCGCACCCATGATCCATGTTATTCTCCTGTAAAAGCGCCTGGATATCCGGACCGGTTATGACCAGTTCATACCCATAACGTCCTTCCCTTTGATGCGTTGTCAACATGATGGTTCATCCGAACCCGAAGAGAATGCGATGGATGACACGTGGCCCGACCCGGATCAAGTCTCAAGCAAATTCACACCTATAAATACCCCATCTGGAGACAAAGAAAAGGATCTTTTTTCAGCACTTAGAGAATTCAATCACCTCCATCATCCGAACTCCATTACTCCCGGAGAATCCAAATCATCTTTCATTTCTTGTTTTAGTCAATTGAGTGAACAAAAGTGAGTTGTGAGTGAATCTTACATTGTATCTGCAACTGAATTATTGAATATAGTGAAAGATAAGTGGACGTAGGCATTTGTTCGCCGAACCACTATAAATTCTGTGTGTTCATTTTTATTTTTATCTCATTTTATCTTGTTTCAAATCAATTTGGGTGTTAGAACCACTTTTGGGTCTAACAATATGCAAGTTTGGTCGGTCATTATATGCAAGTTTGGTTGATCATTATATGCAAGTTTGGTTGATCATTATATGCAAGTTTGGATGATCATTATGCAAGTTGGTTTAATCATTATGTATGACACATGTTGCTATGTTATGCAAGTTTCGGTTGATCATGTTATCATGTTATGCAAGTTAAACTTGAGGGTTTGAGTATAAAGCTCCAAGCTTTATATTAAAGGTTGCATTTTGGCAACATGAAAGTTATCATATCCCTTATGATAACTTGCGTGTGAGGCAAAATGCGAACTTCTAGCAACTTCTACATGTCATTTATCACCATGTATCACTCATATGCTAAGTTTGGTTTTATGCATGCTTTTGAAGCCTAATAATGCAATATGCAAGTATATGAACATATGTACATTTCATATGCCACCATGTTAAACTTGTGGCTTCAACACCTTTATGTCATGGTTATGCCAAGTTCCCTATTTTATCCTTTATGCGTTGTTGTGATTATGTAAACGATGGGATTACGTTGGGGTTGGGTAACATAATGACATGAACATGATTTTTGTAACATGACGTGATATGTTAACTTGTAATTATGTTTTGGAAACATAATGGACATGACACTTAGAAAATATGAGTGTGGCCAACTCGAGGTTGGGTTGAGTTTGTAGCATAAATCTACCCGGACCCGCCTGGCTTAACTAGTGGCTACAAACAATAGGACCCAATGTGAGAAGTTGGTCATGTTGTGCTCGAACCCGAGGTTAGACCTAGTTGTGGTGTAAAGCTACCCGGACCCGCCCGGCTTAACTAGTAACCACAACAAAGTCTAATGTGAGAGGTTAAAGCGCATTAAGTTAATTAATGCCTCCTGATTAGGGTTAAGTCATGGTCCACTTAATACTTAACCAATTTGGGCTTGATGGGTTAATCAAGGTTAAGTTGGGAGCCTTGGGTACCCTTAACCGATTTAATCCACGTGTGGATCGGGTTAACCACATTTAACCCGTTAAGAAACCCTAGTTGCGTGGTCCTTTTCAGCAGTAACCTTCTTGGTAGTATCATAAGACCCTAGGACTAGGCTAGGGTGGGGCACGATTACTGGGCTGATTGTAAGAGACCAAAAAAGACGGCCGAATGATGCCCCGGTTGTTCAGGCGGACCATGGTCGTGCACATCAAGTCCGGAGTTGAACACGGGCTACGGTAGGTTAGGACTGTGCATCATGGAATGGTGTCAGAGGGTTACACCATAGGGCCTGATACACCCTAGGGTGGACCCTGCACAGTCAACTACATTACATGATTAAGCCGTATGACACCGACACTTGACGAGTTAGGCTTGTAGGGAGCCGATCGACTAGACCGAGTAGTTGGACCCTGATTTAGGCCATCTCATGATGTTGGGCCAAGCTTGGGCCAAGGGATCAATTTTTGTTTTTACTTGACATGTTAGAATGCTAGTACACCTGTGGTGCAAAACTTAACCTTGATTATGCGATGTCACCTTTATCTATCTTGGTAGATAATCATCATGCTAGTATGTTGTTATCCTTATGTTCATCTCAGCTTCTCATGCCAGTTAACTTTACTAGTTCATGGACAGTTAGTAGTAGGGCTTACCAGTCTTTTTGACTGACCTGTTTTCTTTCGCCTCTTTTCTTCCGTTTCCCCCCCAGGTCCTCAGGGTGGGAACATTGGAGCTTAGCCTGGATCTTTTTGGCTTGCTTACTGGATTTGCTCATGTACGGTTTTGGACATTGAGCTGGCTATGGTTTATCACTTCATTTTGGGGATAGTACTTTATGTATTTCAGTTTATGCTTTTGTCTAGACTTTGTTTGTTGGAAAATAATGATCAAGTACTTTGTTGTAATATGACTATGGTTTTGAAATGCTAAGTTTTATCCGCTGCTTTACTACTCTGTTTTACTAATATGTTCTGTCTTGTGATATCTGCATGCATGTTTACCTTGTTTAACGCCCCTCCAAAGCCAGTGTGCTTGCAAGAGTGGCCCTAGCGGAGGTGGGGTGTTACAACCGCCCACAACTCCTGCACTAAATAAGGGAAATAATGCGCTGAAAGATATGCCAGGCAGTTATGGACGATAATTTGGGTAGGATAACTCAAGCGGAACTTGTCGTATAACTCATAGTGCAAGAATAAAATATAATAGAACATATACAACAGGAAATGATAGTGAAGCATATTTGAGCAGAAACTTAAACTTTCATAACAACTAGAAAGTATATGCATACATCCCTGGATTACAACATAAGTGTTTGTACAAATAGGCCTCACTAAAACACTCAGAGAAAACATTAAACATCCGAAACATGAATACTAGATAGTAGTAAGAAACTGGAACATAAGCCTCCAGCTCGTCATCGACCTGCAGCATCGTCCACCAAGATTTGCTACCTATTACCTACCACTCAGTCTTCCCTTCCACAATAGGATGAATAGCCCAAGGTAATAAAAGGGAAACATAAAACCTTGAGTCAGACAATAGTCTTAGTGAGCGATAAAACAACTATCTAACGTCATCAATAAAGAATATGAGAATAGGCAGATTAATCAACTAATATACCAACATCAACAGAGAAGAACTCACACTCGTCTTCCCCACATCTGACAGTGGTAGCCTTTACAACAAGCATTTAGAAATAACAGTATATTCTTGGCGATCAGTTATCAAGCATAGACCATTCTAAATGACATTGACATCTCCCAAGCACAAGACCAAGAAGCCTAAACCAATGTCAGAAAAATACCCAAGAGATATCTCCTTCGACGTCGAATAATCTACACAAGATGATACAAGCAAATCAATCATAATTCATGACTCTGGCTATCACCGCTAATCCTGCTTCGACACCATCATTAATCATATGACCGGCTCAACCTTGTCGTCCATCAAGGGCTAATGGTAAACCCTAGTTCTAACAAAACTCCATACGCCATTGTGGCTCGTATCTCTAGGCCCATCATGACTGCCTAGGGTATCTCTAGGCCCATCGTGACGGCCCCACTGTACGCCTGCTCTGAGTCCGCTAGAATCAACGACAACGATAATCTCTTGGCCTTCATTATCGTTAATTATCCAACCTGATGACTATTCATAAGCTCAAGCACCTTCTTGAGCAACCATTATCCATGAACTCACCACTTTGAGTCGTCTTCACATTCGTTGCATTTCGACGATCAACGAATACATCACATCACTTCGAATATTCCCACTTGAATATACTTCGAAGTCACATTCATGACCGAACCAAAAATAACACTATTTATGGTCCACGTCAGTCAGGTCGTCCCACTTAGGTCATCCCACAACCTACCATTCCTACGACCAAACTTCACCCATCTCTTACATCTTAGGTCATCCCACCTTCTTAGGTCGTCCCACGACCTAATTGCCCACAACTCCTCCGCTTACGAAGCCTTCACGACCTGGTGCTCCCGAAGCTTCAATGACCTGGTTACTTGGAATCTTCAATGTCCTGGTCTTTAAACTCCTCGGTCAACCCGAAACACCTTTCCTTACCGACCTATCGAGCATCCAACAACCCGACCTAAGCCTTTTGCCACGTCCTGACTTCGTGCCTTACCCAGAAGACGAACGACCTGAAGCCACCCATACTATCCACGATCTGGTACCCACGACCTAAGCTCCAGCGACCTTCTCTTCATTTCTTGGACAACAAGTTAACGACCTGACCTATGAAAAACGACCCGACTTCAGATCTGACCAAAATAGCTCTAATCTTGACCAAATCATCACCAAATGACAACATCGATTAAACAACTCATCCAAATCATCCAATTCAATAATCAACACTTCATGAAATCATTAACAACATCAAAATGACAATTTTCATCAATAATTATATAAAACTTACCAGATCATGGTAAATCAATGCATAAACTAAACCAACGGATCCAATTTGTATAAACATATGAATTAACATAGAAATAACTGGTTTTAAGTTGCTAGATTAGATCTTATGGTGATTCATATGAAAATATACTTACCATGATGTAGATATTGGTTAAAACAACTTAAAATGATGAAAATATGATCAAACAACCCATATACTCGATTGAAACCATGTGAGAGATGCCTATCACTCACCAAATCTTCAAAACAACACAAAATCACCAAATTCTCAATCCGAACAGTGAAGATTGATCTTAAAACACCTTGATTTGATGAAACCTCTCTTCACTTCATGTAGATCTAGCTTTGATTGATGTAGGTCTTCAATCTTCTCCATTAGATCTAGATTTTAATGGTGGAAAGGTGTATTTGATTGAGCATGGAGAATCATGAGCTCAACCAAATGAGAGAATGAAGAAAAGTAACCCTCTCTCCATGCCTCTAACCCTCTATTTATAGCCTCTCACCGGCCCACTAATGGGCTATTTCAAATCAGCCCACTAATAGTTTACAAAACCTGAACATAAATTATGAAACATTAAAACAACGATTCCTCCGAAACCACCGAATCAAATCTTTAATGTGACAACTCTATTGGATTGGCAACACCATTTCCTTTCCATTGAAATCTATCTCAGCACCTGATTTGATTCTAGTAAAAATTTATTGCCCTATACAAAACTGACAGGGGAAAAATGGTCATAAATAAAATTGGTAAAAATTACGGACATGTCTCACATCCCCATAAACAACATCCCAAAATATGAGAATGATCCAACCCTTAGGAACTAAATAAAAATACTTTGCGATCCTCCGATACGTAAAATGCGGGATGTTACATTCTCCCCACTTTAGGAATTTTGCCCCCGAAATCCCAACAAACACAAGCAACCAAAACAATTCTACATGCCTATTACCATGAGCAGCCAATTAACCATCCAATTAGCATTCTCCAAGCCATGCATTCATAGCCTTATCCTAGCATGCGGGATTCTAACAACAATAATACAAGTTACAATGATGTAAGGTGACATGATATCAATGGGTCATACAGACGAAGAGTTCTGGATGGGTCGTCTTTATACTCTCTTCCGTCTCCCAAGTACAATCGTCATCATCCTCACTCCATTGCCCCTTGACTAGTCTAACCTTTATCCTCCTAAGATGTTTCTTGTCATTCCCTATAATGCGAAGCGGCTTACAAGATTTTGTAACTACGGTATCAACATCCAGGTCTTCATACTGCTCTGGAGATACAACCAGATTCGAATCATGCATACACTTCCGTAGAAAACGACACATGGAAAACATTGTGCACACTCAATATCTTCTCGGGTAACTCCAACCTATAGGCGAGCTTTCCAATTTGCTCGACTATTGGAAATGGTTCAACAAATCTTGGAGCTAATTTTCCTTTGCTTCTAAACCAAACAACATGCTTTAATGGCGAAATCTTCGCAAAAACCAGGTCACCCATGTCGAACTCCAAATCTATTCAACATTTATCAGCATAACTCTTCTGACGATCCTGGGATGCCTTCATTCATTGCCGAACAATCTCAATACAATCTGAGGTCTCTCTAATCATCTCAGGCCCAAGTATCAACTTATCTCCAATTTCTAACCAACGTGTCAGAGAATTACACGGTCTTCCATACAAAGCCTCGTGTGGTGCCATCCCAATGCTTGACTGGTAGCTATTATTATACGCAAACTCAACTAGATGTAGATGGTCTTCCCATGATCCCCCGAAGTCCAATACACAAGCTCTTAGGATATCTTCCAAAACTCGATTAACCCTCTCGGTTTGACCATTAGTATGGGGATGATAAGCCGTACTCAAACACAACTCGGTTCCCAAAATCTCTTGCAAACTCTTCCAAAATCCACTCGTAAACAATGGATCTGGATCACCCATTATGCTCTTCGGGACACCATGGAATTGAACTATCCATTTAATATAAAGCTCAGCCAACTTAAATGTTATCCTAGTTTCTCTAACAGGAATAAACCTTGCACTTTTGGTCAAATGATCCACGATAACCCAAATTCCTTTGTTTCCTTCCTGGTTCTAGGTATTTCATCGATAAAATCCATCGATATCCGCTCCCAATTCCACGTGGGAACTTCCAATGGTTGAAGCAACCCACTCGGCTTCTTTTGTTCATCTTTCACTAACTAATAATTCATGCACTTGGAAATAAATTTTCCAACATACCTCTTAATTCCCTCCCAGTAGTAAGATCGCTTCATGTCCTGATACATCTTATTACCACCAGTATGAATCGCCAACTTCGAGTGATGACATTCTCTCAGAACCTCATCTCCCAGTTCGTCGATATCAGGAACAACCAGGCGTCCTTGCTTTCGAAGCCAACCCTCTCGATCGACATCGAATTCCTTACCCTCTAGTTCCAAATTCTGGATAATCTCGTCAAGCTTTGCATCACGCTTTTGGCTCTTGCCAATCCTTTCGATCAGAGTAGGTCTTATCGATAAGCTTTCCAACATTTCAGGTTCCAACTCACAATGTGGTCTGAAATCAAATCATGCCAAGTATTCGAGGTTCTTCCATTCTGAAAATATCGCTACCAAACTTGCGTGTCTTCGACTCAACGCATCGGCCACTACGTTACCTTTACCATGAGTATAGACTATACCAAAATCATAAGATGCCAGAAACTCTAGCCACCTTGCTGCCAAAAATTCAAATCCTTTTAGGAGAAAACATACATCAACGACTTGTGACCCGTAAACAACTCGAATTGAACTCCCAGCAGGTAATATCTCTACATCTTCAGAGCAAACATGATTACTGCCAACTCCAAATCATGAGTTGGATAATTTATTTCATGCGGCTTCAGCTATCTACTTGCATAGGCCAAAACTTTATCCTTCTACATCAACACTACTCCAAGTACTGTACCACATTCATCAGTGTATACTACCATCTCTACATTCCTGCTTGGAATGGTCAAAACAAGAGCACTCGTCAGTCTCTCCTTCATGATTTTGAAAGCTTGCTCACACTTCGCATCCCATGTGAACATTTGATTATTTTTTGTCAATCCTGTTAATGGCGCAACTATCTTGAAGAAATCCTTTACAAAATGGCGATAATATCTCGCCAACCAGAGGAAGCTTCGCACATCCGTCGTATTCTTAGGTCTGTCCCAGTCCTGGATTGCTGCCACCTTAGCGAGGTCAACCGCTATCCCATTTTCAGAAATAACATGGCCTAAGAACCTCACTTCGCTCTTCCATAATTAAGACTCCGAAAAGTTAGCCTTCAGCTGATGCTTTCGTATGATTTCCAAAAATTCTCTCAAGTGCATCTTATGCTCTTCCTCATTCCGGGAGAAAACTAGAATATCATCCACGAACACAAGCACGAACTTGCTCAACTGATATCTGAATACCTTATTCATAAGATCCATAAAATACACTGGTGCATTAGTCAACCCGAATGGCATCACTAACCACTCGGAGTAACCGAATGGTATCCTTAAAGCAATCTCTTCAATACACTATCCTTCGCCACCCTTAACTGGTGGAATGTCATTGCCAAATCCATCAGAGAAAACACTTTGGCTTCGTGGAGATGATCGAACAAGTCATTGATCCTCGACAACAGATATTTGTTCTTCTTGGTCACCTTGTTCAGCTCACGATAGTCCACACACAACCTCAACGAGCCATTTGCCTTGGTTGCAAACACAATTGGTGCACCCCATTCGGAAACACTTCTCTGAATGAATCCTTTTCCTAAAAGGTCATGAACATGCACCTCTAACTCTCACTGTTCCTTAGGTGCCATCCGCCTAAGAGTGACGATAGTTCTAGCACCCTCGACCAAATCGATTCTGAACTCGATCTCACGATGCGGCGGCAGCCCTTCGACCTCATCAAAGACATTCTCAAACTCATTAGCGATCGACACAAATGATAAGTCTTCCTGTGGAATCACAAGCGAGTATATATTGCTAACGAAAACACTATCTTTAGGCTTACATCGAATCAAAGCCTTTCGCCCTTCCACATCCCTGACTCTCACCTCTAGCTTCTCGCAATTCACTCTTGCCATATACCTCTTGAGCCAATCCATGCCGAAGATAATCCCAAACCTAGCAAAGTTCAAAAAAAAAAAAAAATCACACACAAAAGAGCAACCATGACTCGTTAACGCAAGACCACGACAAAGCATATAAAGGCTAGACAAACCCCCAATTGGATTAGTCGCAACCAAAAGTCTATCAAAAATCTCTGGTTCCAAACACAAGCGACACACAAGATCATTACAAATGTATGAATGTGATGCTCCAGTGTCAAACAACACACGAACTAGAACACCCCTAACTGATAGAGTACTTGGACAATGACACCCTTTACTTTCTCCTCTACAGTAGAAGCCCTTGAAGACGATGGCACAGCTTCCAAAGCATACGCCTTCACAACCTGGTTTCCCTTAGCCGGTTCTGGATAGTCCTTCTTGAGATGTCCAGGCTTGCCACAGTTGTGACACTTCCTTTCGACCTTCGGATTCTTATAATCCTTGGAATAATGGCCCTTCTGCTGGCAGGTAAAAAAAACACTTCGCCTTTCTGCTTTTTCTGACCATCCTTTCCTTTCTGTTGTTGTTGCTTTCTCTTTTTGTTATTACCACCGTGTTGTGGTCTCTGTTTTTCCTTAGCTGCAACAACAAATTCTTCCTTAGGAAATAGACTTTCAAGCCTCAAAACCTTCTCAACGATCTTCTCATAAGTATCGTCAGGATGATCAACTGGCTAATTCCCAAGATATTTGTCCAACCCACGACAAATTTCTCGTTCTTATGATAAGGAGTCTCAACATATAAACGATTATACTTCGACAAAGCTTCGATGTTTGAAACATACTCAAACATTGATCGACCATTCTGCTTAAGCTCAAAAAACTTCTTAAATAGAATAGACTTCTAGACGGTAGAGATAAACTTCGTCTCAAACTTGACTTGGAATAGCTCCCATGAAATCTCATCTTCCGGAGTCTTTAGAGTGACAGAGTTCCACCAATCCTTGGCTCTGCCCTGTAGCTGTCTTGATGTAAGTTTTCTCTTCGTTGCATCGTCAATTCCCAAGTCTCGAAAGATCCTGATTCAAGTATCAAGCCACCCTTGGATCTCTTCAGTCGATTTCATCCCTTTAAAATGCTTCCCTCCTAGAGTGGTGAAATCCTTGCACGACTTTGCGAACTCCACGACCCTAGGAACCTGCACTCGAACTCCTATATCTACCGCGGCTGATCCTGAAGTGGGTACCCTCCTCATGAATGCTTCCATCATAGCCTCAAACATGACCGGGTAAACTGGTGTACCGCCATTTCCCCCTCTAGGAACAGTCTCCTCCCTAGCAGCGTGTCTCAATGGTCGACGACTCATTCTAAATCTGCAATATAGAATGATTAACCACTTACGAGAAAAACTACTAACGGAGTTCAAACGCTATTATACTATACACTCATATATAGTATACATCCATCATAGATCTACAAATGCGTCACTCGTACGTAATTACATCTTTGAACTTTGACTAAAATCAATAACTAGATCTCTGATACCAAATGTGATGCCCGACCACAACTCCTGCACTAAACAAGGGAAATATGCATAGAAAGACTTGCCAGGAAGCTGTGGACGATCATTGGGGTATGATAACTCTAGCGGAATGTAACAACCCGTATTTTTACGGTCGAATAATTAATTAATTTAATTATTTAAATAATGCTTTGGTAATATAAAATGGTTGTTTAATTAAATATTATTGAATATTTAATTAATATAAATAATAGAATAATATATTTATTTCTGAAATAATCAGAAATAACAGAATTCACAATATTGTGTGAATTGGACAATTTAAAATATATAATTTAGTTTAGAATTTGAATTATATTAATGAATTTATTTATAAATGTCAGTTGAACGTATAATTTATATTATAATTTTAATCGAGCTCGAAATGGCGCGGTAGTTCGTAATTTGGTGATTCGAACTTTAAACGAATATACAGAAGCCATTTTAAATTGGATTTCTGTGAAACAAGAAACGTTTGGAGCTGGTGAATTATATTTTTCTAATGGAAGAGAAAATTCGAGATTTCATCATGTAAATTAGGCGTTATGTCCAAATCAAATTTTCGAAAGGACGTTATGGAATTCTTTTATAATTTATAATGATTTATTTATATTATAAATGGATTTTCAATATAAATTGAATTCTGATTTAATCTGGATTTGAAATATTGAGTTATAAATTCACATAGGAATATTTTGGACTTGTATGATATTCAATGTGAATATATATACGATAACATTAATATATTAATATTTTATTTAATTATTTTTAAATATATTAATATTTAAATGGGTTTATTTAGAGCTTTAAAAATAGCCAGTTTTGCAAACGACCTCCGTTTTCGATGAAACTAATTTTGTTGGATCCGGAATATTAAATTATTGTTAGATTTCAATTTTTTTGATTTTTAGAGTCAGTATGTGGCCGTACGAGATTTTAATGTGAAAAACAGTCGATAATCTGACTTTAAAAATATGTTGTGTGAGTAAACGGATTCGGAATTCGATGAAACAAATTTTGTTGGGTGCGTAATGTCAAACTGTAGTAGTGTGTCCATTTTCATTGGAATTGGACATCTGGTGTGATAACATGGATTTTTAAACAACAAATACAAACAACGATTGATTAAAAATCAAAATAAAATGGAACAAAAAAATATTTAAATCTTCCTATAAATACACTACCCTAACACCACTAACCCTAAGTATTTTTCTTTCTACAGTTAACACAAATTACACAACTACTTTTCTCCCTTCTTTCCAATAAAAACGATAGAAGAGTTCATCTTCAGATAATTTTTAAAAACCAAATACTCAACAAAAAATATGAAATCCACATATTTGAAACCCTGAAAATATTCTCTTCACGATGGTGTAGCTTTTACAATACTCGATCAAAGTATTGGGAACCCGACTTCGCAGCAATAAGCCTAGGGTTTACGTATTTGAGTGATAGGAGCTTCGATTGGAGAATTCAAGGGCGTATTTGTGTTCAGATGATCGAATTGTTTAGGTGGGAGGAATTTGGTGGTCTTTTGTGGTAAAAAGCATCGACGGTCTTCCTATAGCCGAGTTGTGGAGCTCGAGATCGCGATTGAGGAGGGAGGACCGAGTTTGAAGGTGAAGGGATAGGGAGATAGAGGTTGCGAAGGGGAATCTGAGGGTGGCGGTCGTTCGTTAAACGGTGCAGCGGAGAGGGAGATAATGGTGAACATAGATCGACAATGGCTTGGAAGGAGGAGGGACGTGGAGCAGTTTGAGGTGGTGGGTATGGTAATGTCGGTGGAGTGATTTATATGTGGAATTAGAGAAATTCACATATGAAATGTTGTGATGATTATTGTGTGAGTTTGAAATGCGTTAGAGGAACATTTGGAAGGGAATACTCGGTAATGGCCATATACAGGCAGCGCATTCGGTTTGCGTTGAGGAAAGAAAGGAGCATAGTAGATTGAAGCAGGTTGGATGGGAATGTGGGCGGGATCAAGTGGTAAAGCCCAACATGGAATTTAGTTAAGTTTAAATTGAAAATATAATAGTGTATTAACTTATAAAAATCATAGCTTTTCTGTACGTGATCAGAATTCTGCCAAACTAGATCCGTTAGGATCGTATGGACGACGGCTTCATAGTGGAACTGACTGGGAGTGAATTGGAGATCGTTACAATTTATAGCGAAATAAATTGTCTGATCTGAATCAAAGACAGTTTATCATTATTTAACAATAAACGTCCAATGTGAGTAAATCTCACTAATTCTGTATAGTTTATATTTTTATAAATATAATCCAGTATTGATAAATGATGATTGATTGTTGTGTGTTGATTGTTTGGTTTAATTGCTGATTTATTGGTTGAAATAATAGATAATGATATATATATATATATATAAATCATTAATCAAATATTGATTCTGTTTATCAGAATATTTCATATTGAATTGAAATCGATGTTATTTATATTGTATAACATATGTGGATGTAGGGAAACAGGTCGGAGGGATCCAACTGGATTCCTCAATATTTATAATACTGTTTGTTTTCATATATTGTGATATATGATGTGATATAAAACCTGTGATTGATTATGATGACACTGGTCTGTTTATTTGGTATTTTAAATACCATAAGAAATACTGGAATGTAAAAAGGGAATTTTCAAAGTGTATTTTGAAAATGAAATATTTATTTGGAAAATAAATATAATTATAAAAGGTATATCAATTTAGAAAAATATAATTATAAAAGGAATATTTATTTGGAAAGTAAATAGAATTATAAAAGGAAATATTTGGAAAATGAATAGAATTTTATAAAAAGAGAATTTTACATTAGGAAGGTTTAGACCTGTGCTTCGCACACGGGTGTAACATGATATTGATTTAAAGTAAATATTTAATAGAAATCTGTTTTAACAAATAAATTGAGGAGAATAATTTATAAACGATGTTTATAAATTAAGGAAATATTTATCATTTGATAAATTGAATATATAAATTTGAATTTATATAGAGAAGTAAAATCAGTTTTAACATTGACAATTGAAATGGAATGTGAACATTGTAGTTATAAAGGAAATTTGCAATGAGATTATACATGTTGGAAATGAAATAAGATTTGTATGAATAGTTCTGCAAATAAAAATATAAACAGAATTTGGGTTTGAGATATTGTTTTTAAATTCGAAATCAAACTATTTTGATTTTATAAAGAAATATTATTCACATTATATGTGAAAAATTAGATTAAAGTAAATATTTTGCAAATAAAATATTATAAAGGAATTTGGGGTTTGAATTAGGAATTTAAATGGCATTACTGAAATTAGAAACTGACTGGAAATTAGTTGAGTTGAATGGCTTTCTGGGTATCAATCTGATGTTGGTTTCGGCCTTCGGGGTTTATACTTGGGAAGTTGTTCTCTTACTAGTTTACAGTTAGAGACTGGTAGAGTTGGGAAGATATTGATGCGTGAATCAGAAATGGAAACATTTTCCAAGTTAATAACATATATTATCTAATTTTAGAAAATAAGGAATTTATGAATATATGGAAATGATAAATGGGAAATTGGGAAATGAAATGATGATTGATCGGTAAGATTTCCATTTGGGAATACGACCGTTGTTTGTACACATGTTTTCCTTTGATAGTTAAATAACCGACTATCAAAGTTTTGACCATTTCCGTTGTCAATACGGAGAGACCGGGTTTGGATTTATTATCTGAAAACCACTCTGTATCGGCATTATTGTTTCGAATCAAATATATCGAAGACAATTGAAGACGGAGTTTATGCAAGGTTTATTCTGGCGATCCTAGGTAGAAATTGCATAAGATGGATTAACAGAATAATTCCTTCGGATTTTCCAGTCCCAAACAACTTGAATGGACGAATGTCTGATAGAGTATATCTGGTGGATCGCGTAAGTTGATTGTTTCAAACGTGTTTACATTGGTGGCAGAGGAATTCGTTTCTTTTAGCTTATACCCGTGGTATTTTTGGGAAAATCAATTTGTGATTTGATGGGTATGATGATGTGACATTCAAAGTAAATAAAGGGGTGATCTGTTAAAAGATACGTTATGACCTCAAGCCTCATCAACTAGAAAATGACAGAAATCGAGCTAGCAGCATGGCTAAGTGGGTCGCACCCAATTAAGGTATATTGTCACCATCTAGAGAATATTCATCTTTGTTACTTCTTTCAATTCTGTATCTCCCGGGAACGGTTATGTTGGTATACCAACCGTAAGGTGACAATATATTCGGAACATTCAAGCGAAATGAATGGCCAAGTTATAAGATGTTCTTGTTGAACTCCAGTTTATCGCTTCTAGAGTACACTGATCGGAAAGTGGTTCCATACCTTGTCATAGTTGGGAATTCATTATCCAATAAGAGCCCGTGATTTTTGATTGTATACTATATATGTAGAGCGTGGGATGAAAGCGTTCTACTAGATTGCTATTTATTTGATTTAGGCATTATTATAATATTAGAAGACTAGTGATTTTAAAAGAATGTTTTGGATTATCGTAAAGTAAAAACCATCCGTGTTTATGTGTGGATCGGTCTTACGATTATTCTTTCCTTTAAAAGGATTTTAAAAGTTAAACAAATGGTTGGAGTTTACTCACACCAGTCACATGACTGACACAGAGTTTATTTTGTTTTGTTTTCCCTAAACTCTTGGGTGCCCAATTTTGTTTGGGCAGTCAAGTAGTCGGGATTTTACAGATATAATTGGAAAGCTGGAGCAGGAGGCTTCAGGATTATATAGCTATTATTTATTTCCGCTGTGTTATAAGTGTTGTACTTCGATAATGGTATTGTATACAGTATTGGTTTTATTTCCAGATTATGTTACATAATATATTTATTCATTCCGCTGTGAGATTCGTGGTACTCTGATTCTGTTGTTATGTTCTTCTTCTTCTATTCTAATTTTCTATCTTATCTATCCTCACCCTCTAATTTCTTTCTGTTAACTATCTGGTATTTCCGATGCTTGGATAGTCGACATTGAGTTTATGTCGATAACCCAGGTCGCAAATCCCCCGGGTCGTTACAGTGGTATCAGAGCGAGGTTAAGTAATTACCTTGGCTTTGTGGCATGACTCGGTAGAGATGGGGTTAGTAATGCCCTAGATTGAGTTGAGTGTATATATACGAGAGAACATATTTGTATATTTTATAAAATTTGTTTTATATCGTGGATATCTATTGGTTGAATTGTTTGTAAGTTCTGGTCGATCAGTTTGATCAACTGTATCGGTAGGAGTTTCTAAACACTCGAATACGATGAACCGACACAGTAGGTTTTGAAAGAGGGTAAATGAAATATTTTTATCCAAAGTATGTTTTGATACAAAGGAATTTTTAATATTGGAAATATTATAATATATTGGATGTGCTGGTTGTTATTATAATCAGATAAGATTATAATTAAATGGTTGTGTAAATAACCAATTAGAACTTGTACCAGTGTAATATTTAAATCAAGATGAATAGAATCTGGATTTAAACCAGGACTAGAACTAAAACTCTGGAAATTTGAATAAGTGTTTGTAAATGGATTTGGATTAAATATATGAGAATTTTAAAATCCTGGGAGATTTTAAATTGGTTTACAAACATTGGAAGGATATTTTGAAACGATTTCAAAATGGAAATGTTGAAGAATGGTTTTGAAGAGTGTTATAGTATTGAACTCACTTCAATCGCTGGGAAATAACCCTGATGATGCTGGCCACATCATCAGTGTTCATTTTCGAGTTTGTAAGTGATGAATTACTACCAAAGATATTGTTTTTGGAAATGTTTTGAGGAAACAAGTTGTTTTGATTCCGAAAGGGAATATTTTATTTTTCGAAAAAGGTAAGTTGTTTAAAACTCCTGGGAAGAGATTGATCGAATTTAAAACAAATTTAACTAGAAATTTGTGAAACCGAGCTGGAATTGAATTGAAATCAATTACGTGGTAATTGAGATTGAATTGGATTAGAATTATATCGAAAAAAGTGAATTTGTGAGATAGGATTTTGAAATGGTATTGGATGGGCAAGTTAATAATTTGGAATCAAGTACGGATTTTTGGTTTGAAATGAAATTTGGCCTGAATATAAGCAGATGATTTGGGTTTGAGAATGAATTGATTGGAGATTAAGTTGGGAAGGAATTGGTATATGCTGATTTGGTAGCAAGTGAAAAAGAACGATTTGAATTCCCGACAAAAAGGTATAAGTTTATTTTTATATGGGTTTGGTGATTTTTGAGCCTGTTTGGCAAGCCGCTTGGCTATTTGATTTTCTTTTGGATTGGAGAAGGCCCAGAGAGGCGAGTTGTAGTTGTACTGATTGAGCCGTACAAAGGAGACGCTAGCGAAATTTTTCAAAAATTTCGGGTGTTCATAATTTTTTAGAATTTTTTAAATTTTAAATCATTCGAAATGAATTAATATTTTAGTTAAAATAAATTGATTCAATTGAAACTGAAGTTAAAGAAGTAAAAAATAATTTTCAACCCAATAGTGTTTGTTTGCTACCTTAGCAATTTCGAGGACGAAATTATTTTAAGAGGGGAAGAATGTAACGACCTATATTTTTACGGTCGAATAATTAAATTATTTAATTATTTAAACAATGCTTTGGTAATATAAAATGGTTGTTTAATTAAATAATATTGAATATTTAATTAATATAAATAATAGAATAATATATTTATTTCAGAAATAATCGGAAATAACAGAATTCACAATATTGTGTGAATTGGACAATTTAAAATATATAATTCAGTTTAGAATTTGAATTGTATTAACGAATTTATTTATAAATGTCAGTTGAATGTATAATTTATGTTATAATTTTAATCGAGCTCGATATGGCGCGACAGTTCATTATTTGGCGATTCGAACTTTAAACGAATATACAGAAGCTGTTTTAAATTGGATTTCTGTGAAACAAGAAACGTTCAGAGCCGGTGGAGTATATTTTTCTAATGGAAGAGAAAAATCGAGATTCCATCGTGTAGATTGGGAGTTATGTCCAAATCAAATTTTTGAAAAGTCGCTATGGAATAATGATTTATTTGTATTATAAATGGATTTTCAATATAAATCGAGTACTGATTTAATCTAGATTTGAAATATCGGGTTATAAATTATAATATGAATATATTGGAGCTATATGATATTCAATGTGAATATATATATATATGATAATATTAATTTATTAATATTTTATTTAATTATTTTTAAATATATTAATATTTAAATGGGTTTATTTAAAGCTTTAAAAATAGCCAGTTTTGCAAACGACATCTGTTTTTGATGAAACTAATTTTGATGGATCCGGAATATTAAATTATTGTTAGATTTCAATTTTCGTGATTTTTAGAGTTAGTATGTGGTCGTACGGGATTTTAATGTGAAAAACAGTCGATAATCTGACTTCAAAAATACGCCGTGTGAGTAAACGGATTCGGAATTTGACGAAACAAGTTTTGTTGGGCCCGTAATGTCAAACTGTAGTTGTGTGTCCATTTTCATTGGAATTGGACATCTGGTGTGATCACATGGATTTTTAAACAACAAATACAAACAACTGTTGATTAAAAATCAAAATAAAATGGAATAAAAAAATATTTAAATCTTCCTGTAAATAAACTACCCTAAAACCACTAAACCTAAGTCTTTTTCTTTCCACGGTCAACACAAAATACGCTGCTACTTTTCTTCCTTCTTTCCAGTAAATATGAGAGAAGAGTTCATCTTTAGATAATTTTTAAAAACCAAATACTCAACAAAAAATATGAAATCCACATATTTGAAACCCTGAAGACATTCTCTTCGCGATGGTGTAGCTTTTACAATACACGATCAAAGTATTGGGAACCCAACTTTGCAGCAGTAAACCTAGGGTTTACGTATTTGAGTGATAGGAGATTCGGTTGGAGAATTCAAGGGCGTATTTGCGTTCAGATGATCGAAGTGTTCAGGAGGGAGGAATTTGGTGGTCTTCGGTGGTAAAAACCATTGATGGTCTTCTATAGCCGAGTTGTGGAGCTTGAGATCGCAGTTGAGGAGGGAGTACCGAGTTTGAAAGTGATGGGATAGGGAAATAGAGGTCGCGAAGGGGAATCTGAGGGTGGTGGTCGTTCGTTGAATGGTGCAGCGGAGAGGGAGATAATGGTGAACATAGATCAGTGTTAGACCAAAAAGTGGTTCTAACACCCAATTTGACTAAAATTTCGATAGAATGAGATCAAAAACAGAAAAGAGACACAGAATTTATAGTGGTTCAGCGTTGAAAAGCCTACGTCCACTTTATAACACTTTGTTTGATGATATAGATGAAAATACAACAAGATATTCGCTCAATCTCGCTCACTCTTCATATACATTCACTCAATTATCTCAAAATACACTGTGTATGATGATTTGGATTGTTTGGGAGTGCTAGAATTCGGTTCTCTAAGATACTCAAATTCTCAAAGTGCCAAAAGATCCCTCTAAATGACCTTTGGGGGTCTATTTATAGGTGGAAATTCACCCAGAATCCGGTTCGGATCGGAGCTACGTGGCTCTTATCCCATCATTCTCGGGCCTTGATGGATTTCAGTGTTGACAGCGCACCAGGTTAGTGGTCAACATGGGTAGGAAATGGTTGTAACTACCCCGAATATCTAGGAGATCGTGGGGTGAAGCAACATGGTATACTAGGTTCGGTTCGGAGGGGCAAGTAGAAGGGGTTCGGATCGGGGCATCCGATCCGGTCCGACCTGTGCTGAACTTGATCTCTTGTCCATTCTGCTCTGTTCCGTTCTGGTCTGATAGTGGCCCTCCAATCCGATCCGATGCTTTTTAGGAAGAAGTGTTCTTCAACGCTTGACATCTCGACTTTGTGTAGCCTAGTTCACAAAGTAGGCTAACATTTTGCCCCCTCAAAGGATGCTTCTGTTGGAGATGGAGCATGCTTTGATGCCATTTACACAGTGCCTTTCTGAAATTGAATTGTTGAAAAGTCGTTTCTATTAACATATAAAGACACGTTGCTCCAGAAAGTTGCATTTCTTGATGTCTATATACACTTCGCATATTATGTGAATCCCTTTCTTTATTTTCAAACAACTTGGAGAACTCTTGTTAACATCCAGTTATCCTTCCAGGTGATTTTCTTTTTGATTTTTCTTTGGATTTAATTCAATTCAAATGCTAAGTTAGTACATGGAATTCCATTCGGTTCGGGTTCCGACCCGAACAGTCTCACCTCTACTTTCATTTGGTATCAAGTTAGCAGGCCAGACTACGTCACTGGGCTCTCATTTCGGTTCGAGCGGAAAAGTAGGCAGGAATACGAGTAGTTACCGTAACTCTATATAAGCCTATCACCTTTTTCTTTCTTCCTCTCTTTCTTCTTGTTTGCTTTTTCTCAGCCGATTGAACACAGAAACCCTGGCCCTATGAAACTCAAAAAACCTCTTTATTAATCATCAAATCGAATTCGTAAGTGAATCTTAAACTTTATTTTCTTAATAATAATCGATTTCGATTATGAATTACAGTCAGTTTGATCGATTTGGGCATGGGTTTGGTTCGATTTGCTAGTGCAGCCTCCTCTTCCCTCACCATCGTCGTCGGTGGCTCAGTCGCCACTCCGAGGCGCTGGGAAGATGGAATTAGGGCTCGCCATAATGGATAAAACCAATGAAGACTTGATCTTGGTTGGGGCTATGAGTACGAAATTAGGTTCTAGGTTTGAAAGAGAGGAAGAAGAAGGAGATTGCAGGGGATTGGTTCGGGTGATGGAGTGTGGATCATGGAGAAGAAGAAAGGGAAGAAAAGGCTCAGAAAGTCAAATCGGGTCGCGGCAAAAGTTGAAGAGGGAGACGGAGCTTAATTTGTTGGATCGGGTCGGATAGTACTCTCGCACTCGGATCGGATCGAAAAGTGAAATAAAAGAGGAGAGGGGCATGGTCACTTAATTCGATCCGGACCGTTCGGGGAGCCTACTTCCGAACCGATCCGACTTTGATCTCTAGGCTTCAACGTTTGTCTGAGTCCAAGGCAAGGCTGTGCCCCCGATCCGATCCCAATAAATGCACCCGAACCAAACCGAAGAGAAGTCCAACTTAATGCATTAGAATTTGTTTAACTGGCCCAATCAACTCTTGGCATAATCTTCAACTTAATGGACAATTAGGATAGTGCCTTGCGAACATACACGAACATCAAGACCTGCCCTGAACATTATTGCTTTGCCAAGATTTTGCATTGCACTTTCGAGTGTTGACTTTACATTTTCTGCATACACTGCTCACACTTTAGTTCATGCACATGCACGGGGGGATACGGGCTAATTTACTCTAACTTGTGCTATTGCTTCTTCAATAGTTTAGTGACCATGATAGCCAGATGTTCATCTAGATTAGTAGAGAAGAAAGAGATCCCAGAGACATCCAACAAAATCACTCTTGAAGACATATCTTCTTCCTCAGATCTAGAATGGGATGATGAGGGCTCAGACTACGAGGTAGAAACTCATGAATGCGATAATGTGTCTTTTGAGGGTGGAGTTTCCCTGGGCTGTGAAGAGGAAGGAGGGGTTGGAGATAATCGAGCTCCTGACGAACTTGAGTCTGCCATCATATTGGAATCACCTCAAGATTCTGTCAAATCGACGATTGACAATGACAGACTTGTTCGAATACGCCTAAAGCATGGGATACTAAAAGGGGATACCTTAGTGCCATCAAAAACTGACTGTCCTCACCATCCTCCAGAGGGATTTATGGTAATCACCCGACTGATGTGCATGGTTGGTGCTATTCCACCATTTTCTCCATTCGTTGTCAACTTTCTAAGAAAGATGCGGATTGCCCCCATGCAGCTGCATTCCAACTCCTATGCTTACCTATATACCTTGTATGTAGCATACAGAGAAATTCTAGGCATAGAACCAACCTTCGATGATGTCCATTTCTTTTATAATTTCAAGTACCGAACTCGAGAAACTCCTTCTTTCTGTTACTTCGAGTCTGTCCCAAAAAGGAAGATAATTCCAGCACCATTCAGCAGCAAAGCAGGTGATTCCAAGCTGGAATGGTTTTATATAAGGAAACAGCCAGGGTATGCTAGGAGATGGACGAAATCAAGTAAAGCACTAGTTTTTTAAATCTCGACTCTGTATGTCAATGCCACCACATTAATCCGCTTTCTTTTTGTTTGCAGTTGATAATCCAAAACAAATATCGGATCGAACGTTCTTTGATCGGATGCACCGGCTCCTTAACGACGATCAAAAGTTTTCAACTATCGATGGAGTACTTAAGGATGCATATCTTCATCTCCACGGGTTGCTGTCCATTACTCGTAGTATAGGTCACGGGACAGGTCCATATGTATATATCCCCCCAGTGGACGTAATCCCAGAAACGGGCAAAAGCTCGAAAGCTCCTACAATGCCGCTTCAGGCTTCACCTTCTCCATAGTCGACTCAAGATGATGAACTGGCTAACATGGCCGAAAAGCACCGTGAGGGGTACATCGTTCCCGAGGATGCCATCTCTTCGGAGAAGTCAACGTCTTCTAAAGAGCCGCCGATTGATGCTTCTCAGGGAGATGCCCCTAGTTCCGATTATCCAACATTTCAGGGTTTGGGGGATCTCCCCTTACCTGAAACTATTTACACTTCAGAGGATTTTGGGACAAATCCTTTAGTTTTCACTTCTTCAGAAGAGACCACCCCTGCTAAGGCCAAAGAGCCCACTCGCACTAGTCTGGCTTCGGACTCGGGTTTGTCGGGGGGAAAACACCACTTAGGACGCACTTAACACAATAGCACCACATTTCATAGCACTTTTTTTTTTGTGAAAACACTGATCCTGAATTTCATTTGCCTTGTTGTGCAGGTACAATGTCCTGCTCCCGTTACGATATCAGGAAACTTCGTTGCAGCATGTCTAGACCCCCTTCTGATCATGAGCATGATCGTCGCAAAAGCCGCGGTAGGGAGGATAGAAGGCCCTATGATTCTTACCAGTCGCGGTCTTCGCACTCTCGCTTTCCCGTTCGGTCAGATTCAGAGCGATATAAGGGCTACCAAGGTCGTCGAGTAGATGACAGGCCGCAGTCAAAGGACCCAATTCTTTCTCAAGAAAAACACAGTAGGGAAAGGAGCCCGCCGAGAGATACCGATTCGCGAAGCAAGCACAAGGTTCCTGCTAAACGGCCTAGAAGGAATGAGGAGGCTATTGAGCCTTCCACACATAAGGATACCGAGCTAACATTCCCTGCACTTCACCCATTGGTTGCTGAAACTGCAGTTAAGCGGGCGTATCTGGAGGAGCAATTTCCCGAACACTACTTCGAAAACCTAACATTTTTACCTGCTCTTGAGCCTATTTCCTCGAGGTGGGCAGATGAGGCCAAAGCAAAAATTGATGCGGTCGAGAAACAATATTCAGAGATGTTCAAGTATTCGCGTAATCTTTCCAGAATCATCCGAAATCTAATCACGAATACTGACTCGATGCAGAAGACCGCAGAAGACGATGCAAAGGCCCTGAAAAATCTAGGAAAAGATCTCGAGGATACGCAGGCCCAACTTGTTATCGCTCAACGGGATGCTGTTGGCTTCAAGAAACAATTTGGGGACCTACAAAAACGCTACCATGACTTGCTTGAGTCCCATACCCAAGAGTGTTCGGAATTGAAAAAGCAAGCAGAAGATGCCAAGTCAGATGCTACCAAAATTCAACTTGCTTACGCTGACCTTGAGCGAGAGAAGGCCGAGTTAGCGAAGAAGAACGCCGAATTGGAGAAGAATAACGCTGACTTGGCTTCCAAGTTGGTGGAGGCTGAGAATAGGGCTGCCCTAGCAGAGGGTAATGTCGAAAGTATTATTAAATCCACTGAAGAGACCCACAAGCAGCTGTCGGAGGCTGAGGAAGAGGTGCATGGTTTCGGCGAATTAATGATTGAATTCTTTGCGCATATAATTCGCCGCTGGAACATCTCTTGGACCGAAGATTATCCATCTACCTTGGTTCAAGTATGGAGTCAAATCGTTGAATGGGAGAAAGAGGAGCTCAAGGTTGATTCCATTGACGAAGACAAGCTTATGGAGAAATATCTAAGAGATGATGAACCAGAACGCCTAGCCAAGGGACGCCGCCTTATTGCTGCTACTATGGAGGAAGAGAAGTGGAGAGCTAAAAAAAAGAACATTCCTGAGGCTGGTTCTTCTTCTACTGCCTCTGAAACCTCTGAAGTAGAGGGATATGATCCCGAAAACTCGGGGATCCCTCGGGCATCTCTTTTATCCCCCATACCGGAAATGGCGTCGGAGACAGCGATTACTTCAGCTGAGAAGTCATCGGAAGGTATCTCTACCTTTTCACCTCAATTCGTCAAAGCTATCTCTACCTTTCATCACATAATCGGGCAATCGATGAAGAACCCATTATTTTCTCCTGAGTTGATAACTGTTGCTTCTCACTTTGTAGGTGTTGAACCATCCAAAAAGACAGACGTGTCCCAGGGAACCACCGCTGGAGCAGAACCTACGGAGAAGGCTAAAGGGGGAAAGGACAAGGCTGCCACCATTGATTCGAGAGAAGGAACTGAACCGTCTAAGGCTGATACTCCTCATGATGATGAAATGAAAGATGCCTTGAAAGATGATGGCGGTAATGGGGGACACGAGGAAGACCCTGAGGTGGCTATAGTTGGGGAGTCGAAAAGCGCCGATGATATCACTTTGGCTGCATTGAAAGCCGAATAAGACAAACGCATGCAGCTTAATGTTGAAGATCTAGACCCCGAAAGCCTTAAGCCTCTCGCAGTGGTGGATGCTGGATCAATGTTAGTTGTTAAGCTTTCGACTAGATCTATCACAGAAGAACTTGTTAAAAAGTCTTCTCTTGATTCCAGCGTTCCGACTCCCATGAAAAAATCAGCCGATTCCAGCACTTCAGTCTCGGGGAAGAAAACCAAGGCGCATCTTAACTGATGTTGAAAGAGAGGCAAAGGATGCTCAAAAAGATGCTAAGAAATCCAAGTCCACTTCAAAGTCTAAGTGATAAAGTGCTTTGCTTTATCTTAGTATTTAATTGGCCCACAATCGTTGCAGCGAGTGTGGCCTTCGCATCTTCTTTTTGCCTGTTTTCCTATACAAATTCATACATTTGTAAATAAAAATAATTCATCTCCTACTATACCTGTTAGTTGTTAGTTCATTACTTATGTAAAAATTCAAATACATGTCCTACTCAAGTTGTGTAATGGAGTCATAGCGGGGGGGGGGGGGGGGAGGGGATATGTGTGTGCATCTATGCCCCCAGTCAGTCTTGAAAAACTATTCAAGATAAAAATAAAAAAGTCTGAATGTCCCCGATTGTCTGACGGGGATCACATTCCTTTTGTCACTGATGCCTGTTCTTTTCCGGCATCTTTTATACTCTCCTGTCTTATGTTCAGGTTAGAGTTCTTGCCGAGGCGTTCTCTTATCTGGGTGCACCTTCACGCCTCGGAGGACGTCGTCTTCCCGTCCTTTATACTCTCTCTCTCAATTCTTGAGAGTTAGAGTTAAGAATGTCGTCTTCCCATTCTTTTATGTCTTATTGTACAAACAGTCGTCGTGTTTGTTCCTGCATATAAGCCATCTCCAACTTTCCAGATTTCAATTTAACATCTCGTATTCCACAGTCACAATAGAATAATAGTTGAAGATATAAATAATGCAGGAAAGTAAATGGCACACGATATTTTTATAGTGGTTCGGCTAAGTCATAGCCTACATTCACTTTATAGTTTCTTGTTCGCATCAACAGACTTTTCTAAGGCAAGTCGTGCCTTTTCACAGAGTTCATAAGAAAAACGAAAGAAAATACAATATCCCTAATTCAAATATCGCATCAAGTGTTGGGCATTCCAAGCCCTAGGCACTTCTTCGCCATCTACGGTCGTTAACTTGAAGGCTCCTGTCTCAAGTTTCCATTGGATGACGAATGACCCTTCCCACTTTGGTCCAAGGTGAGGAAGGGATGGAAAAACTCGCTTTAGTACCAAATCTCCTGGTTCAAAGGTTCTAAAACGGAATTTTTTGTCATAATAGCGTTCCATCTGACGCAAATGTTTTGATGCACGCAAGTCTGCCTCATCCCTTTTCTCTTCGATTTCGTCAAGGGACTCAAGGAGGAGTGCCCGATTCGTTATCGGGTCATAATATGTCACCCTATGAGAGGGAACTTCACGCTCTACCGGGATTACTGCCTCTGAACCAAATGAAAGAGAGAAAGGAGTGTGACCGATAGCTGTCTTAAATGTTGTCCGATATGCCCACAAAGCCAAGGGCAATTCATCCACCCATTTTTCTTTTGCACGTTCCAATCGCTTCTCGAGGATGGACTTTATGACTTTATTTGTTGCTTCTACTTGCCCATTTGACTGTGGATGGGCGACTGCAGTGTACCGCTTGTTGATCTTGTATTTCTGGCAGAAATTTCTGAATTCAGCACCGTCGAACTGGGTTCCATTATCAGTTATAATGGTCCTTGGAATCCCAAATCGTCATATGATATTTCTAACCACGAAACTTATCACCTTTCTCGCTGTGATTTTAGTTAAGGGCTCAACATCCACTCATTTCGTAAAATAGTCCACGGTGACTATTGCATACTTTGCTCCTCCTTTGGCAATTGGTAGAACTCCGATTATGTCAATTGTCCACATGGAAAACAGCCACGGACTCACCATCGACTTGAGCTGGGTCGGTGGTGCTCTGGGGATCTTGGCGAACCTATGGCATTTGTCGCAGCGTCGCGAGTAATCAGCTTCATCTTTATTTATTGTGGGCCAGAAATACCCATACCGCAATACCTTTTTCGCTAAAGTTTGACCTCCCGTATGTTATCCACACTCACCTTCGTTTACTTCTCTTAGTACACGCTTGATGTCGTTGTGCGCTATACATCGTAACAGGGGCATAGAAAATCCTTGCCGATAAAGGGTATCATCTTGAAGGATGTATCTGGTAGCTTTGCGGACTATGGCCCGCCTTTCACTCTTCTTTGGCGGGAGTATTCCATTTCTAAGGAAGTTCTTTATTGGGGTCATCCACGACTCCCTCTCCGGTTCTGCTTCGAGAGCTAATTCAATTTCCATTAGCTCAAAGCTTGGTGATTCCAACATCTCAATTGGAACCATTTCGGTTTCCTCCGGATTGTCGGAACTAGCCAGCTTCGCTAGCCGGTCTGCCGTTTTCAGCTCTCGAGATATGCGTTATGTTATACTGTTCCAGGTTGCTCAACGGCTCCTTCACCTTTCCAAGATAGGTAATAAGTCGAGGTACCCGGGCCACAAACTCCTCTCGCACTTGGCAGACGACTATTTTGGAATCACAAAATATATCTAATGCCTTTATTCCGAATTCCTTAGCAAGCTTCAGCCCGACAATCAGGGCTTCGTATTCAGAGTCATTGTTGGTCGTTGAAAATTCCAGTCGCAGAGCATAATATAGCGATCGTCCTTCGGGAGTAACTAAGACGACTCCAGCTCCGGACCTTCTGTCGTTCTTGGCTCCGTCTGTGTATAACTTCCATGGACCTAATTCTAACTCTTCCTCTGATTTGACCACCTTGTCGTTGATCATCTCTTCCTCCGGGATTGTGAACTCTGCTATAAAATCAGCTAGAGCTTGCCCCCTGATCGATCTCTGCGGCTGGAAATTTAAATCAAACTTACTTAATTCAATATTCCACTTGATCAACCGTCCCAATGCTTCGGGTCTTTGCAACACCTGTCTCAGAGGTTAATCAGTGTATATGGTTATTGGGTGAGCTTGAAAATAATGGCGAAGTTTTCGGGAGGCGATCAAAAGGCTGTAAGCAAGCTTCTTAATCCTTGGGTAGTTTCGCTCTACAGCTGCCAATTTCTTACTTACGTAGTATATTGGCCTTTTCACTTTGTCTTCTTCTCGGACCAAGGCGGTGCTAACGGCATGGGCCGATACTGCTAGATAAACAAACAACTCTTCATGATCCACTGGCTTCGACAAAATCGGTGGTCTCTCTAGTAAGTCCAACAGATTTCGAAAGGCCTCAACACAGTCCGGAGTCCATTCGAAATTTTTCTTTCCCCTTTTTATCAAGTCAAAAAATGGGACGCATCTGTCTGTTGCTTTGGAGATGAATCTACTCAACGCAACCACTTTCCCTGCAAGACTTTGGACATCCTTGATTCTTCGTGGTTCCTCGATGTTCCTTATCGCTGCTATCTGATTGGGATTATTTTCAATTCCTCGAGAGCTCACGATGAAACCTAGAAACTTTCCAGATGCCACCCCAAACGAGCACTTCAAAGGATTTAGCTTCATTCGATACTTTCGCAGGATACCGAACATCTCTGCCAAGTCTTGCGTATGGCTAGAGGACTGTCTCGATTTAACTAGCATATCATCCACATAAACTTCCATAGTTTTCCCTATTAGGTTATAAAACATCCTGTTCACCAAGCGTTGGTAGGTATCTCCAGCATTTTTCAATCCAAACGGCATGACCACATAACAATACAACCCCAAATTTGTGACAAAGCTCGTGTGCTCTTGATCGGGTACATGCATGGGAATCTGGTTGTATCTGGAATATGCATCCATGAAAGAAAGAAGTTCATGTCCCGCCGTCGAATCCACAAGCTGGTCTATTCTGGGGAGTGGGAAGCTATCTTTCGGACAGGCTTTGTTCAAGTCTGAAAAATCAATACATGTTCGCCACTTTCCGTTTGACTTCTTCACCAAAACAGGATTCGATATCCAGTCGGCATATGTCGAATCTCTAATAAATCCGTTCTCTTTCAGCTTCTCCACTTCTTCTTTCAGAGCTGCCGACCTCTCTGGGCCCAGCACACGTCTCTTTTGCTTTACAGGCGGGTGTTTTGGGTTTATACTCAGCGAATGACTCATAATGGATGGTGATATCCCACACATGTCTGCGTGGGTCTAGGCAAACACATCCAGGTTTGCCTTCAGAAAATCAGTCAGTTCTTTGGCTCGATGCGGATCCAATTGGGATCCAATCTTCAAAACTTTTGCTGGATCAGCTTCATCAATGGGTATATCTACTGTCGTTTCGTTAGGAGTTGCTTTTCTATCCTCAGGTTCCTCATCTTCTCTAGGATCTACGTCTTCAGGCATTCCCTTGGGCAACTCCTTCGGGGCTGATCCCTCTAATTGCTATGCGGAACCCTCCTTTGGAGGGGGTGAAGTACTTTTGGAATCGATGTTAAGTCCCTTCATCAGCATCTTCAATTCAGCAATATAACAAGCTCGCCTGGAGACTTGATCTCCCCTCATTACTCCTGTTCCAGCTTCAGTTGGGAACTTTAGCAATAAGCACCATGGTGCGATACAAGCCCTGAACTCTGCAAGGGCGGGCCTTCCCAAAAATGCGTTGTAGGGAGAATCAATATCTAGCACTACAAACTGAAGCATTCGCACTCTTCGACGATCCCCCTGTCCCAATGTTACGGGCAATTCTATATACCCCATTGGAGCTGTCGATGCCCCATTGAAGCCTCGGATCCAACCTTCACAGGGCTTCAAATCTCCAGACTCGAGTTTCATCTGATCAAATGACTTCTTAAACAAAATGTTGACAGAGCTTCCATTGTCTACTAGTACCTTATGGACCAGTGCCGGCCCAATGGTAGTGGTAATAACCAATGGATCTTCGGTAGGTGATTGGATTCCGGTGTCATCTCTGCTACGGAACACTATGTCATCGAGCATTGTCTTCTGCTGTTTCACAGGGGTGATATCTTCCAAATCATCGCACTCGTCCAATGTGCTTAACTGCGTTGACGTATTGGTCCATTGCTCTGAAACTATGGATAGCCGGATGGAGTCCACCTACTATGGTGTTAATGACAATCCCTTTGCCTTTTTGTTGTGCTGTAGGCTTGGGAGCAGGCTGACTCTGGTTTAGGGCCTGTCCTCCTTGCCCCCTGTCCCTTGGGGCAGCCTTATACTCATCCAATTTACCTTCACGCAACAACTTCTCAACCACATCTCTCAAGTGTCGACATTCGTTCATTGAATGTCCGTGGGTTCCGTGAAATAAACAAAACTTTCCAGTAGCAATTTCTTTTTCTGTCGAATCTCGCGGCGGTGGTTTCTTGTATTGCAAAACATTGTACGTATCCAAATAAATATTCTCCAAAGTGTCATTCAACGGTGAATAATTTTCAAAGGTCTAGATTCAGGGTCTTTTGTTAGAATTACTTCCTCGGTTCCTGTTTCTCCTATTTCCATTTGCATTTCGGTTGTTATTGCCCCCGTTTCCATTATCATTGTTTCCATTCTTATTTCCAACGTTCACTTCGACTTTCCCAGAACTTTCTCCAGACTGCTTTACATCAACATTACTCTGAACAGCTTCTTTTGAGGCTGCTTGGACTTCCTCTTCCTGTTTGCCCTTGCTTCCTCCCGTCTTAAATGAATATTGGCCTTCTCATAAAACAACTCCCTTGTGGGCGGTGGTTTCCCAGAAAGATAATCTCCAAACTCCGAATCAGGATCGACTCCCTCCATTAATGCCATCAAGATTGTGGGCTCATGAGGGTCGCTGACTTCTGTTACAGCTAAATTGAAACGGTCTAGATACGACTTCAATGACTCACCCGGTGCTTGTTTAATTCTCGATAATTCGATAACAGTCTTAGACTTTCGGGCGTGAAGTCGGAATTGAGTCATAAAACGTTCACTCAGTTATTTGAAATTCGATATCGATCGAGGAGGAAGTGGGGTAAACCACAGTAATGCTACGTCTTCTAAGTAGATCGGGAAAGACTTACACTTTACAGCATCAGGGGCAGCGGTAGCATTCATAAGCCATGCGTATCGCATCAAATGTTGTCCCGGGTCAGTTCTCTCGTTATATTTGTCCATCTGCGGCAGATTAAAACGTCGGGGGAACTGGAAGTTAAGAATGTCATCAGTAAAAGGAGTATGGCTTCGTTCAATACCATAATCTTCATTGGTGTAATTTCGACTCTCAGACATGATTTGGCTCACCATAGCCCATACATCAGCGTTGGTTAAAGGCCACTCAGGGTCCCTGGCTCTGATGTTTGGGTTTCCTCTAGGCTCCTGATCAGGGGATATTCTCCTTCTCCTAGCGGCTTCTGCTCTGCTTTGCTCCCTACGTTCCCGGTCGATCTCGGGAGGAAGGGGCTGAAGCATTTGTCCCTGAGTGGGGTTGGTGAGGTTAGGATCTCTAGGCAAAACATGGGATCCTCACATTGGTAATAGCATAGGCTCTCTCAAGCTCGGGTCATTGGGTCCTAGCACACGAGCAGCATCTTCGTGGGATCCCAGAGATCCGAAAGTCATTTCTTCCTAATTCTGAGGTCGTTCAAGCAGCCTCCTTTCACGAGGCCACTCTTCCTCGGAAGAAGAAGATTTATCCATCGCAGTATGATGATTTGGGGAAGGTGTCCTCTACCTGCGAAGCTCACCAATTTCCCTACTCATGATTCTCTTATTCTCTTGCATCATAAGGTTAGTGCGCTCATGAATTCTCATAGCCTCCCTAGTGCTCTCGAGCATGTCAAGAAGGCGCAAAAAATCTCCTTGAGTAATAGGTGTAGACGGATTGATCTGGTCATTGGTCCTGTTAGCTGGAGTCGGAGCATTTGGAGGGGCTCGAGTAGAGGTTCCAGCATTACCTAGAGTCGGGTCGGATCAAGGCAAGGTGACTTGGCCGGATCGGATCGGGTTAGGAGAGTGCACTTCTTCAACATCTTCAATCCGGTTCGGATCGGAGCTCTCCCTATGCGACCGATTCGAATTTCCTGAGCCAGTCCGATCCACTCCCGAATTTTGCCCACGAGACCTCGTCACAACCAGATTTTGCTGATCTTCGCCAACTTCATTCCCTCGACTGGTTTGAACTTCCTTGCCTTTTCCTTTGGCCATAATTCTTCAACAATCAACCAACAAGTACTTACAAGTGTCAAAAGGTGGGGATTAACTTCTTCGAACTCAACGGTCCAAAAAGTAGAACGATAATCCAGAAAAAAACAGAGAATTCAAATGATTCTCAGTGAAAGCACCAAAAATGTTAGACCAAAAAGTGATTCTAACACCCAAATTGACTAAAATTTCGATAGAATGAGATCAAAAACAGAAAAGAGACACAGAATTTATAGTGGTTCGGCGTTGAAGACCCTACGTCCACTTTATAACACTTTGTTTGATGATATAGATGAAAATACAACAAGATATTCGCTCAATCTCGCTCACTTTTCATATACATTCACTCAATTATCTCAAAATACACTGTTTATGATGATTTGGATTATTTGGGAGTGCTGGAATTCGGTTCTCTAAGATACTCAAATTCTCAAAGTGCCAAAAGATCCCTCCAAATGACCTTTGGGGGTCTATTTATAGGTGGAAATTCACCCAGAATCCGGTTCGGATCGAAGCTATGTGGCTCCTATCCCATCATTCTCGGGCCTAGATGGATTTCAGTGTTGACAGCGCACCAGGTTAGTTGTCAACATGGGTAGGAAATGGTTGTAACTACCTCGAATATCCAGGAGATCGTGGGGTGAAGCAACATGGTATACTAGGTTCGGTTCGGAGGGGCAAGTAGAAGGGGTTCGGATCTGGGCATCCGATCCGGTCCAACCTGTGTTGAACTTGAGCTCTTGTCCATTCTGCTCTGTTCCGTTCTGGTCTGATAGTGGCCCTCCGATCCGATCCGATGCTTTTTAGGAAGAAGTGTTCTTCAACGCTTGACATCTCGACTTTGTGTGGCCTAGTTCACAAAGTAGGCTAACAATCAGCAATGGCTTGGAAGGAGGAGGGGCGTGGAGCAGTTTGATGCGGTGGGTATGATGATGTCAGTGGAGTGATTTATATGTGGAATTAGAGAAATTCACATATGAAATGTTGTGATGATTATTGCGTGAGTTTGAAATGAGATAGAGGAACATTTGGAAGGGAATACTCGGTAATGGCCATATACAGGTAGCACATTCGGTTTGCATTGAGGGAAGAAAGGAGCACAGTAGATTGAAGCAGGTTGGATGGGAATGTGGACCGGATCAAGTGGTAAAGCCCAACATGGTATTTAGTTAAGTTTAAATTAAAAATATAATTGTGTATTAACTTATAAAAATCATAACTTTTCTATACGTGATCAGAATTCTGCAAAAATAGATCTGTTAGGATCGTATGGACGACGGCTTCACAATGGAACTGACTGGTAGTGAATTGGAGCTCGTTACAATTTATAGCGAAATAAATTGTTTGATCTGAATCAAAGACAATTTACCATTATTTAACGATAAACGTCCAATGTTAGTAAATCTCACTAACTCTGTACAGTTTATATTTTTATAAATATAATCTAGTATTTATAAATGATGATTGATTGATGTGTGTCGATTGTTTGGTTGAATTGCTGATTTATTGGTTGAAATTATAGATAACGATATATATATAGATCGTTAACCAAATATTGATTCTGTTTAACAGAATATTTCATATTGAAATGAAATCGATGTTATTTATATTTTTTAACATCTGTGGATGCAGGGAAACAGGTTAGAGGGATCCAACTGGATTCCTCAATATTTATAATACTGTTTGTTTTCATATATTGTGATATATGATGTGATATAAAACCTATGATTGATTATGATGACACTGGTCTATTTAATTGGTATTTTAAATACCATAAGAAATATTGGAATGTAAAAAGGGAATTTTCAAAGTGTATTTTGAAAATGAAATATTTATTTGGAAAATAAATATAATTATAAAAGGAATATTTATTTAGAAAATAAATATAATTATAAAAGGAATATTTATTTGGAAAGTAAATAGAATTATAAAAGGAAATATTTGGAAAATGAATAGATTTTTTACATTAGGAAGGTTTAGACCCGCGCTTCGCATACGGGTCTAACATGATATTGATTTAAAGTAAATTTTTAATAGAAGTCTATTTTAACAGATAAATTGAGGAGAATAATTTATAAACGATGTTTATAAATTAAGGAAATATTTATCATTTGATAAATTGAATATATAAATTTGAATTTATATAGAGAAGTAAAATCAGTTTTAACACCGACAATTGAAATGGAATGTGAACGTTGTAGTTATAAAGGAAATTTGCAATGAGATTATACATGTTGGAAATGAAATAAGATTTGTATGAATAATTCTGCAAATAAAAATATAAATAGAATTTGGGTTTGAGATATAATTTTTAGATACGAAATCAAACTGTTTTGATTTTATAAAGAAATATTATTCACATTCTATGTGAAAAATTAGATTAAAGTAAATATTTTGCAAATATAATATTATAAAGGAATTTGGGGTTTGAATTAGGAATTTAAATGGAATTACTAAAATTAGAAACTGACAAGAAATTAGTTGAGTTGAATGGCTTTCTGGGTATCGATCTAATGTTGGTTTCGGCCTTCGAGATTTATACTTAGGAAGTTGTTCTCTTACTAGTTTACAGTTAGAGACTGATAGAGGTGGGAAGATATTGATGCGTGAATCAGAAATGGAAATGTTTTCCAAAGTTAATAACATATATTTTCTAATTTTAGAAAATAAGGAATTTATGAATATATGGAAACGATAAATGGGAAATTGGGAAATTAAATGATGATTGATCGGTAAGATTTCCATTTGGGAATACGACCGTTGTTTATACAAATGTTTTCCTTTGATAGTTAAATAACCGACTATCAAAGTTTTTACCATTTCCATTGTCAATACGGAGAGACCAGGATCAGATTTATTATCTAAAAACCACTTCGTATGGGCATTATCGTTTCGAATCAAATATATCGAAGACAATTGAAGACGGAGTTTATGCAAGGTTTATTATGGCAATCCTAGGTGAAAATTGCCTAAGATGGATTTACAGAATAATTCCTTCGGATTGTCTAGTCCCAGGACAACTTGAATGGATGAATGTCTGACAGAGTATATCTGGTGGATCGCGTAAGTTGATTGTTTCAAACGTATTTACGTTGGTTGCAGAGGAATTCATTTCTCTTAGCTTATACCCATGGTATCTTTAGGAAAATCAATTTGTGATTTGATGGGTATGACGATGTGTCATTCAAAGTAAATAAAGGGGTGATCTGTTAAAAGATACGTCATGACCTCAAGCCTCATCAACTAGGAAATGACAGAAATCGGGCTGCCAGCATGGCTAAGTTGTTCGCACCCAATTAGGGTATATTGTCACCATTTAGAGAATATTCATATTTGTTGCTTCTTTCAATTCTATATCTCCCAGGAACGGTTATGTTGGTATACCAACCGTAAGGTGACAATATATTCGGAACATTCAAGTGAAATGAATGGCCGGTCATGTGTGGCCGAGTTACAAGATGTTCTTGTTGAACTCCAGTGTATCGCTTCTAGAGTACACTGATCGGAAGGTGGTTCCATACCTTGTCTTAGTTAGGAATTCATTATCCAATAAGAGCCCGTGATTTTTTATTGTATATTATATATGTAGAGCATGAAATGAAAGCGTTCTACTAGATTGCTATTTATTTGATTTAGACATTATTATAATATCAGAAGACTATTGATTTTAAAAGAATGTTTTGGATTATCGTAAGGTAAAAACCATCTGTGTTTATGTGTGGATCGGTCTTACGATTATTCTTTCCTTTAAAAGGATTTTAAAAGTTAAACAAATGGTTGGAGTTTACTCACACCAGTCACATGACTGACCTAAAGTTTATTTTGTTTTGTTTTCCCTAAACTCTTGGGTGCCCAATTTTGTATGGGCAGTCAAGTAGTCGGGATTTTACAGATATAATTGGAAAGATGGAGCAGGAGGCTTCAAGATTATATAGCTATTGTTTATTTCCGCTGTGTTGTAAATGTTGTACTCCGATAATGGTATTGTATACAACATTGATTTTATTTCCAAATTAAGTTATATAATATATTTATTCGTTCTGCTTTGAGATTCGTGTTACTATGATTCTGTTGTTATGTTCTTCTTCTTCTTCTATTCTAATTTTCTATCTTATCTATACTCACCCTGTAATTTCTTTCTATTAATTATCCGGTATTTCCATTGCTTGGATCGTCGACATTGAGTTTATATCGATAACCAAGGTCGCAAATTCCCCAGGCCGTTACACGAAACCTGCCGTATAACTCACAGTACAAGGATAAAATATAATAGAACATATATGACAGGAAATAATAGTGAAGCATATTTTGAGCAGAAACTTAAACGCTCATAACAACTAGAAAGTATATCCATACATCCATGGATTACAACATAAGTGTCTGTAAAAATAGGCCTCACTACAACACTTAGAGCAAACATCAAATATCAGAAACAGAAATACTAAATAGTAGAAAGAAACTAGTACATAAGCCTCCAGCTCATCATCGACCTGCAACATCATCCACCAAGATCTGCTACCTGTTACCTGCTACTCAGTCTGCCCATCCAAAACAGGATGAACTGCCCAAGGTAATAAGAGGGAAACATAAAACCTTTGTGTCAGACAACAGTCTTATTGAGCGATAAAACAACTATCTAACATCATCAATAAAGTATATGAGAATAGGCAGATTAATCGACTAATCTACCAAAATCAATAGAGAAGAACTCACACCAGTCTTCCCCGCATTCGACAATGATAGCCTTTACAACAAGCATTTAGAAATAACCGTACATTCATGGCAATCATTTATCAAGCATAGACCATTCTAAACGACATTGACATCTCCCAAGCACAATCTCCAGAGGCCTAAACTAATATTAGACAAACACCCAAGAGATATCTTCTTCGACGTTGAATAATCTACATAAGACGATACAAGCAAAACAATCATCATCCATGACTCTGGCTATCACCCCTAATCCTGCTTCGAAACCATCATTATTTGTATGATCGATTCAACCTTGTTGTCCATCAAGGGCTATTGGTAAACCATGGTTCTAGCAAAACTCCATACGCCATCATGACTCGTATCTCTAGGCCCATTGCGACAGCCCAGGGTATCTCTAGGCCCATCGTGACTACCCAACTGTACCACTGCTTTGAGTCTGCTAGAACCTACAACAATGATAATATCTCAGCCTTCATTATCTATAGTCATCCAACCTAACGGCTATTCATAAGCTCATGCGCCTTCTCGAGAAACCTTTATCCATGAACTCACCACCTTGTGTCGTCTTCACATTCATTGCATTTCGACGATCAATGACCACATCACATCACTTCGAATATTCACACTTGAATATACTTCGAAGTCGCATTCATTACTGAACAAAAAATAACACCAATTATGGTCCACATCAGTCAGGTCATCCCACCTTAGGTCATCGCTCGACCTATCATTCCTACGACCTGACTCCACCCATCTCTAACATCTTAGGTCATCCTACGAACTAATAGCCCACGACCCCTCCGCTTATGAAGCCTCTACGACCTGGTGCTCCTGAAGCTTCAATAACCTGGTTACTTGGAAGCATCAACGTCCTGGTCTCTAAAATCCTTGGTCGATCCGAAACTCCTTTCCTGACCGACCTGTCGAGCATCCAACGACCCGACTTAAGCCTTTTACCATATCCTGACTTCGCGCCTTACCCAGAAGACGAATGACCTGAAGCGACCCATACTATCCATGACCTGGTACCCACGACCTAAGCATCAACGACCTATCCTTCATTTCTTGGATAACAAGTCAACAACCTGACCTATGAAAAACGACCCGACTCTAGATCTAAACAAAATAGCTCTAATCTTGACCAAATCATTACCAAATGACAACATCGATTAAACAACTCATCCAAATCATCCAATTCAACAATCAACACTTCATGAAATCATTAACAACATCAAAATGACAATTTTCGTCAATAATTTTATAAAATTCACCAAATCGTGATAAATTAATGCATAAACTAAACCAATGGATCTAACTTGTATAAACATATGAATTAACATAGAAATTACCAGTTTTAAGTTGCTAAATTAGGTCATATGGTGATTCATATGAAAATATACTTACCATGATGTAGATCTTGGTGAAAACAACTTAAAATGATGAAAATACGATCAAACAACCCATATACTCGATTGAATCCGTGTGAGAGATGCCTATCACTCACCAAATCTTCAAAACAACACAAAATCACCAAATTCTCAATCCGAACAGCGAAGATTGATCTTCAAACAGCTCAATTTGATGAAACCTCTCTTCATATGATGTAGATCTAGTTTTGATTGATGTAGATCTCCAATCTTCTCCCTTAGATCTAGATTTTAATGGTGGAAAGGTGTATTTGATTGAGCAAGGAGAATCTCAAGTTAAACCAAATGAGAGAATGAAGAAAAGTAACCCTCTCTCCATGCCTCTAACCCTCTATTTATAGCCTCCCACCAACCCACTAATGGTTTACAAAACCAGAGCATAAAGTATGAAACACTAAAACGATGATTCCTCTCAAACCAGTGAACAAAATCTTTAATGTAACCAATCTACGGGATTGGAAACACCATTTCCTTTCCAATGAAATTGATCTTAGCACCTGATTCGATCCCAGTCAAAAATTATGCCATGTACATGACTGATAGGGGAAAAAGGGTCATTAATAATATTGGTAAAAATTATGGACATGTCTCACATCCCTATAAACAACACCTCAAAATATGAGAACGATCCAACCCTCAGGGAACTAAATAAAAATATTTTACGATCCTTTGATATGTAAAATGCGGGCTGTTACACTTGACCACCATCTCAAGCCCGTGGCCTTTTTGATGTATAGGGATAGACTTAATTGGACCGTTACCTATATCTAAAGGAGGAGTTAGGTATGCGGTAGTAGCAGTTGACTACTTTACTAAATGGGTGGAAGCAGAACCACTCCCAACCACCACATCTGAAAAGGTACTAAGGTTTGTGATAAAGAATATTGTCACACGATTCAGAATCCCTTATAAGAACATATCAGACAGTGGAACGTAGTTTGAAAGTGAAGAGTTCATACGATTTTGTAATCGAAAATGGAATCATAAAGAGTTTCTCTTCTGTATCACATCCACGGGAAAATGGCGTCATCGAGGTTGCGAAAAAGACCATAAAGACAATCTTAAAGAAATGGTTAAACCAAGCTAAAGGAAATTGGGCAGATGAATTGTCATTGGTACTCTGAGCATATAGAACCTCTACCAAGACGGCGATAAGACACACTCTATACTCTCTAACATGCGGATGTAAAGCTATGCTTCCAATGGAAGTTGAGATCCCTTCATAAAGAAGAATAGCCTATGCATTTGACCTAAATCAAGAATTGAAAAAGAGATCCTTAGACCTAATTCAAGGGTTAAGAGATGAAGCAACCAATAGAACAACTGAATATCAATGAAGAGTCACTAAGTACTACAACTCAAGAGTAAGAGCGAGAACTTTCCAAAAGGGAGACTTGGTTTTACAAAGGGTAATGGAAAATATTAATAATCCATTGGATGGACCCTTTGGCCCAAACTAGGAAGAGCCCTTGATCATTCATCAAAAACTCACACCTAGAACATATCGACTCTACAAACTGAATGGTGATCACATACCTATAACATGGAACACACAAAACTTGAGGCCATACTTTTCAATGGTAAAATGAATGAAAAAAGGTCTTCTTAAGAATATCTACATGATCAGGGGTACAGAAACCATTAAAATTTTAGAAGTACCCGGAATGGGTGAAACTGCCTACAATGTTAAAAAAAACCTTGTCACCGCCAGGATGGCAAGGGCAAGGCATCTCTCGAAGGGAGGTGGTGTATAAGCCTTTAGCCGTGTCCAAATTAGAAAGGGCCAGGTTAAATATCAAAAGCATAAGCCTCTGATCCATGCCAAAATGGTCGGGACTGAGCATCTAAATAAGCACGCCCTCTGCTTCGAATAAGCATGTCCCGCCTCTGCTCATAGACAAGCACGCCATACCTCTTCTTATTTATGTCTTCTTCTCGCAGAAGGGAATGAATGCTCTAAAGGAACACAATAAGCACGCCAAACCTATGCTCTAAATGAGCACGACCATCCTCTGCTCTAGAATGAGCATGCTCTACCTCTACTTATGTCTCGTCCTGCAGACGGGAACGAAAGTCAAAGGGAGCACTGTAAGCACGTACGTCTTCTGCTTACATATTACCTCGCAAGATGAAACAAAGTTCTAGAAGAGCACTCTAAGCACACATTCACCTTTGCTTACACATTATCCCGCAAAAGGTACAAAAGCTCAAAGAGAGCACTCAAAGCACGCACAACCTCTGCTTTAAAAGAATAAGCCTGGAATAGGAACCAAAACTAAATACCCAAATTTGGGTTATTGTTTGGGACTTTTATTATTACCAGTTATGGATTTATTGTCCTTTGTTAAATACTCGAATCTAGGTTTCAGTTTAGGACTTCTATTATTGCCAGAAGTGGATTTCTGGTCTTCTACTAAATACCCGAATCTGGGTTCGGTTTTGGACTTCTATTAATTACCAGATGTGGATTTCTGGTCTTTTACTAAATACCTGAATATGGGTTCAGTTTGGGACTTCTATTAATTTCCAGAAGAGGATTTCTAGTCTTCTGTTAAATATATGAATCTGGGTTTTGGTTCAGGACTTCTATCATTGCTAGAAATGGATTTATGGTCTTCTATTAAATACCTGAATCTGGATTCGATTCGGGACTTCTATTAATTTGCCAAAAGCGGATTTCTAATCTTCTGTTAAATACCCAGATCTAGGTTATGGTTCGGGGCATCTATTATTACCAAAAAGGGATTTTTGGTCTTTTATTAAATACCCGAATCCGCGTTTTGTTTTGGGATTTCTATTATTATCAAATACAGTTTTCTGGCCTTCTACTATTAATACCCTAATCTAGGTCTCATATTTTCAGAAGTGGATTTTGATTGGTCTTCTAATAGTCCTCGAATTTGGGTCTCAAGACTGTGGTTCTTATCTCCTGAAAATAGGAACAGGCTTTCCATGATGAAACCTTCTAAAAAAAGTCACAATTTCACACTCCTCATACAGGGAGGGTTTTCTAAGCTTATGATATCACTACAACAAAATGACCCTATTACAACGGTGGAACACCATTGTAATATACATTTTACAACGGTGGGCCAACCGTCGTGTATTAAGAAGTTGTAATAGACTAAAATCTTTTACAACTTTTTTGCACTGTTGCAACACCGTTGTAATATGTATATTTTACAACTTTTTTCCACCGTTGTAATAAACTTTATTACAACAGTTATACACCGTTGTAATAATACCTACTACAACAGTTATGCACCGTTGTGATTGATAGTTGCATTTTAAAAAATAATAGACCTTTTGCAACTAAAATGAACAATACACTAAATGTAGCAATACTCCATAAGAATCTATATGTATTTTATATGTGCAACAATAAATAGATAAATAACATAAGAAATAGATGTAAATTTAAAGGCATCATGATCCATTCATTGACAAAAATCACAACTTTATATCTAAAATACAAATTACAAATCATGTACCACATAGAAATGTATAAAATTACAATTGTCCTCCTCATTTGCCTCTGAAAGCCTTGAACCCAATTACAATTGTCCTTCAACACTCAGCAAGTACCTCCTAAGCTGCTTCAACTCTTCGCTGCATTTCACAATCCCCTCAACCAAAGATTGAACCAGCAAGTTCACTGCTTTAGCATAATACCCAGTCACAAACTCCAATCAATTGTCTTCATCTATTAGCGAGATAAGATGACATATCTGTTATATATTGTAGCCCGGCTTGGCTCATTTATCTATTTCACCGAGTGATAAATACCCATCATCAGTTTGTATTAAATAGCAAATACAATTTACAATTTTCAAGTCTAAGAAGACTACACAAGCCCAAGAGACTTCTAAACAAGCATTCTTGATGACCACATCATGTTGAAACATGACAAACCAAAACAACGTTAATTAAGTCGCGCAAAACAGGAAACACAATCGTCCTAAGCACCTAGACATAGTATATTGCAGAGCACACACACCATATGCTATCGTGCAAGAATACTGTAATATCAAACAAATACTGGCGCATTTGATCAGGTATGCATTTATAACTTAGCGGGGAGATATAACATGCATCTAAAACAATACAATTAAACTAGTCTTACACAAACATTAGCACAGTATAATATACTACAAAGGAACTACAAATAGTTAAAAGGAGCTACAAATATCTAGTGATAAGGATATGTTCAACAATACACCTAGTGTGGAATTAAGTAACGATTTCAACCAATAGGTCTTTTGATATTTTCCACTGACAAGCAAATTTTAGGCATTACAAGATATTTTATTAATATAATATGCCCAAATTACTTTTCATAATTTAATAGTCATGCATGTGATAGTAGAGGAAATGATTTATTAACTAAAATTTAAAAGAGAACAATACAATAAAATACTTTAAATTACCGAATTTATCCTTCGTTTGGTATACATTAGGTCGCAACCATAGGTGCACGGATTTAAACCTAGTCACACCTCCTGTAGACGTGATGTGCAGACAATACCATTCAGAGCTGGAGTAGGCAACGCAACAAGTCACCCAACTGCCTATAGCCAACGCAAAACCGAACCAAATACCAATAAAAATCAACTACACAACTACAACATAGCAAGACAAGACAAATGAAACACAACAGGAAAACTCACCGAGCTGGAGTAGAACAGAGATGTACCAGATGCGAATGATAAACCACCTTCGCAGTTGTGGGTACTAAGGTTAAGCTCACTAAGTTAAAACAGTGTTTTAAGATAACAACACATACATAGCGTGGCCAGAGAAGGTGAATCGTGAAATTCAGCAAGGAGTTGACAATGAACTGAAGAAAGTCAAGTGCACCACGTTTAAGAAGTAAAATCTAAACCCAAGACAAGTCGAACCACAGACTTCCTCACGAAAATACACAAACAATCAAAAAAAAGAGAGCACCAACATAACAAACACCCTCACAAGCTCTAGATCCAAAAAGCAACCAAAAAAAAAACATCCGAGAAAACACTCACCAAGTAGAGGAGAATATCTCAGAGCGGCCCTCAGATAATTAACCATCAGCTTAGTTGTAAGTGTAGAAGGGGACAACCTTGGTTAAATAGTGTTTGAACATCTAGTTAGTAGACTAGAGAAAGGGAGGCTGAAGCAGTCACAAAGCAGACTATTGAAGAGGTCGCCAAGTATAGATCTAGTGACAGCAGAGGCCACCGCGAATTAGGTCAAGAAGCGATGACCAGAGGTGAAGCGGGAAGCACAAATGATGGAGACTTAGATCTGAATGAAAGGGGCAGATGGAGAAAAGACACGAACTCCTTCCTAATCGACAGTGGAGAATGCTAAGGAGATGGTGATAAGAAAAGGAGATGAATCAGAGTCGAAGGAGGAGGAATAAAGGGGGCTGCGGTGAAAAGGGGGAAACCCTAATCCCCATGGAGAACGTCGCTGGCGGTGAAAAGGGAAGAACGGTTGTGAGATTTCGAATTGGAAAAGAAAACCGGGAGGACGAATTGCGATTGAATGGGGGGGGGGTTTGGGAAGAAGCTGATTCGGTAGCCATTAAATTTCGAATTGGGGAAAATATATTTTGCTGAGTGAGTAAAAAGAAGGACGGTGAAAAAGTATAAACTTGCTCAGTTAAAAGCGCGCCTGCTGGTGGAGGGAAATGAAATTTTCGTAGCATGTTTAAAGCGGACGTATGGTGGGGGAAACGAAAATTCCAATGTACTTGAATGACACATCCTCTTTTTGCTCTTTTAAAACGAAAATTCTGAAGATATATTGTTTTGAAAGCCATTCAATATGGTAAGTTAAATGATATATAAAAATTAATTAATTTTATGATTTTCCTTTTCTTTATTTTTTTGAAAAATTGTATTAAAATATTATAAAAGTAGCTTGAAATATTTTGTTACATTATTAAATATTATTTTTAATTAACAAATATTACTTCTTAATAATTATTTATCACTTCTTATTAGTAATTCTAAAATTTTAATTTCAAATTATTACTTTATTATTAATATTAGTTATTGCATGTTTTCAAATTAACTATTATTTATTATTATTAAATAGTAATATTACTTATTAATTAATAACTATTACTTTATTACTTCCTAATTGATTATTAATAGTAATTACTAGTTATTAATTACAAATAATCAATATAAATGTATTAAGTATTAATTATTAGTTGTTAATTAATTATATTAAAATATAGTCATATATTACAACATTCAAAAAATAAAAGTTGTGATAGGCTTTTATTACAACTGTCAAAATAACACAGTTGTTAAAAATAAGTTTATTACAACTTTTCTGGAAAAAAGTTGTAAAAAACATTTATTACAACGGTGCTTTTACCACCTTTGTAAAATTAAAGTTGTAATATGGTGTTTTTGTTGTAGTGTATGTAAGATAGTAAATCATACTATCCCTTTTTGCAAGTTTTATCTATCATTAGGCTTATGTTCGAATGGTGCTTAACATAATATGAGAAAATTATTATATACATCCTACTCTAAATTAAGAACTAATACAAAATACTAGTTGTTGCGTTATACACAAGAAAAACACAAGGGGAATTCCAGATGAAGATATTCGAAACTGGAACAAAAGTTCTGACTTGAAAAGTCAGGAATACCCCTTCACTAGGGGGCAAATGTTACTACCAGAATTCGACACCAAAACTAGAGAGCTAAAGAGGTATCATGGAAAGATCGATACAAAAGAAGAAGCCAAAAAGGAACTTAGCCGATACCAAAAAATGAAGATGCAGAAGGGAATCTAGGATCAAGAGCATAAATCCTTAGAAAGGTGAAGCCGATACTAATATGGTAATGCTATCGATACCAACATAAGTATCACATTACTTGATGACTATACTGAGACAAGCAGGAAAGGAAGCACAAAATCGATAACAACATGTTGTGAACAGTTAGCTTGGTATCGATATTAAAGGATAGAATCAGTTGATCTGGTTTCGGTTCCAAAGGAAAGAAAGTAAAACCCAAAGTCAATACCAAGGGAGCGGGGTAAAAGCATGAAGGCGATATCGAAAGCTAATGCATTAAATAAAGGAGCAGAACTAAGCAACGGAAGCAAGTATCAGATCGACATAAGTAAAAGCAATATCACACATGAGAAACAAGGAGCGCGATACTGATACCCCAATAGATGTATGAACAAAACAACAAGATAGGGGAGCAAGCAGAGTTTTATCGATACCAACAAGGTTGGTATCGATACTATTACCTAAGAAATGACAAAGTTATAAACAAATAAGCACCAGAGAATCGACACTGAAACCAAAGACCACTGAAGCAAGGTCGACATCGAGAAACCATTAAGCAAACTAAGGCTTACCACCAAAGCCAAGCAGACCGACACTAGAGACCACAAAAGTGGGTCAATACAGAGATTCAAAGCAGAAGCGGTCTTCCTACTGGAGCACTACCAAAGGGGGCCCAAACTGTCTATAAATAAGACCCCAAGGGTCACATCTTTGGAGACTTTTTCCTCATTCCAAAATCTTGTTTTCTTTTTTGAGAGATCAAACCCTAATTTCTAAATCAAATTGGGGATTTCCACATCAGTTGTAATACATTCACAATAAATGGAAAGGGAAATTGAAGTCATACTTACCCTTGATTCGATAATCATGTTGTTTCCAAATCGATTTAAAAGGAAGTTATCACTAACCCCATGCATGAAGGGTTCAAGCACAAATATATCGAAAGGGGAATCGTTGAGTGAAATCAATGAGCTTTCCTTCAGGATTCATATTTTTGCCTCAATACTTTCATAATAATCCTAATATAATAAAATGTTCATAAGACCTATTGTGGCCTTATGACACGATAACTGACGCAATCAAGGCCTTTCATAGACTGGACGATGTGAAAGTATCATTTTTGTTGTTTAGGGCCATGATATGTCATCAAATATAACTGTTGTGATATATTAACATGTTTCTTCTTAACACAATATATATTATTCTATCTTGAATCTAGGGTACACATACATAACAAGGCACCTTACACCTTCTATAAGCTTACTATGATGTTATCCTAAGGTAACTATTGATTCTTAAGTCTCATAAGCGTGATACTTGCCTCTTGAAGGAAGAGTAACTAAGATTCGAACTTACTATCTTAATATCTAGGAAACGACAAGTTAAGTTGAGCTTGGTGAAGATAAGTTTCCTTAGGTGTCATCTAGATCGATCACCTCCTCAACTCAGGTGTTGACTGTTTCTATCGTTAACAAATTTATTTACAATAAAATTCAATTATTTTGAAATTATATTTTTATTGATTTAATTAAATATGGAAAAATAGCCATTTTGCAAATGATCTCAAACTTAGATGAAATCAGATCCGAAATAGTAAATTATCGTAAGATTCTGATTTTCAGATCAATCAAAGTTAGTATGTGGTCGTGCAAGCTATAAACGTTCAATGTTAATACGTATGTATAATTAATCGATAATTTAAGCCCAAACTTGTGCTACTTGAGAAAATGGACTCGGATTTTGAGATAACAAGTTTCTTTAGGGCCGTAACGACAAACCATAACTGTATATTCATTTTAATTGCCAACGGAGTTCGTATGTGATCAGCGAGTTGATAAACGTCGATTGGAGATAGCGATAGGCCAGAAATAATATAGTAGTCGAATAAAATATTATAAACTCAAAATATATCCCCTTTAAAATATCTTTAACTTCCTAACCCTCCTCCACTTCTTCTTCACATTTTGTAATAGCCACCGTCCACAATTTCCATATTTGCAAAAACAACATTTTTAATTTTATCTTCCAAACGAGTGAGAATTAAAGTGTCCAACATGAAAGTTGGAGTGTATTTTGAGGGGAACCTACTTCTAAATTTTGGTGGCTAATGGGTACACAAGGTGGTCAGAAATTACCCATGACCGTAAACTATTCACTTTCAGATTTCATGGATTTTCGTGCAAATGAGGGCGAGTTAGGTGATGGGGTCAATTGGGAAGTTTGAAAGGGGAGAGAGGTCTACAAGTTTGCTGTTGGAAGGTTGGCTTGAAAAGGAACGTGGTGGCCTTGGAAGTAAGTTAAACGTGGATAATATTTTGGGTGAAATGGCGATCAAAGAGCTGGTGATTCGACGAATCGATGCAGAATTGGGAGAGGCGATCAATAGGAAAGATGTTTGCGGTGGTGAAGCCGAGGTGCTGGTTAAATTTCATGGTCGTTAGTGGCCGAAGGAGGCGATAACTCCGTTCGATGTGGATAACAGTCGTGGGGTAATTTCTGGTGAACAGCATCGAACGAGGCGACGACGCTTGAGGCGAAGGGTCGCCGTGGAGTGGGGATGCTGGCCTGGTGGTTGGTCGGAGCTTTGGTAGCACCACGTGGTGGTGATGGCGAACGATAGAGGGGTTGCTGTAAGTTATGAAGGGGGAGGAAAGTTTAATTAAGTTAGTTAATTATTTAATCAAATAATTAATGTACTCAATGTTCGAACAATTATATCTTGTTCATATGAACTTAGAATATGACAAAACAAGATCCATTGAAATCGTAGTGAAGAATACTTCACGTACAAATTGATTTGGATGAGATTGGAGCTAATTGGAATTTTAAGTTAAATCTAACCTATGTTTATTTAATTTAAAAACGATCATTATTGCAATGATCAAAAATCACTATGAGAACTCTTTTGATTCAATTTGCAAGTTATTTATAATTGTCAATTGATTATATATTGATTGCTTGTGGTGTTATGATTGCTTCGTGAGTGACGGATGTTTATTACAGTTTATATGTGATGACCCGAATACCCTCGCTCTTTGGATTGACTATAAACCACACAAGTCCAGTCCAAAATGTAAGAATCCACGAAAAATCTTATGATAAACTGAATTTTTGATCTTCAATAGTTGGTACTTAACACATCCATGGTGTTCATGTACCGCAAACCAAATCTCGTAGAATCATTTCATCGGGGTTTATCAGAGCAAATAAGAGAAATAAAAACAAAAGAGAATAACAAAATCTCACAGCGGAATAGAATAAATATAATATTCAATATCACTTTATAGCAGAAACATTTAAATAATCTGAGTAAACATGCCATGGATAGTTATAAACACCATCCTCACATAATACAATCACGACATCCAAGTATAGATAGTAAAATATGTCCTGCCTTTTGACAAAGTTCACCAGCTCCTATTGAATTACCTAGGAACTCTTCGAATCCTGTCTAAACATGAAATACATTCAGATCTTACCCAAGTGTCAGACACTCGAGTTAAGCTTGGATTAACCAGCTTGAGAACTTAGATAACAAGTCATACATATCTCAAACAATCATCAAAAAGAGTTTTCAAAACTTTGTGCATGCTTTTTGGAAAATGAAGTTACCATAAGACCTGCATCCCATCACACAATGCAAACACACACCATTAGGAGCAAAATTTTCCTTATGATAACTAAATATGCTTGATACGTGAAAATCATTTGATATTATCATTCATGTATATCTTTAAAAACCTTTTCAAAACAAATGTATAGATCTTAGAAGACGTAGGTACCCATATATTACGTCTACATACATATACTACAACCAAAACCATAAGGTTTCGTATTGGAAGTTGGGTTCCATAAATGACCAAGGCAAAGGATCTTCCTTACTGCGATTTGGAACACCCCTAGCGGGATTTCCCAGGATCAACAACTCCTTTTGTATTGGCAATGCAGGCCCACTTATACTAGATGTAGTTCGGGTTTCTCCTGGACATAATGTCCCCCGCAGTTGTCGACCTTTATCTGAGGTGCCTCATTCCATAATCCACTAAGAAAATTGTCTGGGCTCCATACCATAGCATCACTTTCTCAACTAAAAGGAAACGTTATTCCTTGTCTTTGCTATACTTCATCCTGTTTCGGCTCATTACCGGTTGTGAGGCCTGAAGTTATGCTTCTACACAAAGATCCGCTTTTCAACAAAAAGCTTTGATCATCAATAGCTCATCACTTAACATGCCATATTGTCAATTTACAATATCCAATCGATAATCACTAACCATATAACCTTTGAGCTCGTATGTCTCAAAAAAGGGTGTTAAGTTGAGATTACCTCTCAACCATCAACATAAATATGTTTAGTAAATATCAATTACATACTACAAAATACAGTGTCATACACACATCCGTACAAGTCTGTTTCGGGTCAGAACAATACCGAAGGCACCTTATTCCTCATCTAATTAAGGAGAGATGCCCTTACAAATCCGGACAATCAACAAGTACGTCTGGACCACTGCTACTTATAAACTCATCTTGGCGTACATCCCAATCGAGACATCAAAAAATTAATCCAAATGATATGAAGATCCTCGATCTTCAACCACTGTCTTCAAATATCTTCAATGCTCATCATATAACTATTAAGAATGGGTTGAAACCTGGTCTTTTCGAATGACTAGAGAATCTTTAAACAAATAAAGATTTACTAAACATCATGAATCTCATTTCGTCTTGGAATATTCTTTTACTCAAATCATTCTTTACATTGGGAATTTCTCCCTTGAATCTTAACAAAGATTTACATACTTTAAACTCTTATTTAAATCTTTCTTTGGAAATCATTTCAATTGATTATAAAATCTAATTTCACAAATTTAACTCAAACCAAGGTTTCTACACTTTATCAGAATTATTGAACCTTATGAAAAGGTAATTTCTCAAATCATTATCCCATTCACATCCTATCCATCCCATGGAGCAAAATAGGCAATACAAGATATCTAATTGCCCTCGTATTTCGTTATCATTTCCATTCTTTCATTTCAAATCGTTACTAAAAGATTTATTAAAACTATAACTTAGTTTTAAATCTTCATAATCGTTCTTTAGCAATTTCTTAACTTGAATTAAGGGTTAAATCTTCCAAACAATCCTTAATGATTATTCAGTCTTATCTTTATGGGAAAACATACTTACCCGAACCCAACCCATTAATCATTGATTATGGTAAGTTACTTTATCCTTCCTTGATCATATAATTAGCCCAAAATCATACTTACGATTTCTTAATCTTATTATTAGGGAAAAATCATTCGTTAACCAGAATTAGTTCTCGATTGCACAATGCCAAGAGAATAATGTATCAAATGTAAGATCCCGAAGGCCTAAACTAAATTAGGTCAAACACCCAGAAGATCACCCAACTCAACAATAAAACAATCAACTTTCAACATCTTTCTTTATCTCAAAATCTTATTTAGGATTTTATCTTATCTTTATGTGAAAATGCATTTATCTTCATTTAAGAGATCTTTTAACTTTATTCCCGTTATCGTTTGCTAGGGGAAACTCTTTCATTGAATCTTTATATTCAAATTTGATAAAGATTACTATTCAAACTAAATTGGAAAATCATATTTTCTTTTAATGGGTTACAGAACAAATGTTATTTGAGACATCGTTCACAATAAACACAAAGTCACTCTTTCATTCTTAAGGAAATTTTTATGGAAATTGTAACGACCCAGAAAATCTGAACCAATTTAAAATTTTTAAATTGGCTAAAATAATGGATTTTAAATATTTAAAATAAATATTTTAAATAATGGCGATGAAAACTGAGTTTGAATTGACATTTGAAAACGAATATAATTAATTATAATTATATATAGAATTGAAAATGGCGTGGTAGTTCGATAATTCGATTTCAAACTTCAATTGAATATACCGGGTGCAAAACAATCCGGATTTTAGTGAAACCAAAAACATTAGGATCTAATTGGTAATATCTTTCTAACGAATCCGACCAATCGAAATTTGATAGCGGGAATCAAAAGATATGTCCAGTTGAAAATTCTGAATAGTCGCTATGGAATTCAGGCCCTTAAAAATGGACATTTTGCAAACGACCTCGGATTTCGATGAAACCACTTTTGTTGGATCCGCAGTGTCAAGTTATTGCTAGGTTTCAAATTCCATAATTTTTCGAATCAATATGTGTGCGTGGCAAAGGGAAACGCGTTTGACCAGTTTCAGTTGATTTTAATCGACTGGAAATTGGCCATTTTTCAAACGGTCTCAGAATTCGACGAAACTAGTTTTGTTAGGACCGTATCGTCAATATGAAGCTAGAAAAATTTTTCTAGTTAGTATGTGGCCCCGATAATTTGAAATGTACGTTTAAAATTCAATATAGTGATTTAAATGTAAATTCAACGGAAACTGATTGTAACGATCAAATCAGCTTGCGATACATATCCCATTGTGTTCGGAATGGGGGTAAAACGCTATGGGCGACAGGCGGTAGGCCTCGTTTCGAGGTCGTATGTAAAAGTCAACTTTTTGCAAAATTAAATAATTAAATAATAAAAAAAAAATATTTTTAATTCCCTCCCCTTATCCTTCGTTCTGGCCCCCCCCCGTTCATTTCAATTTCAAACGAAAGAAAGAAAAAAAAAACCTCGTCGAAGTCGAACACCGACCGCCATCGCCTCGTCGAGGAGACCCCGCCTCCGCCTGTTCCCCCTCCATAGATCGAAGTCCCTAACCTAGAACCTCCGACGCCCTAACCTAGAACCTCCGACGTCGAGCCACCCGCCTCCGCCTGTCCCTCCTCCAACCGCGACCACCCCGACGCCACCAAGAGCAGCAACAGTCCCCCCCCCCCTTCGCAGATTGCGGTGAGTATTTTATTTTATATTTATTTTTATTCTGTAAAACTGATTTTTCAATTAGGGTAAAACTGATTTTTTAATTAGGGTAAAACTGATTTTTCAATTAGGGTAAAACTGATTTTTTAATTAGGGTAAAACTGATTTTTCAATTAGGGTAAAACTGATTTTTTAATTATAGTAAAACTGGTTTTTTTTAAAAGGTTAAAACTGTTTTTTTTAAAAGGTTAAAACTGAATTTTAAAAAGGTTTAAAACTGAGTTTTTAATGATTTACAAACTGATTTTTAAAAGGATGTAAAACTGATTTTTTAAAACATTAAAAACTAATTTTTAAAAGGATGTAAAACTGATTTTTTAAAACATTAAAAACTGATTTTAAAAAAGGATTTACAAACTGATTTTTAAAAAACATTTAAAACTGATTTTATTTTAAGATTTAAACTTCAAAAAGAAAAAGATTTGTATGAATAGAAAAGTTATAATGTTTGGTCATGAAACAAAAAGCTTTGATTCTTCATATTCAAAAAAAAGGGGTAAAAATCAGATTTTTATATATTGAAAGTCGAAGTAAAAATCAGATTTTTTTTATATTGAAAGTCGAAGTAAAAATCAGATTTTTATATATTGAGAGTCGAAGTAAAAATCATATTTTTATATATTGAATAGCGTAGTAAAAATTCGATTTTTATATATTGAATAGCATCGTAAAAATTCGATTTTTACATTTGTAGAGAATACGGGCGAAAGCGACAAAAAGGCGAGATTGGCGAAGATTTCTAAAAGAAGAGTCGTGGGATTGAAATAGCTATTGGTGAGATTTCTGATTTAAAAATTATAACTGTGTGAGAATTTCTCGCTCTTCAATTTCTTTTTCTGTATATATGTGTTGAAGTAAAAGTGAATTGCTATATATATATATATATATATATATATATATATATATATACGCCCCTCGTCCACAAACCATGGACGATATTTATTGGTTGAAATTGTTGTGAAAATTGATTGATAACGAATGATTGTTTGGGATTGTTTGTGGTTGATATTGATTGATTGTGGTTGAAAAATACCCGTTTGTGGTTGAGAAATATTTGATTGAAACCACATAGGATTAGTTTGTGGAAATGAAATAAATATATACATGCCGCCTGCGTGCGAACTAGATGCATGATCCCCATTGTCAAAAACCGCGAGGTTTTAAGGTAGAGCGAGGAGACGTACTAGGGACGGTCCCGGTTTTAACTACCCTGCCGTTATGCTGCCGAAATTTTGAATAATATTCGTGTGTTTGAATTATTTTCATATGCTTAAACTATACTTATTCATTGAATAGAAAACATCCATGTGTTGAATTGATATTCATTCGTTGATTAGAAATTCATGTGTTGAATGGTATTCATATTTTGAAATAGATTGTTTGATAATAAAAATCACATTTTTATCTATATATAAAAATATAGAAAAACATTCATGTGTTGAATTGATATTCATTCGTTGATTAGAAATTCATGTGTTGAATGGTATTCGTATTTTGAAATAAATTGTTTGATAATAAAAATCATATTTTTATCTATATATAGAAACTATAGAAAACATTCATGTGTTGAATTGATATTCATTCGTTGATTAGAAATTCATGTGTTGAATGGTATTCATATTTTGAAATAAATTGTTTGATAATAAAAATCCTATTTTTATCACCTATATGAACTATATAGAAAAATAGTGTTTTGAAATGAATTGTTTTACAATAAAAATCACATTTTTATCGTATGCATAAATCGTTGAAATGTGAAGTGTTAAAAATAGCCACTTGTTCAAAATAAACATATATGAGTTGAAATATTCATTAATTAGCTAATGAAATGATTTACACCTATTTATGTAACATTAGAATGAATGGTGTTTTTAAACCAAATAGAAATCAAATGTGAAGTCGAATAGAAAATGATAAATGATAAGAACTGTGTATATATGTACATACATATTCATTGAACAGGTTATAGCAAAGGGGCTAGAGAAGAGGAATAAAATTTTGTGCCCGACAAATAGGTACACATTTACTGCTTTGTTTGGGTGATGATTTTATGAGCCTGTTGGCTAGCCACTTGGCATTTTCTTTTTCTTTTTGAGATTAGAAGGATCGGGAAAGCTATTTGCGATTTCCCGATGCTCCCGGTGCAGGGGAGGTTATGGCGAAATTTTCCAAAATTTTAAGGTGTTAGAAAAATATTTGAAGTGAAAACGATATTGAAATCATTGAATGAACTATATTTATATAAATATATAAATATAAATAAAATTAAAACGAAACGAGGCCGTGCAGTTCGTATTTTGAAACCGTGTTTTCAAACAACTAGTACGGGAAATCCGACCATTGGATTCTCCCGAAACCTCAACCGTCGGGTTCGCCTTGGAATAATCTTTCCAACGGCACCAACCTTGTAAAAATCCAACGGTTGGATTGTCTGGAATGTTTAATTCAAATCTGAAGAAAAACAGCGCCAGAAGCGATTATATTTATATATATATATAAATATAATTATATATTTAATCGAATAACGACGCTGCAGTTCGTATTTTGAAATCGAAACTTCAAACGATTGTACCGGGAGATCCGACCGTCGGAATTTCCCGAAACTGGAACCGTTGGATTCGTTTTGAAAAGGCCTTTCTAATGACGTAAATTTTGCGAAGATCCAACGGTTAGATTTTCAGATATGTGTAAATCAAATCTGAAGAAAAACAGCGCCACAGCCGCCTTATGGCCCGAAGCGTCGTTTTAAATAAATAGGCTATTTTAAAATAAATAAAAATAGCGATAAATCATTATAAAATATCATAAACGATATGGAATGGAAATAAACTGAATTTGCTTGATTTATGTGGCTTTTGATGGTTGAATGTGTTTGGTGTGAAAATTACATTAAAGAACACAATTGGTGTTGTCGAATAATTTAACCATTGAAATAAATTGATTTGAAATTCTAAATATACTTGAATTATTTGAAAAGGCCGAGTTAATTCTCATTTCAAATAATTGACCGACGATCGAAATTCGAAGATGAAGACGACGGTCGAAGACCGGAGATCTTCACCTCGTTTGGATGGTAACCGAGGTCCTGATTGGGAGGCATCCCGAAATATGGATAATGAGTGGTGATCGTCCAGACGTATGTGGTGATCGATGGGTTTGCGAGGTATTTAGTGCCTCCGGTTTCGTTCAGACCCAGAACGGACTTGTAAATGGACTGTGTGTCCGACATTGGAATTTGTTCTGTGTGATTGATAGCCATCAGTTGCACGGTGTGAATTGCCTGTGTGGCATGCTAAGATGCAGTGATCAGGGCTTCTATTGAAAAGCAAAGTCTTGTGGTGATGATCAAAGCACCGCCTGTGTGGCGTAGCTTTGTGTATAACGTAAATTCGCGAGCCTCACACCCCGGTATGAACCAGAAACGGGAGAAGGACCTCAGGGAGGGCATGCGTTTCTTCCTAGCTAGGGTGGTGTCAGTGACCTACCAGCCCTGACATTTATATACTTTTCACCTATGTGGTTGTTGCTGTTGCGAGGCGCCTCGGTTTGGTCGGACGATCCGGGTCCGATGGAGTCATTCGTTGGCTCGCTTACGCCCCAAAGGGCGGGGAAACGTATTGTTCAGGCATAATAATCCACATCGGTGGACCGGCCCTGACGATCCAAGGGGCAGTTGCGGCTGTTCCTGAGGCTCGGGCTAGGCAGTCTCGAATTCGGTAAGGACTATCTTTTGCCTTGGTTCATGACGGAAATCCAATTTCCAAATACGACATCGTGCGGTTTTGATTGTATACCTATATATGGTGACATAGTGGTATGGGGCATTAATGCCATCTATGATTGATAGTTATGATTTGAAATTGTTTTCAAAACATATTAACACTAGCAATAATATCAAATGCCTTTGTTTTATTCGTATCAATCATATTTTGGCCATTATAAGGTAAAACTCTATCCTCCGGTTTGCGTTGCATTGTGTGATGGGAACTGAGTCTTATAACGGCTTCATTTTTATAAAAAGCATAGCGATGTTTAAAAGAAAGATTTGTTTTGAAGCACTGGCAATCCAATGGAGTAAACCCGTTCCACGAAAGTGGCGTGGTCCTTTGATTAGCCAATTATATATGTGTTGAGTGGATTTCTCATACCAGTCCCATGACTGACTCATAGTTTGTTTCACTTTCAAACTCGGGTGCCCCTTTTTCTACACGGGCAGCCTTGTATTCAGGTTTAGCTGGTTCTTTTTCTGGATAGCTGGAGCTGAAGATGGATTCTATCATTTATTTCTTTTTATGCTGTTCAGCTCCTATTGTACATATTTTTGTTTATTTCCGCTGTAGACATTTATGTATAGCTGAACTGTATTTGTACTAAGTAAGATCCTGTATACTGTGTAACTCTGATGATTACTTTTATCCAGTATATTCTATTGTTCATTCTGGTGTATTTATTTAATTCTGTTCTGCTATAATCTGTTTTTGTGTTATATTCCAAAGATAACCCTTGTTTCCGTCTGAACGGGATTTCGGGTCATCTCAGAAATCATATCAGCTCATAATCGACAAAAATTCCTATATCGAACTAATACTATAAACATAATAATGGCAAAGCCTTTTAAATTCCTTGAATTGTAAAGGCCTTCACCCACAGTGATTTATCTCGATTATCACAAAATCGATTCACATCCAATTCCTATTTAATTCATTGACTGTAAAACTTAAGCTTGGTTTCAAACTTTTCAAATCCCCAAAATATCTTAAAATCCCCATTCTAATCCTTTGGATTAGTTTTAAAATCATTTGAGTATCATTTTTATATTAAAACCTTTAATTTCAAACCGTTCCAAAAACCGTCGCATATAGCGTTGCATAAACAACTCAATTTTAGAAAATAGCTTTTTATCTTTTCAAAACTTGGCATATTCGGTAAAAATCACCTTAAAACCATTTATTATGATTTATCATAATTTATCCCTATTTTCAATAATTTAAAAGTAGCTAATTTCCATAAAATCCAATTTCGCGTCCTAAACAGCACTAGCGCTGTTTTTATTCAAATTTGATCTGAACTTATTTCAAAATCTAATCATTGGATTATAAAAAATTCTTTGCATTTGAAAACTCCTTTTATTTTTAACCAAACGTTTTTCATTTTGGGAAAATCCGACGGTCGGATCTCATGGTACGTCAATTTAAAGTCAATGGTCGAAATTCGCGAATTTCCGTTGTGTGACTAGTTCTATTCAAACCAAACTTCGATTATTATTTAAAATCAAATCGAATTACTTTCAAAATAGTTTAATAATTATATAATAACTTTTGAATACCATATTTCCATATATAGCTTTAAATTCAAATATTCCTTTCTTTAAATATTATAATATTATTTAAATTATCAAAATAATATTATTTTTCTTGCTTCATCTTTTGGAATTCAAATTTTCCTGAAGTCAATTATACAAATAAATTACATTATTTGGATAATAAAATTGAGTTAAAACATTTTTTGGATATCCAAACCGAACTTTACTTTTTAAAAGTTATTGTTCAGTTTTAAATTCAAATTTAAAACATGCCTTAATTACTTGAATACTCGTTCAAATAAATTTTCATCTTTACGTAAACTATTCATAATTACTTAAACCATCTTTCCAAATCATTTTGAATTTAAAATTCTTTTATTTTTCACTTATTATTTTTTAATAGAATATTCCATTAAATTCTAGTTTGGAATAAAACTCAATCAATCACCATGTAATTCAACTTATATGGATTTAACACATCATTAACATTTATTAACGGTTATTAACAATAGTTAACTTCCAATTATCACATAATTACATCATTAACATAAGCGTTAAGGTCATTAATACTTAATTACTATTTCAAATCACTTTAACTAAATTATTAATCATCGTTAATAACTTATTTGTTATTATTAGCAAATTCAATTATGTCCAATTAATGTCAACAGACATCACATCAAGTTGTCAATCAATGTCACATCAAGATTAATTAATGTTACTATTCACCCATAACATAACAATCATAGTATCAACCAAATTAATGATCATTTATTTCTAGTTTAACTTCATAATCATTGGGGTGTTCACTTTAATTACTCTTACTGAGTAATTAACTTTCTAATTTCCATTAACAGCCATTAAACCCAAAGTTACTTAACAACATAGTAATTTCTATGCATAGTATAATTAACTACGCTAAGTACGATAATTAATCCTAACATGAGCAAAGTGTGCTCACCATAGCTTATCCATTCCACATAATTTAAAGTATGACTCTCTAACTTCTCCGCAACTTCCGATCTCACTTCACAATCAAGTACACTCCTTTTTTACTTCAAACACTTCCCAGATTGATTGTATACTAGTGTGTATATATATAAATATTAATGTGTATATTTAGAGAATATGGAGGTGGGATCCATCGAAAAAGGGATAGGGGCTGTGACGTGGCGTGCATGCACTAGTGTGGGGTCTGGGGAGGTGGTGGTGGTAAGAAGGAGGTAAAGGTGTTTAAATATTGAAAAAGGGGTTAAAGTTGAGATTTTTAGACTTTAACAACGAAAGGGAGGATCTTTGGGTTAAGGAGGCCCACATAGGGAGGGGCTGCTGTGTATAGCTAGGGGATGCCGGTAGGGAGGTGGTGGCGGTGAGTGAGGCCCACAAGTGGAGGGGAAGAGAGAGAATGATAGAAGGAGGAAATAGAGAAGATGGAATGGAAAGGGAGAAGTGCACCTATTTATACACATGGGCTAGGGTGCTATGTGCAAAAATGACAGTCTAGGTGTCTCCATGAGAGAGGATTGCTTAGAAGTGAAGTATGGACCTTGAGACAATTTTCCACCTAAAGGTTAATTAAATACTACTTTCCTTATTCTTTGTGCCTATTCTTATTTTCAGTGCTACGAACATCATCATTACAAGTTTATGATATCATGGAGTAGAGTGTAGACAAAGATTAGTGAGGTGTCATGGAGGGAGTAATTTTAGGACGTGGTAAATAGTAACAATTTGATTTGTTTTAAGCTTGTGTTTAATTAAACGACCTTTATAAGTTTTCAACTTGTACGATCAAGTTGTAAGTCCGATCGATGCGAAATTTGAAATCCAACTATATTTCATCGATATAAATCCAATAAAACTATTCTAATTGAATTCTGAGACCATTTGAAAAATGATATATTTCTGTACTATTGTTAAATTTCAACTGATTTTTTGACACACGTTTATATTGTGCATGCTCACATACTAACTCGAATTAATTCGAAACTTGAAACCTTACCATACTTTAACTTTTTAGATCCAATGTAACTAGTTTCGTCAAAATCCGAGGTCGTTTGCAAAACGTCTATATTTAGGCTATTAAAATATCAAATTTTAATATATTTTCTTTTAAATCAATTTTAATAATTCACTAACCTTATTTTAACTTTAGTAAAATATAATACAACCTTAGGATCCATTTTCAATAGTTTTCAGGTCCAGATCTGATATTTAATCATTTAAAATCCACTAATAATTAATTTAAAATTCATATTTTAAATTGATTAAAAATACGAGAAGTTACAGCCAAGGCCTACAATGTGGCTAATGGATGCATCGTGAAGGGAAGTATAAGAGAAGAGATTGGGAAATGAGCAGGATGGGGGAATGTCCATGCCACACGTCAAGCTAGAAAAGACAGTTATTACCATTACCGACCTTGACCGGAAAGATGACACAGGGAAGAGTAAGTAAAACTCTAAACCAGAAGGGAGAAGGTCTAAATCGAGGAAAGAAATGAAGTGCCAAGTGTGGGTTAAAATGGTAATAGAGTAAGAGAATCCATCCTTTCCAGATAAATTTTCCTGGAAAGAGGATTCACTAAAGCCATTTAGAAAGAAGGGCATAGTTAAAAGAGTCGAGCTTGATAATGCCTAAACCACCATGGTCTCGGTGTAAGCCGACAATCTTCCAATTAACTAATCGCTTTTCCTTACTACCGTTCCAAATAAAAGAGCTTCTAATTATGTCAATTTTGTTGATAACCTAAATAGGGAGTTTGTGAAACGACATCCAATAAGAAGGAATGGCTGATAGGACAAATTTGATGAGAACAAGACGACCTATAGATGAGAGTGAGTTGGCTTTCCATGATGAAAGTCTGGATTCAATTTTGGAAATGTGGGTGCGCAGATTGAGGGCTAAACGGGAATGAGCCTGTACCAATCAGTTCTTGTAAGCTTGAAGCGAAAGTTGGATACCAAGGTAGGTGATAGGGAATTGACCAAGATAGCAGTTTAGAAGGGCGGAGGTAGAGAGACTAAGGTGAGAGGAGTTACCTATCATAATGAGGGAGATTTTATTGAAGTTGATGGATATACCTGAAACACCCCACCTCCGTTATGGTCACTCACAAAGGGAATGCCTTAACATTGGTGGAGCATTATAGGTAAAAGATACAGATAATTTACATGACAGACATATGAACAGCGGAAAAACTAAATTTATTTCATAAGTACGTGGTTCAGATAAAACATTACAACAACTGTCTCAAACCAACTTCCACATTATTACAACAAAAACTCTGTCTTGAATTAAAACATAAAGAAGCATTAAAACAACAGTAAGGTAGCATAAATTCCCAATAAGAGAGTATCCAAAGACATAGCCCAAGGAAAAAGATTTCAAGCAATACATCTATACATCTACTTTCTTCAAGCTGAAAATGATCCGATCTAAGCTGAAGTATTCCCTCCCTGCGGACCTAGGGGGGAGGGAGACAGAAGAAAAGAAGACGAAAGAAAATGGGTCAGACATGAGTCTGTAGGTCCAGTGACTATTTAGCATGTAAACAAGAAAAGGGTTATGACATGAATAAACTGAATCTAGGACAACACCCTAGAAATAAGATAATAAGGCCGAATATGCCATCGCACCCATTTACTTTTCTGCACCCCCTTAAAAGTGTTTCAACTAGCACCATGTGTTCAAGATAAATGATCCCTTTTTTATCGATCGGCTCCTATTCATATACGCTTACCACTTGTGTCATTCGGTCCCGCATGATTGTAGATACCTGTGCTGGTCCCACCATGGGGTGTATCAAATCCTATGGTGGCAACCCGACATAATTCAAGATGCACAGAGTATAACTACTGATGCCTAGTGCCTACTTTTTCCACTCCGAAGTACGTGCACGACCGCATTCCGCCACAACCTACACTGACGCACTACCCGCCGTTGTTTTGACCGCTTATAATCATCCCAGTAATCGTGCCCCACCCTGCCTAGTTCAGGGTACCAAGATACATCTATGTGGGTTACTGCTGAAATGGGTCCCCGTTACTAGGGTTTCCTAATCAACATGTTAAAATGATTAAGTGATTAAATTAACCTAACCCCACCCATCAGTTTAGTTAACATGTTGTATTGGTTAAGTGTTGCCTTAATTAACTTAACCCTACCATTCTTGTCTTAGGTTTAACTCATTCATTAAAGCACCAACCACTTACATTAGATATGTATTGTTGCGGTTGCTGGATGTGCCGGTCGGTTCTGGGCAGTCTTACACCACAACTCAATCTAACCTCTGGTTCTTTTGGGCTTGATGCACTAACCTCTCACATAAGATATATATTGTTACGGTTGCTGGATGTGCCGGGCGGTTCCGGGCAGTCTTACACCGTAACTCAATCTAACCTCGGGTTAGGCATATTCGTCTTTTCTAAAGTTACATATTTATCTTTCAAATTTATATGTAAGTTATCCACAATTATTGACATTCAAGTCATGCCCCCTTTACCCTCTAAATCATATTTCCAATTTTTGCTATATAAATACTGTTTTCATTCATTTATTTATAGGCCAAATTATGCCAATAATAAATATTTTTAAGGTTTTCCCAACGTTAGCCCCGTCATACGTTCGCAAAATTCACATAGGATGTTAGGCTCGTAACTTAGCCTAACTTATATACAAAAGGGGAAAAGATGGGAGCATGCACCATTCACACAACATAAAATAGTAAGGATCTAACTAAACATGTGTCATGTAAATGTGGCATAAAATGATGAACTTGCATTTTTGGATCCAATTAACATGAGTCTTTAAGCATATGAAATTACCCAAATCCAACTAGGCATGTAAACTTTTATTTTGGGTCCAATAAACATAAACCTTAAGGATATAGAATTACACAAGTTCAACTATGCATGTGGATATGAACTTTTAATTTGGATCTAATAAACATGGATCCTAAACATATGGAATTACACAGGTTTAATAAGGCATGTAAATATGAACTTTTATCTTGGATCCAATTATCATAGATCTAAATGTAAATCTAAACATAATACATGTCTTGGCCTATTAATTTGCATGTAACATAACATGAATGAATCACCAATTTTACATGATTGGTTTACATCAACATAATAACCACATAGCCTAACAACTTGCATGTAACATAACATGAATGAATCACCAATTTTACATGATTGGTTTACATCAACATAATAACCACATAACCTAACAACTTGCATGTAACATAACATGAATAAATCACCAAACTTTACATAATGCATGATTGATTTAACACCAACATAATAACCACAATAATCTCATTAGCATATATGATAGAATCGTTACAAGAATAGGCTTGAATCAGCATCATCATTATCTTACAACTAGGAATAGCGCTAGTTTTCATTTTATTACAAATCATAACTTTTAATCGTTCACATCTAAATAATAACAGGACTTACAAAGAAAAGAAAGTCTTGTTTTCTGGGATCTGTTTTCTGAATTTGAAAAGCAATCCCTTGAAGAAGACTATCAATTCTCTAAGTTAGTTTTTGATTCGAAACTTTTGACTCGCTTTCTAATTGAAGAATAAATGGTGGCTAGGCTAGAACAGTCATGGACAACATAGTGGCTCCTTGGAATGAATTTGTGTGATTTAGGGTTTGAGGATTAGGGTTGCTTTTATAGAAGTTTAATCTTATGTGAGCCGTTAGATCATTTTAGGAGCAATCACAACTGTCCAGACTAAATAGAGTTATCCAGAATTACCACCTAAGCTCTAGTGACTCAGCAATAGTTCAGGAAGGACTCAGAAACTAGTCAGAATCATCAGATTTTTGGATCTGAGCGAAGGGGGTAAGTCGACCCCCTAGTCGACCTATGTGACCAGGTCGACCCCCGGGTCGACCTGGTTTCTGGGCGGGAAATTTCCTGCCCAGCCTGCTTCGGGGTTTGAATTCGAATTCTGAATTTTAATTTTTGAACTGTATTAATTTGTTTAAATTCTTGAAAAACTCCATACAGTGTCCGATTTACAAAAACTTGGACTCTATTCCAAGAAGAGTTTCGAGACGAACGCAACGACGTAACCCATTTCCCTTAATTCTCACTTTTAAAAATTAAGTGTTCTTTAATTCGTTACTTTAATGTTAACAGAAAATACAGGGTGTTACATTCTCCCCTCCTTAAAGGATTTCGTCCCCAAAATCTTCAAGTCCAGAAGAATGTATATCCTACCATCCAATCGTCCATCTACTCAACCATCAAACACTGGCGTCCATTGTCCTTAAAAGATCTCTAATGCTTTCATGATCATATGCATAATGTGTGTACATGTCCGTATCTAATGCAAAATCAGGCGGTCTGCTGATTCAGTTGACCTCCTTAATGCAAATTATGTTGGTGCCATGAGTCCATTATGCATGCAATTATTCCTAATCATACTTTCTACATGAGTGCATAATCATTCATACAAATGCAACGTCCATATGATAACACATCAAGTTCCAATTCATATATAAATACATATATGCATATGCAATATGAAAGTGACTGAGCCGATCTAGTACCTAATGTGTGTGTATATGCATCCACGAGCAACCACCAGCAACCACTTGCAACCACTCGCAACCATCAATCATAACATGTTTCAAATACATGTTTACATCCATTGGTTTTTACCTAAGGATAGAGAATAGGACCGAGGAGATATACTTAAAAGATAGATATAAGCATGAATAAACTTATGGAAAAAGAGATCAAGGAGGTACCCTCAAAAAGAAAAGGGTAGACTGCGCGTATTTTCCTCTCAGTTTCCCAAGTTGCGTCTTCCTCAACGTCACTCCATTGAACTTTAACAAGCTTGACTTCACGGTTGCGTAGCTTTTTGACTTTCGTACCCCAGATACGAGTTGGAACTCTTCTCACAGTCGCTTGTTGTTCCACTTCTACTTCCTCTAGTATACTTGGCTCCACAACTTCCACAGTCTTGTGTAAGCACTTTCGTAGTTGAGAAACGTGAAAAACATTATGAACTCCAGCCAGTCTTTTGGCTAGCTCTACTCTGTAAGTCATCGTCCCAATCCTTTCAATGATAGGAAATGGTCCTACAAATCTTGGTGCTAGCTTTCCTGCGGACCCAAAGCGAATGACATTCCTCAAAGGAGATACTTTAAGGAACACCTTTTCTCCAACCTCAAACTCAAGGTCAGTCTTCTTTTGTCTGCGTAGGACTTCTGTCTATCTTGTGCAGCCTTCATCCATCTTCTTATCAAGTCCACCTTTTCTGAGGTTTCTCTAATCGTGTTTGGCCCAAGTACGAGCTTGTCTGTAGATTCCCACCAACAAGTTGGTGATCGACATGGTCTTCCATATAAAGCTTCGAAGGGCGCCATGCCTATCGTGTCTTGGTAGCTATTGTTGTAAGCGAACTCCACCAAAGGAAGATGATCTTCCATGTTCCTCCAATGTTGGGGATGCACAATCTCAAGAGGTCTTCCAATACTCAGTTCACCTTTTCTGTCTGACCATCGGTTTGGGGGTGATAGGCCATGCTTGAGCATAATTGTGTGCCTATAGCCTCCTGCAAACTCTTTCAAAACTCGCTAGTAAAGATAGGATCTCGATCACTCACTATGCTGGAGGGTATCCTATGGAGTCGAACTATCTCTTTAAGATAAATGGATGCTAGGGATAAGGCAGTTCTTCTACTCTTAACAGGTATAAAGTGAGCGCTTTTAGTGAGCCTGTCCACTATTACCCAAATACTGGTATTGCCCCTTCTTGACCTAGGCAACCCATCAATAAAGTCCATCGAAATGCTATCCCACTTCCACTGTGGGACCTCTAGAGGATGGAGAAGACCACCAGGCTTCTGATGCTCCGCTTTGACTTGCTGGCATATCAAGCACTTAGCGACGAATTCAGCTACATCCTTCTTCATGCCATTCCAAAAGAAAACCTTTTTTTATGTCTTTATACATATTGTCTCCGCCTGGGTGTATGGTCAGCTTAGAATGGTGTGCTTCTTCGAGAACTGTCTTCACCAAATTCCTTGCTTGTGGGACGCATAACCTTCCATCCCGTCTCAACCAACCCTTATCATCGATGGAGTATCTATTGAGGTGACTAGAAGTCTCACCCCTACTTTTGCTTATCCATTGTATGAGGGTCTTCATGTTGCGCGGTTCCTATTGAGTCCAAAAGAGTAGGCCACACTTCTAGCGATGCTAACAAACTAGGCACAATTTCAGATGAAGGTCTAAAGTTAAAGTTTGCTATGTACTCCAAGCTTTGCCTTTCTACAAATAGAGGGCTTTAGGTGAGCTTCTTTCTACTTAAGGCGTCTGCTACAACATTTCCCTTGCTAGGTATATAGGAAATCTCAAAATCATATGAGGCCAGAAATTCCTTCCACCTTTGTTGTCTTAAGTTAAGATCTTTTTGTGAGAAAAGGTACTTTAATGATTTATGGTCAGTAAACAATTCAAACCTTTCTCCTATTAGGTAATGACGCCATGACTTTAGAGCGAAAACAATGGCAGCTAGCTCCAAATCATGAGTTGGGTTGTTCTTCTCATGTACCTTCAATTGCCTTCCCCCGTAGCAAACTACCTTGCCTTCTTGCATCAAGACAGCGCCCAATCCTGTATCGCATGCGTCTGTGTATACGGTAAACATTTTGCTCCCATCAGGCAATGTCAGAACTGGAGCTGTTGTTAGAGCCCTTTTCAAACGTTGGAAAGCAATATCGTAATCCAAATCCCAAACGAAAGTTAGGTTCTTCTTCGTCAATCTTGTGAGTGGAGCTGAGATTTTCTCAAAGTCTTTAATGAACTTTCGGTAAAAGCCCGCTAGCCAAAGAAAGTTTCGGACTTCTGTTGCATTCCGAGGAACCTTCCAATCTTGCATAGCAACTACTTTTGTGGGGTCCACAGCTATCCCCTCTTTGGACACCACATGTGCACAAAGAGTATCCATGACTTCCCTTAAATGCAAAGCATGCTCTCCTTCATTCTTCGAGAAAAAAAATGTTGTCTATGAAGACCACCACAAACTTATTAAGGAATTCCCTGAACACCCTGCTCATCAAGTCAACAAAATAAGCGGGTGCGTTTGTCAAGCCGAAAGGCATGACAAGCCATTCGAAGAAACCATCTGGGGTTCTGAACGTGGTCTTATCAATGCTATCTTCAGCCACTCTTAGCTAATGAAACCCAGTAGCCAGATCTAGTTGGGAGAAAACTGACGCACCTACAAGCTGATCAAACAAGTCGTCTATTCTTGGAAGTAGGTGCCTATTCTTCTTGGCCAGCTTGTTTAGCTTCCTATAATCAACGCATTGGCGAAGTAAACCATCCGCTTTGGTTGCGAATACTACTGGAGCACCCCATTTAGAAATACTCCGCCTTATAAACCCTTTTTCGAGTAGCTCTTTGACTTGCTTGCTGAGCTCTTTTCTTTCCCTTGGAGCCATGTGTCTAACGGGTAGAGCTATGGGTTTTGCATTATCAACAAGGTATATGCGGAAGTCTATCTCCTACTTCGGAGGTAATCCCTTCACCTTTTCGAATACATCTGAGTATTCACGAACTACTCTAACAGACTGCAAGTTTTCAATAGATGCATCAAGAGATTCTAGGTAGCTAAGCATAACAGAGTGTATGGGATTACAAGAGATTTCGAGAGTGTTACCGAGGCGAGTCATAAGTCTAACCACTCTCTTTTCACAATCGAGGATGGCACCATTACTGGATAACCAATCCATGCCTAGAATCAATCCATAGCCCGTGAAGCCCAAAACATAGGCATTACATCTAAACCCAACGCTTAGTATAGAAATTTCCAAATCCAAACAAATCATAGATAAATAGGCCGAGCCCCCAATTGGATTTGAAAAAACCAAGGGATCCTCTACTATACTGGTGTCTAGGTGCAGAGATTCAACTAAAGCAATGGATATAAAGGAGTACGATGCGCCAGAATCAAAGAGTGTACGAACAGGATGATCAAAAAGATAAACTAAACTCTCAACAGAAATATTTCTACCTCATTCTTGAAGAGGTGCCATAAGAGCGTGAACCTGCCCTCCAGAGGTAGATTCAGTCCTCTGCCCTTGCCCTTGCTTTCTTGGGCAGTCCTTAGCCATGTGTCCTGTCTCGCCGAAGTGAAAACAACCACCCATCTTCCTCTTTTTCTTTCTGCAGTCCTTGATCAGATGTCCAGGAATGCCGCAAAAATTACACTTCCTCTTTTCATGGGGTTTGTTGTTCTTCCCGCCCTTCTTTGAGTCTGTCTTCTTATTCTGGGATCCCTCCCCTTTCTTATTTTGAGGTACTTCCACCTTTGCCTCTTTCTTGCCATCCTTGTCTTCCTCTTGTAGCAGTGCCATGTCCACCAGTCTCTCGTAAGTTGCACCCATAGGTATATGGGACATAGCTAGGCTGTGCAGTGGCTCATTCAACCCTTTAACAAAACAGAGAGCCTTCTTATGGGGAGTGTTCACTAACTCCAGTCCGAATCTAGCCAGCTAGTTGAATTGGTTGATGTATTCCTTGACCGACATACTTCCCTGTTTGAGAGCTAAAAATTTTTCCATCTGTAGGCTACATTCTACTTGTGAGAGGAATTTCATTTCAAACCTCATCTTGAAATCCTCCCAAGTTTCGACTAGTCTCTCAGCATTAGTGACTTCCCACCAATAAGAGGCTTCGTCTTTAAGCAACCACACGGTCAGCTGTATTTTCTGCCTATCGTCCACTTCGAAGATAACAAACAGATCCTCGGTTTCTTTGAGCCAGTTTCTTGCTTCTACAAATGACTCGGTTCCATTAAAGTTCTTTCCACCCATGGCTCGAAAATCCCTACATATCTTTGAGAAGGCATTCGCACGAGGAGGAGGAACAGCTGTAACTGGGGGAGGAGCAACGTCTACTGGGCCTGCATCATTAGCCCTAACCTATAGGTACCTTCTGAACCAGCCAGGTACTGGTACACCCTTTGGAAGGTTAAGATCCCCAGACATGCTGAAATGGAAAAGAAAAGATTCAAAACAAAGGATAGGAAGATAGTGCATATGGCTTTGGGGAGAATTATGCCTTTTAAAACAACACTTTTTCTTAAAAATGCTTCTTAAAACTTCTTTTTGAAAATTAGTTTCAAAATTTTTTATCCGATCTGGTAACTATCAGCTCTGATACCAAGTGAAACAGCCCACCTCCATTAAGGTCACTCACAAAGGGAATGCCTTAACTTTGGTGGAGCATTATAGGTAAAAGATACAGATAATTTACAAGATAGACATATAAACAACGGAAAACCTAAATTTATTTCATAAGTACGTGGTTCAGATAAAACATTACAACAATTGTCTCAAACCAATTTCCACATTATTACAACAAAAACTCTGTCTTGAATTAAAACATAAAGAAGCATTAAAACAATAGTAAGGTAGCATAAATCCTCAGTAAGAGAGTATCCAAAGCCATAGCCCATGGAAAAAGATTCCAAGCAATACATCTACTTTCTTCAAGCTGAAAATGATCTGATCTAAGCTGAAGCATTCCCTCCCTGCGGACCGGAGGGAGGGGGGGAACAGAAGAAAAGAAGACGAAAGAAAATGGGTCAGACATGAGCCTAGTAAGTCCAGTGACTATTTAGCATGTAAACAAGAAAAGGGTTATAACATAAATAAACTAAATCTAGGACATCACCCTAGAAATAAGATAATAAGGCCGAATATGCCATCACACCCATTTAATTCTCTGCACCCCCTTAAAAGTGTTTCAACTAGCACCATGTGTTCAAGATAAATGATCCCTTTTTTATCGATCGGCTCCTACTCATATACGTTTACCACTTGTGTCATTCGGCCCCGCATGATTGTAGATACCTGTGCTGGTCCCACCATGGCGGTGTATCAAATCCTATGGTGGCAACCCTACACAATTCAAGATGCACAGAGTATAACTACTGATACCCAGTGCCTGCTTTTTCAACTCCGGAGTACGTGCACAACCGCACTCCGCCGGAACCTACACTGACGCACCCCCCACCGTTGTTTTGACCGCTTATAATCAGCCTAGTAATCGTGCCCCACTCTGCCAATTTCAGGGTATCATGATACATCTATGTGGGTTACTGCTGAAATGGGTCCCCGTTACTAGGGTTTCCTAATCAACATGTTAAAATGGTTAAATGTTTAAATTAACCTAACCCTACCCATCAGTTTAGTTAACATGTTGTATTGGTTAAGTGTTGCCTTAATTAACTTAACCCTACATTCTGGCCTTAGCTTTAACTCATTCATTAAAGAACCAACCACTCACATTAGATATGTATTGTTGCGGTTGCTGGATGTGCCGGTCGGTTTCGGGCAGTCTTATATTGCAACTCAATCTAACCTCGGGTTCTTTTGGGCTTGATGCACTAACCTCTCACATTAGATATATATTATTACTGTTGCTGGATGTGCCGGGCGGTTCCGGGCAGTCTTACACCGTAACTCAATCTAACCTCAGGGTTAGGCATATTCGTCTTTTCTAAATTTACATATTTTTCTTTCAAATTTATAAGTAAATTATCCACAATTATTGACATTCAAGTCATGCCCCCTTTACCCTCTACATCATATTTCCAATATTTGGTATATAAATTATAACGTTTTCATTCATTTATTTATAGGCCAAATTATGCCAATAATAAATATTTTTAAGGTTTTCCCAATGTTACCCCCGTCATACGTTCGCAAAATTCAAATAGGATGTTAGGCTCGTAACTTAGCCTAACTTATAGACAAAAGGGGAAAAGATGGGAGCATGCACCATTCACACAACATAAAATAGTAAGGATCTAACTAAACATGTGTCATGTAATTGTGGCATAAAATGATGAGCTTGCATTTTTGGATCCAATTAACATGAGTCTTTAAGCATATGAAATTACACAAATCCAACTAGGCATGTAAACTTTTATTTTGGGTCCAATAAACATAAACCTTAAGCATGTAGAATTACACAAGTTCAACTAGACATGTGCATGTGAACTTTTAATTTGGGTCTAATAAACATGGATCCTAAACATATGGAATTACACAGGTTTAACAAGGCATGTAAATTTGAACTTTTATCTTGGATCCAATTATCATAGATCTAAATATAAATCTAAACATAATACATGTCTTGGCCTAGTAATTTGCATGTAACATAACATGAATGAATCACCAATTTTACATGATTGGTTTACATCAACATAATAACCACATAGCCTAACAACTTGCATGTAACATAACATGAATGAATCACCAATTTTACATGATTGGTTTACATCAACATAATAACCACATAGCCTAACAACTTGCACGTAACATAACATGAATAAATCACCAAACTTTACATAATACATGATTGGTTTAACACCAACATAATAACCACAATAATCTCATTAGCATATACGATAGAATCGTGACAAGAATAGGCTTGAATCAGCATCATCATTATCTTACAACTAGGAATAACGCTAGTTTTCGTTTTATTACAAATCATAACTTTTAATCGTTCACATCTAAATAATAACAGGACTTACAAAGAAAAGAAAGTCTTGTTTTCTGGGATCTGTTTTCTGAATTTGAAAAGCAATCCCTTGAAGAAGACTATCAATTCTCTAAGTTAGTTTTTGATTCGAAGCTTTTGACTCGCTTTCTAATTGAAGAAGAAATGGTGGCTAGGCTAGAACAATCATGGACAATATGGTGGCTCCTTGGAATGAATTTGTGTGATTTAGGGTTTGAGGATTAGGGTTGCTTTTATAGAAGTTTAATCTTATGTGAGCCGTTAGATCATTTTAGGAGCAATCACAACCTTCTAGACTAGATAGAGTTATCCAGAATTGCCACGTAATCCCTAGTAACTCAGCAATAGGTCAGAAAGGACTCAACAACTAGTCAGAATCGTCAGATTTTTGGATCTGGGCGAGGGGGGTAGGTCGACCCCCAGGTCGACCCCTTGGTCGACCCCTTGGTCGACCCCCAGGTTGACCTGGTCTCTGGGTGGGAAATTTCCCGCCCAGCCTGCTTCGGGGTTTGAATTCGAATTCTGAATTTTAATTTTTGAACTGTATTAATTTATTTAAATTCTCGAATCTTCTGAAGGTCATAACTCCTTCATACAATGTCCGATTTACGAAAACTTGGACTCTTTTCCAAGAAGAATTTCGAGATGAACGCAACGGCGTAACCCATTTCCCTTAATTCTCACTTTTAAAAATTAATTGTTCTTTAATTTGTTACTTTAATGTTAACAGAAAATACGGGGTGTTACAATACCGGATATTAATTCAAATACATAAAGAAGAACTTTGAGAAAGCGAATGTGTTTGGGTTCAGGTGAGACCAATAGGATGGTGTCATCCGCGAATCACAGGTTAGATATCATCAGGTTTGAATCAGGGAGACTGATTCCTATGAGCTGATTATTGGCAACAGTCAGCTTGACCATGCGGTTAAATACGTCAACAGTAAGGATAAATATGAGTGGTGAGAGGATGTCATCCTGTCTTAGACCACGTGTAGATTTGATGAGCTCTTCCGAATACCTATTGATAGAAATTAAGGAAAAAATGATACTAAGAATGCAATTGATCCAGCTGCACTATCTAGCAAGAAATACTCTGTGTATCATGATTTCAAGGATAAATTTCCAGTTGACAGAGTTGAATGCTTTAGAGAAATCCAGTTTCAATAAGGCTCCTGGCGTTGAAGATTGGTGGCAAAAGGAGATAACTTCTTGAGTGGCCTCCACACAATCCAGAATGTTTCGTCCAAGAATGAAGCCGGACTTTTCATCCCCGACCAAGGATGCGATAACCAATTGGAGGCGATTGGTGAGGACTTTGGTAATGATTTTGAAGGTTGTATTGAGGAGGCTAATAGGGCGAAAGGACACCTGAGTATTGGAACTAGGATTTTTGGGGAGAAGGGTAATGTTGGCATAGTTTAAGCATACAATGAACATTGGGTTGGACAGGAATTCAGAGCACATCTCCAAGATGTCAGATCCGATAGTAACCCAAAAGTGTTTAAAGAAAAAAGGGCTAAAACCATCCAGTCCAGGGGCTTTATCAACCACCTTGTCATTAAGAGCTGCCCAGATTTCATTTTTGAAATAGGATGGTCAATACGGATAAGAGAGGGCTTGTGGTAAAGGAGGTCCCAACCGATAGCGGGTAGGGAAAGAGAGTTGTTTCCGAGGAGGTTACGATAGTAATCAGAGAAGAGACTGAGAAGATCAGATTGGTCAGTGAAGATGGCATTGTTATGCCGAATTTCGGAAATAAAAGTAGATTTACGTAGGTCGTTAGCTAGGCGATAGAAATATAAAGTTTTTTTTGACTCCTTCTTCAATCCATTTTGCTTTGAGCGTTGTTTACATCCAATTTCCTCTTGCTTAGTGAGTCTATCAAGTTCAGCCTCCAGTTCTATAAGATGATTAGATTCAGTGTCGTTGAGAGGATTAGATTCCTCTAGAATATCAAGGTAAGGATGTCTTCTTGTATAGAGGAGATAAGCGAGTAGAGAAAACCCCAGATAGATTTGACCCATGGTCTGATAATTTTAATGAAATATTTTTTAATGAATGGATTTAATTAAAAGGGCCTGAGTTCCAAACGTACTTAACCATACTTTTTGGGTTGATAGTTAAAGAACCGACTATTAATGAATACTCCTTTTAACGTGTGACTTGTTAGTTTAAGGAGACCGAAATGGGAACTAGACCCAAAACCACTTCGCTCCGACTTTGCATTCGAAAAATAACTTATATGGATGCTTATGAATATTGAGATGATTTGAATGTGTTGACCTCTGGAGCGAAAGGGATGCTCACTGATGTCTCTTTTAACTAAAGGATTAAACTTGTAGCAATAATCCCTACATTCTGGGTTCTGCATGATGCAAAGGCCTCTTGTTGCTAATCCTAGGGTTTATCCCAACAGGATGTAGTAAAAGAGTACCTTCGATTTTTCATGTTCCTGGATAACGTGTGTGGACGAATTTCTAACCGAGTATTTCCTAAAATCACGTATGTTGGTTGTTACAAATATAACGAGTATGGTGGCGGAGAAGGCAACTTCTTTTAGCTTAACACCTAGAGTATTTTTATGCAAATCAATTAGTGATTTGGTGGATCTGACAATGTGGCATTCAAAGTTTAGTGTGATTTTTGAAAAAGATAATCGTGACCTCAAGCCTCATCAACCGGGAAATGACAGAAACTGGGCAAGCAGCAGGGTTATGTGGGTCATATCCATTAAAGTATATCATCACCTGATCTAGAGAAATCAGTTGTCCCTTTTTGCATGCTTCAGACTGATACGATTGCTGATCCCAACCGTGGTGATGATATATTTGGTATTCTGAAGTTGAATGAGTGGACGGTTCTGTGTGGTCATGTCTTATGAGAGTTCCATTCTTTCAAAAGACTTTCTAAAAGTTGAGCAAGTTGTTTATGATGTGAGTTTTACCACTAAAAGTATTCCAGAATGATCCGGGTGATTTTTCTTTCCTCAAAATGTGCTTAGGTCAGACTGAGTATATTTTCCAAGTTGTATTAGATCTTACTTGGAGCTTCAGAAGAGGAGCCTGAATCGAGGCATATTCCCGTAATTTCGGGTAATAATTTATTTCCGCTTTATGTGTTGTATTTGTCAACTTTGTATAGGTTGATCTAGTTGTGTACTCTGATTTTGTAACAATAAATATACAATTTTCTCTTTGTGTAGATAGTATCAAATATTATATTTTAGTAATTATGATGTGAAATTCTATTCTACTTTGATTCTGTAGTGTTGATATTCTTCTTGTTCTCTATTCTAACATTTCTTTCTTTCTTCATCCCACCCTCTAACTTATTTCTCCTAACTATCCGCTTTCCTGTGCCTTTTGAGTTAGACATAGGAGGTTATATGTCGGCTTAAACGGTACAGAAAAGTTGGGTCATTTCAAAAAGCCATTTGGTTTGGAAAGACTAAGAAGTTAGCTCCCAGGTATCTTGGGCCATTTAAGATTATAGATACAACTAGGTAACTGACTTATCGTGTGGAACTTCCTGAGAGACTATCGGGAGTCTATAGCGTTTTCCACGTTTCTCACCTTAGGAAGTGCATTCATGACTCTACCGACAGACTCAAGCTTGACTAACTGGGGATTGAAGGAGCTTTCAGTTGGAGCCTAGGGTATGTCATGCCAGCGCATGAGCTTGAAATCAAAAGACTTCAAAGTAAAACTATGAACCTCATCCAGGTACAATAGGGAGATAACTTCACGAAAAGCACATAGGGAACAAAGGAAAAGATAAGGCAAACTCATCCCAAGCTTTTCACGAGTAATTATCTCCTCTAAATTTTTCTATTTTTCGTTGCATTGTGATTTCTAAATTAGATAATAGGAATTGTTTTCAAGATAAATGCACAAAGCACTCATATAGAAAATATATGCATACTAAGATGTTTTTCATACATACAAAATCACATATTACACGTTCATGTTACGACCGATATCACTTTAGCGTGTTTCAGTGCATAATCACATTGAGTAAGGTTGTTTTATGGATGTTTAGTTAAATAACTTGGTTGTACAACATGTTTTTTTAGAGCAAGTTGTATTTTCATCCCTTCGAAAAGATATTGTGATGAAATCTCTTTTAAGGAGAGAAGAATGCAATACCCAGTAAAATACACCCTAATTATGTATAGGTATTTAAAATTAAGAATAATTAATAAAATAATAATAGGTTAAAAATAAGAATATTTACTAATTGATAATTTGGCCATGAAAATATTATCATTGTATTTGTGGCGAGATTTTATTCTGTTTTCATATTATTTTTTTTGAAAATGAAGTTTGTATGTAAAAGAAATGTATATAACTAGTTTGACAATAACATAATATATACAAAATTTAAATTTGAAATTATAAGCATAAACCTACAATAAAATAAACATTATTGGCGTAAGAGAATATCTAATTTTCAAATTCTAAGTTGTGTTGGCAGCGTTCGAAAGAAACGAAAACAAATCAATGCAATTAATAATAACAAATAAAAAACGCACATGAAATAAATTCACTGCGCCCTATCCTTAAGAGGGTCGGACGTCTCCACTTAAGGGGGATGACCTAGGTGTCGACTGCGCTCATATGAAGGGCGTCGACTACCGTAAAGGGAAAATGGTGGATGGCAGCTCAGTTTACGTTAGATTTCATATATTGGTTGACGATTTGCATGGTTCATATTTAATAATTTAAATCTAACAGTTCTCACACACACATTAGCACCTATAAATAGACCCCTGGCCTCCTCTCTAAATGCCATATCTTCTCTAGAATCTACCTCCATTATTTATTTTTATCATTTTATTTAGTTTTAGTTTAGGCCAGGCTAGCTTTTCTTCTTTTTTCTCTATTCCAATCTTTTTTTACCTCCTCTATTCTAATTTCTATATAGAATTGTTGAAACTAGATTTTATTTATGTATATGATTCTATATTGATTCCAATACATGTATAATATTCTAGGAGAAGGAACTGGGTACGTTTATTTGAGGTTGCAATCCAAAATTAGGTTCATTCACGGTTTTCTTCTTCTGTTTGTACTGTGAGTGAGAATTCTTTCAAGTTTACCTATTTTCCTATAATTGTTAGTACGGATCTAGATTAATTTTGTCTAAAAGGATTTAGGATTTCACAGAAAAAACACATCTAAATCCCCCAAAACTCTAATAAATCGAAATGTCAATCTAGTTGTTTATTTGGGTTTTGATTACGAATGTAAATAAAGAGGGATTTTATTATTTTGTGTATGTATGTAAATTTATCATCTAGTCTAGTTTACTTTTTTTCTTAATGTAAATTAAATTAATAAAAAAGTTTAGATTTGGATACTGTAACTTTTGTATGTTTAAACCTTTATTTTTATATTAAGTAGTCAATTTGGACATAATAAAATGCATATGACTAAAATATTTGCTTTTATATAAATCTCACAAATGGAAGTAAAACAGTGCTAACAGAAATATACATATAATATTATTTATTTACCTCAACCCTTTTTATTCATTGAGATAATTTGAGAAGCCTAGGTTATAAGCTATCTTTAATTTTGATATGCTTATTCCCCTATAATTTCTTCAAACATTGAAATGAAAATTTATGTGCTCTGTTTTGGAATTTGGGAAATATGACTTGCATACCTTTATAAGGAGAAAAAGGGTTGACATTTCAACGTTTAGTGTGCTTTCTTTACGTGTGCCACTAATTACATGTTTATATATGTAAATACCCCACCTCCGTTAAGGTCACTCACAAAGGGAATGCATTAACTTTGGTGGAGTATTATAGGTAAAAGGGACAAGTAATTTACAAGACAGATATATAAACAACGGAAAGACTAAATTTTATTTCATAAGCACGTGGTCCAGTCAAAACATTACAACAACTGTCTTAAAAACCAACTTCCAAAATCATTACAGTAAAGCCTCTGTCTTGACTAAAACATAAAGAAGCATAAACAATAATAAAGCTGCATAAATCCCCAACTAAGAGTGTAACCACAACCATAGCCCAAGAAAAGAGAGCCCAAGCAGTACGTCAACTTTCTTCAAGCTGGAAAAGGTCTGGACTAAGTTGAAGTATTCCCTCCCTGTGGACCTGGGAAGGGGGGAACGGAAGTCAAGAAGACGAAAGAAAACGAGTCAGACATAAGCCTAGTAAGTCCAGTGATTATTTAGCATGTAAACAGGTAAAAGGATCATGGCATGAATAAACTGAACCTAGGTTTATACCCTATAAATAAGATAACGATAAATAAGGCAAGAGAAACTGAATATACTATCGCCCTCATTTCTATTTCTCTGCAGCTACTAACAAGTGTTTCAACTAGCACCATGTGTTCATGATAAAATGATCCCTTTTATCGATCGGCTTCTACGCACATGCATTTATGATTTGTGTCATTCGGCATCGCTCGATTTGTGGATACATGTCCTGGTCCCACCATGGGGTGTATCAATTCCTATGGTGGCAACCTGACACAAATTCAAGATGCACGGTGTATACTACTGATGCCCAGTGCCTGATTTGTCCATGCCGGAGTACGTGCACGCCCATACTCCGTTGGAACCTACACTGCTGCACCACCCCCCATTATTTTGACTGCTTATAATCAGCCCAGTAATCGTGCCCCACCCTGCCTAGTTCAGGGTACCATGATACATCTATGTGGGTTACTACTGAAATGAGTCCCCGTCACTAGGGTTTCCTAATCAACATGTTAAAATGGTTAAGTGTTCTCAAATTAACCTAACCCTACCCATCAGTTTAATTAACATTTTGTATTGGTTAAGTGTTACCTTAATTGACTTAACCCTACCATTCTTAGCCTGTCTTAGCTTTAATTCATTCATTAAAGCACCGACCACTCACATTAGATATGTATCGTTGCGGTCGCTGGATGTGCCGGGTGGTTCCGGGCAGTCATGCACCGCAACTCAATCTAACCTCGGGTTTTTCGGGCTTAATGCGCTAACCTCTCACATTTGATCTATACTGTTATGGTTGTTGGATGTGCCGGGTGGTTCCGGGCAGTCTTACACCGTAACTCAATCTAACCTCGGGTTAGGCACAATCATCTTTTTAATTAATTTACATATCTACTATTTATGTTTATATGTAAATTATCCACCAATGTTGTCAACTCAAGTCATGTCCCATTTTGTCCATAATTCTTAGGTATACAAATTATACCATTTCATGCCATTAATCATTTACATGATTATGAGCCAACCTATGCCAATAGCATATAATTTAATATATTTCCCAACGTATCCCCCGTTAATCGCTCGCATAAATTACATAGAACGTTAGGCTCGCAAATTAGCCTAACTCATAAACAAAGAGGGAAAAAGAAAAAGGGACATGTAACATTCCAACGGCATAAAACAGTTTAGATCAACTAAGCATGTGTAATATAAATTTGGCATAGCACTACAAAAATTTAGTTAAGCATGTAAATGTGAAATTGCATTTGAGTTGGATCAAATTAACATAGATCTAAACATCTAAGCATGTAGATCTAGACATACAAGCCTATATGAACATGACTTAGCTTATGATTTTGCATATAACATAACATAACATAAGGAATCACCATATTTATATACAACATGATAAGTTCATTGCCAAATTATTATACAACATGATAGGTTCATCACTAATTTAACATAAAACATGATAAGTCCATCACCAATTTAATATACCACATGATAGGTTCATCACTAAAGTTATATACAACATGATTGGTTCATCACCAAATTAATATACAACATGGTAGGTTGTATCAATCACAATAGTCACGTATGCATAGGTAATTTCAGAATTGCAACATGAATCAGAATATGATTATCTTACAACTAGGCACAGTTCATGTCCGATCATTACAAGTCATGACTTTTATTTGTTTAAATCTAAAGAATAACCGAACTTACAAACAAAAGAACAAATCTTGTTTTTGTGGGATCTGATTTTTGAAACTGAAAAGCTATCCTTTGATGTAGACTACTGATTCTCTAGTTTTGATTTGATTTGGGACTTCCTAACTTGACTTGTAGTTTAGAGAAAAATGGAGGCTACGCTAGTTTGGCCGTGGACAGCATGACCGCTTCAGAGAGCAATTTTTTTGTGGTTTTAGGGTTTAGGGTTGGGGTTGTTTATATAGAAGTTTAGATTAATGAGAGCCGTTAGATCAACCTAGGAGTAATCAGAGCCATGCATACTAAACAGAGCCAACCGGAAGTCGCTACATAAGCCCTTGTGACTCAGAAAACGTCACTGGACAAAACAACCTAGATCTGGCCGAGGGGGTCGACACCCCTCTTGGGAGGTCGACACCTATGTCCACCCCCTTGGGGGGAGTCGACCCCTATAGTCAGCAATTTTCCCGTCCAACCGCTTCAGTCGGAATTTTTGAATTTGAACTGCTTTTTAATTTAATTATTATTTATATTTAATTTCCGTTTAAACTTGAAATCTTCCGAACTCCATAACTTCTTCATACGGAGTCCGATTCACGCAAACTCGGACTCTATCTCAAGCAGAATTCCGAGACGAACACAATGGCGTAACCCGTTTCCCCAAATTCCCAGTTTTAAAATTAAGTATTCCTTTATTCGCTACTTTAATGTTCATAGAAAATACAGGGTGTTACATTCTCCCCTCCTTAAAGGATTTCGTCCCCGAAATCTTCAAGTCAAAAAGAATGTATATCCTACCATCCAATCGTCCATCTACTCAACCATAAAACGTAGACATCCATTGTCCTTAAAAGGTATCTAATGCTTTCATGACAATATGCGTAGTGTGTGTATATGTCCTTATCTAATGCAAAATCAGGCGATCTACTGATTCAGTTGACCTCCTTGATGCAAATCATGATAGTGCCATGAGTCCATTATGTATGCAATTATTCCTAGTCATTATTTCTACATGAGTGTACAATCATTCATAAAAATGCAACGTCCATATGATAACACATCAAGTTTCAATCCAAATGCAAATACATATATGCATATGCAATATGAAAGTGACTGAGCCGATCTAGTACTTAATGTGTGTGTATATGCATCCACGAGCAACCACTAGCAACCACTTGCAACCACTTGCAACCATCAATCATAAGATGTTTCAAATACATGTTTACATCCGTTGGTTTCTACCTAAGGGTCAAGAGTAGGACCGAGGAGATATACTTAAAAGATAGATAGCATGCATAAACTTATGGAAAAGAGATTAAGGATGTACCCTCAAAAAGAAAAGGGTAGGCTGCGCGTATCTTGTCCTCAGTCTCCCAAGTCGCATCTTCCTCAGTGTCACTCCGTTGAACTTTAACAAGCTTGACTTTATGGTTGCGAAGCTTTTTGACTTCTATCCCTAAGATACGAGTTGGAACTCTCCTCACCGTCGCTTCTCGCTCCACTTCTATTTCCTCTAGTATGCTTGGCTCCACAACTTCTACCGACTCATGTAAGCACATTCGTAGGTGAGAGACATGAAAAACATTATGAACTCCAGCCAATTTTTCGGGCAGCTCTTCTTTATAAGCCATCTTCCTAACCCTTTCAATAATAGGAAATGGCCCTACAAATCTTGGTGCCAATTTTCCTGTAGACCCAAAGCGAACGACATTCCTCAAAGGAGATACATTAAGGAAAACCCTGTCTCCAACCTCAAACTCAAGGCCGGCCCTTCTTTTATTAGCATAGGACTTCTGTCTATCTTGTGTAGTCTTCATTCGTCTTCGTATTAAGTCCACCTTCTTTGAAGTTTCTCTAATCATGTCCGGCCCAAGCACGAGCTTGTCTGTAGACTCCCACCAACAGGTTGGTGATCGGCATGGTCTTCCATATAAAGCCTCGAAGGGTGCCATGCCTATGGTGGCTTGGTAGCTATTGTTGTATGAGAATTCCACCAAAGGAAGATGATCCTACCATGTCCCTCCAAAATCAAGAATGCACAATCTCAAGAGGTCTTCTAATACTCTATTCACCCTTTCCGTCTGACCATCGGTTTGAGGGTGATAGGACGTGCTTAAGCATAGATGTGTGCCTACAACTTCCTGCAAACTCTTTCAAAACTCGCTCGTAAAGATGGGATCTCGATCACTCACTATGCTGGAGGGTATCCCATGGAGTCGAACTATCTCTTTAAGATAAATGGATGTTAGGGATGAGGCAGTCCTTCTACTCTTAACAGGTATAAAGTGAGCGCTTTTAGTGAGCCTGTCCACTATTACCCAAATACTGGTATTGCCCCTTCTTGACCTAGGCAACCCATCAATAAATTCCATCGAAATGCTATCCCATTTCCACTGTGGGACCTCTAGAGAATGAAGCAAACCACCGGGCTTCTTCTGCTCCGCTTTGACTTGCTGGCGTATCAAGCATTTAGAGACAAACTCAGCTACATCCTTCTTCATGCCATTCCAAAAGAAAACCCTTTTTATGTCTTTATACATCTTGTCCCCCCTGGGTGTATGGTCAATTAAGAATGGTGTGCTTCTTCGAGAATGGTTTTCACCAAATCTCTTGCTTGTAGGACGCGCAGTCTTCGATCCCGTCTCAACCAACCCTTGTCATCGATGGAGTAGCTATTAAGGTGACTAGAAGTCTCACCTCTCATTAGCTTATCCATCACATCAACTAGCTGAGGGTCTTCACGTTGCGTGGTACCTATTGAGTTCAAAAGCGTAGGCCGCACCTCTAGTGTTGATAACAAACCAGGTACAAATTCGAAGGAGGGTCTAAAGTCAAAGTTTGCTATGTACTCCAAGCTTTGCCTTTCTACCAAGAGAGGACTTAAGGTCAGCTTTTTCCTACTCAAGGCGTCTGCCACCACATTGCCCTTACCAGGTGTATAAGCAATCTCAAAATCGTATGAGGCCAGAAATTCCATCCACCTTTGTTGTCTCAAGTTAAGATCTTTCTGTGAGAAAAGGTACTTTAACGATTTATGGTCAGTAAACAATTCAAACCTTTTTCCTAGTAGGTAATGACACCATGACTTAAGAGAGAAAACAATGGAAGCTAACTCTAAAACATGAGTTGGGTAGTTTCTCTCATGTACCTTCAACTGCCTTCCTCTATAACAAACTACTTTTCCCTCTTGCATTAGGACAGCGCCCAATCCTATTCTACATGCGTCTGTATATACTGTAAACATCTTACTCCCATCAGGCAATGTCAGAACTGGGGCTGTTGTCAGAGCCCTTTTCAGTTGTTGGAAAGCAACATCGCAATCCAAATCCCAAGCAAAAGTTAGGTTCTTCTTCGTCAATCTAGTAAGTGGTGCTGAGATCTTCGCAAAGTCTTTAATGAACTTTCGGTAAAAGCCTGCTAGCCCGAGAAAACTTTGTATTTCGGTTGCGTTCCGGGGGACCTTCCAATCTTGCACCGCAACTACTTTTGCGGGATCCACAACTATCCCCTCTTTGGACACCACATGTCCAAGAAACCTTACTTCTTCTCTCCAAAAATGGCATTTGGAGAATTTTGCTTTTAGCTGGTGTGCACGAAGAGTATCCATGACTTCCCTTAAATGCAAAGCATGCTCTTCTTCACTTTTCGAGAAGATCAAAATGTTGTCCACGATGACCACCACAAATTTATTAAGGAACTCCCTGAACACCCAACTCATCAAGTCAACAAAATAAGCAGGTGCGTTTGTCAAGTTGAAAGGCATGACAAGACATTCGAAGAAACCATCTGGTGTCCTGAATGCGATCTTATCAATGTTGTCCTCAGCCACTCTTAACCGATGAAACCCGGTAGCCAGATCTAGTTGGGAGAAAACCGATGCACCTACAAGTTGATCGAACAAGTCATATATTCTTGGAAGTGGGTGCCTATTCTTCTTGTTCAGCTTGTTTAGCTCCCTATAGTCAACACATAGGCAAAGTGAACCATCCACTTTGGTTGCAAACACCACTGGAGCACCCCATTCAGAAATACTCCGCCTTATAAACATCTTTTCAAGCAACTCTTTAACTTGCTTGCTGAGCTCTTTCCTTTCCCTTGGAGCCATGTGTCTAACGGGTAGAGCAACGGGTTTTGCATTATCAACAAGGTATATGCGGAAGTCTATCTCTCGGTTCGGAGGTAAACCCTTCACCTCCTCAAAGACATCCGAGTATTCACAGACTACTCTAACAGATTTCAGGTTTTCAACAGACGCATCAAGAGATTCTAGGTAGTTAAGCATAACAGAGTTCATGGGATTACATGAGATTTCGAAAGTGTTACCGAGGCGAGTCATAAGTCTAACCACTCTCTTTTCATAATCGAGGACGGCACCATTACTGGATAGCCAATCCTTGTCTAGAATCAACCCATAGCCCGTAAAGCCCAAAACATAGGCATTACATCTAAACCCAATGCTCAGTATAGAAATTTCCAAGTCTAAACAAATCATTGATAAATAGGCCGAACCCCTAATTGGATTTGAAACAACCAAGAGATCCTCTACTATACTGGTGTCTAGGTGTAGAGATTCAACTAAAGCAGTAGATATAAAAGAGTGCGACATGCCAGAATCAAAGAGAGTACGAACAGGATGATCAAAAAGATAAACTAAACTCTCAACAGAAATATTTCTACCCCGTTCTTGAAGAGGTGCTATGAGAGCGTGAACCTGCCCTCCAGAAGTAGATCCAGTCCTCTGCCCTTGCTATCTTGGGCAGTCCTTAGCCATGTGTCCTGTCATTGAAAAGAACCACCCATTTTACTCTTCTTCTTTCTGCAGTCCTTAATCAGATGTCCAGGTATGCCACAAAAATTACATTTCCTCTTGTCATGGGGTTTGTCATTCTTCCTGCCCTTCTTGGAATCTGTCTTCTTGTTCCGTGGTCCCTCCACTTTCTTGTCTTGAGGTACTTCCGCCTTCATCTCTTTCTTGCCATCCTTATCTTCCTCCTGTAACAGTACCATTTCCACTAGTCTCTCATAAGTCGCACCCATAGGTATATGGGTCATAGCTAGGTTGTGCAGTAGCACGTTCAACCCTTTGACGAAACGGAGAGCTTTCTTATGTGGAGTGTTTACTAAATCCAATCTGAATCTAGCCAGCTGGTTGAATTGGTTGACGTATTCCTTGACCGATAGGCTTCCCTGTTTGAGAGCTAAGAACTTCTCCATCTATAGGCTTCGTTCAGCTTGTGAGAGGAACTTCATTTCAAACCTCATTCTGAAATCCTCCCAAGTTTCAACTGGTCTCTTAGCATTAGTAACTTCCCACCAATAAGAGGCTTCATCCTTAAGTAACCACACAGCCAATTGTATCTTCTGCCTATCGTCCACTTCGAAGATAACAAACAAATCTTCTGTTTCCTAAGCTAGTTTCTTGCTTCCACAAATAACTCAGTCCCATTAAAATTCTTTCCACCCATGGCTCGAAAGTCTCTACATATCTTCGAGAAAGCATTTGCACGAGGAGGAGGAGGAACAGCTGCAACTAGGGGAGAAGGAACGTCTGCTGGGTCTACGTCATTTGCCCTAGCCTCCAGGTACCTTTTGAACCAACCAGGTACCGGCACGCCCTCAGGAAGATTAAAAACCCCAGACATGCTGAAACGAAAAGAAAAGGTTCAAAACAAAGGATAGAAAGATAGTGCATATGGCTTTGGGGATTATGGCTTAAAAATAAAACAACATTTTTTTCCTGAAAATGCTTCTTTAAATTTCTTTTTGAAAAATAATTTTTCAAAAACTTTTATCTAATCTGGTAAACCATTACTCTGATACCAAGTGTAAACACCCCACCTCCATTAAGGTCACTCACAAAGGGAATGCATTAAATTTGGTGGAGTATTATAGGTAAAAGGTACAAGTAATTTACAAGATAGACATATAAACAACGGAAAGACTAAATTTTATTTTATAAGCACGTGGTCCCGTCAAAACATTACAACAACTGTCTTAAAAACCAACTTCCAAAATCATTACAGTAAAGCCTCTGTCTTGACTAAAACATAAAGAAGCATAAACAATAATAAAGCAGCATAAATCCCTAATTAAGAGTGTAACCACAGCCATAGCCCAAGAAAAAAGAGTCCAAGCAATACGTCTACTTTCTTCAAGCTGGAAAAGGTCTGGACTAAGTTGAAGTATTCCCTCCCTGTGGACCGGGGGGGGGGGAAGACAAGAAGATGAAAGAAAACGGGTTAGACATAAGCCTAGTAAGTCCAGTGATTATTTAGAATGTAAACAGGTAAAAGGATCATGACATGAATAAACTGAACCTAGGACAATACCCTAGAAATAAGATAACGATAAATAAGGCAAGATAAACTGAATATACTATCGCCCTCATTTCTATTTCTCTGCACCTACTAACAAGTGTTTCAACTAGCACCATGTGTTCATGATAAAATGATCCCTTTTATCAATCGGCTTCTACTCACATGCATTTATGACTTGTGTCATTCGGCCCCGCTCGATTTGTAGATACCTGTGCTGGTCCCACCATGGGGTGTATCAATTCCTATGGTGGTAACCAGACGCAAATTCAAGATGCACAGTGTATACTACTGATGCCCAGCGCCTGATTTGTCCATGCCGGAGTACGTGCATGCCCATACTCCGTTGGAACCTACACTGCCACACTACCCGCCGTTATTTTGACCGCTTATAATTAGCCCAGTAATCATTCCCCACCCTACCTAGTTCAGGGTATCATGATACATCTATGTGGGTTACTGCTGAAATGGGTCCCCGTCACTAGGGTTTCCTAATCAACATGTTAAAATGGTTAAGTGTTCTCAAATTAACCTAACCCCACCTATCAGTTTAGTTAACATGTTGTATTGGTTAAGTGTTGCCTTAATTAAATTAACTCTACCATTCTTAGTCTGTCTTAGCTTTAATTCATTCATTAAAGCACCAACCACTCACATTAGATATGTATTGTTGCAGTCGCTGGATGTGCCGGGCGGTTCCAGGCAGTCTTACACCGCAACTCAATCTAACCTCGGGTTTTCCGGGCTTAATGCGCTAACCTCTCACATTAGATCTATATTGTTACGGTTGCTGGATGTGCCGGGCGGTTCTGGGCAGTCTTACACCGTAACTCAATCTAACCTCGGGTTAGGCACAATCATCTTTTAATTAATTTACATATTTACTATTTATGTTTATATGTAAATTATTCACCAATGTTGTCAACTCAAGTCATGTCCCATTTTGTCCATAATTCTTTGGTATACAAATTATACCATTTCATGCTATTAATCATTTACATGATTATGAGCCAACCTATGCCAATAGCATATAATTTAATATATTTCCCAACGTATCCCCCGTTAATCGCTTGCATAAATTACGTAGAATGTTAGGCTCGCAAATTAGCCTAACTCATAAACAAAGAGGGAAAAAGAAAAAGGGACATGTAACATTCCAACGGCATAAAACAGTTTAGATCAACTAAGCATGTGTAATATAAATTTGGCATAGCACTACACAAATTTAATTAAGCATGTAAATGTGAAATTGCATTTGAGTTGGATCAAATTAACATAGATCTAAACATCTAAGCATGTAGATCTAGACATACAAGCCTATATGAACATGACTTAGCGTACGATCTTGCATATAACATAACATAAGGAATCACCAAATTTATATACAACATGATAGGTTCATTGCCAAATTATTATACAACATGATAGGTTCATCACCAATTTAACATACAACATGATAAGTCCATCACCAATTTAATATACAACATGATAGGTTCATCACCAAAGTTATATACAACATGATTGGTTCATCACCAAATTAATATACAACATGGTAGGTTGTATCAATCACAATAGTCACGTAGGAATAGGTAATTTCAGAATTGCAACATGAATCATAATACGATTATCTTACAACTAGGCATAGTTCTAGTTCCGCATCATTACAAGTCATGACTTTTATTTGTTCAAATCTAAAGAATAACTGAACTTACAAACAAAAGAACAAATCTTGTTTTTGTGGGATCTGATTTCTGAAACTGAAAAGATATCCTTTGATGTAGACTACTGATTCTCTAGTTTTGATTTGATTTGGGACTTCCTAACTTGACTTGTAGTTTAGAGAAAAATGGAGGCTACGCTAGTTTGGCCATGGACAGCATGATGGCTTCAGAGAGCAATTTTTTTGTGGTTTTAGGGTTGAGGGTTGGGGTTGTTTATATAGAAGTTTAGATTAATGTGAGCCGTTAGATCAACCTAGGAGTAATCAGAGCCATTCATACCAAGCAGAGCCAACCGGAAGTCGCCACATAAGCCCTTGTGACTCAGAAAACGTCACTGGACAAAACAGCCCAGATCTGGCCAAGGGGGTCGACCCCTACAGGGGGGTCGACACCCCAGTCAACACCCCTCTTGGGGGTCGACACCTATGTCAACCCCCTGGGGGGAGTCGACCCCTATGGGCGGGAACTTTCCCGCCCAGCCGCTTCTGTCGGAATTTTTGAATTTGAACTGCTTTTTAATTTAATTATTATTTATATTTAATTTCCGTTTAAACTTGAAATCTTCTGAACTCCATAAGTTTTTCATACTGAGTCCGATTCACGCAAATCGGACTCTATCTCAAGCAGAATTCCGAGACGAATGCAATGGCATAACTCGTTTCCCCAAATTCCCACTTTTAAAATTAAGTATTCCTTAATTCTCTACTTTAATGTTCACAGAAAATACGAGGTGTTACAATATATATATATATATATATATATTAAATAACATAAGTCACGTATCACAAATGCGTATTTAATGCATCAAATTAGGAAATTTATATTACATGTCTCCATTGAAAAAAATTGTATGTTGTGTGCATATAAATGGTCTTTTAAAATATTAAATGACATGTGAATGCAAGGTTAACCCCTACTTGTAGTGGAAGTCTGCCTAGAACTGTGCAACAAATCCAGCAGCCACAAGAAATCAAGTTAATGTGAGACATTTAGTATCGTGGGCCATTTGTGTATAATAGTCCAACCTTAAGAAGGTATTAAGTGGATGATCCGCCTTATTTGGGTATTAAGTGGTTAGTAGTTAATCCACTCTTAAGGGTTAATCCCTTGAGTTTGGGCTAAAGTCGTGGGGACCCCCTTATTAGGAATTAAGGGGTCTGTGAGTCCGCTTTTCTCTAATAACCATGAGGTATTAAATGGTCTTAAATAAGATATTAAACAGTGTTTGAATGAGTGTGGTAGTTCTCCGGAGGTTTCTGCTTCCTATCTAAGTGCTTTGTGAGGGCATACGAAGGGATGGGCCATGGACCTATCTAAAGGGTTTATTAAGTGACTAGGAGTTCACCCTTAATGACAACAAGATATCAATATGGGGTCCGTTGAGATGGTCTTTAATGATGTTAATATCTATCTAAACCCCATATTAAGTGACTGATTACTATCTCTCACATTATGTTAAGAGAATATTTAAGTAACGTAATCTACTAAGAAACGAAGTCTTAAGTGAGTAGAATCCGCTTAAGGGTACTAAATGATTGTAGGAATCCATCCATATTTATAATGGCCTTAAATGATCGAAAGGGTTGGCCTCTTTCCATTAAAAGTAAAAGTTCGTGTATGTGCGGTTTATGTTTGTTTATATTCTCCTAGACATAAATTTGATAGTATTAAGACACTTTTTGGTCAAAGCTATCACACATGGAATTCCTGAATAGTAACATGCTCAAGAAGTGGAAACAACGTCAGAAGACATAGAGGGATTTGGTCGAAATCACACCATCAACATAAACAGGCCCGAAACTCCTATCAGATGACCTCTTTTCGGCCGAAAACAGCAATTATGGAGCTGAGCTCTGTAACTCTTGTAGCCCACTGAATTAGCTTTAAGTAGAGCTTTCCTTTGGCTAAAACGGACTTATGATTTGGAAGTTACGCCCATTTCCGTGAACTGATGTAATCTGTTATCGGCTGACAATCACTTGAATGACGCGACGAATCATCAATAGCTCGGAATATGGCTCAAGCACCCTCCTCGGATCGTGCTACACTCTCGACTCATGGGACCTACCATGGTTCGCCCTAGTCTCCGCTCGCCCCCCATCCATGGCTCGTAGACCACTACCTCACGAACCAGCTCGTGGTGCACCTTGACCATCACAACCCCATGACCACGACTCGACCGTGGACACTAAGCTCGCGACCAGACCCCGGCTCGTGGAGCCCACATCACGACCCGACCACATGACCATAAACCGAACCCTGGACCTCTTGATACACGCATAGATGTTGACCTGTTCTCAAGGCTACTTCTGCTCTTACTTTCCCGGATCGGGTGCCACGTGCCTCATCACGAACCGGTCTTCCCAGAAGCCCTCCTACAGCTATAAATACATCAATTGAAGGCATTTTCAGGGACTTTTTTTGGCCATTCTTCTTCATGGCTTCCACCATTACTGAAGTACAAGTACTTTGCACCTTTACACATCCAAATTCTCCTCTTATGATCTCAATTAAACACACAGATTGTGTGTCTGCATGTAACTTATTCTTGTAATCTGTCAGTATAACAATAAGATTATAAAGTGGATGCAGGTTACATCTACAGCCGAACCACTATAAAAATCTCATGTGTTCCCTCTGATTTTATTGTTTCATGCATTTTGTGATCGTGATATGCATTTGGGTGTTAGTGCCATTTTTTGGTCTAACAGATAGGTTTTATACTGTTAACTATAAGAAATAGGTTTCCTTTTAAACTTATAGAATTTCTATTATCGGAACTGTTGTTCTGACCCCATTCGCTTAATAACAAAGGTTAGGTAAGATGGTAGCACGTGCTTGATGATGACATGGGAGAAGTAGCTTAGCAATGGAGATCTTTATCTAGTTTGTTATTATTATATCTAATATATAATATATAATATATAATTGTATCTCTGTAATAGTTATAATGTACCATGACTCATTTATTATGACATTTGGCTTTTGTTTTGATGTATTAGATGCTTATGATGTTTATGATATAGTACATCTATTTTTGACTATTATATTTTGTCCATTCCAATATGAGATTTGATTTCTTTTTATTTAGCTTTGTTATTTTATTTACGCCCATTCCAAGGGAGTTGTTACACCAAGACTTCAATGTCATTTTTTGTAATACTGTTGAATAAATGGTTACTGTTCCTCAATATGCCATCTTTTAGTAAAAAGAATTATTAAAGAAATTAAAAAGAAGATCTTAAACTTGAAAGAGATCCCAAAAATAAGCATAAATGCATCTAATTCATCAATATAAGAAAACATGAGATCAGTAAGAAGATATCATAGGGGACCTTGCACTCGAGAGGAATTTTATAAATTTCTTATAGGCGGAAAGAAAGAGTTGTCCTAGAAGGTGACATTCCATTTTCATTCTAACAAGCATTGCAAAGTAATGGCTTTGCAGTTTGGCTTAGAGCTATGAAATCCAAGGTGGGTTCCATGCATGACAACAAAATTTGAACACCGCAGACATACCCAATAAGAATAAATCCTATGAATGGATTTTTAAGAAATATCTAAATTCATATAGATAGGTAGAGACCTATAAGGTAAATACAAGGTTATAAATCTTGGATATTGTAATAACCCGGAAATCCGAGCCAATTTAAAATTTTAATTTTGGCAATTTTAGTGAATTTTGAATATTTAAAATGATATATTTTAAATAATAACGACGAGAAATTTATTTTGAATAGAAATAGAACATATATATTTATTTGAATCGTCGTTGAATATAAATATTTTATTTTAATTATAAAAGGAATTGAAAATGGCGCGGTAGTTTGACATTTCAAATGAACGTACAAGATTCAAAATAAATCGGATTTTAGCGAAACCAAAAATATTAGAATCTATTTGAAAATATCTTTCCAACGAATCCGAAAAATTGAAATTTCATAGCGGGAATAAAAAGTTATGCCCAGATGAAAATTCAGAATAGTCGCTATGGAATTCTGGCCCTTCAAAATGGCCATTTTTCAAACGGTCTCAGAATTTGACGAAATTAGTTTTGTTAGAACCGTATCGTCAATATGAAACTAGAAAATATTTTTTGGGAATTTTTAGAGTCCGTATGTGGCCCCGGTAAATTGAAATGCGCGTTCATATTCAATATATAGATTTATATTTTGATTTTGACGGAAACTGATCGAAACGATCGAATCAGCCTACGATACATATCCCATTGTGTTCGGAATGGGGGTGATTAGCTAGGGGCGACAGTCGTTGGGTTCGATTTGGGGTTCGAATGAAGAAGTTACTTTTTGGAACTAAATTAAATAAATAAAATAATATATATATTATATATCCTCTCCCCTCTCTCTCTTATTTCACTTAGTCAAACAAAAAATAAAATAAAAAAAACCTAAACTATCGTTCGTCACGGCCATCTCTGGGCCGCCACCGGCGTGACCGAGCCCCCTCCTTCAGACCATCCTCCCCACCGCTTCTCCCTCCTCCCCTCCTCCACAGCTCGAGCCCCCTCCCCCCCGTTTCAGAAATCGATCCGCGCAACATCGAGCCCCCCTTCAAACCATCCTCCCCACCGCTTCTCCCTCCTCCCCTCCTCAACAGCTCCGACGCGAGCTCCACAGCTCGAGCCCCCCCCCCCCCCCCCCCCCGTTTCAGAAATCGATCCGCGCAACACCGACCCCCCCTCTCCCATCGAAAACACTGTAAGTTTTTTTTTAATATATTTTACTTTGAAAATTCAGTTTTTATATATATAGCAAATAGAAAAACTTGATTTTTTTTGTTTATATGATATCATGGAAAGAAAATGTGATTCTTTCATGTATGATTACAAAGTAAAAAGTTGATTTTTATATATATGATTGCGAAGTAGGAGAAAAAAACGTGTGTTTTTATTATGGAAAAACAATAAAGAAAAGTTTAGATTTTTAACGATGAGAAGGTTGGATTTTTAAAAGAATAAAAATATGATTTTTATATTATAGAAAGAATAAAAATATGATTTTTGTATTATAAAAAGAATAAAAATATGATTTTTATGTTATAGAAAGAATAAAAATACGATCTTTCTTTGATTTGTGAAATATGTTTTCTTTGTTTTTATCATGTTAAATAAAATATTTTTATAAGTTAAAAATATGATTTTTATCTAGTATAAGCTATGGAAATATTTTTAAAAATCTAAAAATATAATTCTTATCTTACATATGCCATTTTAAAAATAGTCAAGCTATGGAAATATTTTTAGTAAGCTAAAAATATGATTTTTAGCTTGTGTATGTTATTTATAAAATAGTCATACAAAGAAATAATTATTAATGGGTTAAAAATATGATTTTTAACGTAGGTACGCAATCTAGATCGAAAATTAAAGAATGGCGGAGTGGAACCCAAAGGTGAAAACTCCTCACTTTTATTTTATTTTCTAGTTGAAATATATACTAGGATGCAGACGGTTCTTAGCAGCACCCGACACCCGTCATCCATAGACCATGGATGACTTGTTTGTTAGATTGGTGTGTTGTGAAAATTGATTGTGTGATGTGGATTGAATAAATATTTTATAGTTAAAATATAATTTTTATCGTGTATATAAAATAAATATTTATAAACAAGTCGGATGGTTTGTTTATGTACACCCATTTGACTGATATTGATTGGGACAATAAATTTTACACATCGCCCAACTGCACAAATAAAAATCTGTGTTTGTTGATTTGAAGCCCCACACGGGTATTGGGATGATATTTGACGTACATTAATCCCGATTGTTCAGTTGTATGTCAATCAATGGGTTGACAGACTGTGTAAGCGTTAATTATTTATATTTAATGCTTATGAAGTTGTGTGGTGCACTTTGGATGATGGTTGATTATTTATCGTTGCCATTATATACATGTGTTGTATAGAATCCATATAAATAACATTATATGGTAATTGAGTGGGTCTCATTCCAAATTAGAAGATAAAGTATATATCCATGTGTTGAATAAAAAGAATATTCATGTGTTGAATAAAAGAAAATTCATGTGTTGAATAAAATATAAATTCATGTGTTGAATAAAAGAAAATTCATGTGTTGAATAAAATATATATTCATGTGTTGAATAAAAGAAAATTCATGTGTTGAATAAAAGTATATATTCATGTGTTGAAGAAAATATTCATTTGTTGAATAGAATAACGAAGTTGTTGAAATATATAAAGCCATGTTGATTAGATATGCGCCATTTTGACGTGAACGATATTTATATCGATTTTATTCATTTTTATAATGAATATCGAAAGGAAATGGTTTCAAAATATAATGTTTTGAAAATATTATCATTTATATATCGATGATATGGAATATTCAATTTTATTTGAAATTGAATATGAAGTTGAAATTGTTTTGAAAACGAATTTTAAAACGATTTATAAAATACCTTTTAAAAGGAAATCGATGAAATATATATATTATATATATAATGGCCTGAATAGAACACGCCGCGCTGCGGCCGTTCGCGAATTTCGACCACTGACTTTGAATGGACATTACGGGTGATCCGACCGTCGGATTCTCCTAAAACCGAAACCATTGGGTTCGTATCGAAAAGAGCTTTCTAACGAATACAAGAAATTAGAAATATAACAGTTGGATTTGGAATTATGTCCAAATCAAATTTGGAAAAGGTCGCTGTAAATGCAGTTCGATGGCAGTTGGTGGAAATCGACTGTACGGACTTTGATAAAATTATTAAAAATAGTAATAATTTGTGTAAAATCATAAGAAATGATTTGAAAAGAATTGGGATGAAAAATTCCATATTTGAAAAGATAAAAATAGATTTTTTTATCGAGATGAACTAGTTTTGAACTAGAATTATAATCCTTTTATTTTTGAAATAAATAAATTGGATTTGAAAGGGTTTTAAAAGTAACCAGAATTTCCAATAATTGAATTGGAATGGTGTAATAACGCGGAAATCTGTGCCAATTTAAAATTTTTATTTTGGCAATTTTGATGAATTTTGATTATTCAAAATGAATTATTTTAAATAATATCGACGAGAAATTTATTTTGAATAGAATTCGAACGTATATATTATATAGATCGTCATTAGAATATAAATATTTATTTATATATATAAAAGTAATTGAAAATGGCGCGGTAGTACGATAATTCAATTTCAAAATTCAAATGAATGTACCAGATTCAAAATAAACCTGATTTTAGTGAAACCAAAAATATTTGAGTCTAATTTAGAATATATTTCCAATGAATCCAAAAAATCAAAGTTTCATAGCGGGAATCAAAAGATATGTCCAGTTGAAATTTCAGAATAGTCGCTATGGAATTTTGGCCCTCGAAAATAGCCAATTTGCAAATGACCTCGGATTTCGACGAAACCACTTTTGTTGGATCTGTGATGTCAAGTTATTTCTAGATTTCAAATTTCATAATTTTTCAAATCAATATGTGAGCGTGGCAATCGAAAACGCGTTTGACCAGTTTTAGTTGATTTTAATCGACTGGAAAATGGCCATTTTTCAAACGGTCTCAGAATTTGATGAAATTAGTTTTGTTAGGACCGTATCGTCAATACAAAGCTAAAAAATATTTTTTTGGAATTTTTCTAGTTAGTATGTGGCCCCCGTAAATTGAAATGTGCGTTCAAATTCAATATATAGTGTTATATTTTGATTTCGACGAAAACTGATCGAAACGATCGAATCGGCTTACGGGACATATCCCATTGTGTTCAGAATGGGGGTAATTAGCTATGGATGACAGGCGGTGGGCCTTGTTTTGAGATTGAAATTTAAAGTTACATTTACGAGGATAAATTAAATTAAATTAAAATATTAATTAAATATATATATTCCTTTAACTCTCTCTCCCTTCCCCCTTTTCATTCAGTAGAAAAAAAATTAAAATACCCGACGCTACCCTAATCCCGCGCCCCCCTTGGCGGCGGCGCCCACCGCCGGGTTCCCCCAACCTCCGACCTGCCTCTCCTTCCTCCCCTCTATCTCTCCTTCTTCCTCTCACCGTCCCTCCTCTCTCCTGGCTCCTTCCTCCTCAGCCCAAATCGAGCGCGATTCCCTCCCTCCACCTCATCGCCGACGACGAGCTTCAACCTCCCCCTCTCCGCGTCGATCCCCTTTCCTCCTCCCTCTGCCGGGAACCGCGACCCCCCCTCCAGCCTTCTCCCTCCTCCTATCGCTCTTCCTCCACTTCTACAACACCTCGCAGCAGCCCCCTCCTTCGATAGTGAACGTTTCCCCCCTCCTTCCTATTTGTATGTAATCTTCTTTTATTTACTTTACTTAATTTAAGGTTAGAAGTTAGTATAAAAAAATTCATTTTGTCATGAAGTAGTGTATATAAAGATTCAATTTTTATTGTTGAAATGGCAAAGTAAAAATATGATTTTTATATAGTATAGATAATAAAAATATGATTTTTATATAGTATAGATTATAAAAATATAATTTTTATATAAGCAGTAAGTTAAAAATATAATTTTTATTATATAGAAAGGTCAAAAATATAATCTTTATATTATAGAGGTTTTAAAAATTCGTTTTTTATTATGTAGAAGGTATAAAAATATAATTTTTATAGGTGTAGCGAAATAAAAATCTGATTTTTATTATATATGTGTTGAAATAAAAATGTGATTTTTATAGCGATGATATAAAAATTCGATCGTTATATCATAGGAAGAATAAAAATATGATTTTTATTCATGTAGAGTAATAAAAATATAATTTTTATTATATTACTAGCAAGATAAAAATAGAGTTTTTATCTATATAGTAGCGTTGTAAAAATAGAATTTTTATCTATATAGTAGCGTTGTAAAAATAGAATTTTTATCTATATAGTAGCGTTTTAAAAATAGAATTTTTATCTATATAGTGGCAATATGAAAATGTAATTTTTTATATGCATAGCAACAATATAAAAATGAGATTTTTATATATGTAGTGGCTACGGGCAACGAAATTGACAAAAGGCGAGAACGGCGAAGACTTCTACATAAGAAGAGTCGTGGCATTTGGATTAGCTAGTCGGTGAGAACTCCTCACCTTTAACTTTCTTTTTCTAGTTAAAATATATACTAGGATGCAGACGGTGTTTAGTAGCACCCGACACCCGTCGTCCACAGACCATGGACAGCTTGTATGCTTGTTTGTTTGATTTTGATGTGTAGTTGATTGTGTGATGTGATGTGAAACGAAATAAAATATTTTATAGTGGAAAATATTATATTGTTAAAAATAGAATTTTTAACGTGCATATGAAATGAAATAAATTAATATAAACAAATCGGAAATTTGTTTATATACACTGATTTGGTTGGTATTGATTGGGACGATAAATTTTACACATCGCCCAACTGCACAAATAAAATCTGCATTTGATTGTTTGAAACCCCACATGGGTATTGGGATGATATATGACATACACTAGTCCCAATAATTAGTTGTATGTCGATTGATTGATTGACAGACTGTTATGAGCGTTAAATATTTATATTTGATGCTTATACAGTGTAGAACGCACTCTGGATGATGGTTAATTATTTGTCATTGTTGATTTATACATGTGTTGTAAAAAATCCATATAATTAACATTATATGGTAATTGATTGGGCCTCATTCCAGTTTAGAATAGGAATATTTGAAAATAAACATTTGAATAGAAATATTTGAAAAAGAAATATTTGAAATAGAATATTTGAAAATAGAAATATATGAAGCCGTGTTGATTAGATTGACGCCATTTTGACGTGAACGATATTTATATCGATTTTATTCAAATTAAAATGAATATTGAAGTGAATTGCAATTCGAATAGAATTGAAATTCGAATTAAATTGAAATAGAATGGAAATCGATTTGAAATGAATTTAAAACGAATTTATATTGGAAAGATTCAATTTTGATTTGAATTTGAATGTGAAGTTGAAATTGTTTTGAAAACGAATTTAAAACGATTTATAAAATACGTTTTTAAAAAGGAAATCAACGAAGTATATATTATATAAATAATATAATGGCCTGAATAGAACGCGCCGCGCCGCGGCAGTTCGTGAATTTCGACCATTGACTTCGAATGGATATTGCGGGAGATCCGACCATTGGATTCTCCGGAAACCGGAACCGTTGGGTTCGTATCGAAAAGAGCTTTTTAACGAATATTAGAAATTTGAAATCTAACGGTTGGATTTGGAATTATGTCCAAATAAAATTTGAAAAAGGTCGCTGTAAGTGCAGTTCGATGGCCGTTGATGGAAATCGACTGTACGGGCCTTGATAAAATTATTAAAAATATCAATAATTTGTGTAAAATTATAAGAAATGATTTGTGAAGAATTGGGATGAAAAACTCCATTTTTGAAAAGATAAAAATAGATTTTTTATCGAAATGAACTAGTTTTGAACTAGAATAGTAATTTATTTATTTTGAAAATAAATAATTTGGATTTGAAATGGTTTTGAAAATAACCAGAATTTCCAATAATTGCATTGGAATGGATTTGAATCGAAATTGTCTTCGGAATATTTCGATGTTGGATTTCGTGATTATACAGATATTCTTATGGAAATTTGAAAGATATATATATATATATATCGTTATTTCCAATACGATATTTGTTGGTCGTAGAATTTGATATTGTATATAAGCCGATATATTTTCTATTCAGAGCCTTGTATTTAATATCAAATGTGATTTGGGTTTGTCGTGAATGGTGTCTTCATTAACACTGTTCTTAAGCCCAGTTGAGAAAAAGATGAAATCTTTTTATTTAGATTTAATGAAGTGTACCAATTAAATGATATTTAATTGGAATTGAATTGGTGTTGATTTTTGGGTATATCGTGAACAGTGTTTTAAATAACACTTGTTCTTTAACCCGATATTTAATGGAATGTGATTTTGGGTTTATCGTGAACCGTGTTTTAAATGACACTGATTCTTTAACCCATTTAAAGATTAAAACTAAGTGGAGTTTTAATGAATCTTTAATTAGATTGAAAAGATCGAGAAGAGAGTATCACCAGTTTTGCTCCAGGCGATAGTTAGATCTTTAATTAGATTTGAACGTGAAATGGTAATTGAATTTACCGATAACACTGTGGTGTTAGATATGAAGTATGACCAGTTTTACTTCATGGGATGAATAGGTGGGGATTGGTAAATAAAATAAATGATTACTTCGGTGTGGTTCGCTAATCCCGACTAGTTTGAATTGATATTCAAAGAAGATTAAAGAATAAATTTAAAGAATTTATCTTTGATAAAATTAATGGGAACCTTCCCCAAAGTACAAGAATATTTGAATAAAAGAATATTATGAATTGGAATGAGGCGTATGTTGTGTTTGTGTAACACTTGTTTATTATATACGCGAGTTATTCAGAAAGACCGGGTTTATCATATTCTGAATAACTAATTCGACGCGGTGTCGAAGATGAAGACGGTGGTTGAAGACCAGAGGTCTTCACGTCGTTTGGATAATTACTGATGATCTTGATTGGGCAGTACACCCAAAAGGAGGGAATCAGTTAGTGGTCGTCCAAACGTACTTGGAGATCGATGGATATGCGGGGTACTAGGTGCCTCCGGTTTCGTTCAGACCCAAAACGAACTTGTAAATGGACTGTGTGTCTGACATTGGATTTTAGTCTGTGTGGTTGATTTCTATTAAATATATATCTGTTTGGCGGCGGAGAATTTATTCTCTTGCTTAACGCCCTTCTCAGAGACGTACGAGCCCAGAGGTTATATATTGATGGATATCAAACGCATGGAGTGAATTGCCTGTATGGCATGCCTAAGTGGCAATTGATCAAGGCTTCTGTTGAAAAGCAAAGTCTTGTGGTGATGATCAAAGCACGGCTTGTGTGGCATAGCTTTGTGTAACGTGAATTCACGAGCCTGACAACCCGGTTGTGAACCAGAAACGGGAGAGGACATCAGGCATGGCATGCATTTCCTTCTAGCTAGAAGTGGCGTCAGTGGTTTTACATGCCCTGACGAGTTTGACTTATGTGGTTGTTGCTGTTGCGAGGCGCCTCAGATATATCGGTCGATCCGGGACCGATGGAGTCATTGGACTCATTGACACCCCATAGGGTGGGGAAACGCAGTGTTCAGGCATTTTAATCCACATCGGTAGACCGGCCCTAACGATCCAAGGGCCCACCTGAGTCTGGGTCCTGAGGGGCGGGCTAGAGCGTCTCGAATCGGCTGAGGACTATCTTTTACCTTGGTTCACAGATGGAAATCCAACTTCCAATACGTGATGTTTCGATTTTAGTTGTATTCCTATATATGGCGACATAGTGGTATGGGGCATTCATGCCGCCTATGATTGATACTTATGATTTGAAATTGACTTCTTCACTTATAGCAATAATAAAAGATTTGTTTTAACGTATCAAGCATTCTTTGGCTATTATAAGGTAAAACCCTATCCACTGGTTTGTGTTGCATTGTGTGATGGGACCTAGGTCTTATAATAGCTTCATTTTTCTTTATTTAGCATCGCACTGTTATTTTATGCACTGGTGTTCTTGGGAGGAAACCCATTCCGTGTTATACGGCGTGGTTCCTTGATTTACCTAACTTTAAAACAAAGAATTATAACTGTTTTAGTTCTCACACCAGTCCCATGACTGACCTGGAGTTTATTGTTTTAACCTAAACTCTGGGTGCCCCTATTTTGACACGGGCAGCTAGTAGTTTTGGTTTTGCAGATTTATATTCATAGGAACCTGGTTTACAGCTGGAACGATATCCAGAAAGCTTTGTATCCGTATATCTCCTTCAGTTGTGTTTTGTATTATTTTCCGCTACTATGTAATTATTGTAATCTCTGATATTTTCTGTGTAATATTTATTCATTCATACTCTGTATATTCTTGTATTCTGATGGAATTGTTGTAATATACAATGAAATGTTCTTCCGTCTGCGTTCTAATTTGTCATGTTCTCAAAACAATCAGGCATTTCGAACGTTCTTGATCGGTTTAGCGACTGATTCGGATCGAGCGGAATTCCTTGTCGTCACATTTGGTATAAGAGCTTTGGTTTACAAAGCTCAGAGAACAAGACACATTATAACCATACGAAAGAATTCATCAGATATTGGATTAGTAATATCCAATGTAATGACTCATTAGAGACGGGATCAGTAGTATCCTAGAACGAGTGTGAAGAGTATATTTTTGAAAATAAAAACAAATTTTGTTTTGAAAATTTAAACCAGCTATTCGTATTTGATTATTTATTTGTATTGATTTGGACAATCCAGTATATAAAGATTTTGCGTATACGTTTGATCCACGTGTATTTGAAATTTTAATATACTGGGTGGATATAGAGTCACACTCTAGTCGCCCGTAGATAACACTGATGATAGCAGCTGCATCATCAGTGGATATATGTTTGAGTGACGAAAGTGAGACATCTATATATTTCCATTAGACTGGTGTGAGAACCAAAATTAGATAGGGCCTATTATTGTGATTTAGCATCAAAATGTGATTTTGACTATATATCAAAATTATGGATTTGAAACGTTAATCAACTAATTGATTGCAAGACGTGTTGTTTGATTATTGGTTAATTGATTAACTGTTGAACCGTTTAGCCAAATTGAACGAAACAGTGAATTGTATTGAAAATTAGTCGCATTTCATGCATATACTTATATTTACATTGAACAGCTCATAGCAAGGAGGCTAGAGCAGAAGAATAAAATTTAATTGCCCGACAAATAGGTACATGTTTACCATAATTTACTGTTTTGTTTGGGTGATGATGATTTTATGAGCCGATTGGCTTTTTCTTTTGGATTGAAGAAGGCCATGGGAGGCTATATGAAATATCCCGAAGTCCCCGGTGCAGGGGAGGTTATGGCGAAATTTTTCGAAAATTTAGGGTGTTAGCCAAATTTTTGAAAAATTTGAAAAGTTCTTAGAAACTGAAAAGTTCTTAGAAACTGAAAAGTTGAAGAACTTAAGCTGTAGTGAAAATAACGAAAGTTGAGTTGAATTGTTAAACAACTTTCGGCTTCGTTCCTTTTCGGGGACGAAAAGTTTTAAGTGGGGGAGATTGTAATAACATGGAAATCTGAGCCAATTTAAAAATTTTATTTTGGCAATTTTGATGAATTTTGGTTATTTAAAATGAATTATTTTAAATAATATCGATGAGAAATTTATTTTGAATAGAATTCGAACGTATATATTATATAGATCGTCGTTAGAATATAAATATTTATTTATATATATAAAAGGAATTGAAAATGGCGCGGTAGTTCGATAATTCGATTTCAAAATTCAAATGAATGTACCGGGTTCAAAATAAACCGGATTTTAGTGAAACCAAAAATATTTGAATCTAATTGAGAATATCTTTCCAATGAATCCGAAAAATCGAAGTTTCATAGCGGGAATCAAAAGATATGTCCAGTTGAAATTTCAGAATAATCACTATGGAATTTCGGCCCTCGAAAATAGCCATTTTGCAAATGACCTCGGATTTCGACGAAACCACTTTTGTTGGATCCGTGATGTCAAGTTATTGCTAGATTTCAAATTTCATAATTTTTCGAATCAATATGTGAGCGTGGCAATGGAAAACGCGTTTGACCAGTTTTAGTTGATTTTAATCGACTGGAAAATGGCCATTTTTCAAACGGTCTCAGAATTTGACGAAATCAGTTTTGTTAGGACCGTATCGTCAATACGAAGCTAGAAAATATTTTTTGGGAATTTTTCTAGTTAGTATGTGGCCCCGGTAAATTGAAATGTGCGTTCAAATTCAATATATAGAGTTATATTTTGATTTCGACGACAACTGATCGAAACGATCGAATCGGCTTACGGGACATATCCCATTGTGTTCGGAATGGAGGTAATTAGCTATGGACGACAGGCGGTGGGCCTTGTTTTGAGATTGAAATTTAAAGTTACATTTAGGAGGATAAATTAAATTAAATTAAAATATTAATTAAATATATACACACATATATATATATATATATATATATATATATATATATTCCCTTAACTCTCTCTCCCTTCCCCCTTTTCATTCAGTAGAAAAAAAAAATTAAAATACCCGACGCTACCCTAAACCCGCGCCCCCCTTGGCGGCGCCGCCCACCGCCGGGTTCCCCCAACCTCCGACCTGCTTCTCCTTCCTTCCCTCTATCTCTCCTTCTTCCTCTCACCGTCCCTCCTCTCTCCTGGCTCCTTCCTCCTCAACCCAAATCGAGTGCGATTCCCTCCCTCCGCCTCATCGCCGACGGCGAGCTTCAACCTCCCCCTCCCCGCGTCGATCCCCTCTCCTCCTCCCTCTGCCAGGAACCGCGACCCCCCCTCCAGCCTTCTCCCTCCTCCTATCGCTCTTCCTCCACTTCTACAACACCTCGCAGCAGCCCCCTCCTTCGATGGTGAACGTTTCCCCCCTCCTTCCTATTTGTATGTAAGCTTCTTTTATTTACTTTACTTAATTTAAGGTTAGAAGTTAGTTATAAAAAATTCATTTTGTCATGAAGTAGTGTATATAAAGATTCAATTTTTATTGTTGAAATGGCAAAGTAAAAATATGATTTTTATATAGTATAGATAATAAAAATATGATTTTTATATGGTATAGATTATAAAAATATAATTTTTATATAAGCAGTAAGTTAAAAATATAATTTTTATTATATAGAAAGGTCAAAAATATAATCTTTACATTATAGAGGTATTAAAAATTCGATTTTTATTATGTAGAAGGTATAAAAATATATTTTTTATAGGTGTAGCAAAATAAAAATCTAATTTTTATTATATATGTGTTGAAATAAAAATGTGATTTTTATAGCGATGATATAAAAATTCGATCGTTATATCATAGGAAGAATAAAAATATGATTTTCATTCATGTAGAGTAATAAAAATATAATTTTTATTATATTACGAGCAAGATAAAAATAGAATTTTTATCTATATAGTAGCGTTGTAAAAATAGAATTTTTATCTATATAGTAGCGTTGTAAAAATAGAATTTTTATCTATATAGTAGCGTTGTAAAAATAGAATTTTTATCTATGTAGTAGCAATATGAAAATGTAAATTTTTATATGCATAGCAACAATATAAAAATGAGATTTTTATATATGTAGTGGCTACGGGCAACGAAATTGACAAAAGGCGAGAACGGCGAAGACTTCTACATAAGAAGAGTCGTGGCGTTTGGATTAGCTAGTCGGTGAGAACTCCTCACCTTTAACTTTCTTTTTCTAGTTAAAATATATACTAGGATGCAGACGGTGTTTAGTAGCACCCGACACCCGTCGTCCACAGACCATGGACGGCTTGTATGCTTGTTTGTTTGATTTTGATGTGTAGTTGATTGTGTGATGTGATGTGAAACGAAATAAAATATTTTATAGTGGAAAATATTACTTAGTTAAAAATAGAATTTTTAACATGTATATGAAATGAAATAAATTAATATAAACAAATCGGAGATTTGTTTATATACACAGATTTAAAGACCCGCAACTTCCCCGTAAAGGAAAGCGTCGGATAGTTCGAGAACAAGCCACAGCAGAACGCATACAGAAGAACATTTCATTGAATATTACAACAGTGCATCAGATTACAAGGATATACAGAGTATAAATGAATATTACACAGAAATATCAGAGATTTAAATTACATTTAAATACATAGCAGCGGAAAATAATACAATACACAACTAGAATGAGATATACGGATACAAAGCTTTCCGGATATCGTTCCAGCTGTAAACCAGGATCCTGTGAATATAAATCTGCAAAACCAAAACTACTAGCTGCCCGTGTCGAAAATAGGGGCACCCAGAGTTTAGGTTAAAACAATAAACTCCAGGTCAGTCATGTGACTGGTGTGAGAACTAAAACAGTTATTAATCTTTATTTCAAATCATTAGGTAAATCAAGGGACCACGCCGTATAACACGGAACGGGTTTCCTCCCAAGAATACCAGTGCATAAAACCAACAGCGCAATGCTAAATAAAGAAAAATGAAGCTGTTATAAGACCCAGGTCCCATCACACAATGCAACGCAGTCGAGGATAGGGTTTTCCCTTATAACAGCCAAAGAATGCTTGATACGTTTAAAACAAATCATTTGATACTATTATAAGTGCATAGTATATAAAACACTTCAAATCATAAGTATCAATCATAGGCGGCATGAGCGCCCCATCCCACTATGTCGCCATATATAGGATATACAATCAAAACCGCAAAGTCTCGTATTTGGAAATTGGGTTTCCATCTATGAACCGAGGCAAAAGATAGTCCTCAACCGATTCGAGACAATCTAGCCCATGTCTCAGGCAAGCGCGCAGGCAAGCCTTGGATCGTCAGGGCCGGTCCACACGGAGTGGATTATTATGCCTGAACAATACGTCTCCCCACCCTATGGGGTGTAAGTCTGGTCCGTCAGCCGACCAGAATGCATTCGGCCGAAACCGATATAACCGAGGCGCCTCGCAACAGCAACAACCACATAAGTCAAACTCGTCAGGGCGTGTAAAACCACTGACGCCACTTCTAGCTAGAAAGAAACGCATGCCCTCCCTGAGGTCCGTCTCCCGTTTTTGGTTCATACCGGGTGTGAAACACGCGAGGTAAACGTTACACAAAGCTACGCCACAAAGGCCGTGCTTTGATCATCACCACAAGACTTTGCTTTTCAACAGAAGCCTCGATCATTTGCATCTTAGCATGCCACACAGGCAAGCCATCCTATGCAACCGATATCAGTCACACAGAATGAAATCCGATGTCAGACACACAGTCCATTTACAAGTCCGTTCTGGGTCTGAACGAAACCGGAGGCACCTAGTACCCCGCATATCCATCGATCTCCAAGTACGTCTGGACGATCACTAACTGTTTCCATCTTCTTGGGTGTACAGCCCAATCAAGATCATCAGTTATCACCCAAACGACGTGAAGACTTCCGGTCTTCGACCATCGTCTTCATCTTCGACTTATCGTCGTATCAGTTATTCAGAATGGGATAAACCCGGTCTTTCCGAATAACTCGCGTATATATTATAAAAGTGTTACACAAACACAACATACGCCTCATTCCAATTCATTAGTCACTAACCGTAAATTAATCAAGAGAATAATTCCCCAAATATTAACCCCGAAGGCCGAAACCAACATCAGATCAATATCCAGAAAACCATTCTGCTTGGCTAACCGCCAGTTAGTTTCTAAATTTCACATTCAAATCTAATTAAAGATTTAACTATCGCCTGGAGCAAAACTGGTGATACTCCATTCTCGATCTTTTCAATCTAATTAAAGATTCATTAAAACTCCACTTAGTTTTAATCTGTGACTGGGTTAAAGAATCAGTGTCATTTAAAACACGGTTCACGATAAACCCAAAGTCACATCCCATTAATTATCGGGTTAAAGAACAAGTGTTATTTAAAACACTGTTCACGATAAACCCAAAAATCAATATCAATTCAATTCCAATTAAATATCATTTAATTGGTACACTTCATTAAATCTAAATAAAAAGATTTAATCTTTTCTCAACTGGGTTCAAGAACAGTGTTAGTGAAGACACCATTCACGACAAACCCAAATCACATTCGATATTCAATACAAGGCTCTGAATAGAAACTATATCGGCCTATATTCAATATCAAATTCTACGATTAACAAATGTCGTATTGGAAATAACGATATACATATATATCTTTCAAATTTCCATAACAACACCTGTAATATCACGAATTCCAACATCGAAATATTCCGAAGACAATTTCGATTCAAATCCACTCCAATGCAATCATTGGAAATTTTGGTTATTTTCAAAACCATTTCAAATTCAATTTATTTATTTAAAAATAAATAGAATTATAATTCTAGTTCAAAACTAGTTCATTTCGATAAAAATCTATTTTTATCTTTTCAAATATGGAGTTTTTCATCCCAAACTTTCACAAATCATTTCTTATGATTTTACACAAATTATTACTATTTTTAATAATTTTATCAAGGCCCGTACGGTCGATTTCCATTAACGGCCATCGAACTGCACTTACAGCGACCTTTTTCGAATTTGATTTGGACGTATCTCCAAATCCAACCGTTAGATTTCAAATTTCTAACATTCATTAGAAAGCTCTTTTCGATACGAACCCAACGGTTCCGGTTTTAGGAGAATCCGACGGTCGGATCTCCCGTAATGTCCGTTTGAAACAAATGATCGAAATTCGCGAACTGCCGCAGCGCGGCGCGTTCTATTCAGGCCATTATATTATATATATAATATATATAATATATATTTCGTCGATTACTATTTAAAACGAATTATATAAATGGTTTTAAATTCGTTTCAAAAGCAATTTCAACTTCCTTTTCAATTCAAATCAAAATTGAATTCTTCTTTATAAATTCGTTTCAAAATTCATTTCTATTCAATTCAAATTTCAATTCAATTTGAATTCATTTCAATTCGCTTTCAATTCCATTTGAATTCGTTTTCAATTCAATTCATTTCGAAATCGTTTTAAAATTCAATTCATTTCGAAATCGTTTTCAATTCAATTCATTTCGAAATCGTTTTCAATTCAATTCATTTCGAAATCGTTTTCAATTCAATTCATTTCGAAATCGTTTTCAATTCAATTTATTTCGAAATCGCTTTCAATTCAATTTGAATTCGTTTTCAATTCATTTCGAAATCGTTTTCAATTCAATTTATTTCGAAATCGTTTTCAATTCAATTCATTTCGAAATCGTTTTCAATTCAATTTATTTCGAAATCGTTTTCAATTCAATTCATTTCGAAATCGTTTTCAATTCAATTTATTTCGAAATCGTTTTCAATTCAATTCATTTCGAAATCGTTTTCAATTCAATTCATTTCGAAATCGTTTTCAATTCAATTCATTTCGAAATCGTTTTCAATTCAATTCATTTCGAAATCGTTTTCAATTCAATTCATTTCGAAATCGTTTTCAATTCAATTCATTTCGAAATCGTTTTCAATTCAATTCATTTCGAAATCGTTTTCAATTCAATTCATTTCGAAATCGTTTTCAATTCAATTCATTTCGAAATCGTTTTCAATTCAATTCATTTCAAAATATTCGATTTCGAAATCACGTTTCAATATTCATTTTAAAATGAATAAAATCGATATAAATATCGTTCACGTCAAAATGGCGTCAATCTAATCCTCACGGCTTCACATATTTCTATTTTCAAATATTCTATTTCAAATATTTCTATTTCAAATATTTCTATTTCAAATATTTCTATTTCAAATATTTCTATTTCAAATATTTCTATTTCAAATATTTCTATTTCAAATATTTCTATTTTTCTCGAAACTGGAATGAGGCCCAATCAATTACCATATAATGTTAATTATATGGATTTTCTACAACACATGTATATATCAACAACGATGAATAATCAACCATCAACCAAAGTGCACTACACTGTATAAGCATCAAATATAGACATTTAACGCTTATAGCAGCTTGTCAATCAATCGATCGACATATTTAATAAATCAGGATGAGTGAACTTCAAATTTCATCCTAACACCCGTGTGGGGTTTCAAACAATCAAACACATATTTTATTTGTGCAGTTAGGCGATGTGTAAAATTTATCGACCCAATCAACGTCATTCAAATAGGTGTACATAAACAAACCGTCTGGTTTGTAAATGAATATTTATTTATTCACATTCACGTTAAAAATTATATTTTTAACGATAACACATTTTATTTTAACATATGAATTTATATTCAGTTCATTCGTTAAATAAAATGCTAATTTTATTTTTCTAACTTATTTTAGAAAATTTCGGCGGCATAACGGCACGATACTAGAAACGGGACAAGGCCTAGCCTTATCCCCGGTCTAGTGAAGGCCCACGCCATTCACACATCAATCAAATCAATTCGTTATGCAAACCACAAACTTTGGAGTAAGGGTCTAACCTAGCCTTACTCCTTCGCCTTATAACGGCGCACGTCTAATCCTAACCAATTTATCGATTCGATTTTTCACACCACAAACCACATTCAAACCAATATCACAATCAATCACCAAACAGTCAAACAAACAAGTCCATGGTCTGTGGACGGGTGTCGGGTGCTACTAAGCACCGTCTGCATCCTAGTATATATATAACTAGAAAAATAAATTGAAAGGTGAGAAATTCTCACTTATAGCTATCCTAGCTCCACGGCTCTTCATTTGCAGAAGTCTTCGTCGTTTCGCCATTTTTGTCACCTTCGTTGTCCGCTTTCACTACATATGTAAAAATCGAATTTTTACTATGTTATTCAATAAATATAAAAATCGAATTTCCATTTCAAAGTTCAATATATAAAAATCGAATTTTTATTTCAAAGTTCAATATATAAAAATCGAATTTTTATTTCAAAGTTCAATATATAAAAATCGAATTTTTATTTCAAAGTTCAATATATAAAAATCGAATTTTTATTTCAAAGTTCAATATATAAAAATCGAATTTTTATTTCAAAGTTCAATATATAAAAATCGAATTTTTATTTCAAAGTTCAATATATAAAAATCGAATTTTTATTTCAAAGTTCAATATATAAAAATCGAATTTTTATTTCAAAGTTCAATATATAAAAATCGAATTTTTATTTCAAAGTTCAATATATAAAAATCGAATTTTTATTTCAAAGTTCAATATATAAAAATCGAATTTTTATTTCAAAGTTTAATAGATAAAAATCGAATTTTTAGTTCGAAGTTCAATAGATAAAAATCGAATTTTTAGTTCGAAGTTCAATAGATAAAAATCGAATTTTTATTTCAAAGTTCAATAGATAAAAATCGAATTTTTAGTTCGAAGTTTAATAGATAAAAATCGAATTTTTAGTTCGAAGTTTAATAGATAAAAATCGAATTTTTAGTTCGAAGTTTAATAAATAAAAAACCTATTTTTAATTCTAAAAATCCCAACTTTATACATCTTAAAAATCCTTTCTTTATATTTTAAAAACATCGCTAACTTTATTTTCAAAAACAACTCATGTCTTGTATTTCAAAAATAATGATATACATATATAAAAGTTAACCAAAAATCAAATCTTTTCGCTTGTTAACAAAATCAATTTCTAAACTTTTCTAAAAAGATATATATATATAAGAAAACTGATTTTATAAATAATGTCATATTAAAAATGCTCACTGTTTTTTTTCTATTTAACTAAAATCAGTTTTTCAATTTTTAATAAAACAGTTTTTAAACATTAATAAAATTTACAGATAAAAGAAAATAAACAAATAAAACAAAACTAAACTTACAGTCTTTGGTCAACAGAGGATAGGGAGAGGGGAGCGAGCATCGGAGGTCGGCGGTGGGCAGCCGCGAGGCGACAGTGGCTTGGGGGCTAGGGTTTCGATTTGCGGTGGTTTGCTGGGCGTGGCGATTTGGGGTTGGGGTCCAGGGGTCGCGAGGCTCGAGCGGGGTTCATCAGAGGATGGGCGCGAGGGGGAGGTGGACTCGGCGGAGGCGGCGGTCGGCTCTGGCAAAGGGTGGCGCCGACAGGAGGAGGGAGGCGCGATTTTCTTTGGGGGTTTTTTTTTTATTTATTTTTATTCGATCTGCAGAAGGGGGGGGGCCAACGTATAAAAGGGAAAGAAGATATATATTTTTTTTTTATTATTATTATTATTATTTTAATTATTTTATTCGAAAAAAGGTTGACCTTTAAATACGAACTCGAAACGAGGCCCACCGCCTGTCGTCCATAGCGTTTCACCCCCATTCCGAACACAATGGGACATGTATCGCAAGCTGATTTGACCGTTTCGATCAGTTTCCTTTGAATTTACATTTAAATCACTATATTGAATTTTAAACGTACATTTCAAATTACCGGGGTCACATACTAACTAGAAAAATTGCAGAAAAATATTTTCTAGCTTCGTATTGACGATACGGTCCTAACAAAACTAGTTTCGTCGAATTCTGAGACCGTTAGAAAAATGGCCAATTTCCAGTCGATTAAAATCAACTGAAACAGGTCAAACGCGTTTTCCTTTGCCACGCTCACATATTGATTCGAAAAATTATGAAATTTGGAATTTAGCAATAACTTGGCACTGCGGATCCAACAAAACTGGTTTCGTCGAAATCCGAGGTCGTTTGCAAAATGTCCATTTTTAAGGGCCTGAATTCCATAGCGACTATTCAGAATTTTCAACTGGACATATCTTTTGATTCCCGATATGAAATCTTGATTTTTCGGATTCGCTGGAAAGATATTCACTATTAGATTCCATTATTTTTGGTTTCACTAAAATCCGGATTGTTTTGCACCCGGTACATTCAATTGAAGTTTGAAATCGAATTATCGAACTACCGCGCCATTTTCAATTCTATTTATAATTATATATAATTATTTATATTCTAACGACGACGCGTATAATATATACGTTCGAATTATATTCAAAATAAATTTATTGTCGATATTATTTAAAATAATTCATTTTAAATAATCAAAATTCGCTAAAATTGCCAAAATAAAATTTTCAAACTGGCCCAGATTTTCCGGGTTGTTACAATCTCCCCCACTTAAAACTTTTCGTCCTCGAAAAGGAACAAAGTCGAAAGTGGTTTGATTATTCAGCTCTACGTTCGATTTGGCTTCCATTCTCCAACTTTTCAGTTTCTGAGAACTTCTAAAATTTCAAAAATTTGGCTAACACCCTAAATTTTCGAAAAATTTCGCCATAACCTCCCCTGCAATGGGAGCATCGGGGAATTTCAAATAGCTTCCCCGGTCCTTCAGATCTCAAAAAGAAAAAGAAAAAGCCAAGCGGCTAGCCAATAGGCTCACAAAATCATCATCACCCAAACAAAACAGGAAATTATGTAGTAAACATGTACCTATTTGTCGGGCAAACAAATTTTATTCTCTGGCTCTAGCCTCCTTGCTATGACCTGTTCCAAAAGATATACATGTATGCAAGCAAATGCGACCAATTTTCAATATAAGTCAATATATGATTCAATCAGGCTAATTGGTTAAAAATTATCAAACAATTCAACAAACAACACAAACATCAATCAATTAGTGAATTAGAGTTTCAAATTCATAATTTTGATACATATACAAAAATCATGTTTTTGATGCCAATTCACAACAATGTATTCTAGCTATATATAAGTTTTGGGTTCTCACACCAGCCTAATGGAAATATATAGAAAATCACACCTTCGAGACACGAACATAAATACCGATGATGCACGTGCTATCATCAGTACCTTCTCCGGGCGACTAGAGTGTGATTCTATATCTATCCAATATATTAAAACTTCGAATACACGCGGATCAGACGTATACGCAAAATCTATATATACTGGATTGTCCAACTCAATATAAATAGAAAATCAAATACGAATGATTGATTTAAATTTTCAAAACAAAATTTGTTTTCACTTGAAAAAAATATACTCTTCACACTCGTTCTAGGATACTACTGATCCCATCTCTAACGAGTCATTCTAATTGGATATTACTAATCCAATATCTGATGAATTCTTTCGTATGGTTCTAATGTGCCTTGTTCTCTGAGCTTTGTAAACCAAAGCTCTGATACCAACTTTAAAGACCCGCAACTTCCCCGTAAAGGAAAGCGTCGGATAGTTCGAGAACAAGCCACAGCAGAACGCATACAGAAGAACATTTCATTGAATATTACAACAGTGCATCAGATTACAAGGATATACAGAGTATAAATGAATATTACACAGAAATATCAGAGATTTAAATTACATTTAAATACATAGCAGCGGAAAATAATACAATACACAACTAGAATGAGATATACGGATACAAAGCTTTCCGGATATCGTTCCAGCTGTAAACCAGGATCCTGTGAATATAAATCTGCAAAACCAAAACTACTAGCTGCCCGTGTCGAAAATAGGGGCACCCAGAGTTTAGGTTAAAACAATAAACTCCAGGTCAGTCATGTGACTGGTGTGAGAACTAAAACAGTTATTAATCTTTATTTCAAATCATTAGGTAAATCAAGGGACCACGCCGTATAACACGGAACGGGTTTCCTCCCAAGAATACCAGTGCATAAAACCAACAGCGCAATGCTAAATAAAGAAAAATGAAGCTGTTATAAGACCCAGGTCCCATCACACAATGCAACGCAGTCGAGGATAGGGTTTTCCCTTATAACAGCCAAAGAATGCTTGATACGTTTAAAACAAATCATTTGATACTATTATAAGTGCATAGTATATAAAACACTTCAAATCATAAGTATCAATCATAGGCGGCATGAGCGCCCCATCCCACTATGTCGCCATATATAGGATATACAATCAAAACCGCAAAGTCTCGTATTTGGAAATTGGGTTTCCATCTATGAACCGAGGCAAAAGATAGTCCTCAACCGATTCGAGACAATCTAGCCCATGTCTCAGGCAAGCGCGCAGGCAAGCCTTGGATCGTCAGGGCCGGTCCACACGGAGTGGATTATTATGCCTGAACAATACGTCTCCCCACCCTATGGGGTGTAAGTCTGGTCCGTCAGCCGACCAGAATGCATTCGGCCGAAACCGATATAACCGAGGCGCCTCGCAACAGCAACAACCACATAAGTCAAACTCGTCAGGGCGTGTAAAACCACTGACGCCACTTCTAGCTAGAAAGAAACGCATGCCCTCCCTGAGGTCCGTCTCCCGTTTTTGGTTCATACCGGGTGTGAAACACGCGAGGTAAACGTTACACAAAGCTACGCCACAAAGGCCGTGCTTTGATCATCACCACAAGACTTTGCTTTTCAACAGAAGCCTCGATCATTTGCATCTTAGCATGCCACACAGGCAAGCCATCCTATGCAACCGATATCAGTCACACAGAATGAAATCCGATGTCAGACACACAGTCCATTTACAAGTCCGTTCTGGGTCTGAACGAAACCGGAGGCACCTAGTACCCCGCATATCCATCGATCTCCAAGTACGTCTGGACGATCACTAACTGTTTCCATCTTCTTGGGTGTACAGCCCAATCAAGATCATCAGTTATCACCCAAACGACGTGAAGACTTCCGGTCTTCGACCATCGTCTTCATCTTCGACTTATCGTCGTATCAGTTATTCAGAATGGGATAAACCCGGTCTTTCCGAATAACTCGCGTATATATTATAAAAGTGTTACACAAACACAACATACGCCTCATTCCAATTCATTAGTCACTAACCGTAAATTAATCAAGAGAATAATTCCCCAAATATTAACCCCGAAGGCCGAAACCAACATCAGATCAATATCCAGAAAACCATTCTGCTTGGCTAACCGCCAGTTAGTTTCTAAATTTCACATTCAAATCTAATTAAAGATTTAACTATCGCCTGGAGCAAAACTGGTGATACTCCATTCTCGATCTTTTCAATCTAATTAAAGATTCATTAAAACTCCACTTAGTTTTAATCTGTGACTGGGTTAAAGAATCAGTGTCATTTAAAACACGGTTCACGATAAACCCAAAGTCACATCCCATTAATTATCGGGTTAAAGAACAAGTGTTATTTAAAACACTGTTCACGATAAACCCAAAAATCAATATCAATTCAATTCCAATTAAATATCATTTAATTGGTACACTTCATTAAATCTAAATAAAAAGATTTAATCTTTTCTCAACTGGGTTCAAGAACAGTGTTAGTGAAGACACCATTCACGACAAACCCAAATCACATTCGATATTCAATACAAGGCTCTGAATAGAAACTATATCGGCCTATATTCAATATCAAATTCTACGATTAACAAATGTCGTATTGGAAATAACGATATACATATATATCTTTCAAATTTCCATAACAACACCTGTAATATCACGAATTCCAACATCGAAATATTCCGAAGACAATTTCGATTCAAATCCACTCCAATGCAATCATTGGAAATTTTGGTTATTTTCAAAACCATTTCAAATTCAATTTATTTATTTAAAAATAAATAGAATTATAATTCTAGTTCAAAACTAGTTCATTTCGATAAAAATCTATTTTTATCTTTTCAAATATGGAGTTTTTCATCCCAAACTTTCACAAATCATTTCTTATGATTTTACACAAATTATTACTATTTTTAATAATTTTATCAAGGCCCGTACGGTCGATTTCCATTAACGGCCATCGAACTGCACTTACAGCGACCTTTTTCGAATTTGATTTGGACGTATCTCCAAATCCAACCGTTAGATTTCAAATTTCTAACATTCATTAGAAAGCTCTTTTCGATACGAACCCAACGGTTCCGGTTTTAGGAGAATCCGACGGTCGGATCTCCCGTAATGTCCGTTTGAAACAAATGATCGAAATTCGCGAACTGCCGCAGCGCGGCGCGTTCTATTCAGGCCATTATATTATATATATAATATATATAATATATATTTCGTCGATTACTATTTAAAACGAATTATATAAATGGTTTTAAATTCGTTTCAAAAGCAATTTCAACTTCCTTTTCAATTCAAATCAAAATTGAATTCTTCTTTATAAATTCGTTTCAAAATTCATTTCTATTCAATTCAAATTTCAATTCAATTTGAATTCATTTCAATTCGCTTTCAATTCCATTTGAATTCGTTTTCAATTCAATTCATTTCGAAATCGTTTTAAAATTCAATTCATTTCGAAATCGTTTTCAATTCAATTCATTTCGAAATCGTTTTCAATTCAATTCATTTCGAAATCGTTTTCAATTCAATTCATTTCGAAATCGTTTTCAATTCAATTTATTTCGAAATCGCTTTCAATTCAATTTGAATTCGTTTTCAATTCATTTCGAAATCGTTTTCAATTCAATTTATTTCGAAATCGTTTTCAATTCAATTCATTTCGAAATCGTTTTCAATTCAATTTATTTCGAAATCGTTTTCAATTCAATTCATTTCGAAATCGTTTTCAATTCAATTTATTTCGAAATCGTTTTCAATTCAATTCATTTCGAAATCGTTTTCAATTCAATTCATTTCGAAATCGTTTTCAATTCAATTCATTTCGAAATCGTTTTCAATTCAATTCATTTCGAAATCGTTTTCAATTCAATTCATTTCGAAATCGTTTTCAATTCAATTCATTTCGAAATCGTTTTCAATTCAATTCATTTCGAAATCGTTTTCAATTCAATTCATTTCGAAATCGTTTTCAATTCAATTCATTTCGAAATCGTTTTCAATTCAATTCATTTCAAAATATTCGATTTCGAAATCACGTTTCAATATTCATTTTAAAATGAATAAAATCGATATAAATATCGTTCACGTCAAAATGGCGTCAATCTAATCCTCACGGCTTCACATATTTCTATTTTCAAATATTCTATTTCAAATATTTCTATTTCAAATATTTCTATTTCAAATATTTCTATTTCAAATATTTCTATTTCAAATATTTCTATTTCAAATATTTCTATTTCAAATATTTCTATTTTTCTCGAAACTGGAATGAGGCCCAATCAATTACCATATAATGTTAATTATATGGATTTTCTACAACACATGTATATATCAACAACGATGAATAATCAACCATCAACCAAAGTGCACTACACTGTATAAGCATCAAATATAGACATTTAACGCTTATAGCAGCTTGTCAATCAATCGATCGACATATTTAATAAATCAGGATGAGTGAACTTCAAATTTCATCCTAACACCCGTGTGGGGTTTCAAACAATCAAACACATATTTTATTTGTGCAGTTAGGCGATGTGTAAAATTTATCGACCCAATCAACGTCATTCAAATAGGTGTACATAAACAAACCGTCTGGTTTGTAAATGAATATTTATTTATTCACATTCACGTTAAAAATTATATTTTTAACGATAACACATTTTATTTTAACATATGAATTTATATTCAGTTCATTCGTTAAATAAAATGCTAATTTTATTTTTCTAACTTATTTTAGAAAATTTCGGCGGCATAACGGCACGATACTAGAAACGGGACAAGGCCTAGCCTTATCCCCGGTCTAGTGAAGGCCCACGCCATTCACACATCAATCAAATCAATTCGTTATGCAAACCACAAACTTTGGAGTAAGGGTCTAACCTAGCCTTACTCCTTCGCCTTATAACGGCGCACGTCTAATCCTAACCAATTTATCGATTCGATTTTTCACACCACAAACCACATTCAAACCAATATCACAATCAATCACCAAACAGTCAAACAAACAAGTCCATGGTCTGTGGACGGGTGTCGGGTGCTACTAAGCACCGTCTGCATCCTAGTATATATATAACTAGAAAAATAAATTGAAAGGTGAGAAATTCTCACTTATAGCTATCCTAGCTCCACGGCTCTTCATTTGCAGAAGTCTTCGTCGTTTCGCCATTTTTGTCACCTTCGTTGTCCGCTTTCACTACATATGTAAAAATCGAATTTTTACTATGTTATTCAATAAATATAAAAATCGAATTTCCATTTCAAAGTTCAATATATAAAAATCGAATTTTTATTTCAAAGTTCAATATATAAAAATCGAATTTTTATTTCAAAGTTCAATATATAAAAATCGAATTTTTATTTCAAAGTTCAATATATAAAAATCGAATTTTTATTTCAAAGTTCAATATATAAAAATCGAATTTTTATTTCAAAGTTCAATATATAAAAATCGAATTTTTATTTCAAAGTTCAATATATAAAAATCGAATTTTTATTTCAAAGTTCAATATATAAAAATCGAATTTTTATTTCAAAGTTCAATATATAAAAATCGAATTTTTATTTCAAAGTTCAATATATAAAAATCGAATTTTTATTTCAAAGTTCAATATATAAAAATCGAATTTTTATTTCAAAGTTTAATAGATAAAAATCGAATTTTTAGTTCGAAGTTCAATAGATAAAAATCGAATTTTTAGTTCGAAGTTCAATAGATAAAAATCGAATTTTTATTTCAAAGTTCAATAGATAAAAATCGAATTTTTAGTTCGAAGTTTAATAGATAAAAATCGAATTTTTAGTTCGAAGTTTAATAGATAAAAATCGAATTTTTAGTTCGAAGTTTAATAAATAAAAAACCTATTTTTAATTCTAAAAATCCCAACTTTATACATCTTAAAAATCCTTTCTTTATATTTTAAAAACATCGCTAACTTTATTTTCAAAAACAACTCATGTCTTGTATTTCAAAAATAATGATATACATATATAAAAGTTAACCAAAAATCAAATCTTTTCGCTTGTTAACAAAATCAATTTCTAAACTTTTCTAAAAAGATATATATATATAAGAAAACTGATTTTATAAATAATGTCATATTAAAAATGCTCACTGTTTTTTTTCTATTTAACTAAAATCAGTTTTTCAATTTTTAATAAAACAGTTTTTAAACATTAATAAAATTTACAGATAAAAGAAAATAAACAAATAAAACAAAACTAAACTTACAGTCTTTGGTCAACAGAGGATAGGGAGAGGGGAGCGAGCATCGGAGGTCGGCGGTGGGCAGCCGCGAGGCGACAGTGGCTTGGGGGCTAGGGTTTCGATTTGCGGTGGTTTGCTGGGCGTGGCGATTTGGGGTTGGGGTCCAGGGGTCGCGAGGCTCGAGCGGGGTTCATCAGAGGATGGGCGCGAGGGGGAGGTGGACTCGGCGGAGGCGGCGGTCGGCTCTGGCAAAGGGTGGCGCCGACAGGAGGAGGGAGGCGCGATTTTCTTTGGGGGTTTTTTTTTTATTTATTTTTATTCGATCTGCAGAAGGGGGGGGGCCAACGTATAAAAGGGAAAGAAGATATATATTTTTTTTTTATTATTATTATTATTATTTTAATTATTTTATTCGAAAAAAGGTTGACCTTTAAATACGAACTCGAAACGAGGCCCACCGCCTGTCGTCCATAGCGTTTCACCCCCATTCCGAACACAATGGGACATGTATCGCAAGCTGATTTGACCGTTTCGATCAGTTTCCTTTGAATTTACATTTAAATCACTATATTGAATTTTAAACGTACATTTCAAATTACCGGGGTCACATACTAACTAGAAAAATTGCAGAAAAATATTTTCTAGCTTCGTATTGACGATACGGTCCTAACAAAACTAGTTTCGTCGAATTCTGAGACCGTTAGAAAAATGGCCAATTTCCAGTCGATTAAAATCAACTGAAACAGGTCAAACGCGTTTTCCTTTGCCACGCTCACATATTGATTCGAAAAATTATGAAATTTGGAATTTAGCAATAACTTGGCACTGCGGATCCAACAAAACTGGTTTCGTCGAAATCCGAGGTCGTTTGCAAAATGTCCATTTTTAAGGGCCTGAATTCCATAGCGACTATTCAGAATTTTCAACTGGACATATCTTTTGATTCCCGATATGAAATCTTGATTTTTCGGATTCGCTGGAAAGATATTCACTATTAGATTCCATTATTTTTGGTTTCACTAAAATCCGGATTGTTTTGCACCCGGTACATTCAATTGAAGTTTGAAATCGAATTATCGAACTACCGCGCCATTTTCAATTCTATTTATAATTATATATAATTATTTATATTCTAACGACGACGCGTATAATATATACGTTCGAATTATATTCAAAATAAATTTATTGTCGATATTATTTAAAATAATTCATTTTAAATAATCAAAATTCGCTAAAATTGCCAAAATAAAATTTTCAAACTGGCCCAGATTTTCCGGGTTGTTACAACAGATTTGATTGATATTGATTGGGACGATAAATTTTACACATCGCCCAACTGCACAAATAAAATCTGTGTTTGATTGTTTGAAACCCCACACAGGTATTGGGATGATATATGACATACACTAGTCCCAATAATTAGTTGTATGTTGATCGATTGATTGACAGACTGTTATGAGCATTAAATATTTATAATTGATGCTTATACAGTGTAGAACGCACTCTGGATGATGGTTGATTATTTGTCATTGTTGATTTATACATGTGTTGTAGAAAATCCATATAATTAACATTATATGGTAATTGAATGGGCCTCATTCCAGTTTAGAAAAGGAATATTTGAAAAGAAATAGTTGAATATAAATATTTGAAAAAGAAATATTTGAAATAGAATATTTGAAAATAGAAATATATGAAGCCGTGTTGATTAGATTGACGCCATTTTGACGTGAACGATATTTATATCGATTTTATTCAAATTAAAATGAATATTGAAGTGAATTGCAATTCGAATAGAATTTAAATTCGAATTAAATTGAAATAGAATGGAAATCGATTTGAAATGAATTTAAAACGAATTTATATTGGAAAGATTCAATTTTGATTTGAATTTGAATGTGAAGTTGAAATCGTTTTGAAAACGAATTTAAAACGATTTATAAAATACGTTTTTAAAAAGGAAATCGACGAAGTACATATTATATATATTATATATATATATAATATAATGGCCTGAATAGAACGCGCCGCGCCGCGGCAATTCGTGAATTTCGACCATTGACTTCGAATGGATATTGCGGGAGATCCAACCGTCGAATTCTCCTGAAACTGGAACCGTTGGGTTCGTATTGAAAAGAGCTTTCTAATGAATATTAGAAATTTGAAATCTAACGGTTGGATTTGGAATTATGTCCAAATCAAATTTGAAAAAGGTCGTTGTAAGTGCAGTTCGATGGCCGTTGATGGAAATCGACTGTACGGGCCTTGATAAAATTATTAAAAATATCAATAATTTGTGTAAAATTATAAGAAATGATTTGTGAAGAATTGGGATGAAAAACTCCATTTTTGAAAAGATAAAAATAGATTTTTATTGAAATGAACTAGTTTTGAACTAGAATAGTAATTTATTTATTTTGAAAATAAATAAATTGGATTTGAAATGGTTTTGAAAATAACCAGAATTTCCAATAATTGCATTGGAATGGATTTGAATCGAAATTGTCTTCGGAATATTTCGATGTTGGATTTCGTGATTATATAGATATTGTTATGGAAATTTGAAAGATATATATATATATATATATCGTTATTTCCAATACGATATTTGTTGGTCGTAGAATTTGATATTGTATATAAGCCGATATATTTTCTATTCAGAGCCTTGTATTTAATATCAAATGTGATTTGGGTTTGTTGTGAATGGTGTCTTCATTAACACTGTTCTTAAGCCCAGTTGAGAAAAAGAAATGAAATCTTTTTATTTAGATTTAATGAAGTGTACCAATTAAATGATATTTAATTGGAATTGAATTGGTGTTGATTTTTGGGTATATCATGAACAGTGTTTTAAATAACACTTGTTCTTTAACCCGATAATTAATGGAATGTAATTTTGGGTTTATCTTGAATCGTGTTTTAAATGACACTGATTCTTTAACCCAGTTAAAGATTAAAACTAAGTGGAGTTTTAATGAATCTTTAATTAGATTGAAAAGATCGAGAAGAGAGTATCACCAGTTTTGCTCCAGGCGATAGTTAGATCTTTAATTAGATTTGAACGTTAAATGGTAATTGAATTTACCGATAACACTGTGGTGTTAGATATGAAGTATGACCAGTTTAACTTCATGGGATGAATAGGTGGGGATTGGTACATAAAATAAATGATTACTTCGGTGTGGTTCGCTAATTCCGACTAGTTTGAATTGATATTCAAAGAGGATTAAAGAATAAATTTAAAGAATTTATCTTTGATAAAATTAATGGGAACCTTTCCCAAAGTACAAGAATATTTGAATCGAAGAATATTCTGAATTGGATTGAGGCGTATGTTGTGTTTGTGTAACACTTGTTTATTATATACGCGAGTTATTCAGAAAGACCGGGTTCATCCCATTCTGAATAACTAATTCGACGTGGTGTCGAAGATGAAAACGGTGGTTGAAGACCGAAGGTATTCACGTCGTTTGGATAATTACTGATGATCTTGATTGGGCCGTACACCCTAGAGGAGGGAATCAGTTAGTGGTCGTCCAGACGTACTTGGAGATCGATGGATATGCGGGGTACTAGGTGCCTCCGGTTTCGTTCAGACCCAGAACGAACTTGTAAATGGACTGTGTGTCTGACATTGGATTTTAGTCTGTGTGGTTGATTTCTATTAAATATATATCTGTTTGGCGGCGGAGAATTTATTCTCTTGCTTAACGCCCTTCTCAGAGACGTACGAGCCCAGAGGTTATATATTGATGGATATCAAACGCATGGAGTGAATTGCCTATATGGCATGCCTAAGTGGCAATTGATCAAGGCTTCTGTTGAAAAGCAAAGTCTTGTGGGGATGATCAAAGCATGGCCTGTGTGGCATAGCTTTGTGTAACGTGACTTCTTAAGCCTCACACCCCGGTTGTGAACCAGAAACGGGAGAGGACATCAGGGAGGGCATGCCTTTCCTTCTTGCTAGAAGTGGCGTCAGTGGTTTTACATGCCCTGACGAGTTTGACTTATGTGGTTGTTGCTGTTGCGAGGCGCCTCAGATATATCGGTCGATCCGGGACCGATTGAGTCATTGGACTCATTGACACCCCATAGGGTGGGGAAACGCGGTGTTCAGGCATTTTAATCCACATCGGTGGACCGGCCCTGACGATCCAAGGGCCCACCTGAGTCTGGGTCCTGAGGGGCGGGCTAGAGCGTCTCGAATCGGTAGAGGACTATCCTTTGCCTCTGTTCACAGATGGAAATCCAACTTCCAATACATGACGTTTCGATTTTAGTTGTAATCCTATATATGGCGACATAGTGGTATGGGGCATTCATGCCGCCTATGATTGATACTTATGATTTGAAATTGATTTCTTCACTTATATCAATAATAAAAGATTTGTTTTAACGTATCAAGCATTCTTTGGCTATTATAAGGTAAAACCCTATCCGCGGGTTTGTGTTGCATTGTGTGATGGGACCTGGGTCTTATAATAGCTTCATTTTTCTTTATTTAGCATCGCGCTGTTATTTTATGCACTGGTGTTCTTGGGAGGAAACCCGTTCCGTGTTATACGGCGTGGTCCCTTGATTTACCTAACTTTAAAATAAAGAATTATAACTGTTTTAGTTCTCACACCAGTCTCATGACTGACCTGGAGTTTATTGTTTTAACCTAAACTCTGGGTGCCCCTATTTTGACACGGGCAGCTAGTAGTTTTGGTTTTGCAAATTTATATTCACAGGAACCTGGTTTACAGCTGGAACGATATCCGGAAAGCTTTGTATCCGTATATCTCCTTCAGTTGTGTTTTGTATTATTTTCCGCTGCTATGTAATTATTGTTATCTCTGATATTTTCTCTGTAATATTTGTTCATTCATACTCTGTATATTCTTGTATTCTGATGGAATTGTTGTAATATACAATGAAATGTTCTTTCGTCTGCGTTCTAATTTGTCGTGTTCTCAAAACAATCAGGCGTTTTGAACGTTCTTGATCGGTTTAGCGACGGATTCGGATCGATTGAAATTCCTTGTCATCACAAATGGATTTGAATCGAAATTGTCTTTGGAATATTTCGATCTTGGATTTAGTGATTATACAGATATTATTAAGGAAATTTGAAGGTATATTTATATCGTAATTTCCAATATGATATTTGTTAGTTGTAGAATTTGATATTGAATATAAGCCGATATATTTTCTATTCGGGGTTAATACTTAGGGAATTGTTCCCTTGCTAATTTACGGTTAAAGGCTGATAGAACGGAATGTGATTTTGGGTTTATAGTGAACCGTGTTTTAAATGACATTGGTTCTTTAACCTAGTTAAAGACGGGATATGATTTTCCAAGTTAAATAATCATTAATAGTGATTATTGGGAAGATTAAAACCAAGTGGAGTTTTAATGAATCTTTAATTAGATTGAAATGATCAAGAATGGAATATCACCAGTTTTGCTCCAGGCGATAGTTAAATCTTTAATTAGATTTGAACATGAAACGGTAATTGAATTTACCGATAACACCGTGGTGTTAGATATGAAGTATTACCAGTTTTACTTCATGGGATGAATAGGTTGGGATTGGGAAATTTAAAACAAATGATTACTTTGGTAAGGTTCGTTAATCCCGACTAGTTTGGATAAACCATAATTTGGCTTGAATTGATATTCAAAAGAAGATTAAAGAATAAATTTAAAGAATTTATCTTTGATAAAATTAATGGGAACCTTTCCCAAAGTATAAGAATATTTGAATAAAAGAATATTCTGAATTGGAATGAGGCGTATGTTGTGTTTGTGTAACACTTGTTTATTATATACGCGAGTTATTCAGAAAGACCGGGTTTATCTCATTCTGAATAACGAATTCGACGATGTGTTGAGGATGAAGACGGTGGTCGAAGACCGGAGGTCTTCACATCGTTTGGATAATTACTGATGATCTTGATTGGGCTGTACACCTAAGAGGAGGGAATCAGTTGGTGATCGTCCAGACGTACTTTGAGATCGATGGATATGCGAGGTACAAGGTGCCTCCGGTTTCGTTCAGACCCAGAACAGACTTGTAAATGGACCATGTGTCTGACATTGGATATCATTCTGTGTGATTGATGGATATCGGTTGCATGGAGTGGTTTGCTTGTGTGGCATGCTAAGATGCAAATGATCAAGGCTTCTGTTGAAAAGCAGAGTCTTGTGGTTGATGATCAAAGGCTGAACTTTGTGGTATAGCTTTGTGTAGCGTTAATTCGCGAGCCTCACACTCCGGTGTGAATCAGAAATGGGAGAGGACCTCAGGGAGGGCATACGTTTCCTTCTACCTAGAAGTGGGGTCAGTGGTTTGACACGCCCTGACGAGTTTGACTTATGTGGTTGTTGGGTTGCGAGGCGCCTCGGATATATCGGTGACTATGTGGAGCCGATGGAGTCATTGGACTCATTGACACCCCATAGGGTGGGGAAACGCAGTGTTTAGGCATTATAATCCACATCGGGTGGACCGGCCCTGACGATCCAAGGGGCAGTTGCGGCTGTTCCTAAGGGGCAGGCTAGAGCGTCTCGAATTCGGTAAGGACGATCCCTTGCCTTGATTCACAGATGGAAATCCAACTTCCAATATGTGACATTTGCGATTTTGATTGTAGAGCCTAGTATTGGCGACATGATATATGGTACCCATGCCGTCTATGATTGACACTTATGATTGAAATTGTTTTGACACTATACACTTGTAGTAATAATAAAAGATGAAATTTAGCGTATCAAGCATTCTTTGGCTATTATAAGGTAAAACCCTATCCTTCGGCTTGCGTTGCATTGTGTGGTGGGACCTGGGTCTTATAATAGCTTCATTGTTCTTTATCTAGCATTGCGCTGTTGTTTTATGCACTGGTATTCTTGGGAGGAAACCTGTTCCGTGTCATACGGCGTGGTCCCTTGATTTACCTAACTTTAAAATAAAGATTAATAACTGTTTTAGTTCTCACACCAGTCACATGATTGACCTGGAGTTTATTGTTTTAACCTAAACTTTGGGTGCCCTTATTTTCTGCATGGGCAGCTAGTAGTTTTGGTTTTGCAGATTTATATTCACAGGATCCTGATTTACAGCTCGAACGATACTCGGAAAGCTCTGTATCCGTGTATTACTTTCAGTTGTGCTTTGTATTATTTTTCAGCTGCGATGTATTTAAATGTAATTTAAATCTCTGATATTTTCTGTATAATATTTATTCATACTCTGTATATTCCGATGGAATTGTTGTAATTAACAATGAAATGTTCTTCTGTTTGTGTTCCGATTTGTCGTGTTCTCAAAACAATCAGGGGTTTCAAACGGTGTTGGTCGGTTTAGCGATCGATTCAGATCGAGCGAAATTCCTTATCGTTGCATTTGGTATCAGAGCTTTGGTTTACAGAGCTCGGAGAACAAGACACATTAGAACCAAACGAAAGAATTCATCATAAATTGGATTAGTAATATCCAATAGGAATGACTCGTTAGAGATAGGATCAGTAGTATCCTAGAACGAGTGTGAAGAGTATATTTTTAAATTGAAAACAAATTTTGTTTTGAAAAATTAAATTCAATTATTCGTATTTGAATATTTATTTAAATTGATTTGGACAATCGAGTATATAGAGATTTTAATATACGTCTGATCCACATGTATTAGAAGCCTCAAATATATTCGATAGATATAGAATCACACTCTAGTCGCCTGGAGATGACTCTGATGATACTGGTGATTGACATGTCAGCCAGTAATTTATATTCGAGTGCCGAAAGTGGGATTTCTATATGATTCCAATTGACTGGTGTGAGAACCGAAGATAGATAGGGCTTATTATGGTGATTTGGCATCAAAAATCTGATTTTTAGACTATATATCAAAGTTAGGAATTTGAAAAGATAATCAACTAATGGATTGTTGATTGTGTTGTTTGATTATTTTTTGATTAATTAAATGTTGGACCATTTAGCCAAATTGATCAAATAGTGAGTTGTATTGAAAATTAGTCGCATTTGCATGCATGTACAAGTACTTACATTGAACAGGTCATAGCAAGGAGGCTAGAGAAGAGGAATAAAATTGTTTGCCCGACAAATAGGTACATGTTTATTGTATTTCTTGGGTTTTTGATGATTTTATGAGCGGATTGGCTAGCCGCTTGGCTATTTCTTTTTCTCTTTTGATTGGTGAGGGCCATGAGAGGCTATTTGAAATATCCCAAAGCTCCCGGTGCAGGGGAGGTTATGGCGAAATTTTTCGAAAATTTAGGGTATTAGCCAAATTTTTGAAAAATTTGAAAAGTTCTTAGAAACTGAAAAGTTGAAGAACTTAAGCCAAAAAGAAAATAATGAAAGTTGAATTGATTAGTAAAACAAGTTTCAGCTTCGTTCCTTTTCGGGGATGAAAAGTTTTAAGTGGGGGTGATTGTAATAACCTGGAAATCCGAGCCAATTTAAAATCTTTATTTTGGTAATTTTAGTGAATTTTGAATATTTAAATTAATTATTTTAAATAATAACGATGAGAAATTTATTTTGAATAGAAATAGAACGTATATATTTATTTGAATCGTCGTTGAATATAAATATTTTATTTTAATTATAAAAGGAATTGAAAATGGCGCGGTAGTTTGAAAATTCGATTTCAAATTTCAAATGAACGTACAGGATTCAAAATAAATCGGATTTTACCGAAACCAAATATATTAGAATCTATTTGAAAATATATTTCCAACGAATCCGAAAAATTGAAATTTCATAGCGGGAATAAAAAGTTATGCCCAGATGAAAATTCAGAATAGTCGCTATGGAATTCTAGCCCTTTAAAATGGCCATTTTTCAAACGGTCTCAGAATTTGACGAAATTAGTTTTGTTAGAACCGTATCATCAATACGAAGTTAGAAAATATTTTTCGGGAATTTTTAGAGTCTGTATGTGGCCCCGATAAATTGAAATGCGCGTTCATATTCAATATATAGATTTATATTTTGATTTTGATGGAAACTGATCGAAACGATCGAATTAGCCTACGATACATATTCCATTGTGTTCGGAATGGGGGTGATTAGCTAAGGACGACAGTCGTTGGGTTCGATTTGGGGTTCGAATGAAGAAGTTACTTTTTAGAACTAAATTAAATAAAATAATATATATATTATATATCCTCTCCCCTCTCTCTTATTTCACTCAGTCAAACAAAAAATAAAATTAAAAAAACCTAAACTATTGTTCGTCGCCACCATCTCTGGGCCACCACCAGCATGACCGAGCCCCCTCTTCAGACCATCCTCCCCACCGCTTCTCCCTCCTCCCCTCCTCCCCTCCTCCACATCTCGAGTGCACCCCCTGTTTCAGAAATCGATCCGCGCAACACCGAGCCCCCCTTCAGGCCATCCTCCCCTCCTCCATAGCTCTGACGCGAGCTCCACAGCTCGAGCCCCCCCATTTCAGAAATCGATCCACGCAACACCGACCCCCCTCTCCCATCGAAGACACTGTCAGTTTTTTATATATATATTTTACTTTGAAAATTCAGTTTATATATATATATAGCAAATAAAAAACTTGATTTTTTTTGGTTTATATGATATCATGGAAAGAAAATGTGATTCTTTCATGTATGGTTACAAAGTAAAAAGTTGATTTGTATATATATATATATATATATATGATTGCGAAGTAGAAGAAAAAAAACGTGTGTTTTTATTATGGAAAAACAATAAAGAAAAGTTTAGATTTTTAACGATGAGAAAGTTGGATTTTTAAAAGAATAAAAATATGATTTTTATATTATAGAAAGAATAAAAATATGATTTTTATATTATAGAAAGAATAAAAATATGATCTTTCTTTGATTTGTGAAATATGTTTTCTTTGTTTTTATCATGTTAAAGAAAATATTTTTATAAGTTAAAAATATGATTTTTATCTAGTATAAGCTATGGAAATATTTTTAGAAATCTAAAAATATAATTCTTATCTTACATATGCCATTTTAAAAATAGTCAAGCTATGGAAATATTTTTAGTAAGCTAAAAATATGATTTTTAGCTTGTGTATGTTATTTATAAAATAGTCATACAAAGAAATAATTAATAATGGGTTAAAAATATGATTTTTAATGTAGGTACGCAATCTAGATCGAAAATCAAAGAATGGCGGAGTGGAATCCAAAGGTGAGAACTCCTCACTTTTATTTTATTTTCTAGTTGAAATATATACTAGGATGCAGACGGTGCTTAGTAGCACCCAACACCCGTTGTCCACAGACCATGGATGACTTGTTTGTCTGATTGGTGTGTTGTGAAAATTGATTGTGTGATGTGGATTGAATAAATATTTTATAGTTAAAATATAATTTTTAACGTGTATATAAAATAAATATTTATAAACAAATCGGACGGTTTGTTTATGTACACCCATTTGACTGATATTGATTGGGACGATAAATTTTACACATCGCCCAACTGCACAAATAAAATACGTGTTTGATTGATTGAAACCCCACACGGGTGTTGGGATGATATTGACGTACACTAATCCCAGTTGTTTAGTAGTATGTCGACCGATTGGTTGACATACTGTGTAAGCGTTAATTATTTATATTTAATGCTTATGCAGTTGTGTGGTGCACTTTGGATGATGGTTGATTATTTATCATTGCTATTATATACATGTGTTTTATAGAATCCATATAAATAACATTATATGGTAATTGAGTGGGTTTCATTCCAATTTAGAAGATAAAGTATATATTCATGTGTTGAATAAAAAGAATATTCATGTGTTGAATAAAAGAAAATTCATGTATTGAATAAAATATAAATTCATGTGTTGAATAAAAGAAAATTCATGTGTTGAATAAAATATATATTCATGTGTTGAATAAAAGAAAATTCATGTGTTGAATAAAAGTATTTATTCACGTTTTGAAGAAAATATTCATTTGTTGAATAGAATAACGAAGTTATTGAAATATATAAAGCCGTGTTGATTAGATATGCGCCATTTTGACGTGGACGATATTTATATCGATTTTATTCATTTTTATAATAAATATCGAAAGGAAATGATTTCAAAATATAATGTTTTGAAAATATTATCATTTATATATCGATGATATGGAATATTCAATTTTGATTTGAAATTGAATATGAAGTTTAAATCGTTTTGAAAACGAATTTTAAAACGATTTACAAAATACCTTTTAAAAGGAAATCAATGAAATATATATATAATATATATATATATATAATGGCCTGAATAGAACACACCGCGCTACGGCCGTTTGCGAATTTCGATCATTGACTTCGAATGGACTTTACAGGAGATCCGACCGTCGGATTCTTCTAAAACAGGAACCGTTGGGTTTGTATCAAAAAGAGCTTTCTAACGAATACAAGAAATTAGAAATCTAACGGTTCGATTTGGAATTATGTCCTAATCAAATTTGGAAAAGGTCGTTGTAAGTGCAGTTTGATGGCCGTTGGTGGAAATCGATTGTACGGACCTTGTTAAAATTATTAAAAATAGTAATAATTTGTGTAAAATCATAAGAAATGATTTGAAAAGAATTGGGATGAAAAATTCCATATTTGAAAAGATAAAAATAGATTTTTATTGAAATGAACTAGTTTTGAACTAGAATTATAATCCATTTATTTTTGAAATAAATAAATTGGATTTGAAAGGGTTTTAAAAGTTACCAGAATTTCTAATAATTGAATTGGAATGGATTTGAATCGAAATTGTCTTTGGAATATTTCGATATTGGATTTAGTGATTATACAGATATTGTTATGGAAATTTGAAGATTTATTTATATCGTTATTTCCAATATGATATTTGTTAGTCGTAGAATTTGATATTGAATATAAGCCGATATATTTTCTATTCAGAGCCTTGTATTTAATATCAAATGGGATTTGGGTTTGTTGTGAATGGTTTCTTCATTAACACTGTTCTTAAACCCAGTTGAGAAAAAGATTAAATCTTTTTATTTAGATTTAATGAAGTATACCAATTAAATGGTATTTAATTGGAATTGAATTTGAATTGATTTTTGGGTTTATCGTGAACGGTGTTTTAAATAACACTTTTTCTTTAACCTGATAATTAATGAAATGTGATTTTGGGTTGTCGTGAACGATATCTTCAATAACTCTGTTCTTTGACCCAACGGAGTTAAGAAAATCAGAAGCTAACCGGAGATTAGTTAAGTTGAATGGTTTCTTGGGTATAGATCCGATGTTGGTTTCGGCCTTCGGGGTTAATACTTAGGGAATTGTTCACTTGCAAATTTAAGGTTAAAGGCTGATAGAATGGAATGTGATTTTGGGTTTATAGTGCACCGTGTTTTAAATGACATTGGTTCTTTAACCCAGTTAAAGACGGGATATGATTTTCCAAGTTAAATAATCATTAATAGTGATTATTGGGAAGATTAAAACCAAGTGGAGTTTTAATGAATCTTTAATTAGATTGAAATGATCGAGAATGGAGTATCACCAGTTTTGCTCCAGGCGATAGTTAAATCTTTAATTAGATTTGAAAGTGAAATAGTAATTGAATTTACCGATAACACCGTGGTGTTAGATATGAAGTATTACCAGTTTTACTTTATGGGATGAATAGGTTGGGATTGGGAAATTTAAAACAAATGATTACTTTGGTAAGGTTCGTTAATCCTGACTAGTTTGGATAAACCATTATTTGGCTTGAATTGATATTCAAAAGATGATTAAAAAATAAGTTTAAAGAATTTATCTTTGATAAAATTAATGGGAACCTTTCCCAAAGTATAAGAATATTTGAATAAAAGAATATTCTGAATTGGAATGAGGCGTATGTTGTGTTTGTGTAACACTTGTTTATTATATACGTGAGTTATTCAGAAAGACCGGGTTTATCCCATTCTGAATAACGGATTCGACGACGTGTCGAGGATGAAGACGGTGGTCGAAGACTGGAGGTCTTCACATCATTTGGATAATTACTGATGATCTTGATTGGGCTGTACACCCAAGATGAGGGAATCGGTTGGTGATCGTCCAAACGTACTTGGGGATCGATGGATATGCGGGGTACAAGGTGCCTCCGGTTTTGTTCAGACCCAGAACAGACTTGTAAATGGACTGTGTGTCTGACATTGGATATCATTCTGTATGATTGATGGATATCAGTTGCATGGAGTGGTTTGCCTATGTGGCATGCTAAGATGCAAATGATCAAGGCTTCTATTGAAAAGCAGAGTCTTGTGGTTGATGATCAAAGCACAACCTTTGTGGCATAGCTTTGTGTAGCGTTAATTCGCGAGCCTCACACTCCGGTGTGAACCAAAAACGGGAGAGGACCTCAAGGAGGGCATGCGTTTCCTTCTAGCTAGAAGTGGCGTCAGTGGTTTGACATGCCCTGACGAGTTTGACTTATGTGGTTGTTGGGTTGTGAGGCGCCTCAGATATATCGGTGACTATGTGGAGCCGATGGAGTCATTGGACTCATTGACACCCCATAAGGTGGGGAAACACAGTGTTCAGGCATTATAATCCACATCAGGTGGACCGGCCCTGACGATCCAAGGGGCAGTTGCGGCTGTTCCTGAGGGGCGGGCTAGAGCGTCTCGAATTCGGTAAGAACGATCCTTGCCTTGGTTCACAGATGGAAATCCAACTTCCAATACATGACATTTGCGGTTTTGATTGTAGAGCCTAGTCTTGGCGACATGATATATGGTACCCATGCCGTTTATGATTGATACTTATGATTGAAATTGTTTTGACACTATACACTTATAGTAATAATAAAAGATGAAATTTAGCGTATCAAGCATTCTTTGGCTATTATAAGGTAAAACCCTATCCTCCGGCTTGCATTGCATTGTGTGATGGGACCTGGGTCTAATAATAGCTTCATTGTTCTTTATTTAGCATTGCGTTGTTGTTTTATGCACTGGTATTCTTGGGAGGAAACCCGTTCCGTGTCATACGGCGTGGTCCCTTGATTTACCTAACTTTAAAATAAAGATTAATAACTGTTTTAGTTCTCACACCTGTCACATGACTGACCTGGAGTTTATTGTTTTAACCTAAACTTTGGGTGCCCTTATTTTCCGCACGGGCAGCTAGTAGCCTTGGTTTTGCAGATTTATATTCACAAGATCCTGATTTACAGCTGGAACGATACTCGGAAAGCTCTGTATCTGTGTATTACTTTCAGTTGTGTTTTGTATTAATTTTCCGCTGCGATGTATTTAAATGTAAATTAAATCTCTGATATTTTCTGTATAATATTTATTTATACTCTGTATATTCATGTATTCTGATGGAATTGTTGTAATTAAAAATGAAATGTTCTTCTGTTTGTGTTCCGATTTGTCGTGTTCTCAAAACAATCAGGGGTTTCAAACAGTCTTGGTCAGTTTAGCGATCGATTCGGATCGAGCGAAATTCCTTATCATTACAGATATCGGTCACGTTTTGTCTCGAGGATTTTATGGAATTGATCTCGTATCGGGGGAAATCTCAGACGAGATGAGTCTAACTAGGGAGTTCGTCTCGATTTCCATCTCGGATCTGAAAGTTCACATCGAAACAATCTTGGTGTATATGTTATGTTAAAAAATGGTATTTTTATAAAATGATTTTTATGAATGCTACTAAAAACATAGTAACTTAAACTTGAATTGCAAAATAACTTTATTATTCTTTATTTTGCGATAGATCGTTCATACTCTAAATCGTAATACGTTTAAAACAGAAATATTGTTAGACATAAGACATTAAAATAGAATTATTGTTCTAGTTCAAGCACGGATTTAAATTTTAACCAAAAAACAAAGATCTCGGACGATATTCCAGTATTTCGTCTCAGTCGATATATCGTTCAATAGTGCAATATCGCGGGCTATATATTCGACAAGAGATTTAGAGTGATATTTGCCTTTTCATTTTGGAAGGAGCCCAAAACGAGATCTCGAAGGAGATATTTGCGAGATTTGAAACAATGAAGATAATACTATTTTCTAATGGGTTTGTAAGATTCATGATGTTGATTATGATGAGATGTTTTCAGCCACGGGGATGCTTCTGTCCATTCAAATGATGATCTCGACCGTCATTAAACAAGATGTTGAAACTTGGAAAATGGATGTAAAAAGAACATTTTTAAATATTGATTTAAAGAAACCTTTTACATATCATAACGTTAGTGTTTCAAGGTCAGTGGGAGAAAGGGAAAAGCTTGTAAATTGTTTAGATCAATTTATGGGGTTAGACAAGCTTCCAAGAGTTGTACAAATTCACTATAAGAAAAATACTTTACTGCAACTCGCTATTTGCAATTGTTGTAATAAATTATATTTAGCAAGATATCATTCTAGTAGTTGCAATAGATGAGATTTAAAAACATGCCTTATCTTTCTGTTGCCAAAAGAATATTTTTAGCAATCGCGCTTCTCTACCAGTTGAAAAACATAATTTTCGCAATTGCTCCTCCATAATAGTTGCAACAAGCATATTATTTGCAACTGCACTTCCAAGCTTGTTGCAAAAATAATATCTGTAACAATTGTTTTCGCCACTTGCGATAACTGCAAATTTTTTTGCTATGGATAAATCCAATTGCGAAAAACATTGTAACACCCTATATTTTATATAAATAATAAACGAAAATATTGATAATTTATAATCTTAGAATTTAGACTCAAAACATAAACCATTGCGTTTGTGGCGATTTTCTGATTCAGTTTGATACATGACTTGTTCCAAACGGAGTGCGTATGGGAAAGTTATTAACGAGTGAAGTTTTAAAAAGTTGTATGCGTATATACGTGTACAAATTCAAAATTTGAAATTATATATGAGTTATAACTAAAAAATAATTATTCACATGAGTTATATTAAGAAAAAAATGAATGTTAAAATTAACATTAACCAAAATATTAAATCGGTAAAAACACATCATTGACCCAGGAGCTGGGTCGACCCAGGCTTCACATGGGTCGACCCATGTGTCGACCTTAGGGTCGACCAACCTCTATGGTGGGTCGACACAGGGATCGACCCACTCGGGTCAGATTTTTTTGCTAGATGACGTGTTTTTCAAATTTATACAGTTCTAATTTTGTATTAGTAAATCCGATGGACCAAAATTTCCTATACACCTATAAATAGACTAGCAGGGCCTAGTTGTAACAACTAGGATTTTCCACCCAGAAAATCAACATAAAACCCATATCAATTATTCAAACATCAAACATTCTAGATCACTAATCGAAAGAAATTAGAGGGTGAGAATAGATAAGATAGAAATTTAGAATAGAAGAGAAGAACATAACAACAGATTCAGAGTAATACGAATCTCACAACGGAACGACTAAATATATTTTATAACATAACTTTAGAATAAAACCAGTATTTGTATACAATATCATTATCGGAGTACAACACTTACAACACAGCGGAAATAAAAAATAGCTATATAATCCTGAAGCCTCCTGCTTCAGCTCTCCAAGTATATCTGAAAAATCCCGACTACTTGACTGGTCGTACAAAATTGGGCACCTAAGTGTTTAGGGAATCAAAACAAAATAAACTCTGGGTCAGTCATGTGACTGGTGTGAGTAAACTCCAACCATTTGTTTAACTTTTAAAATCCTTTTAAAAGAAAGAATAGTATTAGACCAGTCCACACATAAACAAGGATGGTTTTTACCTTACGATAGCCCAAAACAACCTTTTAAAATCCATACTCTTCTGATATTATAATAATGTCTAAATCAAATAAATAACAACCTAGTGGAACGCTTTTATCTCACGTTCCACATATATATAATATATAATCAAAAACTACGGGCATTTATTGGGTAATGGATTCCAACTGGCAAGGTATGAGACCACCTTCCGACAATGTATCTCTAGAGAGGAATACACCGAGTTCAACAAGATCATCTTGCAACCTAGGTTAAACATGACCGGTCACTCATTTCGCTTGAGTGCACCGAATGTATTATCACCAACGGTTGGGATCAGCAACCGTTTCTCGAAAGGGACAACATCGAAATAGGTTAAAGAAGTAAATGAAATTTCTCTAGATCAGGTGATAATACACCCTAATTGGGAGTTACCCAGTTAGCCATGCGACCTACCCGATTTTATACCATTTCTCGGTGATGAGGCTAGAGGCCATAACGTACATTCACACCTTTATTCACTTTGAACGCCACATCGTCATACCCGCCAAATCCCAAATTGATTTCTCCAAAAATACCACGGGTATACAGCTAAGAGAAACGAATTTCTCTGCCACCAAACGTAAATACGTTCGAAGATATCAACTTACGCAATCTATTAAATGTACTTTGTCAGACATTCTTCCATATAGGTTGACCTGGGACTAGACAAACCGAAGGCACTATTCTATAAACCCATCTTAGGCAATTTCTACCTAGGATTTGCCAGAACAGCCCTTGCATAAACTCCGTCTTCAATATTCTTCATCATATTTGATTCGCAATGCTAATGCCCATACGGAGTGGTTTTCAGATAATAAATCTGATCATGGTCTTTCCATATTAACGACGGAAAATGGTCAATACTTTGATAGTCAGTTATTTAACTATCAAAGGAAAACATCATACACACAACGATCTTATTTCCAAATGGAAATTTTATCGATCAATCATCAATCAACATTTTTCCCTTTAAATTAATTTATCTTTAATTTATTCATTTCCCCATTTCCATATATTCATGAATTCTTAGTTTCAAAATTTAGAAAATATACATTATTAACATTGGAAAACATTTCCATTTCTTATTCACGTATCACTATCTTCCCACAACTATCTGTCTCTAACTGTAAACCAGTAAGAGAGCAATTCCCTGAATATCAACCCCAAAGGCCGAAACCAACATCAGATCGATATCCAGAAAATAATTCAACTTAACTAATCTCCAGTTAGTTTCTAATTTCCTTAACTCCATTTAAATCTTCTTATCAAATCATTGCTTACGCAACTCTCAGATTCAGTTTACGAATCCAATTCTATTATGAAAAACATTGGTTATAACGATAGATTTATAATCCCTACTTCCGAAATATCTAACTTTAAATAAAACTTTTATACCTTAATTTAACGTTATAAATAAACGATTTATTACATAAATAAATCTTGATAAAAAAACCTGGAAAGTAAATAGTACTTTCCTACATTCGATATAGTCGAATCCCAATGTATAATTCTCTCTTGAATAATCACTATTCGATAACTCGCTTTCGAGTAAACTATTTTGATAACTCTTTTCAGAATAAACTCTATCTGATAACTCCCTTTCGAATAAACTATATTCGATAACTCTCTTTCGAATAAACTATATTTAATAATCTAATAAACTATATTCGATGATCTCTCTTTCAAATAAACTATATTTGATAATCTCTCTTTCGAATAAACTATATTCGATAATCTCTCTTTCGAATAAACTATATTCGATAATTTCTCTTTCTAATAAACTATATTGGATTATCGTTACGAACTCCAGCATATTTTACCCTTTCGAGTCAACTCAATTTCTAAATTCAATTATGAATTTAGTACTTCCCAACAACTACCCATTTCCTTTTATAACTATTTTAATTCTGCAAAACGTTTGCTTTTAAATCATTATTCACTTTAAACCATGAATATTATTCCTTTACAGAAAACTGGACTCGTTTTATCAAATCAAAACTTGATTTTATAATTTAAATACTAACACAGGTTTAAACTCCAATTATCGAGTCATTTTTTAACTTCTTATTCACATTACATTTTTATTTATCAAATCTTGTTTACATGTCAATTTCATAATTGATTTCATTTAATAAGTTTATAATTCTCTATCACCTTTATATTCGATTAAAAATATCAATTTCCAGCCGAATACTAATTATCTTGTCAAATCCCGATATATTCAATATATTATTTCTTGAAATAAATTATTTTATAACATTTGGCCTAGTCGAATTCTAATTACAATTCTTTATGGATTTTATTTTAATCCTATTCGTATTTCGAACATCGAAATAAACTCAATTCCTAATTTCCTGTTTTATATTCACTGCTGAATTTACAATCCAAATTATCCATTGATAATTATTTTTAATTTATTTATAAACATTGTTTATAAATCACACCACTTGTTTTTATTATAAAACAAGTTATTTATTTCTAGACATTCGAAATTCCTTTTCTATTTTTAAAATAGATTTTCCCCTTTTCGAATTCATATTCCATCCTTTCTAATTCCCTTTACAAAGGTTAAGTTTACACCAATCAACCAACATTTATTAATTCTAAAAATATTTATAAAAATATAAACTGGGTAGAGTTAGTGAGTTTTACTCACATTGGACGTTTATCGTTAGATAACGATAAACGGTCATTGATTCAGACCAGGCAATTTATTTCGCTAAAATTGTAACGAGCTCTAATTCACTTCAAATCAGTTCCATTATGTAGCCGTTGTCCATACGATCCCAACGGATCCTATTTTTCCAATTTGGATAACGTATGATAAAGTTATACATTTTTAAAGGATCGGTATGTATTTATTTCTATACAAACATCATTAACAGTAATTAAATAATTATTAATCACCTTAATTATTTTAACTCTCAACACGTCAGCTGAAACCTTTCTTCCACTTTCGAACTTCAAACTACACAAACCCATTCCTCCTGCCATTTCCCATCTTCACGCTCTATGTTCTCCTTCCACGTCATTTTAAAAATCAAACAAATATCACCGAAGTTCTCCTCTTTGATTCCTCTTGCTCCTTATGTTATTTTTATCGAACTCGAATCCTCCTACAAAAAAAAACGTTCGAGCTCCCTGTACTGCCATGGCCGAACATTTCAGGCCTCTCTTCTACCTTAACCGATCAACAAAAAAAATCAAAACCAATACACCATCATTCCTCTTATCAAAATCCGCATCATGACACATTAAGATCAACAAGCTCTATCACCATTATGAGGACGCGACATCCAGCTACTACACGCACCACCCAGGAATCGCGTGACCCATTCCATCACCATACGTCACCAAAATTTGTGCGCAAGTTCCTTTTAACACCCTCAATTCAATGCTAATAACTAATTCAACAACCGATCGCCATACACTAAATAAAATCGAACCCTAGGTTCGCTGTAGAAGAACGCAACATACAAAATCGACTTCAAACCCTATAAAAACCATGAGAGATCGTTGCCAACACTGATATGAGTTCATATATAGATTTTGTTTTGATTTTTATACAAAATTTCAAGCTCCACTTTTTGCTGAAGAATCAAAAGAAAAAGTGACGGCGGAATTTTCCTTGACCAGAGAGAAATATAATTAAGGCTAAGGGATGTAGGGAGTATTTATAGAAATAGTTTAATATTTATTATTTTATTTGTTTATAGTCTATAGCTACTTATATTACTGTTAAAAATTCCTACGATCATGTACAATATCCAAATTCGATAAAAATGGACATGTAGCTACAGTTCGACATTACAGACCCAACGAAACTTGTTTCATCGAATTCCGAGTCTGTTTGCTCACATAGCTTATTTTTAAAGTCAAATTATTGACCTTTTTCACATTTAAATTCCGTACGACCACATACTGACTCCAAAAATCACGAAAATTGAAATCTAACAATAATTTAATATTCTGGATCCAACAAAATTAATTTCATCGAAAACGGTGGTCGTTTGTAAAAATGGCTATTTTCTAAGGCCATAAATAAACCCATTTTAATATCAATATATTTAAAAACAATATAATTTAATATTATTGTATATATTTACATAAAATATCGTATAGCTATAAAATAAATACATTTGGATTTATAACTCGATAGTTTTAAATCCAAGTTAAATCGATATTCCATTTATATGAAAAATCCATTTATAATATAAGTAAATCGTTATAAATTATAAACGAATTCCATAGCGACTTTCTGAAAATTTGAACGGACATATCTCACAATATACTAGATGAAATCTCGAATTTTCTATTCCATTAGAAAAATATAGTTCACCAGGTTCGAACACTTCTTGTTTCACAGAAATCCGACTTAAAACGGATTCTGTATATTCATTTGAAGTTAGAATCGCTAAATTACGAACTACCACGCCAATACGAGCTCGATTAAAATTATAATATAATTTATATGTTCTAACATCGTTTATTAAATAGATTCATTATCATAATTTGAATCTAGACTCAACCAAATCTCTTACACTATCCAATTCAAACAATATTGCCAATTCTACCAATTTTCGACTATATCGGAAATTAAGTATATAATTATATTGTTTATGTTAATTAAATATAAATACTATTTAATTCAAGTTATTGATATCGCCAAATCGATATTTAATAATTAAATAAATTAATTATTCAACCGTTAAAAATACGGGACGTTACACTAGCTTTCAACTCATATTTTCTAAGGCAACGCCAAGGCTCTGCATTTTATTTCCTCTCTAAATATTTTAGAAATTATAAAGAATAGATTTGGGATGTTCTGATTCAAGATTCGAAGATAAAAATGCCTACAACTAGGTGTTCAGATTTCTAATCAACGTGAGGTAAGTACCGTGAATCTGATTTATTTAGGTTTCTCTCCTTTCTTTCCCTTTTCTTTTATTATCAGATTGTAAATCTGTTGTTGTTTTAATACTAGATTTGGTTAGGAAGACCACGAAATCACAGATTTGAATCAGACTCAAGGACTGGAAAGTTGTCAGGTGAGTGGATTTAGAATCATACCTTTTGGTTAATGGAATATTTACCGTTTACGTTCCCCGTTATTCCTAACATGTTAATTAACTATAAATTTTGGTAATCGCGATATAATTTATTTTTAGTTATGTTAAGAATATTATTGTTGTACAGATCTATTCTATGAATCTTTTAATTGGATTAAGAACTACTGTAATACTGAAAGGTGTGTAATTTACAATAAACGTGAATATGTTACTGAAGATGTTGTTTAATGACAAATTGGATATATTGTAAATCAAATTACAGTGAAACTAGGAATAATGGAAAAATAGATATGCCTAATTTGTAAGGAAAATTTACAATGATTTTGAAATTGTAAATAACATCTAACTCAGAAAATGAAAAGAGAAAAATTTGTAGATTGAGTTAGATGGATTTGGGAAAAATTGGTACATTTCCATGACGGTAAAACTAATAAGAACGTAGTTGCAAGAAAAGAAAGGGAAAAAGGGATTAGTGTGAAATAGGGATTCTTTTACCGTCTTGCACACTAATAAAATAAAAAGGTGTTTGTATGTCTACAACGAAAATAAAAGAAATAATTTGCAACTACGGATCTTGATTTATGTACGTTATGGAATTGGATCTTTATATCTTTCCACTAATCAATCTAATGAGGTGTGTGAAATACTTTCATGAATTAATGAAAATATACAGGACGATAATTAAATGAATGTTACAACAGTAAAAGTTTGGTTAATGTTAAAGAACCAGGGAAAATGTGATGAACGGGGAATATAACCGTTTAAATTAATCTTACGAATGAGAATGTAATATAATAGGTAGGCTTGTCCTAAGGAAAATTAGAATTATAACATGGGTTATAATAAATGAAAAAGAGAACTTAATATTGAATCTTAGTTAAGAGAACTAAGTTAAGAAGTAAGCAACAACAAAAGGTTGTGATGACAGTGTAAGATAAAGTTATGATTAAATAAGAAGGAATGAAGTAGACTTATGAAATGAAATAAGTTGCACTTGATTATATATTAAGTAGACATGTCATAAGAAAACATGAAAAAAGGGAAAGGATATACTTAATTGTACATTAAGTAAAACTTGTCATTGAACTTGTAAACATGTAATTGGATAGTAAATGACATGGTAATAATGTAAAATAATTGTAGATTACTTACGTTAATTACAATCTAGGGAATAACATGTTTTGGGTGTTAGGGATTGCGGAATGGATCGTTAAGGCTAAACTAACACTTAGAAGGGGGGGGGGGGGTGAATAATGTTTTGAAAAATTAAACAAAAACAAAAACTTATATGATCTACTATATGAATCACACACCACAGAAATAATCATAAATACAAAATCAAACATAAACACCAAGATAAAAAAAAAAACACACTAGATTTTATACTGGTTCGGATTACTCCTACGTCCGGTCACACGCAATGCTGGATTGCGCTGAGTTTTATTACTATATCAATATCCAATTACAACCCCCTTGATTTCACGGCTACAAGGTTAACACCGATTCCAAACACTCTTGATCAAGTATATTCCCCTTGATTTCACGGCTACAAGGTTAACACCACTTCGGTTTGAATTTTAAATTTCATGTTTGAATTTTAAAGTTCTAAATTTCAAATTCAATGCAAAGCAAAAAAGCAAGACAATCAAAGCATCCGTTCAACTAAAAAAATAAAAAATTAATTAAAGCGTAACCGGTTTTTAGATCTAATTCTTTGATATTTTCTGAATTCTAAATTGTTGGGAAACACATCTGATATTCCGGTTTCTGGCTCTTAATCGTTTGATGATGAATCTGAATCATCTGGATATGGACACATTCTTTTTATGTGGCCTGGTCAGCTTGGAGTCAAAAATATTGAATTTGAATTTTGAATGAATGGACACATGAACTACTATAAGCCCAAAAGTCATATCCCTTCATAAACTCTTCTTTTCTTGATTGACGAATGATTATATTGGTGTCTTTTGGCCAACAGTCATCAGATATAACTTCTTTCCTGCAAAACAACATACCTTTTCAAAGAATCAAGTGATTTTCAAATTAACTAACTGTAATTTGAGATAATAACATCGTGATGATTCTGTGATATATTCATTTAAACTTTTCAAGAAATCATATCATGATAACTTGATTTATCCAATAAAATTGAATGCAAACTCATCAAATACTGATGCAAGGCATGATTTAAAGTAGTGTTATAAATCATTTCAAAATTTGCCATTTAATATTTTCAAAAATCATATTATGAACTTTTTGTAAAACCTTGCTCCGATACCAATTGTTAGGGATTGCGGAATGGACCGTTAAGGCAAAACTAACACTAGAGGGGGAGAATAGTGTTTTTGAAAAATTAAAAAAAATCTAAAACTTATATGACCTACTATATAAATCACACACCATAGAAACAATCACAGATACAGAATTAAACACAAGCATGAAGATAAACAAAAATAAAATGTAGAAAAGGAAAGAACACACCGGATTTTATACTGGTTTGGATTACTCCTACGTCTAGTCCCATGCAACGCTGGATTGCGTAGAGTTTTATTACTATATCAATATCCAAGTACAACCCCCTTGATTTCACGACTACAAGGTTAACATCGATTTCAAACATCCTAGATCAAGTATATTCCCCTTGATTTCACGGCTATAAGGTTAACACCGCCTAGGTTCCCTGATTTCACGGCTATAAGGAAACGTCGTTACCCAAACACTTCCTAAACGATTACAATAGCCCTATTACTCTTTAATAGCACTTTGATTCGGAGAGTAATGAGTAGAGAGTGAGAAGAGAAGAAGTTTTATGTAAATAGAATTGAATTCGACAGAGTATAAGTATAGATATTATAAAAATAAGGAAATATAATGGTGTAAAGAAAGGGGATGAAGATGGAGAAGAAGAATGATGAAAAAATTCGAGCCTCAATTTATAAGATTTGAAAGGTTGCAATGCTTTTGGAATGTTACTAATAGTGAAAAGACACTTCCTTTTAAAATAAAAAATATGACAGTTATATGTCAACATAAGCATAAATGTATGTCGACATAACCTAGTTCAAAATTGATTTTTGAGCATTTTTCAAGTGTTTTGACATATATATAATTTTAAAATTCTTGAATTAAAACATAATGTTGTAAATGAATATTATAAAGTAGAGAATCATTTGAAACCATAAGTATAAACTATATGAACATATTCATAAAACTATAAAGTTTAAAACTATATAAATATAAAGTATAAATATACCAAACTTATAAAGCTTGTGTTTAAAATCAAAAGTAAAATAGAGAAAGTAAAATAGAGAGGATAAAGATAGAATTTGAAGATATGATTTGAAATCAAAAATTGAATTCGAATTTAAATTTGAATTTGATCCTAGAGTGCTATTCAGAGTCTTGCATAAACTAGACTCAATTACTATTTTTATTTTGAACTCTTGAAATCTTTATTACTCATGAGTCTTGAATCATCTCTGAAATATGAATCTCTAGAAGCTCTTAAACTATATAGTCTTCGGTATTAATTCCTGTATATAAATCCTGCATGTGTACATATATATTCTAGACAAAAGTGTTAGTATACATTTTATAATCAATTAATATCGAAATAAGGTTATTGTCGCCAAAAGTCAATCTCCAACATTCTCCCTCTTTTTGATGATGACAACCTTGGTTTATAAATATCGTACCTGTACATACCTGTTGATGATGATCCTTCTAGTACTCCCCTATCTATATGAAGCCTTTTAACTATGTCTATATTTTATAATTTCTCCCCATTTGGCATTATCAAAAAGAAATTCTAAAAATACTCCCCCTAAATTCTATCTCTATTTATATATATCATATGATTATTCTATGCTAAAGTACTAGTACTATGTTATACCTATAGTAGACTATACTAGACTAAGTTATACTCCCTATAAATCTATGCTATAAATGATCATAATGATTATATAATACCCCCTGAATTGAATAACCTTATATTTCCTTCTAAATCTACGATTCTAAGTCTAAGAGATTATAACTCCCCCTAAATTTATGACTATACTAGTCTAATAAATTAAATAAAAAGGATAATGAACTAAGCAAAACCAATTAAATTTTATAATAATTTCAGACAAGCAAATCAATCCAAACAAGCAAATCAAACAAGCAATTCAAACAATCAATTCGAAAAATCAATCTAAACAATCTAAACCAAATCAACCAAAATAACACTTCTTGAACCTTCAATTAATCCTAGAAACTAAAAAGCCCCCCTTAATCTAATACAAGATTAATCCTAGCCTAAACTCTAACTCCCATAAGACTATAATAAGACTTTAATCTAGAATAAGAAAAAATTCTGATAAGATATCCTTAAAACTACGATATAAGTTAAGTAAAGCAATTTAATCCAAACAATCAATCAATTTAAGTTTTGTTGTGTAACAACCCGAAAATCTGGGCCAGTTTAAAATTTTTATTTTGGCAATTTTAGCGAATTTTGATTATTTAAAATGAATTATTTTAAATAAAAACGACGTGAAATTTATTTTGAATATAATTCGAACGTATATATTTATACGCATCGTCGTTAGAATATAAATATTTATATATAATTATAAATAGAATTGAAAATGGCGCGGTAGTTCGATAATTCGATTTCAAACTTCAATTGAATGTACCGGGTGCAAAACAATCCGGATTTCAGTGAAACCAAAAATGGTAGAATCTAATTGATAATATCTTTCCAACGAATCCGACAAATCAAATTTTCATAGCGGAAATCAATAGATATGTCCAGTTGAAAATTCAGAATAGTCGCTATGGAATTCAGGCCCTTAAAAATGGATATTTTGCAAACGACCTCGGATTTCGACGAAACCAGTTTTGTTGGGTCCGTGGTGTCAAATTATTGCTAGGTTTCAAATTTCATAATTTTTAGAATCAATACGTGAGCGTGGCATAGGAAAACGCGTTTGACCAGTTTCAGTTGATTTTAATCGACTGGAAATTGGCCATTTTTCAAACGGTCTCAGAATTCGACGAAACTAGTTTTGTTAGGACCGTATCGTCAATACGAAGCTAGAAAATATTTTTCTGCAATTTATAGAGTTAATATGTGACCCCGGTAATTTGAAATGTACGTTTAAAATTCAATATACAGATTTAAATGTAAATTTAACGGAAACTGATTCAAACAGTCGAATCAGCCTACGATACATATCCCATAGTGTTCGGAATGGGGGTGAAACGCTATGGACGGCAGGCGGTGGGCCTCGTTTAGAGGTCGTAAGTAAAAGTCAACTTTTTGCTATTAAAATTAAAAAAAAAAAATTAAATTATTATCTCCCCCTTATTTCACTCTGCCCCCCCCCCCCCCCCCCCGTTCGGATTTCATATAACAGAAAAAAAAAGAGAAACCAAGGCATCGAACGAAGGAGGCGGAGCTTTGCTCCACCGATCGTCGCACGCCCCAAGGCAGGCAGCCACCGCCGCCTAGCCTGGAGCCACCTCCTCCCCTTCCCTTCCTCGACACCGACGCGAGACCCCCCCCCCCCATCCACAGGCGAAATCGAACCCCCCCTGAAGCCACGACCGCCCAAACGCCTCCGCCTGGTCCTTCCTCCAACCGCCGACCACCAGGCAGCGGCCTCCCTCCTCCGTACGCGGATCCAAACCCCCCCCATTTTGCTGTAAGCCCCTTCTCTTCGTTTTATTTTATTTTGTCTTGTTTTAGTTTGTTTTAAATGTTCAATTTAGGTTAATCAATTTAAAATCTGAGTTTTGAGAATTTTAAAATAAAAAGTTATAATTTTTAAAACAAAGAAAAGGTTAAAGATATAATTTTTATTTAAGGAGGATAATAAAAATATGATTCTTATATTTTTAAAGTAATAAAAATATGATTTTTATATTTTTAAAGTATTAAAAATATAATCTTTACTATATAGAAGTGGTAAAAATATGATTTTTGTTCATATAGAGAATTAAAAATATCACCTTTATATGTGTAGTGAAATAAAAATGGGATTTTTATATATTGAACTTTGAAATAAAAATGGGATTTTTATATATTGAACTTTGAAATAAAAATGGGATTTTTATATATTGAACTTTGAAATAAAAATGGGATTTTTATATATTGAACTTTGAAATAAAAATGGGATTTTTATATATTGAACTTTGAAGTAAAAATGGGATTTTTATATATTGAACTTTGAAATAAAAATGGGATTTTTATATATTGAACTTTGAAGTAAAAATTCGATTTTTATATATTGAATAGCGAAGTAAAAATTCGATTTTTACATATGTAGAGAATACGGGCGAAAGCGACAAAAAGGCGAGGTCGACGAAGAATTCTGCAAAAGAAGAGTCAAGATAATTGGATAGCTATTGGTGAGAATTTCTCACCTTTCAATTTATTTTTCTAGTTATATATATATATATATACTAGGATGCTGACGGTGTTTAGTAGCACCCGACACAATCGTCCACAGACCATGGACTTGTTTGTTTGGCTGTTTGGTTATTGATTGCGATATTGGTTTGAATGTGGTTTGTGGTGTGAAAAATCGAATCGATAAATTGGTTAGGATTAGACGTGCGCCGTTATAAGGCGAAGGAGTAAGGCTAGGTTAGACTCTTACTCCAAATTTTGTGGTTTGCATAACGAAAGTGATTTGATTGATATGGGTATGGCGGTGGCCATTATTAGACCGGGGACAAGGCTAGGCCTTATCCCGTTTCTAGTATCGTGCCGTTATGCCGCCGAAATTTTCTAAAATAAGTTAGAAAAATAAAAATATCATTTTATCGAATAAATGAATCGAATAGAAATTCATATGTGAAATAAAATGTTTTATCGTTAAAAATATAATTTTTAACATGAATGTGAATAAATAAAATATTCATTTACAAACCGGACGGTTTGTTTATGTACACTGATTTGACTGACATTGATTGGGTCGATAAATTTTACACGTCACCCAACTGCACAAACAAAATCTGTGTTTGATTGTTTGAAACCCCACACGGGTGTTGGGATGAAATTTGATGTCCACTCATCCTGATTGATTAAATATGTCGATCGATTGATTGACAGGTTGTTATAAGCGTTAGATATCTTTATTTGATGCTTATACGGTGTAGTGCACTTTGGTTGATGGTTGATTATTTATCGTTGCTATTATATACATGTGTTGTATGAAAATCCATATAATTAACTTTATATGGTAATTGATTGGGCCTCATTCCAATCATGAAAATAAAGAATATTTTGATAATAACAAATATTTTGATAATAGGAAATATTTGAAATAGAATATTTGAAAATAGAAATATGTGAAGCCGTGATGATTAGATTGACGCCATTTTGACGTGAACGATATTTATATCGATTTTAAAACGATTTCGAAATGAATTGAATTGAAAACGATTTGGAAATGAACTGAATTGAAAACGATTTCGAAATGAATTTAATTGAAAACTATTTCGAAATGAAGTGAATTGAAAACGATTTCGAAATGAATTGAATTGAAAACGATTTCGAAATGAATTGAATTGAAAACGATTTCGAAATGAATTGAATTGAAAACGATTTCGAAATGATTTGAATTGAAAACGATTTCGAAATGAATTGAATTGAAAAAGATTTCGAAATGAATTGAATTGAAAACGAATTCAAATTGAACTGAAAGCGAATTGAAATGAATTCAAATTGAATTGAAATTTGAATTGAATAGAAATGAATTTTGAAACGAATTTATAAAGAAGAATTCAATTTTGCTTTGAATTGAAATGGAAGTTGAAATAGGTTTTGAAACGATTTTAAAACTATTTATATAATTCGTTTTAAATAGAAATCGACGAAATATATATTATATATATTATATATATAATATAATGGCCTGAATAGAACGCGCCGCGCCGCGGCAGTTCGTGAATTTCGACCATTCATTTCAAACGGATATTACGGGAGATCCGACCGTCGGATTCTCCTAAAACCGGAACCGTTGGGTTCGTATCAAAAAGAGCTTTCTAACGAATATTAGAAATTTGAAGTCTAACGGTTGGATTTGGAGTTACGTCCAAATCAAATTTGAAAAAGGTCGCTGTAAGTGCAGTTCGATGGCCATTGATGGAAATCGACTATACGGGCCTTGATAAAATTATTAAAAATAGTAATAATTTGTGTAAAATCATAAGAAATGATTTAGAAAGGATTGGGATGAAAAACTCCATATTTGAAAAGATAAAAATAGATTTTTATCGAAATGAACTAGTTTTGAACTAGAATTATAATTCTATTTATTATTAAATAAATAAATTGAATTTAAAAAGGGTTTTAAAAATAACCAGAATATCCAATGATTGCATTGGGTGGATTTGAATCGAAATTGTCTTCGGAATACTCCGATGTTGGAATTCGTGATTATACAGATGTTGTTATGGAAATTTGAAAGATATATATTTATATCGTTATTTCCAATACGACATTTGTTAGTCGTAGAATTTGATATTGAATATAAGCCGATATATTTTCTATTCAGAGCCTTGTATTGAATATCGAATGTGATTTGGGTTTGTCGTGAATAGTGTCTTCACTAACACTGTTCTTGAACCCAGCTGAGAAAAGATTAAATCTTTTTATTTAGATTTAATGAAGTATGCCAATTAAATAATATTTAATTGGAATTGAATTGATATTGATTTTTGGGTTTATCGTGGACAGTGTTTTTAAATAACACTCGTTCTTTAACCCGATAATTAATGGAATGTGATTTTGGGTTTATCGTGAACCGTGTTTTAAATGACACTGATTCTTTAACCCAGTTAACGATTAAAACTAAGTGGAGTTTTAATGAATCTTTAATTAGATTGAAAAGATCGAGAATGGAGTATCACCAGTTTTACTCCAGGCGATAGTTAAATCTTTAATTAGATTTGAACGTGAAAGGGTAATTGAATTTACCGATAACACCGTGGTGTTAGATATGAAGTATAACCAGTTTTACTTCATGGGATGAATAGGTTGGGATTGGGAAATAAAATAAATGATTACTTCAGTGTGGTTCGCTAATCCCGACTAGTTTGAATTGATATTCAAAGGAGATTAAAGAATAAATTTAAAGAATTTATCTTGGATAAAATTAATGGGAACTTTTCCCAAAGTATAGGAATATTTGAATAAAAGAATATCCTGAATTGGAATGAGGCGTATGTTGTGTTTGTGTAACACTTATTTAAAATATACGCGAGTTATTCGGGAAGACCGGGTTTATCCCATTCTGAATAACTGATACGACGATAAGTCGAAGATGAAGACGATGGTCGAAGATCGGAAGTCTTCACGTCGTTTGGGTAATTACTGATGATCTTGATTGGGCTGTACACCCAAGAAGATGGAAACAGTTAGTGATCGTCCAGACGTACATGAAGATCGATGGATATGCGGGGTACTAGGGGCCTCCGGTTTCGTTCAGCCCCAGAACGGACTTGTAAATGGACTGTGTGTCTGACATTGGATTTTAGTCCGTGTGATTGATTTCTATTAAATATATATCTGTTTGGCGGCGGAGGATTTATTCTCTTGCTTAACGCCCTTCTCTGAGACGTACGAGCTCAGGGGTTATATACTGATGGATATCAAACGCATGGAGTGAATTGCCTATGTGGCATGCCTAAGTGGCAATTGATCGAGGCTTCTGTTGAAAAGCAAAGTCTTGTGGTGATGATCAAAGCAAGGCCTGTGTGGCGTAGCTTTGTGTAACGTTGATTCGCGAGTATCACACCCGGTATGAACCAAAAACGGGAGAGGACCTCAGGGAGGACTTGCGTTTCCTTCTAGCTAAGAAGTGGCGTCAGTGGTTTTACACGCCCTGACGAGTTTGACTTATGTGGTTGTTGCTGTTGCGAGGCGCCTCAGTTTGATCGGACGATCCGGGTCCGATGGAGTCATTCGTTGGCTCATTTACGCCCCATAGGGCGGGGGAACGCATGTTCAGGGTTTAAGTTTAATCCACATCGGTGGACCGGCCCTGTCGCTCCAAGGTCACTCGAGCTCTGACCTGAGAGATGGGCTAGATTGTCTCGAATCGGTTGAGGACTATCTTTTGCCTCGGTTCATAGATGGAAACCCAATTTCCAAATACGTGATTCTGCGGTTTTATTTGTAGAGCCTAGTATGGCGACATAGTGGGATGGGGCGCTCATGCCGTCTATGATTGATACTTATGATTTGAAGTTGTTTTATACACTATGCACTTATAATAGTATCAAATGATTTGTTTTCAACGTATCAAGCATTCTTGGCTATTATAAGGTAAAAACCCTATCCTCCGGCTTGCGATTGCATTGTGTGATGGGACCTGGGTCTTATAATAGCTTCATTTTTCTTTATTTAGCATTGCGCTATTGTTTTTGCGCTGGTATTCTTGGGAGGAAACCCGTTCCGTGTTATACGGCGTGGTCCCTTGATTTACCTAATGATTTAAAATAAAGATTAATAACTGTTTTAGTTCTCACACCAGTCACATGACTGACCTGGAGTTTATTGTTTTAACCTAAACTCTGGGTGCCCTTATTTTGACACGGGCAGCTAGTAGTTTTGGTTTTGCAGATCTATATTCACAGGATCCTGGTTTTCAGCTGGAACGATATCCGGAAAGCTTTGTATCCGTATATCTCTTCTAGTTGTATATCGTATTATTTTCCGCTGCTATGTATTCAAATGTAATTTAAATCTCTGATATTTCTGTGTAATATTCATTTATACTCTGTATATTCTTGTAATCTGATGCATTGTTGTAATATACAATGAAATGTTCTTCTGTATGCGTTCTGATTTGTCGTGTTCTCAAACGATAGGGTGTTTCGAACGGTCTGGGTCGGTTTAGCGACTGGTTCGGACCGAGCGAAATTCCTTGCCGTCACAGTTGGTATCAGAGCTTTGGTTTACAAAGCAGAGAACAAGGCACATTAGAACCATACGAAAGAATTCATCAGATATTGGATAAGTAATATCCAATTAGAATGACTCGTTAGAAATGGGATCAGTAGAATCCTAGAACGAGTGTGAAGAGTATATTTTTAAAATGAAAACAAATTTTGTTTTGAAAATCTAAATCAATTACTCGTATTTGATTATTTATTTATATGAATTTGGGCAATCCAGTATATAAAGATTTTGCATATATGTCTTGCAAACGTGTGTTCGAAGTTTTAATATATTGGGCAGATATAGAATCCCTCTAGTGCCCGGGAATAATTCTGGTGATGGGGCACTGTCGCCGGTATTTATTTTCGAGCGACGAAAGTGAGATTTCTATATATTTCCTATTGACTGGTGTGAGAACCAAAATTAGATAGGGCCTATTGTTGTGATTTGGCATCAAAAATTTGATTTTTGTATATGTATCAAAGTTATGAATTTGAAACTCTAATTCACTAATTGATTGAAGTTTGTGTTGTTTGTTTATTTGTTTGATAATTTTGAACCATTTAGCCTAATTGAAACAAATATTGAATTGTATTGAAAATAGGTCGTATTTGCTTGCATATACATATACTTACATTGAACAGGTCATAGCAAGGAGGCTAGAGCAGAGAATAAAATTTGTTTGCCCGACAAATAGGTACATGTTTACTACATAATTTACTGTTTTGTTTGGGTGATAATGATTTTATGAGCCTATTGGCTAGCCGCTTGGCTTTTTCTTTTTCTTTTTGAGATCTGAAGGACCGGGGAAGCTATTTGAAATTCCCCGATGCTCCCGGTGCAGGGGAGGTTATGGCGAAATTTTTCAAAAATTTAGGGTGTTAGCCAAATTTTTGAAATTTTGAAAATTCTCAGAAACTAAAGAATTGGAGAATGGAAGCCAGATCGAGCGTAGAGTTGATTAATCAAACAACTTTCGATTTTGTTCCTTTTCGGGGACGAAAAGTTTCAAGTGGGGGAGATTGTAACAACCCGAAAATCTGGGCCAGTTTAAAATTTTTATTTTGGCAATTTTAGCGAATTTTGATTATTTAAAATGAATTATTTTAAATAAAAACGAGGTGAAATTTATTTTGAATATAATTCGAACGTATATATTTATACGCGTCATCGTTAGAATATAATTATTTATATATAATTATAAATAGAATTGAAAATGGCGCGGTAGTTCGATAATTCGATTTCAAACTTCAATTGAATGTACCGGGTGCAAAACAATCCGGATTTTAGTGAAACCAAAAATGGTAGAATCTAATTGATAATATCTTTCCAACGAATCCGACAAATCAAATTTTCATAGCGGGAATCAATAGATATGTCCAGTTGAAAATTCAGAATAGTCGCTATGGAATTCAGGCCCTTAAAAATGGATATTTTGCAAACGACCTCGGATTTCGACGAAACCAGTTTTGTTGGGTCCGTGGTGTCAAATTATTGCTAGGTTTCAAATTTCATAATTTTTAGAATTAATACGTGAGCGTGGCATAGGAAAACGCGTTTGACCAGTTTCAGTTGATTTTAATCGACTGGAAATTGGCCATTTTTCAAACGGTCTCAGAATTCGACGAAACTAGTTTTGTTAGGACCGTATCGTCAATACGAAGCTAGAAAATATTTTTCTGCAATTTATAGAGTTAATATGTGACCCCGGTAATTTGAAATGTACGTTTAAAATTCAATATACAGATTTAAATGTAAATTTAACGGAAACTGATTCAAACAGTCGAATCAGCCTACGATACATATCCCATAGTGTTCGGAATGGGGGTGAAACGCTATGGACGGCAGGCGGTGGGCCTCGTTTAGAGGTCGTATGTAAAAGTCAACTTTTTGCAATTAAAATTAAAAAAAAATTATTATCTCCCCCTTATTTCACTCTGGCCCCCCCCGTTCGGATTTCATATAACAGAAAAGAAAAAAAAAGAGAAACCGAGGCATCGAACGAAGGAGGCGGAGCTTTGCTCCACCGATCGTCGCACGCCCCAAGGCAGGCAGCCACCGCCGCCTAGCCTGGAGCCACCTCCTCCCCTTCCCTTCCTCGACACCAACGCGAGACCCCCCCCATCCACAGGCGAAATCGAACCCCCCCTGAAGCCACGACCGCCCAAACGCCTCCGCCTGGTCCTTCCTCCAACCGCCGACCACCAGGCAGCGGCCTCCCTCCTCCGTACGCGGATCCAAACCCCCCCCCCCCCATTTTGCTGTAAGCCCCTTCTCTTCGTTTTATTTTATTTTGTCTTGTTTTAGTTTGTTTTAAATGTTCAATTTAGGTTAATCAATTTAAAATCTGAGTTTTGAGAATTTTAAAATAAAAAGTTATAATTTTTAAAACAAAGAAAAGGTTAAAGATATAATTTTTATTTAAGGAGGATAATAAAAATATGATTCTTATATTTTTAAAGTAATAAAAATATGATTTTTATATTTTTAAAGTATTAAAAATATAATCTTTACTATATAGAAGTGGTAAAAATATGATTTTTGTTCATATAGAGAATTAAAAATATCACCTTTATATGTGTAGTGAAATAAAAATGGGATTTTTATATATTGAACTTTGAAATAAAAATGGGATTTTTATATATTGAACTTTGAAATAAAAATGGGATTTTTATATATTGAACTTTGAAATAAAAATGGGATTTTTATATATTGAACTTTGAAATAAAAATGGGATTTTTATATATTGAACTTTGAAGTAAAAATGGGATTTTTATATATTGAACTTTGAAATAAAAATGGGATTTTTATATATTGAACTTTGAAGTAAAAATTCGATTTTTATATATTGAACTTTGAAGTAAAAATTCGATTTTTATATATTGAATAGCGAAGTAAAAATTCGATTTTTACATATGTAGAGAATACGGGCGAAAGTGACAAAAAGGCGAGGTCGACGAAGAATTCTGCAAAAGAAGAGTCAAGATAATTGGATAGCTATTGGTGAGAATTTCTCACCTTTCAATTTATTTTTCTAGTTATATATATATATATACTAGGATGCAGACGGTGTTTAGTAGCACCCGACACAATCGTCCACAAACCATGGACTTGTTTGTTTGGCTGTTTGGTTATTGATTGCGATATTGGTTTGAATGTGGTTTGTGGTGTGAAAAATCGAATCGATAAATTAGTTAGGATTAGATGTGCGCCGTTATAAGGCGAAGGAGTAAGGCTAGGTTAGACTCTTACTCCAAATTTTGTGGTTTGCATAACGAAAGTGATTTGATTGATATGGGTATGGCGGTGGCCATTATTAGACCGGGGACAAGGCTAGGCCTTATCCCGTTTCTAGTATCGTGCCGTTATGCCGCTGAAATTTTCTAAAATAAGTTAGAAAAATAAAAATATCATTTTATCGAATAAATGAATCGAATAGAAATTCATATGTGAAATAAAATGTTTTATCGTTAAAAATATAATTTTTAACGTGAATGTGAATAAATAAAATATTCATTTACAAGCCGGACGGTTTGTTTATGTACACTGATTTGACTGACATTGATTGGGTCGATAAATTTTACACGTCACCCAACTGCACAAACAAAATCTGTGTTTGATTGTTTGAAACCCCACACGGGTGTTGGGATGAAATTTGAAGTCCACTCATCCTGATTGATTAAATATGTCGATCGATTGATTGACAGGTTGTTATAAGCGTTAGATATCTTTATTTGATGCTTATACGGTGTAGTGCACTTTGTTTGATGGTTGATTATTTATCGTTGCTATTATATACATGTGTTGTATGAAAATCCATATAATTAACTTTATATGGTAATTGATTGGGCCTCATTCCAATCGTGAAAATAAAGAATATTTTGATAATAACAAATATTTTGATAATAGGAAATATTTGAAATAGAATATTTGAAAATAGAAATATGTGAAGCCGTGATGATTAGATTGACGCCATTTTGACGTGAACGATATTTATATCGATTTTAAAACGATTTCGAAATGAATTGAATTGAAAACGATTTCGAAATGAATTGAATTGAAAACGATTTCGAAATGAATTGAATTGAAAACGATTTCGAAATGAAGTGAATTGAAAACGATTTCGAAATGAATTGAATTGAAAACGATTTCGAAATGAATTGAATTGAAAACGATTTCGAAATGAATTGAATTGAAAACGATTTCGAAATGAATTGAATTGAATTGAAAACGATTTCGAAATGAATTGAATTGAAAACGATTTCGAAATGAATTGAATTGAAAACGAATTCAAATTGAATTGAAAGCGAATTGAAATGAATTCAAATTGAATTGAAATCTGAATTGAATAGAAATGAATTTTGAAACGAATTTATAAAGAAGAATTCAATTTTGCTTTGAATTGAAATGGAAGTTGAAATAGGTTTTGAAACGATTTTAAAACTATTTATATAATTCGTTTTAAATAGAAATCGACGAAATATATATTATATATGTTATATATATATAATATAATGGCCTGAATAGAACGCGCCGCGCCGCGGTAGTTCGTGAATTTCGACCATTCATTTCAAACGGACATTACGGGAGATCCGACCGTCGGATTCTCCTAAAACCGGAACCGTTGGGTTCGTATCGAAAAGAGCTTTCTAACGAATATTAGAAATTTGAAGTCTAACGGTTGGATTTGGAGTTACGTCCAAATCAAATTTGAAAAAGGTCGCTGTAAGTGCAGTTCGATGGCCATTGATGGAAATCGACTATACGGGCCTTGATAAAATTATTAAAAATAGTAATAATTTGTGTAAAATCATAAGAAATGATTTAGAAAGGATTGGGATAAAAAACTCCATATTTGAAAAGATAAAAATAGATTTTTATCGAAATGAACTAGTTTTGAACTAAAATTATAATTCTATTTATTTATAAATAAATAAATTGAATTTAAAAAGGGTTATAAAAATAACCAGAATATCCAATGATTGCATTGGAGTGGATTTGAATCGAAATTGTCTTCGGAATACTTCGATGTTGGAATTCGTGATTATACAGATGTTGTTATGGAAATTTGAAAGATATATATTTATATCGTTATTTCCAATACGACATTTGTTAGTCGTAGAATTTGATATTGAATATAAGCCGATATATTTTCTATTCAGAGCCTTGTATTGAATATCGAATGTGATTTGGGTTTGTCGTGAATGGTGTCTTCACTAACACTGTTCTTGAACCCAGCTGAGAAAAGATTAAATCTTTTTATTTAGATTTAATGAAGTATGCCAATTAAATAACATTTAATTGGAATTGAATTGATATTGATTTTTGGGTTTATCGTGGACAGTGTTTTTAAATAACACTCGTTCTTTAACCCGATAATTAATGGAATGTGATTTTGGGTTTATCCTGAACCGTGTTTTAAATGACACTGATTCTTTAACCCAGTTAACGATTAAAACTAAGTGGAGTTTTAATGAATCTTTAATTAGATTGAAAAGATCGAGAATGGAGTATCACCAGTTTTACTCCAGGCGATAGTTAAATCTTTAATTAGATTTGAACGTGAAAGGGTAATTGAATTTACCGATAACACCGTGGTGTTAGATATGAAGTATAACCAGTTTTACTTCATGGGATGAATAGGTTGGGATTGGGAAATAAAATAAATGATTACTTCGGTGTGGTTCGCTAATCCCGACTAGTTTGAATTGATATTCAAAGGAGATTAAAGAATAAATTTAAAGAATTTATCTTGGATAAAATTAATGGGAACTTTTCCCAAAGTATAGGAATATTTGAATAAAAGAATATCCTGAATTGGAATGAGGCGTATGTTATGTTTGTGTAACACTTATTTAAAATATACGCGAGTTATTCGGGAAGACCGGGTTTATCCCATTCTGAATAACTGATACGACGATAAGTCGAAGATGAAGACGATGGTCGAAGACCGGAAGTCTTCACGTCGTTTGGGTAATTACTGATGATCTTGATTGGGCTGTACACCCAAGAAGATGGAAACAGTTAGTGATCGTCCAGACGTACATGGAGATCGATGGATATGCGGGGTACTAGGGGCCTCCGGTTTCGTTCAGCCCCAGAACGGACTTGTAAATGGACTGTGTGTCTGACATTGGATTTTAGTCCGTGTGATTGATTTCTATTAAATATATATCTGTTTGGCGGCGGAGGATTTATTCTCTTGCTTAACGCCCTTCTCTGAGACGTACGAGCTCAGGGGTTATATACTGATGGATATCAAACGCATGGAGTGAATTGCCTGTGTGGCATGCCTAAGTGGCAATTGATCGGGGCTTCTGTTGAAAAGCAAAGTCTTGTGGTGATGATCAAAGCAAGGCCTGTGTGGCGTAGCTTTGTGTAACGTTGATTCGCGAGTATCACACCCGGTATGAACCAAAAACGGGAGAGGACCTCAGGGAGGACTTGCATTTCCTTCTAGCTAAGAAGTGGCGTCAGTGGTTTTACACGCCCTGACGAGTTTGACTTATGTGGTTGTTGCTGTTGCGAGGCACCTCGGTTTGATCGGACGATCCGGGTCCGATGGAGTCATTCGTTGGCTCATTTACGCCCCATAGGGCGGGGGAACGCATGTTCAGGGTTTAAGTTTAATCCACATCGGTGGACCGGCCCTGTCGCTCCAAGGTCACTCGAGCTCTGACCTGAGACATGGGCTAGATTGTCTCGAATCGGTTGAGGACTATCTTTTGCCTCGGTTCATAGATGGAAACCCAATTTCCAAATACGTGATTCTGCAGTTTTATTTGTAGAGCCTAGTATGGCGACATAGTGGGATGGGGCGCTCATGCCGTCTATGATTGATACTTATGATTTGAAGTTGTTTTATACACTATGCACTTATAATAGTATCAAATGATTTGTTTTCAACGTATCAAGCATTCTTGGCTATTATAAGGTAAAAACCCTATCCTCCGGCTTGCGATTGCATTATGTGATGGGACCTGGGTCTTATAATAGCTTCATTTTTCTTTATTTAGCATTGCGCTGTTGTTTTTGCACTGGTATTCTTGGGAGGAAACCCGTTCCGTGTTATACGGCGTGGTCCCTTGATTTACCTAATGATTTAAAATAAAGATTAATAACTGTTTTAGTTCTCACACCAGTCACATGACTGACCTGGAGTTTATTGTTTTAACCTAAACTCTGGGTGCCCTTATTTTGACACGGGCAGCTAGTAGTTTTGGTTTTGCAGATCTATATTCACAGGATCCTGGTTTTCAGCTGGAACGATATCCGGAAAGCTTTGTATCCGTATATCTCTTCTAGTTGTATATCGTATTATTTTCCGCTGCTATGTATTCAAATGTAATTTAAATCTCTGATATTTCTGTGTAATATTCATTTATACTCTGTATATTCTTGTAATCTGATGCATTGTTGTAATATACAATGAAATGTTCTTCTGTATGCGTTCTGATTTGTCGTGTTCTCAAACGATAGGGCGTTTCGAACGGTCTGGGTCGGTTTAGCGACTGGTTCGGACCGAGCGAAATTCCTTGCCGTCACATGTTGTCACAACATCAACTCAAATAAATTCAAACATAAAACTAAACATTTCTTGTAACTTCTATTTATCCTAAAACCTATAGAGCTCCTATCAACTACAAATGCATAAGAATTTTTCTAACAAATCTATCAACCACGAATGAAATGTAACCACATCAAGTAAGTCAATCAAGTTATTCAAGTAAAACAAATCAAACAAACCAAACAAGTCAATCAATTCAATCAAGCTAAACAATTCAATCAAGCCAATCAATTCAAATAACCAATCAGATTAATCAAGACAAAGTAAATATGTTATGTATTTGATTAACAGTCCTATATTTCTAATTAGATAAAAAAACTTCTCATACAATATACTTGTAATGTGTGGATTAAAGTTAACATGTAATGCAGTGTGTTGGTGATAATGCAGTATGTCATATGCAAAACTATATGAAGTGATATATTGAATGAAATGTAACTTATGATGTGAATGATTTTAATATGAAATGTACTGTAATTCATAATAGTGATGTATGATATGAAATAAGATGTGTAATGATATTATCATGATACAGAATGATTTGATGATGATGTGTATTTCTATAAAAGATATTTAAAGTAATATCAACTATTATGCATATATACATGTATTTTATAAATTATTTTAATCAAACAAAGGTAATATACATTAATTTTTAGACTTAGGTTAATGATACTAATAAATTGGATTAAGAGTTTAATGATATTTAGATAGTAAAATATTCATAATAATTCTTATGGAGTTAAATAAAATTAGTAAGGTGCTTCTTTAATAATGTAGTAAATACTGAAGATCTTTTTTAAAGATAGTATACAATTTTATCATATGAAGTAAACTATTTTGATATAAACATGTATTCATATGTATATATAAAAACTAATTTTAAAAAAAAGGACTTAAAATTTAATTTATTATGAGACATAAGTTAATTTAAAATTTAAAATTTATAAATCAAAACATATTAATTTGCTTTTAAAAAGAACATTTATATGTTAAAACCTTATAGTTATATAAAAGATTATTTTTGGTAATATAAAGTAACCTATAAAGCTATAACTTCTTATATTAAACTACATATTTAATACATAAAAATCATATATATATATATATATATATATATATTTCTTTATACCAAAAAATTTAAGTTAAATATACAAGTTTTATAAAAAAATTAAGAAATCAAAATTAGTATGAGTTTACAAATAGTATTTTTGATAATGTAACCCAAAATTATTATTATATGTGAATAATATATAAGTTAAACTATGCATGTTTTAACTACATATAAAAGCTATATAAACTTATATTTTATAAAAATATCAAATGTTTGAAAAAATTAAATTATTTCAATCACATTAACATGTCCATATAATTTTATTAATTTATATATATTTTGAAACAAGATATAAGAAAATAAGTAGACATACAAAGTTAATAACTAGATTTTGAACTGGCATTTTCTTATTTAAAAGATGGAGGGAAGTTTGAAAGTTTAAGCTTTTGAAACTCAAATTTTGAATTTCATTTTACAAGCCTTTATGCCGACATAATGACATATGTATGTCGACATACATGCATAAATTTCAAAGAACATATGGTTTTGTGACTTTGGTTTTAAATTATCGATTTATATTTCAAGTTTAACTATTTCCTGAAATAATATTAATCCTAACAAACATCCAAAATTTATTTTATTATTATATTTATTATTTTATTGATATTTTGAGTTTCAAAGTTCAAATTTCAAATTTGAATTTTAAATTTTAAGTTTGAATTTTAAATTTCAAGTTTGAATTTTAAATTTCAAGTTTGAATTTTAAATTTCAAGTTTGAATTTTAAATTTCAAGTTTGAATTTTAAATTTCAAGTTTGAATTTTTAAGTTTTAAATTTCAAATTCAAAGAAAAACAAACCAGCAAGACAATCGAAGCATCCATTCAACTAAAAAATTTAAAGTGTACCCGGTTTTTAGATCCATTTCTTCGATACTATCTGAATTCTGAATTGCTCTGAAACACATATTTGATATTCTGGTTTATGGCTCTTCATCGCCTGATGATAAATTTGAATCATCTGGATAAGGACAAATCCTTTTTAAATGGCCTAGTCAACTTGGAGTCAAAATTTTGAATTTTAATTTCGAATGAATGGACACTTCAATTATTGTAAGCCCAAAAGTCATATCCCTTCATAAACTCTTTTTTCTTGATTGATGAATGATCATGTTGGTGTCTTTTGGCCAACAATCATCAGACATAACTTCTTTCCTGCAAAACAACATACCTTTTCAAAGAATTAAGCGACTTTTCAAAATAACTAACTGTAATTTGGGATAATAACATCATGATGATTCTGTGATATATTCATTTAAACTTTTCAAGAAATCATATCATAATAAATTGATTTATCCAACAAATTGAATGCAGACTCATCTAATACTGATGCAAGGCATGAATTTAAACTAGTGTTATAAATCACTTAAAAATTTGCCATTTAATATTTTCAAAAATCAGATTATGAGCTTTTCGAAAAACCTTGCTCTGATACCAATTGTTAGGGATTACGGAATGGATCGTTAGGGAAAAACTAACACTAAAAGAGGGTGAATAGTGTTTTTGAAAAATTAAACAGAATCTAAAACTTATATGACCTACTATATGAATCACAAACCATAGAAACAATCACAGATACAAAATTAAACACAAACACAAAGATGAAGAGCCACGCAATGCTGGATTGTACAGAGATTTATTACTATATCAATATCCAAGTACAACCCCCTTGATTTCACGGCTACAAAGTTTACACCGATTCCAAGCACCCTTGATCAAGTATATTTCCCTTGTTCCATGGATACAAGGTTAGCACCGCTTTGGTTCCTTAATTTCACGGCTACAAGGAAACACCGTTACCCAAACACTTCCCAAATGATTACAATAGCCCTATAACTCTTTAATAGCACTTTGATTCAGAGAGTACTAAGTAGAGGGTGAGAAGAGAAGAAGTTTTACGTAAATAGAGTTGAATTCGGCGGAGTATAAGTGTAGAAATCATGAAAATAAGAAAATATAATGGTGTAAAGAAAGGAGATGAAGATAGAGAAGAAGAATGATGAAAAAATTTGAAATTAACCCCTATTTATAAGATTTGAAAGGTTGCAACGCTTCTGGAACGTTACAAATAGTGAAAAGACACTTCCTTTCAAAATAAAAAATATGATAGTTACATGTCGACATGGACATAAATGTATGTCGACCTAACCTAGTTCAAAATTGATTTTTGAGCATTTTTCAAGTGCTTTAATATATATATATATATATATATATAATTCTAGAATCTCTTGAATCAAAACTTACTATTGTATATGAATAATATAAAGTTGAAAATCATGTGAAACCATAAGTATGACAATTTATAAAGACATTCATAAAATTATAAAGTTTAAAACTATATAAATATAAAGTATAAATATACAAAACTTATAAAGCTTGAGTTAAAAATCAAAGTAAAATAGAGAAAGTAAAATAAAGAGGATAAAGATAGAATTTGAAAGCAGAAATTGAAAATCAGAAATTGAGTTTGAATTAAATTTGAACCTGGAGTGTTATTCAGAGTCTTACGTAAACTAGACTCTATTACTATTTTATCTTGAACTCTTGATAACTCATGATTCTTGAATCATCTCTGAAATCTAAATCTCTAGAAGCTCTTAAACTGTACAGTCTTCAGTGTATATATATATATATATATATATATATATTCTAGACAAAAGTGTTAGTATATATTTTATAATCAATTAATATTGAAATAAGGTTGTTGTCATCAAAACTTCATTCTCCAACACTGGGCTTATTAATGAACTTAAAACATGATTAAGTTAAACCTGTATGGTTAATAAGCGAGTAGGGTCCATTCCTATAACTACCCGTTTGTTAACCACCTAATTAATTAAATTTAATTAGAGAGAATTTATGCTAGATTGTGATTTATGGAATTCAATGGTGAAATTAAAACTATTTTTGTGAATAATTTAGTTGTTTATTTTAGTTGATCTTAAGATAGTTCTAGAAAAAGTTTTAAAAATAAATAAATGTTTGGGTTTGTGTAATGACCCAATGATTTTCGACCCTGAAAATCAACATAAACACCATGTCGACTATTCAAGAATCGGAAATACCAGATCATTAATAGAAAGAAGTTAGAGGGTGAGAAATAGAAAGAAAGAAATTTAGAATAAAGAAGAAGATCACCACCGAACAGAATCAGAGTAACACGAATCTCACAATGGAACGAATAAAATATATTATATAATAACTTTGGAAATACAAACTGGTAAACATATATACATACCATTATCAAATAACATCACAGTGGAACTAAACTCTATATATATCTAACTCTGAAGCCTCCTGCTCCGAGCTCCTCTAAGTATATTTGAAAAATCCCGACTACTTGACTCCCTATACAAATTGAGCACCCAAGAGTTTAGGGAAAACAAAACAAAATAAACTCTGGGTCAATCATGTGACTAGTGTGAGTAAACTCTAATCATTCTGGTTTAACTTTTCAAAATCCCTTTTCAAAAGAAAGGAAAATCGCAAGACCGATCCACATATAAACGCAGATGGTTTTTACCTTACGATGACCAAAAACATTTCTTGAAATCCATATTTATCTGATATTATAATAATGTATAAATCAAGTAAATAACAATCTAGCAGAACGCTTTAATCTCACGCTCTGCATATATATTATACAATTAAAAACCGCAGGCTCGTATTGGGTAATGGATTTCCAACTATGACAAGGTATGGAACCATCTTCCGATCAGTGTAATCTAGAAGCGATACACTGGAGTTCAACAAGAACATCTTGTAACTCGGCCACACATGACCGACCATTCATTTTACTTGAATGTTCCGAATATATTATCACCTTACAGTTTGTATACCAACATAACCGTTCCCGGGAGATACAGAAGCGAAAGAAGTAACAATATGAATGGTGACAATATACCCTACTTGGGTGCGACCCACTTAGCCATGTTGCCTGCCCGATTTCTGTCATTTCCCAGTTGATGAGGCTCGAGGTCATAACGTATCTTTTAACAGATCACTCCTTTATTTACTTTGAATACTACATCGTCATACTCGCCAAATCACAAATTGATTTCCCCAAAAATACCACGGGTATAAGCTAAGAGAAACGAATTCCTCCGCCACCAACGTAAATACGTTTGAAACGATCAACTTACGTGATCTACCAGATATACTCTATTAGACATTCGTCCATTCAAGTTGTCCTGGGACTGGACAACCCGAAGGAATTATTTTGTAAATCCATCTTAGGAAATTTCTACCTAGGATCGCCAGAATAACCCTTGCATAAACTCCGTCCTCAATTGTCTTTGATATATTTGATTCGAAACGATAATGCCCATACGGAGTGGTTTTCAGGTAAAAAATATGATCCTGGTCTCTCCGTATTGACAACGGAAATGGTCAAAAACTTTGATAGTCGGTGATTTAACTATAAAAGGAAACATGTGTACAAATAACGGTCGTATTCCCAAATGGAAATCTTACCGATCAATCATCATTTCATTTTCCAATTCCCATTTATTTCTTAAAAACTCATTTTACTTCTCACGATTTTCTTGGAAAACGTTTCCATATATTCACAACTCTTTTATTCCCCTATTTCGAAGATACATGCTATTAACACTGGAAAACATTTCCATACCTTATTTACGCATCACTATCCATCAGTCCTTAACCGTAAACTAGTAAGAGAACAACTCTCTAAACATCAACCCCGATGGCCGAAACCAACATCATATCGATACTCAAACAACTATTCAACTTAACCAATTTTCAACCAGTTTATAACTTCCTTAACTCCATTTCTATATTTCTTATTTAGAAATCTATTTGCACAACTCTCTTATTCAGTTTACGAATCCACTTCTTTACGGAAATATTTGATTATAACGATGACATTATAATCTCTGCCTTTGAAATATTTAATTTCAAAATATAACTTTTATTCTTTATTTTAAATAAATAAATAATATTTAATTAATTAATTAAAAAGTTATCTTTAACTAAAAATGGAAAGTAAATATTACTTTCTGGGATATGATATAATTGAATTTCAACTTATAACTCCCTTACGAAAAATCTACATTCGATTAACGTTCCGAACCTTGGAATAAACTCATTGTTAAAGATCAACCCAAATTCACTTTTGAATTTATCACTTCCAGCATTTACCAATTTCCTTTTATTACCATTCTGATTTGCAAAACGTTTGCTTCTAAACCATTACTCGCTTTAAAATGTGAATATTATTTCTTTACAGACATATGGACTCATTTTATTAAATTAAATCTTGATTTAAACAGCAAATATCATTTCCGTCTAAAATCCCACTTATTTTGTTATTTTATAAACCCATATTTCATATTTCATTTCATAAGTTATAACTAGGATGAGACCTGTGCTTTGCACACAGGAGGTTGGTGGTGCCAGTTGACTTTAAGTTATAATTTAAATATCGATTTCCTATTTAATAACAAATCCAAATATTAATTATCTCGTCAAATCCTGCAATTTCATTATATATATAATTTATAAGAATAAACTATCTTTATTTTTACTCGACATAGTCGAATTATAATTATAGATCCTTACAGATTTATTTCAATCCTATTTCGTTTCGAACATTGAAATACTTCCATCACTTTCCTTTGAAAACAAATCCCAATTTCCTTTTAGTTTATTCTTAGATATATATTCCAAATTTATTTAATAGCCATTATTTCATCCCATTTATAGATATCATTAATAAATCAAATCACTTGTTTTAATATAATTAAAACAACTTATTATATTCTAGCCCAATCCAAATTTCAATTCTAATTTAAATAGATTATCCTTTTTAAAACCACAATTTCTTTTCCCATATATTCGAATACATTTTATGGTTTTTAAATATTAGTTATCTCAGGGTCAATGTTATTCAACGTCTCAAAATACACAATAATCAATCATAGATTATTTTCACACCATATACTGCAATATATGAAAATCAACAATAAAATTGTTGAGGAAACCGGTTGGATTCCTCCAACCTGTTTCCCTGCATCCACAGATGTTAATCAACAGAGATTTTATTTCATATCAATATGAAATAAATTTAAATAATTGGAATTAGTTTTCAATTAACGATTTTTTTATATATATATATAATTTCAACCATTTAAGTAGCAAATAATCCAAACAAGCATCACACACAGCATTCAATTATTTTTATCAAATTTAAATAACATTTATAAAATTATAAAGCTGGACAAAGTTAGCGAGTTTACTCACATTGGTCGTTAATCGATAAATAACGATTAGCGTTTGTTGACTCGTATCTGGCATTCTGTTCTGCTATAATTTCTAACGAGCTTCAAATGGTTCTGAATCAGCTTCATAAAGTAGTCTGCCTTCGTACGATTCTAGTGAATCAGTCTCCTCGAAATTCTGACATTGTATGCGCAATATATGATATTAACACGACGATACACAAATTAAATTAACTTTTAAAAGTAAATTCCTTTTTAAATAAAGCTTGGGCCTCACCGTTTGTTTATCGCTCCATACCAAATTCTAAAATCCCTGACCCGCGAATTCTTTCCTCTCCAGCATGGGTAATTTCAAAGCTGCTCCTCAACTATCCCTCTGTATAATATTTCGAACGTTCTATATATTTTTATATAAACGACCTCATCTGTAAACCATCCCATTTCCTCGTTTAAAGCTCATGACCGCACTACTATTCCTGCTCCATCATGCAAATAAAATTTTCTCCACCTGCTCCTATTTCTCTCTTCACGTAACCGCCTGTTCATCCATTTATTCCCGGACCAAAATCGCCATTTAGTTTTCCATCCCAAAATCTCCCCTTCTATCCTCATGCCAACTCCCCACAACATCACTTATACTCCAACATCACATGTAAACACATGTACCCACTCAAATGTTTTTCACATACAAGGCCCTATATACACCATTGACTTACGGCCACTCTCTGTACCCGCTCTTTGCTACCCGCATCCATTTGCCAAGCTTCAACTTCCAAACCCACTTCACATCAAAAAGCCTACCGCTCATCCCAAAAATATGGAGCTCACCACCCCATTACAGAACCGTCGCTAGCGCTGTCACCATGCCCCATAACAACTGCCGTACTCGGGTCAACCTTCACCAAACAGTTAACCGAAACCGTAAGCATTTAGTTATCACGTGTTGCTTTGAACTCCTGCTGTACTTACCGCTATATCCTTTTTTGTTAATATAAAATGAATAGCGGATCGTTATAACTAGTTAAGAGCATAGCATCATCACTCGAGTAACCATTCTTCTGCATGCGTCTTCAATGGTTTTTACCTACGGGGATTGTACGGTCTTTTAGACAAACTGAGCTTCTTAATCGATCACCGTATCCATTACAAGGTCGTGCCCTAGTTTCCACTATCCGAGTCGGAACTTATTAAAATCCCATCGCACCAGGAATGAAGAACATTAGTGTGAAGCTCTGATCACACGAGCTAATATATATTGTGTTTATATTTTTATGTGGAGTATAGAAATTGTTTTTGATTTTTATGGCCACTAAAAAGGCTTCAACTTTGCAGCGTGTATTTATTTATAGATTACAATTCCTTGGTGATTAAGTAATAGGGTAGTTGTAGTACATTAGAACAGGGTTGCAGTTGTTATTAGTGAAGTTATAGTAAAAACATAGGTTTGTATTGAATCTAGGTAGCCTGCGCATTCAGATTTTGTCTGTGTCCAATTGCTTAACATGTAAGGTATTTGTATTTTATTTTATTTTATTTAGCGTATCTGTTACCTAAAACTCCATTATTTTATAGACTCCTATTGACAAAAATAAAAATACCGTTGTGACGAGCAATGTGCCACGGTCCAAAAAATATGATGATATAGACAAGTTAGCTTATTTTGTGAATTCCCAAAAATACGGTTAAGAATATTCAATAATTTGATAAGTTATATGATAGATTTTACTTGAATTATAAATGAGAATGATTATTAATGGGTTTGGATTTATTGATACAATTTGTCGTTCGATCAGATTTGTCAAACCATAACATGAATTAGTAGCGTTAAAATTAAGTGTTGCCCTTAGTTTTCATAGCATTTAAGGGAAAATGCTACCAAAAGCTCACTTTCTCTCCTTAAGACAAGTATAAGGACACTTGTATTTTTGCACGCCTCCTTCCATGCGTACGTTCCACTTGCCCCCTTAGGTGTCATTACCTCCTTAACTCTCCATTTCTATATAAGGAGGCATTTTCTCCATTTTCTTACCATTCCATTCAATTTCCTCCTTTCCACCTTCTTCTTAAAGCTTATGGCCATGGATTCCATGGCATAAGTCTTCCTCTTTTCCACCACCACCTTGCCAAAGTTCGTCATCATCCTCCTCCTCCTTCCTTTATAAAGAGAGAGATTAATATATATTATGTATATACATTGGTGAAGAAGACGTTGTGCCGAAATACTATCCGACGGTTCACTCATCTAGGATCGCCTATTGGGAAATTTGGAAAGTTGTTCGATGAGAAATCTTTAACCACAATTTGTATAGTAGTTAGACTAATTTAAATATAGTGATGAATTATTAGTGGTTAATGATGGTTGATGTTTGTTATGATGGATGTGTAGTTTAGAACACACATACACTATTAAGCGTTAGTGTTATAATGCTTGTGCACAGTTATGATTTATTTAATTATGTTAATGATGGTTACCATAGATGTTTATAATGGTTGTTGATGTTATTTCATACACACTATGACACAACAATTACGGTATCACATTGATGGTTGAAAAATCTCCTTTGTAATTAGAAGCAATATCATTATTGAAATTAAAGGTTAATAATTGGGAAAGACCATATGTATGAATTCATATATATTAATAAAGTTCTTTAAATGAATAAATAAATACCGGAACATTCTAGATAACAGAGAGGATAGCTTCTAGGCTTGGGTTTGGAAATAAAGTTTCCTTCTCTCCCTGACTATCCCTAACTGGTCCGACGAATGAGATTGTTAATTTGAAGTTATTTGAATTAAGAAATAAATTGGATTTTTAATTTAATATTTAATTAAGTGAAAATTAAAGTTGAATTTTGAACCTGAGATAAATTAGAAAGTCAATGTAGATTATCTTAAATGATTTTAAATGGTATATAATGGTTTTCTAAGGTATTTTGAAATATTGAAGAATAATTTTTATTGCGGTCAAAATAGAGTTTGTCGCACAATGGCAATTTGTTTGTTTTAGTTACAAACCGTAAATGCTTATAACTTTTGCAATCTAAATCGGATTTCCATGAGACGAAAAACATTTGATTTATATTAACAAGAACTTTTAAATGAGTGAAAGCGGATTCTAATTTCAGGCTATAATTTTCAAGTTATTTTTGAAACCATTTTGGAAAAGGTCGTTGTAAGAGCAGTTGTCGACCATAACTATAAACAACTATTTTTAAATGTTCTAAAAATATGAAAAAAAAATTGTAAAATCATTACAAATTATCGAAAGGTGTTTTGAATTGTAAAGTTTAAGTTTAGACTAAGATAAACGATATTTTTATCGAAGTAATTAAGATAACTATTTTGTAATGCTTTTGTAACATTTTTTAATACACTATTGTAATGCTTTCTTTGGAAACAATCTATTTTGAAGTTTTTAACCCGCAAAATATTTCCGAACTATAAGTAATCATTTTTAAATGATTTGTGGAATGTTGTCAAAGGTTCAAAAGTATTGGAAATATTTTATATGGAATTTAAATTGATTTATTTGATATTAAAATGGGTTTTCAATTTTAAATACTTGGATATGGTTGAAGATAAATCTTCGAATGTTTGACATTAATTCGATAGATGATGACTCTTACTATTTGAGGAATTTAAAGTTCACCATTATTCCACTTATAGTGAGAGTTGGATACAGAGATTAAAATTTAGGATAAGTAGATTGTATTTCTATCCAGATCTAATGTCAATGAGTTGGGTAAATCTTTTAATTAAGATACGAGTTACCCAATTTGATTGGGATAAGTTGGATAGAAATAATATTCGGATATTTTTTATGAAATTCTTTGGTGTAAACGTATACTATTTGAGGAATTTGGAAGATATTATTATTATATCGTTATTCCACTTATAGTATTCGTTGATTATGAGAATTGACATCGAATATAAGTAGATACAATTTCTGCGTAACTTGTGTTCAATATCGATTGATTTGGGTTTTGTCATGAATCGTATCTTCAATAATATGATTCTTGAAACCCAATGAGATTGAGTTATGGAAATTCATATCGTAATTTGGGGATTTGACCAAATCTTTGATTTGAGGAAATTAAAAATAAGGAATTGGGAAGGAAAAATAATTTTTTACTTAAGATTTCAGAATTGAATGTTCGGAAACCAATTTAATTGGAAACTAGGGTTGAAATGTGGGGTAAGGGTTTTCAAAGGACACTGGGTTTTGATAACGAGTTATCAAATTGAAAATTAATTAAGGCTTTGAGGCTAAATTATCTTTGATTTAAGGGATGTGTTTTAAAAGAGAAAGGTTAAATATGGATTTCGTTATAATTTGAGAATGGATTTAAAGACGTTTAATTTAACAAAATCCAAGATGAAAGGAGATTTGGTTGAAAGCCTGTTTTTTCCGTAATTGTATTTTTTTAAATTGCGCTTATTATTTGGAAAGACCAGGATCGGAAGTTTGTCCGAAAACCATTCCAAGTAATAATACGACGTTGTGAGCAATTGAAGACAATGGGGACGACATTGAACAACGGGACCCTTCATGTCGTAAGGGCGACTTGCTGAATGTCTCGAATGGCTGGCTACCATTTGCAGATGGATTTTATATATCAGTTAAGTGGAAAAAAGCTCGAACGTATGTGAAGGAATTCTGGATTATTATTTCGTTCAGACCCAGAACGGACACGTATGGATTATGTATCTGACATTGTAATTGACTGTGTAGCACTGATCTTTATTAATATATATTTGTTTGGTGGCGGAGAATTTATTCTCTTGCTTAACACCCATCTCTAAGACGTATGAGCTTAGAGTTATATATTGATGGAAATCAATGATGCATAATGAATGGACAATGTGGCATACTTAAATTATGTGATGAGCTATGGATGATCAAAGCATGGCTTATTTAAGCGTAGCTTTGTGTATATCGTGACCTCGACGAACCTCACACCCCAGATTGATAGTAAACCGGTGGTCAGATTTTTATGCTCGTTTCGTATGTTCAGTGCACCAGGATGCGATGATGAAAGGGTACTTACTACGAAGTCCCCAGTCTGGGACACTATTTGTTGGGTACTCTAATTCATGTATGGTGAGTTAGTATAACGGAGTCCGAGTCTGGACGTTATCCACGAATACTGGGATGATGTGCGCAAGAAAGTTTGTTAGCCCACGAATGATCTTTCGTACCAGGAACCATCATGTTGGAAACCCAATCTTCGCTACGAGCCCATACAGTTTTGATTGTATAGCCTGCTGGTTACCGACAGGATTGTCAGTATAATGGGATAGGGCATTATGCTGGCCAGGATTAATACATTTATTTGATAAAATGGTTTTCACACTATATATAGTTCTAAAAGAGGATTTTCACGTATGAAGGTATCATTAGTTTTCATAAGGCAAAATTCGTTCATCTGGTGTGCGCTTTGCATTGTGTGATGAGCTTATGATAGCTTTATTTTTCAAAAATTCATTGTGGATTTCTATGCACTAGTATTCACATGTAGTAAACCCGTTATGCATTAGCGACGTGGTTCGGTGAATTACCTAACTTTAAAGTAAACCCTAAAAACAATTGTTTTGAGTTCTCACACCAGTCCTTGTTTGGCATGAGGCAGTGTGATAGGGGGTTCTCGCTCTTGGTCTAGTGGTGAGCGGGAGACTCTTACCTCTACACATCCCAAGAGGGGTTGGTTAGGCATGAGGCCGCAGCAGTCGACAGACAAGCCGTAAAACAAGGTGTTGGGTAACCATTGTAATGCCACGGTGGAGTTTAGCCGCTGTCCGATGGTTGAAAAAGACCAGACCGTTACAGTTGGTATCAGAGCTTTGGTTTATACAAAGCAATGGGGGTATGACACATTTGAACAAAACGAAAGACTCATCAGGGTTATATACCTCATTAGAGATAGGGTTAGTAATGCCCTCGAATGAGATTTTGGAGTATTATATTTGAGAGAGCATATTTGAAAATATGAAATGAGTTTTGAAAAGTTATATTTTAAGAAAGAAACATATTTTGAAATATATGGTTAATTATAACCTGGATACTTAATCAAACAATTAAGGTTAAGTTTACATTTTATGATTATAATTACACATAAAATACTTCTTATGGCATGGTAATTAAGCCCATTCCACTGATCAGGATAATGATCCGAGTACAAATGCCTTTTGGATTTAATTTCACTATTGGGTAACATTTCGAAATATCGATAAACTTGGGTCAAGTTTGTTAAGGTTACTGATCAATATGGTTTCAAATTAAAAATTAGAATTTGGTAATTTTGTTTGATGTTGAGGTTGGACTATCTGGTATAAGAAGATTTTGTATATACGTTTGATCAACGTATATACGAAGTCTTAAGTATACTAGATAGATATAGAATGTAATAACCTGCTATTTTTAACGATTTAAATTCCGAATTATATCGAGTTTTATTTTGAAAATATTTTATAATTTCTCATAATGGGAATTTGATATTTGAAATACGTACAGTGAGATGTAGCAGTAGTGAAAATTTCATCGAAAAATTTGAATGTTTTTCAATCGTCCAATTTTCAGTGCAATGCTGCGCATAACCGTTCAAATTTTATCGATTTTAAAATCTCTCCGAATCCAGTTCGGACAAACATGAAAAATATTCTATTCGTCGTCAGTAATCCAACGGCGTAATTCAATTTGTGAAAATAGGACTTTTTGACCTCCGTTTTCCGTCCGCATTTTTACGTCAAAGGGGTCCGTAACGCATTTTTTAACGGAGCGTCCTGACACTGCAAATTATATACCGTTGTGTCCGTCTCATCGCGCTGATTACCGCAATATATTCATTTGTCAGTTTCGGTGCTCGGTTCGTGCTAAAAGGCTTGCACAGTTCATTTTTGAAATAGAGCCATTTGAGTTCGACGTGTCCCTTTTCGGATTCAGCATATTTTTCTAGCAATTTTGGGTCTGCAAAGCCCGTCATTTTATTTTGTTAAACCACCATTTATAATTTTTTCTGTAGGTGGATAAGTTGTACATTACAATGCAACATGCGTGCATACGGTGGAACTCCATCATATTTTTCCAAAACCTGGAAAGCATGCACGTCCATTATTTATTTATTTATTTTTCCATGCATGTATATTTATCTCTAAAGAAGCTACTTTTTATGTTCCCTTTTAATTTTAAAACTGTTCAAAACTTGTTACCGTTTCATTTTGAGTGTTATGTTGTTTTTGACTCATTAAAATCACACGTTGTATTTTTTTTCAAAAGTTTAGAAACAGTCCCCACTTTCTCCAATCCCCGAGCCTACTTTGTGGCAGAAGAAAACTTCAAATTTATAAACTGAACGGTTATTCCTTCCATATATATATAATAGTATATAATAACCTGCCTATCACTTACACTTTTCCCTAAAAGTAATTCTGAAACCGTCACTGTTTATCCTCCATCCCTTAAAAGCCTCAATTAAACAATTCATTCCTTTTTAAAAACACGATAGCCTTGAGACTCGTTCAAACAGACGCCATCCAATTTAATTCAAATGGTGCCCTTGTATCTCCCATAGAACCGCACCTCTTTTACTGAGTCCTTTTATCTCGTGATGTGTACAGTGAATTGTTGTTTCAATGAATATATAACCAACATGTCCACATTTTATTCAATTGTTCTGTTTCTTCTTCACCATTGTTTTTTCCTCTTCCCATTTGTAAATATAAAGAGCAGCAGCTCCTTTATGCCATCACCGTTTTTTTTTCAAACCTGTATTTCCTTCCCTCGTCACCTACTTCTCCACCGAACAAGCTGATTCCCTCACCAACCGAACCCCATGCTGAAGCCCTCCCCGAGCCGCCGTTCAAACTGCTCTGACCATTCCGCCTCTTCAGCTCCGTTTATCAGCTGAAGGCCGCCGAATACACCGTCCTCCGCCTTGCCTGAAACCGCCGTGACACATTCCTACCAAGATCTGAACCCTGAGCCACCTTCTCCTTTCCCTCTACCTTAAACCGCGTTCACCCACCACGTGGAAGCCAAGCAGCCCTTCCCTCCAATGCCAAGGACGCCTAAAACTAGAAAAACCCGGACCCCTTCTGGCTCTCAACACCCAGCTGGGTCACTCCTCCCTTGAGCCATGCCAACCTCACTTGTTGATCCTCCCCTCCGCCTCAGCACGAAGCCGCAGCCCTGTGTGTGAGTGTTTTGTGGTGTGGAGTGCGTGGGTTATATATTTACATATTTATATTTTTCGGTGTTGTTTGCGTGTATGGTATATTAGTGCTGTTTGGTGTGTGAGTTGTTGGCACCTGTGGAGTTGTGCATATATATATAGTGTGCATACTGTGTTGTGTTTGTGTAGGTCGGTATTGAGTTATGAATGTGTGTTTAATTTTGGTATGGTGTGGAATGGTTTAGTTTTTACAGTGTATGTATATATTTTAATTAGTGTATATTGGGTGAGTTATTTTGTGAGTGAGATTTCACAGTATGATTTGTTTGCGTAAGTTTAACTTTGTTGAGTGTTCATTTGTGTTGGAAGGTGCTTAAATCGGCGTGGGTGAGTGTTGAGTTTGTTTTTGTTAGTATATATATATTTACATTATTTTAGTGTAGTATACGGTTTTGTTTGTATTATAATTGGTGTGTGTTTTAAAAATAAATTATATATACATATGTATATGAATTTGATGTGTGTATAGCGTTCCAGCAATTTTGAAAAAAATCATATACATATTTTGTACTTACTGTGTATATTTATATATTTAAATATATATATTATTTTTGAAATATTGTTGTGTTATATGTGAGTCGAGTGCGGCGTTGAGTTGAGAAACCATTTCCAAAAACCCAAATAGCCGTACTAATCCGTTCTCTAGCCTCTTCTTATAAAACAAAATATTTTTAAGTGGCTACCGTGACTGAATTCATTCTGAATCGTGCTTGGAAATTGTCATCTTATTCTGTGTCAGTCGTCTGCTGTCTTCATTCTGTGCCACGGAAGGTGAGTTTATCTCACACTTGACTCACATTATTTCATGGATGTTAGATCAATAATGAACTGTTATATGAAATGTGTAGGATTGCTGATAGAAATTATTTGATTTGATATACATATATGCACATTTCGTATGTAACATGATATATTCATGACACATAGTTGCACTGATGATAAATATCATGTGATTGTTGTTTGTGATTGTTGATACCCCTAATTTAGGAAAATCACTAAGGGTTGAAATGATACATACCTGAACGGAAAGTAGAATAAGGAAAAATCGTTATGGGTCGAAATGATAGACTTGATTGATTTTTTTTTTTTTTTTTTGAATTTTGGATCATGGGTTGAATTGATAGACCCGTAGAAATTTTATAAATTACGGGTTGAAATGATAAATATCCGTATCACTTGACCATAGGGTAGAAAACTATATACGGACACCATTGGTCGTATTTTTGAAGTATTTTGATTTGGGAATTTGATTTTTAAATAATAACTTAAGAATTATTTTATTTTATTTTTATATATTTATATTTTAAATATTTTAAACTTAAATTTTTATAATTTTGATTTATATGTTTAAAAATGATTTTTATAGGTAAATATAGATTTAATGCTTATTTAAGTTTTACTTATAATTTATTATTTTAAAACTATATAATTTAATTATATAATTTTTTTTACTTTTTATATAAATAATTATTTCTATATTAATTTAATCCTGTATATGTTTATAATCGTATAGTTTGAATTGGAATATTTTTGAAATCGAACTTATAAGAGTGGTTTAAAATGTGTATGAACTGTTTGAATTGAAATATATGGTTTTGACTTGACTTTATAGTAATGAATTTGAATTTTTTGACTTAAGTTATAATTTTGACATGATTCGTTAAAATTGAAAATGTAAGATTTGATTTGAATTATATTAACTGAGCTTGAACTTAAGTATTGGATTTGGAATGGACTTAAACTAAATTATATGAATTTATAAAAGAAAAGGTTTCGAATTTCATGACTTGAATTGCAAACCACGATATGTTTTGTTTAAAAATTGAAATATAAGTTTTTGACTTGAATTATACATTTTGAATTCGAAACAAAATGTTGAATCCATGTGAATCGATTTGAAACGTTTTCTTATAAAGGTAGAATTTGAATTGTTTTAAACTTGAAATTTTGCGAATATAAACCAAACCAAATAATTATCGTAGTTAAATGGTTTGGTATCGATTTAAATGGAAATGGAGATATTTAAGGTATAACTTAAATATAAGTCGATTTTTGAATTTGGGATTCATTATGCGAATACTTTCATAAATTATAATCGAAGTTATATGTTATAGTACTAATTTATACTATATTTGCTATCTTTACGATATTGTTTCCTAAACCGATTTGATTTGAGCGATTCTTGTGAGATGTTTTCAATATTAAATATAATCGAAGTTAGATATTTAAATTTGATTTCAAAATTCGAATATGAGATCTCGTATAGACTATTTTATAAAGTGATTTATAAAATAATGACCACAGTGTGAAAAATGTAAACGATTGGTTGTTAAAGAGACCGGGATCGGCTATTGTTATACTCTCTGTCAATATCGAAAACCACTTTAACAACTGTGTACGCGGTGGAGTTCCAGAATGAAGGGGATGATTTGGCGAACGACACTGTTTTGTATTTCATATTAATTATGAGTCCCTGACTACCTTGAGTCAGCTTGATGTGGCTAAAACAGGAGCTATGCACGGACCAAGTGAGGTCATACCTCATATCGAGCACACTTCTTCGATATTATTCTATTACTATTGAGATTCGATTTGGACCCTTTTGATTTTGGGAGTGTGTATCGAGGTGAACGGTAGTAGCTACTATGCGTTACCACCAGTCCGGCCCTGCAAACGGTGAATCCACCCTGGCATTCCTTGCGTGCCTTGTCACATGCCTTATACGAGTCCACTACGATTTTGTTTTGTACTGTTTTATATGGAGTGTCCTCTGATCAACCTCCAGTTTACGGAGGAATTACGGTATTGTATATACTATGGGAATATATAAACGGTGTAAGGGTAATCATGGTAATCCCGCTTACGCTATTTTGATATTTTTACTTTACTGATAGACACTATTGTATATAGCGTATTATGCTATATAGTATTAGTTTGACGGAGCTTAGAGGATGCTGATCCCAAACATCCTTTAAGTTACTGATTGCATTTCATCGAACATTTCATTTGAATTGATTTACTTTCATGAGAATGTTAGTCCTGATCCGAGTTGTTTTGTTTTGCATTATTGCTCGGGTCAGATCGATTATCACAGTTTCGAGATTTACTTTGGAGTCTGGAGCTTATATTGGATTTTTGCTCATCTATATCTACCTGTTGATCAGTTGTTCCAGTCATCCAGCTATTTCTATTGTTCCTATTCAACCGTTATTGTTTATTTATGTATCTGAAATTTCATTGTATTTGACTTCCGCTGTATTATTTATGTAAACTCTGATGTAAAATTTATTTAGTAGCTTCATGAACTACTATTGTATTTTAAATTTTCCGCTACGAGATATTATATTGCCTTGTATCTGTGTCTGTGATCTGTGATTTATTCTATTTACCTCAGAAGCTAATAACAATCTGTTGTTTTGGACGTTTCGAGTTGACATGTTTTGTCGATTCGGCACGGTCAAAATGGCGGGTCGTTATAGCTGGTATCAGAGCTGGTTAGAGAATGTGATAGGGGTTTCTCGCTTGGCTGTTTGGTGGCGAGCAGGAGACTCTTACCCCTACACATCCCAATGGGAAGATTGGGTTGGTTGTTGCAGTCGAGAGGCTGGCCGTAAAATCAGTTCTAAGGTATCACTGTATGTCACAGTGGGAGGTTAGCCCACTGCCTGATGGTTGCAAAGCCTAGGGTCGTTACATAGAATCACACTCTAGTCACTTGAAGATGATTCTGTTGATGACTGCAGCATCATCAGTATGTATTTTAGAGTTTTGAAAGTGGTATGACTATATGAATCCGATTAAAACATCAATATATACTTAAATCCATTTAAATTGGTGTTTGAAATTGTTTGGTAAATTGATGTGAACTTAAATAGAAAGATGAAAATTTGATTGGGTTGTAAGAATTATACTAGGTAAACTTGTTAGTAAGGGATAAGCCAGTAAATTAAGTGGAGAGTAACCTGGACTTTTCAACCAAATTTCCTTATAGGAACAAAAATGAAGTTTGGTCTATCAGGAACTGAATGGTGGATGACCCTAAAACAAGCAAGAAAAGCTCACAAGCGAAAAGAATGGGAAAAAACCTTAGTTTGGGAAAATTCAAAGGCATCTATTGTTATAGATGTAGTCAAGAAGGACATTTTGCAGTTTTATACCCAGAAACAATACAAAAGAAAACCAATCGAGAATACATAATTTGTTTTAAATGCAAGAAGAAAGGACATTTTATACAAAAGTGTCCTAAAACAAAGAAGAAACCCATGAACCCAAAAAAAGATAAGAAGTGTTATCGATGTAGAAAAGTAGGGAATGTAGTCCAACATTGTCACTTAAAGAAGGGAGAAAGACCAGCTAAAGCAACACCACCCGCAGTCATAAGTGAAGAAGAAGGAACGCAAGAATTATGTAATCAAAGCAAGCTCTTTGACCCCTAGGGAATTATCTCTGAAAAGTTGGATGCATGAATAAATGTATGTATATGATGTTAATTATATAAAAATAAATTTTTTTATAAATTTTTTTAATGTATTCTATAATATATCCAAATAAATCCTATTCTAATGAAAAAATTAATGAATTTAATTAAAGGTACAAATAGGAAGGTTGGAATTATCGACGATTTTGGACAAGTCGATAAGTTCTAAAGTTTATCATGGCAACAAAAAGTACAGTTCAAGTGAGCAAGAATACTTTGTGAATTAAGTTTCACAATTTGATTAAAGGATATTTGGCAAGCGGGAATAGTAAGAAGAAATTACCTAAACTGAAACATTTAGACAAGCTGAGTTCGGATATGATCAAGTTTTTCATGTAACAAATAATAGTAAATTTTGGAAACTGAAAAGGAATAAGTTTCATAACCTTTGAATTTGCAAGATAAGATATAAGAGAATAAATTTATAGCCCTGAATTTTTTTGAAAGAAGTAAATGGTTGACTATAAGTAATTGGCACAGTACACGATGAATCGAATATAATAGGTAACTGGAGGTTATCGCTGGAGGACATGTAGATATGGTTGTCTGGAAATATGTGTTTTATAATATTCTATCCAGTATATCCATTATGAGAACAGAGAGCTTTGGTATAAAGAATTTTAATCTCTAATTTGTAAATCTACAAGATGTCGAATGAGTAGTTACGATTCCCTTTCCTTTTCGAGGAGAAAAAGTTTTTACGGAGGGTGAATGTAAGGATCCAGAATTTTTAACCAATTTAAAATTGGAATTTTTATTACTTAATTTGAATTTAAATTTGAATTTGTCATAAATATATATGGTTAAGGATATTTAATAATTTTGATAAGTTATATGATAGATTTTACTTGAATTATGAATGAGAATAATTATTAAGGATTTTGGATTTATCGATACTATTTGTCGTTCAATTGGATTTGTCAAACCATAACATGAATTAAGAGCGTTAAAATTAAGTGTTTCCCTTAGTTTTCATAGCATTTAAGGGAAAATGCTACCAAAAGCTCACTTTCTCTCCTTAAGACAAGTGTAAGGACACTTGTATTTTTGCATGCCTCCTTCCATGCATGCCTTCCACTTGCCCCCTTAGGTGTCATTACCTCCTTAACTCTCCATTCCTATATAAGGAGGCATTTTCTCCATTTTCTTACCATTCCATTCAATTTCCTCCTTTTCACCTTCTTCTTAAAGCTCATGGCCATAGTTTCCATGACATATCTTCCTCTTTTCCACCACCACCTTGCCAAAGTTCGTCGTCATCCTCCTCCTCCTTCCCTTATAAAGGAGAGATTAATATATAGTATATATATACATTGGTCAAGAAGACGTTATACCGAAATACTGTCCGATGGTTCGCTCAGCTAGGATCGCCTACCAGGAAATTTGGAAAGATGTTCGATGAGAACTCTTTAACCACAATTTATATAGTAGTTAGACCAATTTAAATATGGTGATGAATTATTAGTGGTTAATGATGGTTGATGTTTGTTATGATGGATGCGTAGTTTAGAACATACATACACTGTTAAGCGTTAGTGTTATAACGCTTGTGCACAATTATGATTTATTTAATTATGTTGATGATGGTTGCCATAGATGTTTATAATGGTTGTTGATGTTGTTTCACACACACTATGACACAACAATTATGGTATCACATTGGTGATTGACAAATCTCCTTCGTAATTAGAAGCAATATCATTATTGAAATTGAAGGTTAATAATTGGGAAAGACCATATGTACGAATTCATATATATTGATAAAGTTCTTTAAATGAATAAATAAATACCGGAACATTCTAGGATGACAGAGAGGATAGTGTCTAGGTTTGGGTTTGGAAATAAAGTTTACTGCTCTCCCTGGCTATCCCTAACTGATCCGACGAATGGGATGGTTAATTTGAAGTTATTTGAATTTAAAAATAAATTGAATTTTTTAATCTAATATTTAAGTAAGTGAAAAATAGAAGTTGGATTTTGAACCCGAGATAAATTGAAAAGTCAATGTAGATTACCTTAAATGATTTTAAATGGTATATATTGGTTTTCTAAGGTATTTTGAAATATTGAAGAATAATTTTTCCTGCGGTCAAAATAGAGCTTGTCGCACAATGGCAATTTGCATATTTTAGTTACAAACTGTAAATGCTTATAACTTTTGCAATCTAAATTGGATTTCCAAGAAACGAATTTTTTTGATTTATATTAACTAGAGCTTTTTAATGAGTGAAAGTGGATTTTAATTTCGGGTTATAATTTTCAAGTTATGTTTAAAACCGTTTTAAAGGTCGCTGTAAGAGCAGTTGTCGACCATAACTATAAACAACTATTTTTAAATGTTTCAAAATATGAATTTTTTTTGTAAAATCATTACAAATTATGAAAAAGTGTTTTGAATTGTAAAGTTTAAGTTTTGACTAAGATAAACGATATTTCGATCGAAGTAATTAAGATAACCGTTTTGTAATGCTTTTGTAACGCTTTTGAAAACACTATTGTAAAGCTTTCTTTAAAAACAATCTATTTTGAAGCTTTTAACTCGCAAACTATTTCCGAACTATAAGTAATCGTTTTTAAATGATTTGTAGAATGTTTTCAAAGGTTCAAAAGTATTGGAAATATTTTACATGGAATTTAAATTGATTTATTTGATATTAAAATGGGTTTTCAATTTTAAATAATTGGATATGGTTGGAGATAAATCTTTGGATGTTTGATATTAATTCGGTAGATGATGACTCTTACTTTTTGAGGAATTTAAAATGTAGTTCACCATTATTCTGCTTATAGTGAGAGTTGGATACGGAGATTAATATTTAGGATAAGTTGATGGTATTTCTATCCAGATCTAATGTCAAAGAGTTGGGTAAATCTTTTAATTAAGATACGAGTTTCCCAGTTTGATTGGGATAAGTTGGATAGAAATAATCTTCGGATGTTTTGTGACGGCCCGCCCTGCACCAACCGACATTCACTCCAAATGTGCGCTGTACACATGTCCAGTTAGCACGGAACGGGTCGTCAGAAGGAAAAGGAAGAAGGAAATGAACATACAAAGAACCTGTAGAATGTCTCACAACGCATAGAATAAAATATAATAATAACATACTTGACATAAAACAGGAGAGACAGTGCATAAGCTGAAAATCAGAACTAAACATCATAGCAGCGGAAATCCAAAATACAACTTTCAAACTGTCTCAAAGCAAAAACAAGATAAAGGGGGTACACTACTAATGCCCAAGTAGCGACCACCAACGACACAGGGAGAATGTGTATATATATAATACGTGGAAGCCTCCTGCTCGCCTCCGAAGCAGCTACTCGCGCATCACCAGCTAACCTGTCTCTAGTCTGCTCGTGTGAGCACCCAGAGTAATAAGAGGAGACATAAAACTCTGGGTCAGACATAAAGCCTGGTATGAGCGATAAGCATCTAAAGTGAACTATAACAGGTAGACTAATACATACCTGAACCTGCAACCAAAGAGTTAGCACTACATACTGTACAACACTCGAAGGTACCATATCAAACAGTGTAAAGATACGGAGGTGGGGAAGGTGTGCATGATGGCAAACAATCAAACAAAGCATCCATCCTCACATCTCTCACTCCGTGCATAAAGCCTACGATATTCACCACTTCGATCACCCAACATACCTTGCTACGATCACTCTGCCCCATGAAGTCATAAATGGCTTCACTGCACTGATAACGTAGCCACTAATCCTTTGCTATGTCCACTTTGCCCCATGGAGTCACAAGAACCCCACTGCACTGGCTCATAGCCTTACCAATCCTTACTATGTCCACTTGCCCCATGGAGTTATTCACCCCATCTGCGCTGGCTCATAGTCTTACTACGCATCACCTTGCCCCTCAGGTCATAATGACCCTACTGCACTGATAACGTAGTCTTGCTACCATCACCTTGCCCCTCAGGTCATAATGACCCTACTGCACTGATAAGCAGCCCATCATTCATTTTTAGTGGTGAATCGAAGTTATGAACGTCGACAACTCCTTAGCACACGTCCCGCAGCAAAGCCCAACTCATGAAGTGAACTCATTTTGGTTAACTACGCAACCTAGAGCTCTGATACCAAGTGTGACGGACCGCCCCGCACCAACCGACATTTACTCCAAATGTGCGCTGTACACATGTCCAGTTAGCACAGAACGGGTCGTCAGAAGTAAAAGGAAGAAGGAAATGAACATACAAAGAACCTGTGGAATGTCTCACAGCGCATAGAATAAAATATAATAATAACATACTTGACATAAAACAGGAGAGACAGTGCATAAGCTGAAAATCAGAACTAAACATCATACCAGCGGAAATCCAAAATACAGCTTATTACAACTTTCAAACTGTCTCAAAGCAAAAACAAGATAAAGGAGGTACACTACTAATGCCCAAGTAGCGACCACCAACGACACAGGGAGAATGTGTGTAACAACCCGTATTTTTTGATAACGTGTTAAGACGAGAATCAAGGCAGAATTTAATTTTAAATTCTGAATCAAGTAAAACGGGCTATGCCATTGTGTTCGTCTCGGAAAAATACGCGAAATAGAGTCTGGGTTTTCGAGAATCGGAGTCCGTATGACCAAGATATGGCCTCGCGAAGTTTCACGAAAAATTCCCAAATTAAAGTATACTTAATTAAGTGAAATGGGTTGCGCAGAGAAATATATATATTGATATATATATATATATATAATTGAAAATTAAATAAATAAATATGCAAAAATGTTCAAAACAGCGAATTGGGAGAGGGGAATAACCGAACCGGCTGATTTTTGAGGTCGACCCAAGCCCGCTGGGTCGACTAGGGGTTAATCCAGGGTATTTGGCTGTCAACCCGTGGGCCGATTCGCTCAAATGCAGATTTTGCATTTGGATGGTTCTCATGGTTCATCTTTAATCTAAAGGCCCTAGATGGTTCCTACACTTGACTTCTTCCCCAAGACATGCTTTGATGGCTTGGATTGAATCTAGGTTTAATCCTATGGCCTAAAACACTTGCCTAATCTATAAATAAGACCCTAACCTATCCTAAATCCTCATTATTCATTCATGCAACTAAACTATGGAAAAATTTTACCTCTCATGGCCTCCACTCTCTTCATAAAATTTCTAAATGGTTTCTATGAGAGATTTTCCATGCATACAAGTGTTTTCAAGCTTGTATGAGTGTCATTAGCTTGCATTCAAGTCAAGTTTCTATCTTTGCATCATAAAGCAAGGGTTTTGATCATTTTGGCTCAAGGGTTCTTATGTTAGAGCTTGCATTTTGGGTCTATTTGATTGCATAAGGGCTTTGTCATATCTTTTGTGCCTTCATAGCAATGTAAGCCCTTTCCCTACTCTTAGATATTAACTATGAAGTTAAATGTTCATGTTGCAAGTTTGGGTTTGATCATTGAGTATGATACATGCTATCATGTCATGCAAGTTTATGAAGTCATTATCTTGATCTTGTGAGCTAAAAGCTACAACCTTTATGTTGAAATGTTGCATTAGGCAACATGAGAACCCTCATAACCTTTATGTCAACTTGCATATGAAGTCATAACCCTTATATGATGATATATGCGAGTTACTAGTCATCATTCCATATCTTTTGTCACCAAGATTCGCTTATGTGCCAAGTTTGGGTTTATGCATGTTTTGAGGCTTAAGAATGTAACATGCAAGTTAATGAACACATTTGTGCCTCATTTGCCACCATGATTAACTTGTGGCTAAATATCCATTTTTGTCATGCCTTTGCCAAGTCTCTTCTTTTAATCCATTATGTTGTCACGAACGTATATGAGAGTTTAAAAGCGTTGGGTTATGTTATGGGTAATTTCTAATGACATGAAAATACAACTTGAAAACATGACTTGAAATATAACATGGAAGTTGACATGTAAGTATGCATAAAAACATAAGCTTGGGAATTTACCTATTAAGTTAGGTCTACCCTTTGGGAATTTACCTATTAAGTTAGGTCTACCCAAATGCTTGAAAACTTGTAACATGTTTTGGGAAACATGATGGACATGACACTTAGATAATATAAGTGTGGCCAACTCGAGGTTGGGTTGAGTTTGCAACGTAAAACTACCCGGAACCGACCGGCCTAACTAGTTGTTGCAAACAATAGGACCCAATGTGAGAAGTTGGTCATGTTGTGCCTGAACCCGAGGTTAGACCAAGTTGTGGTGTAAAGCTACTCGGAACCGACCGGCTTAACTAGTAACCGCAACAAAGTCTAATGTGAGAGGTGAAGGTGCATTAAGTAATTAATGCCACATGATAGGGTTAAGTTAATTTGATTAATGACTCTTAACCAAATATGACATGGACAAATGGGTTAAGTAATTTGATTAGGCTAATGATACTTAACAAAACATGACAAGGTTGGGTAGGTTAAGTAACTTGATTTACCTAATGACACTTAACCATTTTTATATGACTAGTGGATGGGGTTAAGTTAACCAACACTTAATCAATCCAACGCGATAACTTGGTAAGGCTAAGTAAGTTTTCTTAATGACGCTTAACCGAAAAATACGGTTAACGAATGTGGTTAAGATTAGACTCAACTAGTCTAAACATGGAAATCGGATGGGGTTAAGTTAGCCTAGACTTAATTAACCCCACTTGGTAGTTTAATGGGGTTAAGTTAAACACTTAACTAATCTAAACATGATGAATTGATGTGGTTAAGTGACCTATACTTAACCAATCTAACTCGTGAATTTATTGAGGTTAAGTTAACCTATACTTAACCGATCTAACGTGAAAACATGATAAGGCTAATTCACGAATCGCTTGAATACACTTGACCGATTTGACTGAGTAAATTGATAGGGTCAAGTTAATATATACTTAACCAATCTAGAATGATAATTGGACGAGGTTAAGTCGTGAATTGCTTAATACATACTTAACCAACGTGAGCATGGTTTGTAGGGTTAAGTCTTGGACTTGGATACTTAGCCAATTTTGACATGATTTGAAGATGGGTTAAGTCTTGGACTTGGATACTTAGCCAATTTTGACATGATTGGTAGACGGGTTAAGTCATGAACTTAAGTGACACTTAATCCATTATGTAAACCCTAGTTCTGAGGATAGGGGATAACCATAGTTAACAAGGATAACGGGAATAAGGCTAAGTGGTAAACCTTAGTTGAGGAATAACTAAGTAATGATTCTTAGTCAAGGAAATTTAGACCAGTTCATAGATAGATGAGTAACCTGATACGGTAGGTCATCGTTTAAGTATACGAGTAGGAGCAAGTATCTGATTTAGATAAAGGCTCCAACGAACTGGGTAACGAAGCAGCGGCTTCGGGGAACGTGAGGGTATTCTTGGTATCCCTCTATGAGCTGCTAGGTGATTATACTAGGCTCATGAGAGGTTAAGGTCTGCGTTAGAAGAACCAAGAGTATGCCTTGGTTGCTATGCGAGCGACCTAAAGACGGGGATGGATAGGGGATAGTCGACGATACACGGTCGTACCCTAGATAACATTTCGTCAGACTACCTACCATCTTTGGTCAAGCGTGTACGTACGGAAAGGCAGAGAACACCCAATAGACCATAATTGCTATCTAATTATGGTTGCGGTAAGGCTAGGATTGTGGGTTGGCCAGTAGTGTGTTCTCATACAGGATTTATCCTGTCTTGTCTTTCACTAGTTGAGGGAGGGGTCGCGTGGGACCATAGCCACGTATAGAAAAAACAGACTTTAGCATCTGCATCGGCAGATAAATCGAAAGCTCCCGACTGTGTCCTGTATTTCTCGATTTGCCCTGTGACAGGACTCGGATGGCACGATGTGATACATGTGCATACAGTCATGGAAAACGATTCACGATGAATGCGTGGGAAAAAGGGCGCGGTTGACGGTTAGCGTAAATCCCAGTGGCCCTGGGTGGTTGAACCAAAACCGAGATACGAAAACGTGCAATAGGTAAGCGTAATCCCTAGTGGCCCTAGGTAGCATAAGTCCTAGTTGTACAAACGATAATTCATGTTGGAAGACCCTAGCTAGGTTTAGGGTAACAGTCCAAACCGATCTTAAGGATCATGGAACTATGTTAAAGTAATGTAGAATCTCATGGGAAAGCCCGTATGGTCTACGGCAAGGGACTGAACATTTACATGGAATAAAACATACAAGTTGAGTAACCTATATATGCGATATATTAGGTTGACATGGACCATTACACAACTTTTGAGTGAGGGTCATTCTTGGTTAACACATGATACGGTGGGGATACTAGTACGGTAGGTGCAGAGCTAAAATGCAGGATAGATATCATGGGACGTTATACGTGATAGATATCTTGGGGATATTATACTTGATAGAAACCTGACGATGTGATACCTTGTTTTATCTTGACATCGTAATTTATCATGACACCTTAGTTTATCTGAGTTCAGTAGTTCATCCTGTTATTTTGATTTAGCTTATCTATCTTGTCATCATGCTTATGTTCATCTCAGTTTCTCATGTCAGTTAACTTTACTAGTTTTTATGCTAATAGTAGATAGGTCTTACTCAGTCTTTTTGACTGACCCGTTTTGTTTCGCCTCTTTTCTTCCGTTTCCCCCCAGGTTACAGGGAGGAAATACTGTTGTTTAGTTAGGACTTCTTCTGCTTGAAGGTCATCATGGATGGCTTGGACTTTTCTTGGCTAATGGCTACTTTACTGCTTTTACTTAGGGAATAATTTATGAAAATGTCTTTATGCTTCTTTACTATTGCAAGACAGGTTTTGATGTACTCTGATGTAAAAGGCTTTAGACCTTATTTATTAATGTTATGAAAGTTTGATTTTACTTCTGCTATTTTTATATGTTCTGTCTTGTGATATTTCTGTGCATGTTTACCAATAATGCCCCTCTAAAGCTAGTGCATTCCTTTGCGAGTGACCCTAGCGGAGGCGGGTTGTTACACGTGGTATCAGAGCAGAAGGTTACCAGACTGGGCAAAAGTTTTTAAAGACCTTCTGAAAACTATTTGAAAATCGTTTACAAAGAAGCATTTTTTCAAGAAAATTTTCTTTTAAAAGAAAAAGGCTATTCCCCAAAGGCCATTAGCACTATCCTTGTTTCCTTAATTGAATCTCTTCTCCTTTCTTTCCTCCATCTGTAGTCACAGTGGTTTTAACTGCGACTAGTCTTTTCTATCAACGAAAGTGCTTTCCATGCGATGGAGGTGGTTTTCAAGAGACCAGTGGCCGCGTTATAAGAAAGGATAGTGAGAAAGAGGATAAAGGATACGAGCTTAAGGATGAGCAACTTGTTGGTATGGCTTTGTCCTCAAAGGAGGGAGAAAGATGAACAATGAAACCCATGACGAGAAAGTATCTTTGGTATGGTGAAACGGGACGGATAGTTAAGTATTGTGGGACAAGGACAAGATCATCGTTGTATACCCTCACTAGAGTACCTGAGTAGGGGGATAACATCCTTGTTGAAGATCTAGTTATTCTTTTCTATCATCCCGCCAAGACTTTGTTTTGATCCCCGCATCATTTAAGTCCGCTTCGGTAGTTGAGTCTCTGCACCTTAAGTACTAACGTAATAGAGAATCCCATTTTTGTCTCAAAGTCCTATTGGAGAATCAGTCCATTTATACATGACTTGTTTGGATTTGGGAATGTCTATGCCAAGTGTTGAGTTTGGAAATAATGCTTATGTTTATAAGCTATGGATGGATTCTAGGGATGAAGTGGTTATCCAGTAGGGGGTGCCACTCTCGGTTTTGATAGGAGGGTAGTTAGACCTTTTGACTAGCCTTGGTAATGCCCTCGAAGTATCGGGTAACCTTTTTGAGGTTCTGTCATGACTAGTTACTTAGAATCCCTTGATGCCTTTATTGAAATTTGAAGCCCGATCGAGTGGTGTTCGCCAATAAGACGGATGGTTTACTTCATTTATGCATGGGTTATAGAGATCACCCTAGTAAGTGCGCATGATAACCTGATTGACATCTGTTTACTTTCAAGAGAAAGTTCTTCTACATGGAATGCCTTATAGTATATAAATGAGATCCAAGATTCACTAGTGAATTTTGGAAAGCTTGCATGAGATCATGAGTACGCAGTCATGTTTGCGCCAAGTATTCTAGAAAAAGGATAAGTGCAAGTGGAACGAGAGGCGACGAAGAAATGAGTTTTAGCTCATGTTATGGAAGCAGGAAATAAGAAGCTACGAAATCGCGAAGTTAAAGGGAAGTCAAGGCACAATGGAAGTAAGCCCGAGGAAATACGACTTTGATGGTCAAAGACTAGATACGCGCATGATATCTCTTTTTGGGAGTATATCCTTGATCCCTGTTTCTGTAGAGCTTACTTGTAGGTTATCTTTTGTGGGCATCCTCTCGGTCCTACTTTCTGTTACAAACCCCGTAAGGAGTTTGTCTTGTTTATCTTCTCGGCCCTGTTTCAGGGAATTCTAGGTAGAACCCTATGGATGTAAACATGTATTTGAAACATGTTATGATTGATATGGTTGCAAGTGGTTGCAAGTGGTTGCTCGTGGATGCGCGAATACACATTAGATACTAGCTCGACTCGGTCACATTTCATATTGCATATGCACGAGTATTTATACTTGTTTATGGATGAAATCGAATGTATTATCATGCGGTTGTTGCATATGAATGAATGATTGTGCACGCATATAGTATCTATATGACTAGGACTATTTGCATACATGTTGGATTCATGGCACTATACATATTTTGCATTAGAAAGATTATTCAGGCCTGATCATTAGCATTAGCTAAGGAACATGTACACACACGTTTTGCATATATTCATACAGCATTAGAAATCATCTAAGGACAATGGTTGCTTGTGGATGATGTTTTGAGTAGATGGATGATGGATGGTAGGATATGTTCTTCCTAACTTGGAGATTTCGGGGACGAAATCCTAAAAGGTGGGGAGAATGTAACAACCCGTATTTTTTGATAACGTGTTAAGACGAGAATCAAGGCAGAATTTAATTTTAAATTCTGAATCAAGTAAAACGGGCTATGCCATTGCGTTCGTCTCGGAAAAATACGCGAAATAGAGTCTGAGTTTTCGAGAATCGGAGTCCGTATGACCAAGATATGGCCTCGCGAAGTTTCACGAAAAATTCCCAAATTAAAGTATACTTAATTAAGTGAAATGGGTTGCGCAGAGAAATATATATATATTGATATATATATATATATATAATTGAAAATTAAATAAATAAATATGCAAAAATGTTCAAAACAGCTAATTGGGAGAGGGGAATAACTGAACCGGCCGATTTTTGAGGTTGACCCAAGCCCGCTGGGTCGACTAGGGGTTAATCCAGGGTGTTTGGCTGTCAACCCGTGGGTCGATTCGCTCAAATGCAGATTTTGCATTTGGATGGTTCTCATGGTTCATCTTTAATCTAAAGGCCCTAGATGGTTCCTACACTTGACTTCTTCCCCAAGACATGCTTTGATGGCTTGGATTGAATCTAGGTTTAATCCTATGGCCTAAAACACTTGCCTAATCTATAAATAAGACCCTAACCTATCCTAAATCCTCATTATTCATTCATGCAACTAAACTATGGCAAAATTTTACCTCTCATGGCCTCCACTCTCTTCATAAAATTTCTAAATGGTTTCTATGAGAGATTTTCCATGCATACAAGTGTTTTCAAGCTTGTATGAGTGTCATTAGCTTGCATTCAAGTCAAGTTTCTATCTTTGCATCATAAAGCAAGGGTTTTGATCATTTTGGCTCAAGGGTTCTTATGTTAGAGCTTGCATTTTGGGTCTATTTGATTGCATAAGGGCTTTGTCATATCTTTTGTGCCTTCATAGCAATGTAAGCCCTTTCCCTACTCTTAGATATTAACTATGAAGTTAAATGTTCATGTTGCAAGTTTGGGTTTGATCATTGAGTATGATACATGCTATCATGTCATGCAAGTTTATGAAGTCATTATCTTGATCTTGTGAGCTAAAAGCTACAACCTTTATGTTGAAATGTTGCATTAGGCAACATGAGAACCCTCATAACCTTTATGTCAACTTGCATATGAAGTCATAACCCTTATATGATGATATATGCGAGTTACTAGTCATCATTCCATATCTTTTGTCACCATGATTCGCTTATGTGCCAAGTTTGGGTTTATGCATGTTTTGAGGCTTAAGAATGTAACATGCAAGTTAATGAACACATTTGTGCCTCATTTGCCACCATGATTAACTTGTGGCTTAATATCCATTTTTGTCATGCCTTTGCCAAGTCTCTTCTTTTAATCCATTACGTTGTCGCGAACTTATATGCGAGTTTAAAAGCGTTGGGTTATGTTATGGGTAATTTCTAATGACATGAAAATACAACTTGAAAACATGACTTGAAATATAACATGGAAGTTGACATGTAAGTATGCATAAAAACATAAGCTTGGGAATTTACCTATTAAGTTAGGTCTACCCTTTGGGAATTTACCTATTAAGTTAGGTCTACCCAAATGCTTGAAAACTTGTAACATGTTTTGGGAAACATGATGGACATGACACTTAGATAATATAAGTGTGGCCAACTCGAGGTTGGGTTGAGTTTGCAACGTAAAACTACCCGGAACCGACCGACCTAACTAGTAGATGCAAACAATAGGACCCAATGTGAGAAGTTGGTCATGTTGTGTTTGAACCCGAGGTTAGACCAAGTTGTGGTGTAAAGCTACCCGGAACCGACCGGCTTAACTAGTAACCACAACAAAGTCTAATGTGAGAGGTGAAGGTGCATTAAGTAATTAATGCCACATGATAGGGTTAAGTTAATTTGATTAATGACTCTTAACCAAATATGACATGGACAAATGGGTTAAGTAATTTGATTAGGCTAATGATACTTAACAAAACATGACAAGGTTGGGTAGGTTAAGTAACTTGATTTGCCTAATGACACTTAACCATTTTTATATGACTAGTGGATGGGGTTAAGTTAACCAACACTTAATCAATCCAACGCGATAACTTGGTAAGGTTAAGTAAGTTTTCTTAATGACGCTTAACCGAAAAATACGGTTAACGAATGGGGTTAAGATTAGACTCAACTAGTCTAAACATGGAAATCAGATGGGGTTAAGTTAGCCTAGACTTAATTAATCCCACTTGGTAGTTTAATGGGGTTAAGTTAAACACTTAACTAATCTAAACATGATGAATTGATGTGGTTAAGTGACCTATACTTGACCAATCTAACTCGTGACTTTATTGAGGTTAAGTTAACCTATACTTAACCGATCTAACGTGAAAACATGATAAGGCTAAGTCACGAATCGCTTGAATACACTTGACCGATTTGACTGAGTAAATTGATAGGGTCAAGTTAATATATACTTAACCAATCTAGAATGATAATTGGACGAGGTTAAGTCATGAATTGCTTAATACATACTTAACCAACGTGAGCATGATTTGTAGGGTTAAGTCTTGGACTTGGATACTTAGCCAATTTTGACATGATTTGAAGACGGGTTAAGTCTTGGACTTGGATACTTAGCCAATTTTGACATGATTGGTAGACGGGTTAAGTCATGAACTTAAGTGACACTTAATCCATTATGTAAACCCTAGTTCTGAGGATAGGAGATAACCGTAGTTAACAAGGATAACGGGAATAAGGCTAAGTGGTAAACCTTAGTTGAGGAATAACTAAGTAATGATTCTTAGTCAAGGAAATTTAGACCAGTTCATAGATAGATGAGTAACCTGATACGGTAGGTCATCGTTTAAGTATACGAGTAGGAGCAAGTATCTGATTTAGATAAAGGCTCCAGCGAACTGGGTAACGAAGCAGCGGCTTCGGGGAACGTGAGGGTATTCTTGGTATCCCTCTATGAGCTGCCAGGTGATTATACTAGGCTCATGAGAGGTTAAGGTCTGCGTTAGAAGAACCAAGAGTATGCCTTGGTTGCTATGCGAGCGACCTAAAGACGGGGATGGATAGGGGATAGTCGACGATACACGGTCGTACCCTAGATAGCATTTCGTCAGACTACCTACCATCTTTGGTCAAGTGTGTACGTACGGAAAGGCAGAGAACACCCAATAGACCATAATTGCTATCTAATTATGGTTGCGGTAAGGATAGGATTTTGGGTTGGCCAGTAGTGTGTTCTCATACAGGATTTATCCTGTCTTGTCTTTCACTAGTTGAGGGAGGGGTCGCGTGGGACCATAGCCACGTATAGAAAAACAGACCTTAGCATCTGCATCGGCAGATAAATCGAAAGCTCCCGACCGAGTCCTGTATTTCTCGATCTGCCCTGTGACAGGACTCGGATGGCACGATGTGATACATGTGCATACAGTCATGGAAAACGATTCATGATGAATGCGTGGGAAAAATGGCGCGGTTGACGGTTAGCGTAAATCCCAGTGGCCCTGGGTGGTTGAACCAAAACCGAGATACGAAAACGTGCAATAGGTAAGCGTAATCCCTAGTGGCCCTAGGTAGCATAAGTCCTAGTTGTACAAACGATAATTCATGTTGGAAGACCCTAGCTAGGTTTAGGGTAACAGTCCAAACCAATCTTAAGGATCATGGAACTATGTTAAAGTAATGTAGAATCTCATGGGAAAGCCCGTATGGTCTACGGCAAGGGACTGAACATTTACATGGAATAAAACATACAAGTTGAGTAACCTATATATGCGATATATTAGGTTGACATGGACCATTACACGACTTTTGAGTGAGGGTCATTCTTGGTTAACACATGATACGGTGGGGATACTAGTACGGTAGGTGCCGAGCTAAAATGCAGGATAGATATCATGGGACGTTATACGTGATAGATATCTTGGGGATATTATACTTGATAGAAACCTGACGATGTGATACCTTGTTTTATCTTGACATCGTAATTTATCATGACACCTTAGTTTATCTGAGTTCAGTAGTTCATCCTGTTATTTTGATTTAGCTTATCTATCTTGTCATCATGCTTATGTTCATCTCAGTTTCTCATGTCAGTTAACTTTACTAGTTTTTATGCTAATAGTAGATAGGGCTTACTCAGTCTTTTTGACTGACCCATTTTGTTTCGCCTCTTTTCTTCCGTTTCCCCCCCAGGTTACAGGGAGGAAATACTGTTGTTTAGTTCGGACTTCTTCTGCTTGAAGGTCATCATGGATGGCTTGGACTTTTCTTGGCTAATGGCTACTTTACTGTTTTTACTTAGGGAATAATTTATGAAACTGTCTTTATGCTTCTTTACTATTGCAAGACAGGTTTTGATGTACTCTGATGTAAAAGGCTTTAGACCTTATTTATTAATGTTATGAAAGTTTGATTTTACTTCCGCTATTTTTATATGTTCTGTCTTGTGATATTTTTGTGCATGTTTACCAATAATGCCCCTCTAAAGCTAGTGCATTCCTTTGCGAGTGACCCTAGCGGAGGAGGGGTGTTACAATGTGTGTGTGTATATATATATATATATATATATATATATATATATATATATATATATAACGTGGAAGCCTCCTGCCCGCCTCCGAATCAGCTACTCGCGCATCACCAGCTAACCTGTCTATAGTCTGCTCGTGTGAGCACCCAGAGTAATAAGAGGAGACATAAAACTCTGGGTCAGACATAAAGCCTGGTATGAGCGATAAGCATCTAAAGTGAACAATAACAGGTAGACTAATACATACCTAAACTAGGACCTGCAACCAAAGAGTTAGCACTACATACTGTACAACACTCTAAGGTACCATATCAAACAGTGTAAAGATACGGAGGCGGGGAAGGTGTCCATGACGACAAACAATCAAACAAAGCATCCATCCTCACATCTCTCACTCTGTGCATAAAGCCTACGATATTCACCACTTCGATCACCCAACATACCTTGCTACGATCACTCTGCCCCATGAAGTCATAAATGGCTTCACTGCACTGATAACGTAGCCACTAATCCTTTGCTATGTCCACTTTGCCCCATGGAGTCACAAGAACCCCACTGCACTGGCTCATAGCCTTACCAATCCTTACTATGTCCACTTGCCCCATGGAGTTATTCACCCCATCTGCGCTGGCTCATAGTCTTACTACGCATCACCTTGCCCCTCAGGTCATAATGACCCTACTGCACTGATAACGTAGTCTTGCTACCATCACCTTGCCCCTCAGGTCATAATGACCCTACTGCACTGATAAGTAGCCCATCATTCATTTTTAGTGGTGAATCGAAGTTATGAACGTCGACAACTCCTTAGCACACGTCCCGCAGCACAGCTCAACTCATGAAGTGAACTCATTGGTTCCCAACTGGTTCCGGGATCCTGAGCTCTAACTTCCATTTGGACTACCTTTGCATCTCGGGTTATTGGTCATTACCATCGAATCGTAGCCTTCAGATCGGATCGGTTCGGAGTCCTGTTCCCTCATCACCACGGTTCGGATCGAGTTCCTGCATTCGGATCGGGTCGCGCCATCAACTCGTGGTCCTCCAGTTTCATCGGATCGGTTCGAGTACCCTTCAGCGGATCGGGTCGGGGTCTCCAAGTCCATCGCCACGGATCGGTTCGTGATAAGCTCCTTCGGATCGGATCGTGGTCCCTCAAGCGGTTCGGGTCGGAAAGAACTTCTCCAGGTCGACGGATCGTGCTCACCCTTCATGGACGGATCGGGTCGGGGCTGCTGGTGCGGTTCGGGCTCGTGCTCTTCTTCCCATCGGATCGTATCCTCGATTCAGATCGTGGCATGTACCCACGATCGGTTCGGGTCGGGTAAAGGGGTCCGATCCGATCCTGCTTGCAATTTCCTGCAGTCCTTCCAACGAGCAGTTTACGCCATTCGACGGCGTTTTCGACCATTCTAACTATTCTAATCAATCAAAAAGCATACCATACAGTCATAGCAACATACATAATCAACCACAAACATCAAAACATCAATATGATAAGTAGAAATGGATCAAACATACCCAAAATCCCATATTTCCCCTTAAGCATGTTTAGGTGAAACTAAGAATAGGATTAGCAAAACTTAACCAAATTAACCCAAATTCATATCAGAGGTCTAAAACATCATTTAGGAATTTATGAACTTTTTCCCGAATTTTATCATGTTTAAATTCGCTAATTAACACTAATCAACCCTAATTAGCCATAATTAGTGTAAAACTATGCAAATCACTCACCTTAGCCACAAAATAAACTAAGATCTGAGATAATTCTCTGATTTGATGTGAATTTCAATGCCAACGGCAGCTCCTATATTGATTTGGTGAAGATCTCCCTTGATTAGGGGTTGTTAAGCCAAATCCTTGACCAAAAGATGATTTGGAGGTGATTTAGGGATTAGAGGCCATTTTTAGGGTTCCTTGGTGATAAGTGGAGGCTAGAAAACTGAAATGGAATGATTCTCCATCTCATTTCAGCCCTCCCATAACCCTAATCCCGAAATGGGTTATGGGCCTACTCACTAATCACCCGATTTGGCCCGGTTAAGCAGTTTTTCACCCTCCAAACCTTGTTTCAGCCATATCTGCCAAACGGTAAGTCTGTTTGGCTATTGTGACCACTCTACGGAAAGGTAAACCATCAAACGAATCCAATGGAAGTGGTTTCAGGTTAAAATTCCTTTCCAATCAAAATTTATGGTCAAAACAGTACCAACTAGGAGAAAAATGGTCATTTAAAAATCGACAAAAATCATGAACATGGGAAATGACTCTAATAGATGTTTCCCAAAGTTACATGATCATACAACTTCATACGGGAAAGAAATAAATATTCTACAATCCTATGATGTGTAGAATACGGGTCGTTACATGTTTGATATGAAATTCTTTAGTGTAAATGTATACTATTTGAGGAATTTGGAAGATATTATTATTATATCGTTATTCCACTTATAATATTTGTTGATTATGAGAATTAATATCGAATATAAGTAGATACAATTTCTGTGTAACTTATGTTCAATATCGATGGATTTGGGTTTTGTCGTGAATCATATCTTCAATGATATCATTCTCAAAACCCAATGAGATTGTGTTATGGAAATTCATACCGCAATTTGGGGATTTAACCAAATCTTTGATTTGAGGAAATTAAAAATAAGGAATTGGGAAGGAAGAATAATATTTTAGTTAAAATTACAGAATTGAATGTTCGAAAACCAATTTAATTAGAAACTAGGGTTAAAATGTGGGGTAAGGGTTTCCAAAGGAAACTGGGTATTTGATAACGAGTTATCAAATGTAAAATTAATTAAGGCTTTGAGGCTAAATTATCTTTGATTTAAGGGATGTGTTTTAAAAGAGAAAGGTTAAATATGGATTTTTTTATAATTTGATAATGGATTTAAAGAAGTTTAATTTAACAAAATCCTAGATGGAAGTAAATTTGGTTGAAAGCCTGTTTGTTCCGTAATTGTATTTTTTTAAATTGCGCTTATTATTTGGAAAGACCGAGATCGGATGTATGTCTGAAAACCATTCTAAGTAATAATACGATGTTGTGAGCAATTGAAGACATTGGAGACGACATTGAAGACCGGGACCCTTCATGTTGTAAGGGTGACTTGCTGAATGTCTCGAAGTGCTGGCTCCCATTTGCAGATGGATTTTATATATCAGTTTAGTGGCTAGAAGCCCGAGTGTATGTGAAGGAATTCCGATTGTTGTTTCGTTCAGACCCAGAACGGACATGTATGGATTGTGTGTCTGACATTGTAATTGACGATGTAGCACTGATCTTTATTAATATATATATATATATATATGTATATATATATGTTTGGTGGCGAGTAATTTATTCTCTTGCTTAACACCCTTCTCTAAGACGTCTGAGCTTAGAGTTATATATTGATGGAAATCAGTGATGCGTAGTGAATGGACAATGTGGCATACTTAAGTTATGTGATGAGATATGGATGATCAAAGCATGGCTTATTTAAGCGTAGCTTTGTGTATATCGTGACCTTGACGAACCTCACACCCCGGATTGATGGTAAACTGGTGGTCAGATTTTTATGCTCGTTTCGTACGTTCAGTGCACTTGGATGTGATGATGAAAGGGTACTACGAACTCCCCAGTCTGGGTCGCTATTTATTGGGTACTCTGTTCATGTATGGTGGGTTAGTATGATGGAATCCGAGTTTGGACGTTATCCGCGAGTACTGGGATGATGCATGCAAGAAAGTTTGTGAGCCCATGAATGAACTTTCGTACCAGAAATCATCATGTTGGAAACCCAATCTCCACTACGAGCTCGTACGGTTTTGATTGTATAGTCTGCTGGTTACTGGCAGGATTGTCAGTATAATGGGATGGGGTATTATGCTGGCTAGGATTAATACATTTATATGATAAAATGGCTTTCACACTATTTATAGTAGTAAAAGAGGATTTTCACGTGTGAACGCAATTTTGGTTATCATAAGGAAAAACTCACCCATCTGGTGTGCGCTTGCATTGTGTGATATGGGAGGAGCTTATGATAGCTTCATTTTTCAAAAAGTCATTGCGGATTTCTATGCACTGGTATTTACATAGAGTAAACCTGTTCCGCATTAGCGGCGTGGTCCGGTGAATTACCTAACTTTAAAATAAACCATAAAAACAACTGTTTTGAGTTCTCACACCAGTCCCATGACTGACCAGGAGTTTATTGTTCCCACACCAAAACTTTGGGTGCCCATAATTTTTACATGGACAGCCTAGTAGTTTGGTTCATAGATTTAGTATTGGAGTTGGTTGGAGCAGGATTCTGGTTTTAGCTGGAGCTATTATGTTTTGGAGCATTCGCATTCTTCCGCTAAGTTTAGTATCTTTTCCGCTGCGTAATCTATGTACTCTGATATACCTCTTGTAACTCTGATGTAATATTATTTTAATGATAATGGAAAAGTTCTTTTTATTTTGTGCAAATGTGTAAGTGCCCCCAACAATCCATCTTTATGAATGGTTTAAGTTGGTATAATTACCGGTGAAAACCGGGCAAAAAGCCAGGTCGTTACAGTAAGCTCCAACAACTCTAGTGAGTCAATTAGCATTTGTAATTTTAGATTTTATCTTTGCTTTTTGTGATTTCAAACATGATAGGTAATAATATTTCATGTTATGCTTGTGTTTTGATAAATCCGAGAATTTAAATAATCTTTACTAAAAAAAATCGAATTTAATTCATATGGAGCTTAAAAATTACCAAATTTTACTATGTTCTTTCTGATATATTGCAGCAACTATATACCAATTTACATGGATTTTTATTAAGATTTGATATGTTAAACATGGTGATTTTCGAGAAACTTTTCTGTAAAATATGTGCAGAAAAACGTAGGTTGGTTTAACATTCATAACTAAATGTAGAAAATTCACAAAATCGTGAAATTTGGATATGTTGTTACCAACTCGTATGAACATCTTCATTATAAATTTTGTTATAAAGTATTAGTGTTTGCTATGTTAAATTTACTCTGTTCCAGGGACAAAAATCTTGGCTGTTTTTGGTTATTTGGCTTGAAGTTAATGTTTGTAGCTATGAAGCTCTTTGGATAATAAGGTGAGTCATTCGACTCACACAATCTATCTCTAATTATTGCATTTCATTTTAGAAATTTTGGCTTTGATATGTTTGATTTTATGATTTGGTTGCAATATGATTTTGGATTCAAGCGATTGTTTGATTTTGTGTGCTTAAAATTAGTGGAAATATCATTGCTGTAAAATAGTGATAACTTATAGCTAAATTATCCAAATTGACTCAATCTTTTTGCAGTAGAAATCTCTTTCAATTTGCTACAATTTTTCCTTTAGACATTTTTCGAAATTATGCATTTTAGGATGCCAAAACCGAGTTTTAAACTGAGCATGTAGCTCAGGCCTGTGTTAAAATCAGAGTCGATAGCTGATAGTAAAATGGGCATAACTTTTGAGTTACTTATCGGAATTTGATAAAATTTTATATATGGAACGCTAGGAGTACAATCTACGACTTTCGTTTGTTGTGTTTCTTTTGATTTAGAAGTCTAAATGGTGAAAAACTCATTTGTTTGTCGCTGGGCTCTCGTTAGGAAATCATGAAAATACTTAAAACTGAGATTTTATTTTAGTCATAACTTTTGAACCGCTTATCAGAATTTGATAATTTTTAATATTCTAGAAATCTAAAAGATTAAGCTACAACTTTCATTTATGGTGCCTCTTGTGATTTTGGAGTTTAAATGGTGAAAAATCCATTTGTTTGTCGTCGAGAAATTGTGTCAATGCTTAAACATGAGAAATTATTTTGGTCATAACTTTTGAGTTACTTATCATAATTTAATAATTTTTAATGTTTTGGAAGGCTATGAGTTTTCTCTATAATTGTATGGATTTAGTTTTGCAAAATTATATGCTTAAGCAAACTGAAATTGCAATTTAAAACTGAGAGCTTTATTATGAACTTTGGAAACAATAAAATAGTTTTGTGAACAACTAAGTGGTTTAAACAATGGAATTCAAAAGAGAATAGTTTTGAGAATCTTAACTCTATAATCTGGAATGAGCTAATTTTCGATTTAATGTTACCGATTGTTTTATATACTCTTGTGAAACATTTTGACGCAAATGGTATATTCCAATGAATATAATGTTGAAGTGGAATTTACTAATTCTTGACCGAATACTAGAACCCAACTAATTAGAATGGGATGCTCAATTTAGATTCTTATAATCGATTTTGAGATAGTAATTAACACTTTAGGGTTGTATTCTTTTATGGTGTACGACAAGTGGTCTCTAGATCTGTAAGAGAATATAATTCAGGTTTTCCGAGTATGTAGCGCCCCGCCTCTATACCCACTATCGTCCAGTTTATTTCAGAGAAATGTCGTAAACCATAACGGAGAATGAGGTGTGTGAAGAGCGACCGATTGTTTGATTACTCCATGTAAGGAATGCACATTGAATTCTGATACCGATTAAAATTTCGACATGTCCATTCAACACATAGGGCAACTACACAACGGCTATATGCAATTCGGAAGGCTGTATAAAATAGACAATAACAATAATATATATCACAGCCAGACATAGAATAATCATATCACAAAGGCGGAATAGATATGAATAAACCAAGAATGTGTACAACAAGTTAGTGGTCAACAAAGATCCAGTAATCCCAGAAGAATAAATACATGTACCATGATCTAAATAAAGGAATATGTACACAACGATAGATAATGTCATAGGTACAAAAGTACATAAAGCTACAGAGACAGCGTAGCAAGCTGAAGGCGGAAGATCAATCCTGCGATGAGACCCAGAGGAGTACTTAAAATGACTCGGCAGTCTGACCCGGGTATTATATATAAGAATAAACAATAAACGAGTCAGTCTAGCTGTACTTATCAAATAATCTGAGATAATAAGGGATATAACAAAGGATAACGTGATTCTAGTAATAATATCTAATCATAAATAAATATGAAACATGGCATGTCAAGACAATTAGGAAATGACAATGGAATGTAAGTACACAAATATCTCTAGATAATCTCTTAGCTAACGTAGAATGCAACATTCGAATAATAGCACACATAAGGAAATGACATAGGAAATAAATCTCATGACAAGAAAAGAGCATATAACAGAAAGAATGGACAAATAAATGCCAAACATAAATCAAATTGACGCACATCGCATCAAAGTTAACATAAATCAAATTGACGCGTATCGCATCAAAGTAAACATAAATCAAATTGACGCACATCGCATCAAAGTAATCATAAATCAAATTGACCCGCATCGCATCAAAGTAATCAAGAATCTGAAATCATTTAGAAATCCAGAAAACATCATAAAAAGAGGCCTGTTCATAGAAGATGAGATACGATCTCTAGGTAGCTAACCCATTTTTTTGAGCCGAAGCTCCCCACAAAGCCGGGTCGTGACCCCGGTAGGTTGAAAATGCATAAATCATAGAAAATCATAGAAAGTTGGGCAGAAGTCCCATAGATGAAGGTCCCAAATCGTAAAGTCCCACTCAGGCGATTGCGAACCAAACAAATATGCCGGGAAGCGGATACCAATGATTCGGGTGAGTATAAATTGCCCTGAGATAGTTAATAGAAGAAAATGGATAAATGTCCCATAACCACCCGCTATTCTCGAATATTTATGAACCTGTCGTTGGTTTATACTCAAAATAGCGAATAGAAATTATTCCGAGCTAGTTTTATAGGAAAACAACGACATGTCCCACAACCACATGCTATTCTCGAACATTTACGAACCCGTAATTGGTTTCTATTCAAAACAGGGAAAATCACCACACATGCTCGAACACACAAGTCCAAGGGTTATTCACCGAAGTAAACATATAAATGGTCATAGTCCTCAGTTTTACTAAGGTAAATAAACTAAATTTCTTGTCCGATCGATGGGATAAGGAATCGTATATAAATCAATAGTATTGGATCCGGGTTTAGAAATCGAATTTATTTTAAATGGATTTGAATTTAAAAACTAATTAAACGTTGGTTCGATGCCCATTGACAATACAAAACCCCGTTATCCATTGTGGTTCATATATTCATAAAAACCGTCGCCGTAGCGAATGGAACACAAAAATCATAAAACAATAAGTCACATTACAATAACATACAGGAAATCAAAGGGATAACGGATGTAATTTCGATCAAAGAAAGAATTGAAATCCCAAACTAGCACCCAAAGGTTTTAAACTATATTGGAATAGACTCGAAGGATATCGAATCGATAATTCACGTTTTGGAGTCGTGAATCATAATCGAACTAATATCGAGGGTCAAACCCAAATTAACGAGTAAATAGATTCATAAAATAGAGCACACTGGCTCAAGAACGATTTCTAATGCAACTCATATTAAACAATGAGAATAGAGTCAATTAAAGATCAATATTCGGTGAATCAAACAAATGTCAATGTCGATGAATCGAGCTACGGGAATCTGTGAATTCGTAAAGATGAAGTTCACAAACGAAGTCCGAATGGTCCGAGCTCTGGTCGGGAAAGAGCCTGGATGGGGGTAGATTGTGGACCGAGGTCCTTCTGGTCCACAGCCGAAAACCGATCGACCGGTCAAAATGGGGCGGTCGACCGTTTTCACACAAGAACAAAACCAGTCAACCACCCCATTTTGGGCATGTCGACCGGTTATAACCTAGGCCGTTGCCCAAGTCGAAGCTAGGGGGATTCGGTCCCCATGAGTGTCTGACGTCGATCGTTGAGTTTCGTGACTTCTTCGTGACATCAACGAGACCTCTTTGATCCACCGTATCGACTTGCAAAGAGCAAATGCAAAGATTTTGATCATAGGTTCTAAACGAACCAAATATCGAACTAAAACAATCGAAAAACAATTCGAGTGATTTGTGAAGACTTAGAAATTTGCCGGGGGAAATGGAGCTTCACAACATCACCAAATCGAATCATAGCATATTCATTAGATCATATGAACAATCCTTATCATAATTTTCAACTCAATGAAACATAAAAACATGGAATCGGCTAAGTTACACTAACATAACCAATTCACTAGCACACGCAAACTCATACGAACACTAAATTACACTTTTACAAGCCAATGGCTTATGGCATAGATGTGAGTTCAAAAAGAACTCAACTTGGTTTCAAACAATGAAGAACAAGCTCCAATTCGAGCAAGAACCCACCTTTCTTCATTAGCTCCTCCAAAATCACCTCATGAATATACATAAGGGAATATATGTTTTAGTCAAGAGCAAAAATCTGAAATTGGTGAATTATGGAGATAGAGAAGAGAATAGAGAAGCTTACCCATGTCTTAGAATTGGATTTGCACCTGAATTGAGCTTTAGATTGAAAACCCTAGCTTAGGGAATTTTAATTTCCCTTTCCACTCTCCGTTTTTCTATTTTGTGAAGTATGAGGAAGAATGAATGAAGGAGGAGGGAGCTAAGTGAGTTATAAGAGTTGGCTAAGTTAGCTAACTCATGACCCAACCAAGATCCCAAATTTCTGAAACTTGGAACATATCGAAGCTTATAGTTTTCGAACACCTAAACGACGTTTTGAACTCGATGGACGTGGTTTCGAGTCCAAATTTGTCCATATGCAAAAAGTGATATACTGGTCTTATATCCACTGAAAAGGACCAAAATTGCCCAACTCAAAAGGTATCGATGTCTATAGTAAAAAAGGTTGCGAATGATGATCCAGACTCAATGGAAGTGGTTTCGAGTCCAAATTCATCCATATGCAAAATGTGACTTTTTGGTCATCCACACGATTAAGGATTAACGACGTTATATTTAAATAAAATATTTAAATCTAAAATCGTTGAATGAGCGGGTTGTTACAGACTTCCCCTCTTAAATAAATTGTGTCCCCGCAATTTCTTAAGAATGAGGTAATAGGTAACAACCAAAAATTATACCATGAGTTGTACAACAAGAACCGACACGAAATGAAAAGATCACACTAACGGCTAAGTGAGATCCCAATTTCGTCTCGCAAGATCATAAAAAATAGAGTTCAATTTCGAACTTCATTACCCATGAAGGTAGTCATCCCAAACGGGTAAAGTAATTCCAGAAAAATTCATAAGCGCTATGAATTCAAATAGACTCGCCTTTCTTAGTATGATTCTCAAGGGAATGAGAATCGATAGAATGCACAAAAATCATGCGAATCTAATTTGGAATTTCAAGAAGCAACGAGACTGCGTCCTACAAACGCGAGATATCAATAGTAGATATTTCTCTTAGGATATGAGATGGGAAATTACGGTGGTTGACTAATCCATTCCCAAAATTCAATCACGACACCGATCTTCAGCACTTTAGCCTTGGGACAAGGTAGTTGACGCCCACAAAAGAACAACTCAGAGATTCCAACGAAGTTAGCTAAAGAGAGCAATTCTCGATGGAATAATCAATTTTAATATCAATGATTCAAGGTTGGAAATGAAATACCAATGAACTATTTGCGGAAATCGATTTCTAACCAGGTACTAAATCTCATTTAGTAACCATAAGGATGAATCATTAGGAATTATACGAAATTTTCAATATTTAGAAACTCAAGTATCAATTTTAGGGAATCGGAAACATCGAGAAGATGATGGATAAGTAGTGCACAACTTATCACTTCGGAACAACAAGATTTAAGATAATTTTCAGCCAAAAATCTCAAATCGAAAAAACATCAGTAAGCAATAGACAATTTCTAGAACAAAATGAGATTAAACCAAAGAGGTCGTAATCCCAAAAAAAAAAAATGTTTGACAAGGGTCAACAAACGTGCGGAGACAATTATCAATCCAAATGATTCAAACAACCAAAGGAGGAATATCAAAAGAGCTCATCCTTTCGATATTCATTTCTAAGAACAACGCAAGGCTAAGTCCATAAGTGAATTGGCTATAGCACTTCCAGATGATCGACTAGATCATAGATTCGAAGAAAGGAATTATTGAGTTCGCCGCGGATCGCAAAAACTCAAATTTTCCTCCCTTTACAGGACTCTCATCCTCTCAAGTGATCGTTCACTAGAGAAAATAAGAAGACCCATGGAGTTACAAGAATACTAAATTCTTTTTAGCAAATAAAAAACAAGGATTAGGAATAATGCGAGATTCCCAATCACTAAGAATTTCCGAGAATTAAAGAACTGAAATCCAGAAATTAGAGACATAAATAAACAACTCCAGGAATAAGAGACATTGGTTATTTATTTACTCAAAGAAAAGATTCAAGATAATTTCTAATTAAAAATCTTGAACCACTCAAATTCTTGGAATTGCTCCAAGGAAATCTAGAAATAAATTATTTAGAAAATAACAAACGATTACGAAAAATCACAATAATCCAAAATATTATTATTGTAATTAACTTATTAGGAGTGAATTTTAATTTTAGGAATCATTTCGAATGTCGGATTGTCACGTAATGGTGTTTAGGAATTCCGAACTACAACATGGAGTCCTCGAGATCCTTAACGCACCCGATGGACAAGTTAACACAAGAAAGTCCTCACAATTTCTAACATTCATGCAAATCTAGCGAAAATATAAAAATTCAATAAATCATTCGGGATGGAATAAAGGAAATAAAATTCCTTTATCAACTTATGAATAAAACACAAATGATATCCTTTGATAATGAAAAACATGGTCGACGTATATCAAAAGAACATAAATAAAATAATCTCTGAAAAGGTAAATGACATTAAGGAATTAATGACATGTACCCTGACTCAAGAAGAGGGATCACAAGACGCGGGATGCTCTCCCTCGTTCTTGATCTTGAGTTTGGAACACACGATACATTTGTTGAGTTAATTTAGCACAAATGCTTGGTGACTCATACCAGCATGGGAGTAGATTTAGTCACAAAGACATGGTATCTCCATACCGACCGACAAGTGATTAATAAACCATGCTAGGTGCGTAACAACGTATGAAACAATCTTAACTAGAAATCAAGAAATATCTGGATAAATGGCGCTTACGACGTGCGTAACGATGCAAAGGTAAGATATCCAATGATCAATATTAGCAACTTGAGTCAAAGAATGAAACAGAAGCACCATTAGAGCACAGGAGCCCTAGATGGACTATAGAAATCAACCCGAAGGGGATAAGTCGATAACTATTCTAAAATACTAAAATTATGCCACTTGATACATAATCACCCCTTTCGTAGGGGATACGCTGGGTGAACTGGCAATTGCACGGCTACGACCAACTATTTCGCTTCTTTAAGGAAAAAGGAGGAAAATGTTAGTCTCAAGTTGAGTTGAAACGATGCGAATTCAATCAAAATGGAATCGTATTGGAAGATAAGTTATGATGGGTCTTAAGACTCTAACTAAAACCCTAAAGCACGATTCCCGAGAGAGGCTTAAGACAATACCATCGTCATACTATCTTACACTGTTCCAGAAAGTGGCTCTGATACCAACTGTAGCTCCCCGCCTCTATACCCATTATCGTCCAGTTCATTTCAGAGAAATGTCGTAGACCATAACGGAGAATGAGGTTTGTGAAGAGCGACTGATTGTATGATTACTCCATGCGAGGAATGCACATCGAATTCTGATACCGATTAAAATTTCGACATGACCATTCGGCACATAGGGCAACTACACAACGGCTATATGTAATCCGGATGGCAGTATAAAATAGACAACAACAATAATATATATCATAGCCAGACATAAAATAATCATATCACAAAGGCGGAATAGATTTGAATAAACCAAGAATGTGTACAATAAGTTAGTGGACAAAGATCCACTAATCCCAGAAGAATAGATACATGTACCATGATCTAAATAAAGGAATACGTACACAACGATAGATAATATCATAGGTACAAAAGTACATAAAGCTGTAGAGACAGGGTAGCAAGCTGAATGCGGAAGATCAATCCTGTGATGAGACCCAGAGGAGTACCTAAAATAACTCGGCGGTCTGACCCGAGTATTATTTATAAGAATAAACAATAAACGAGTCAGTCTAGCTGTACTTATCAAATAAACTGAGATAATAAGGGATATAACAAAGGATGACATCATTCTAGTAATAATATCTAATCATAAATAAATATGAAACATGGCATGTCAACACAATCGGGAAATGACAATTGAATGTCAGCACACAAATATCTCTAGATAATCTCCTAGCTAATGTAGAATGCAACATTCGAATAATAGCACACAACAGGAAATGAAAGAGGAAATAAATCTCACGAATGGAAAAGAGCATGTAACAGTAAGAATTGACAAATAAATGCCAAACATAAGTCAAATTGACGTGCATCGCATCAAAGTAAACATAAATCTAATTGATGCGTATCGCATCAAAGTAAGCATAAATCAAATTGATGCGCATCGCATCAAAGTAATCATAAATCAAATTGACGCGCATCGCATCAAAGTAATCAAGAATCAGAAATCATTTAGAAATCCAGAAAACATCATAAAAAGAGGCCTGTTCAAAGAAGGTGAGATACGATCTCTAGGCAGCTAACCCATTTTTTTGAGACGAAGCTCCCCACAGAGCCAGGTCGTGACCCTGGTAGGTTGAAAATGCATAAATCATAGAAAATCATAGAAAGTCGGGCTAAAGTACCATAGATGAAGGTCCCAAATCGTAAAGTCCCACTCGGGAGATTGCAAACCAAACAAATATGTAGGGAAGCGGATACCAACGATCCAGGTGAGTATAAATTACCCCGAGATAGTTAATATAAGAAAATAGCTAAATGTCCCATAACCACCCGCTATTCTCGAATATTTACGAACCTATCGTTGGTTCATACTCAAAACAGCGAATAGAAATTATTCCGAGCTAGTTAATATAAGAAAACAGCGACGTGTCCCACAACCACATGCTATTCTCGAATATTTACGAACCTGTAATTGGATTCTGTTCAAAACAGATAAAATCACCACACATGTTCGAACGCACAAGTCCAAGGGTTATTCACCGAAGTAAACATATAAGGGGTCATACTAAATAAACTAAATTTCTCGTCCGATCGATGGGATAAGGAATCGTATATAAATCAATAGTATCGGAACCGGGTTTAGAAATCGAATTTATTTTAAAAGGATTTGAATTTAAAAACTGAATAAACGTTGGTTCGATGCCCGTTGACAATTGAAAACCCCATTATCCATTGTGGTTCAAATATTCATATAAACCGTCACCATAGCGAATGGAACACAAAAATCAAAAAACATAAACTCATATTACAATAACATACAGGAAATCAATGGGATAACAGATGTAATTTCGATCAACGAACGAATCGAAATCCCGAACTAGCACCCGAAGGTTTTAAACTATATCGGATTAGACTCGAAGGATATCGAGTCGATAATTCACGTTTTAGAGTTGTGAATCATAATCGAGCTAATATCGAGGGTCAAACCCAAATTATCAAGTAAATAGATTCATAAAATAGAGCGCACGGGCTCAAGAACGATTTCTAATGCAATTCACATTAAACAATGAGAATAGAGTCAATTAAATATCAATATTCAGTGAATCAAACAAATATCAATGTCGATGAATCGAGCTGCTAGAATCTGTGAATTCGTAAAGCTGAAGTTCACAAACGAAGTCCGAACGGCCTGAGCTCCAGCCGGGAAAGAGCCTGGATGGTGGTAGACTATGGACCGAGGTGCCTCTTGTCCACAGCAGAAAACCGGTTGAACTGTCGAAATGGGGCGGTCGACCGTTTTCACACAGGAGCAAAACCGGTCGACTGCCCCATTTTGGGCCTGTCGACCGGTTCTGACCTAGGCCGTTGCCCAGGTCGAACCTAGAGGGATTTGTTCCCCGCGAGCATCCGGCGTTGATCGTTGAGTTTCGTGACTTCTTCGGGACATCTACGAAACCTCTCTGATCCACCGTTTCGACTCGCAAAGCGCAAATGCAAAGATTTTGATCATAGGTTCTAAACGGACCAAATATCAAACTAAAACGATCGGAAAATGATTCGATCGATTTCTAAAGACTTAGAAATTTGTCGGGGCAACGTAGCTTCACAACATCACCAAATCGACTCATAGCATGTGCATTAGATCGTATGAACAATCCTTATCATAATTTTCAAATCAATGAAACATAAAAACATGGAATCGGCTAAGTTACACTAATGTAATCAATTCACTAGCACTTGCAAACTCATATGTACACTAAATTACACTTTTACAGGCCAATGGCTTGTGGCATAGATGTGAGTTCAAAAAGAACTCACCTTGGTTTCAAACGATGAAGAACACGCTCAAATTCGAGTAAGAACCCACCTTTCTTCATTAGCTCCTCCAAAATCACCTCATGAACATACATAAGGGAATATAAGTTTTAGGCCAAGAGCTAAAATCCAAAATTGATCAACTATGGTGATAGAGAAGAGGATAGAGAAGCTTACCCATGTCTTAGAATTGGATTTGCACCTGAATTGAGCTTTAGATTGAAAACCCTTGCCTAGGGAATTTTAATTTCCCTTTCCACTCTCCATTTTTCTATTTTGTGAAGTATGAGGAAGAATGAATGAAGGAGGAGGGAGCTAGGTGAGTTATAAGAGTTGGCTAGGTTAGCTAACTCATGACCCAACAAAGGTCCCAAATTTCCGAAACTCGGAACATATCGAAGCTTATAGTTTTCGAACACCTAAACGACGTTTTGAACTCGATGGAAGTAGTTTCGAGTCCAAATTTGTCCATATGCAAAAAGTGATATATTGGTCTTATATCCACTATAAAAGACCAAAATTGTCCAACTCAAAAGGTATCGATGTTTATAGTCAAAAAGGTGCAAACGATGATCCGGACTCAATGGAAGTGGTTTCGAGTCCAAATTCATCCATATGCAAAATGTGACTTTTTGGTCATACACACGATTAAGGATTAACGATGTTATATTTAAATAAAATATTTAAATCTAAAATTGTCGAATGAGCGGGTTGTTACAGGGTATATCCATAATAAGTGAAAATTACTAATTCTCAGTAAATACTTGTGTTTCATTAGATGGTATGGGATGTCTATGTTAAACTACAGTGGTTACTGTAGGTGATAGTATTTGGCACTTTAGAGTTCACTTTCTTTTGGTGTGCAGCAGAGGCTGCTAGATTCTTGAGAAGGTTACTACTGGATTTCTTTTCAAACTTGTAAATATAAAAAGATTGAGAAATTCATTATTATAAGAGACTGGACTTTCATGTCTACTTTTGTTAGTAAAAATTTTAAGTAAAATAACGATTAATATAGAGTAGTGATGTCATTGTTACCACTATCTTTTTGATAGTTGAGATTTTGTTCTTTGATTATTGAGATCGGATATATGGCTCCTCGATCCCTTAGATCGAGCAAGTGAGATTTCGATCTACACGATCGTATGTCTATGTTTCCTCAATCCCTTAGATTGAGCATGTAATTCCTTGGTATCAATAATCATAGAAATTGATTGTATTGCTTGTTTTGTTATGTTTCCTGGATCCTTGCGATCGTGCATAAGTTCCAGATTGCTTATTTTATTGTGTTTCCTTATGTTACCTCGATCAGCTTGATTGAGTATGAGTTCCTCGATCTTAGTGATCGTGCATGAGTTCCCGATCTTTGGTATCAGATCGGTACGAGGGATACCACTAGGCCTCGATACCATCTTGGATTTTGGAACGTATGTTTGTTTGTTCGATATGTTGATTCTTGTTCTTCCTTGGTCATTTGATTGAGAAAGAGAGTTCCTTGATTAGGCCGACATGAATGAGTTGTGTTAACTTGTCGTTTTTATAATAGTTCCTTGATCAGGTCGGTCATGAATGAGTCGTGCTAACTTGTCGTGTTTAGAATAGTTCCTTGATCAGGTCAGTCATGAATGAGTTGTGTTAACTTGTCGTGCCTATAATGTGAACTTGTGATGAGGATAAAAACCATAATTGGAAACCAAACATACATCATTGTGAACAATAAATTGTTGCTACTGTCGTTTTATGGTTGAACTAAAGTTTATTTATATGTTATATATATGGATCTCACTTTTTGGATATTTAGAGATAAATTGATCCGAAATTTTGTGTTTCCGGGTCAGATCGGAATTATCAGGTTTACAGGATGCTCGGAATTTTAGAAAAGTAAGCTAGCCATGGATAGACATATTGAGACCCTTAGTTTATCCTTTGTAGGATACTCACAAGATGTACTATGAGATGTATTTGTTAAGATAGTGATTTATTTTGAAAGGCATAGATTGTAAAATTAGAAGTATATTTTGTGGACTTACTATAAGTACGCTATGATATGTGCTTTCTGCTATGATTTGTGATTGTTATGAGGTTGATATATTGTTCTGATTAACTTGAATCAGTGTGTTTATTACTTTGTATTAATACTGAACACGTCAAATTCAGATCAAACATTAAGTAAAGAGGTATAAATGATGTGGCAGTGTTAGTATAAAGATATATTCACATTTGATTGCCCCTATCAAGCTGTATTCTCCATATTAGCAGACGATGTTACTTGTAATGTCCTTTGCTAAAGTGGGTATAATAGTGGGGACATTACAATTCCTCAGGGATATAAGGTGATCAGGGAAAACCAAGTAACTTGAATAAAAGTGAATACTTAGGTAATCAAGTTGATTAGTAATCTGATAAGATAAAGCAAGCGCTCGATTAAAAGATTAGGCATAAGGTATAGTAACACGTTTGCATGATGCGCTTGGACTAGTATATATGTACGAAGGTGAAGAACCCAACGGGGTAGATCATTGAGGTGTCTGGAGACACGGGAGGAGCGCGTCCATCTGATTATTTATCCTGTTATTCTGTTGGCTTGCTCTGCGGGACTGGAGGGAAGCACGCGACTTCCGAGGGACATGGTAGGGTACTCCGTGGTGGTCCTCTATTGCGGTACATGCTCAGCCTATACTCGTAGAGGTTTGGTCTGCGCGGTACCACCCGGTGAGTATACCTTGACTACAACGATAGTTTGGCAGTCAAAAGGATGTGGTGGATGACATTGGGTGATTCAGCGATTGGCCTCGGGAGAGGTTAGCCAGGACCAAATTAAGGATAATCGTTGGGTACTTGTCATGGGTAGTCGGTGGGATGCGGAAAGACTAGAGCTAAACAAAGAGACCATCAATCTTTCACTATCGAAACGTTGGTTGAGGGACACGCCAAATTGAATGTTAAATTGTTTACTAGGGCACATCACTTAGCTCTTGATGCAGTCTTTCACTAGTTGAGGAAGGGGTCAAGGTGGCACCATAGCCACCGTGAAAATGCAGACCATACTTTGGATATCTGTCCTATAGGTCCTTTGAGCGGACCTATACAGATATGGAAAGCTCCCGACCGAGTTCCGTGCATTGGATCCAGCCTTATTACGAGACTCGGGGTATAGTGGACAGTACGTACATGTGAGGGTCTAGGTACACGCACTGAGTGGTATATAGTAGACGAGAGGACATTACTCCATGTTGAGGCTTGATTCGACAGAAGAGTTTGGATATGACGATCTATACGCTTGCGTGGAATAACGATGATTGTTCTGTGCAGTAAAGTTGAAAAAGGAAATTTGTACCATTCGATTTGATCATAACTGAGCCCTTAAGATGCCAAATTGATTTAAGCTTTTGGATTACTATCATGTAGGAAAGTGATTGGTCAAGAAAGAAACCAACCAATGTATGACTCTAGACTTGCTCACCAGCACACACTACTTCATCAGTATATTTCATCATGTTGCCAGAGAAAGTTGGTTTCATGTCAACAGGATTGTACTTTCCTGTATTGCATGGAAGAAGGTTGAACAGAGAATTCCAAGCATGTTGAGATTGATTGCTTTGCTTAGCGGAAGGGTTTAGCATTACCGCTAGAGCAACAGTGGTGGTTAGTGGTGGGTTTAAAGGTGCAGGAGGAGGTTTAGGGAAATCGAGTCTTGGGGAGAAGTGATAGGCGACAAGCTCGATGTAGGAAGTGATGGGGAGAGCACAAAGTTGTAACGACCCGCATTCTACGCGTCGGAGGATCGTAGAATATTTATTTCATTTACATACCAAGTCGTATGATTGTGTAACTTTGGGGAACGATTATTGGGGTCATTTCCCATGATCACGATTTTTGCCGAATTTTAGATGACCGTTTTGCCCCCGGCAATCTTGTTTCGCCTATAACTTTTGATTGGTATGTAATTTTGACCTGAAACAACTTCCATTGGATTCGGATGATGGTTTACCATTCCGTAGAGTGGTCATATTAATCAAACAGACTAACCGTTTGGGAGATATGGCTGAAATAAGGTTTGGAAGGTGAAAAATAGCATAATTGGGCTTAACCGGGTGATTAACAGCTAAGCCCATAACCGATTTCGGGATTAGGGTTATGGGAGGGCTGATAGGGTTCGGGAAACCAGTTTTGTTCATTTTTCTAGTCGCCATTTATCTCTCTCTAACCCTAGCAATGGCCTTCACCTTCTAAATTCATCTTTAATCACTTTCGAATCACATATTAGCCAAATCTACATGAAATTAAGGCGGGTTAGCATCAAAATCGAGATAGAGCTGTTGGAATACATAGAGATTTGACCCAAATTGGAGATAATTTCAGATCTGAGGTTTATTTATAACTAAGGTGAGTGATTTGCGCTTTTATTCACTAATTACGACTAATTAAGGGTGATTAGTGATAATTAGCGAAATTATGACTCAGAAAAATATGAAAAAATATGTAGAAATTCTAAAATATTATTTTATGCCTTTGTTCGAAATTTGGGTTAATTTGGACACATTTTGCTAATCCTATAGTTAAATCATGGTTAAGGGGAAAACATGGGTTTTGGATATGTTTGATCCATAATAACATGTTAAATTGTTGTTTTGGTGTTTATGAATGATTATACATGTTATTAGTACTGTTTGGAATGCTTCATGATTGTTTAGAAAAGTTAGAATGGTCGGAAACGCCATTTTGTGGCGTAAATAGCTTGCTGGAAAGTTGTAGAAAATAGTACAGGACCCCAACTCGTGCTCACCCTCACGACCCGCTCGTGACCCCGACCCGGCTCGTGAACAAGCATCACGACCCGAAGAGAGAGCCTAACCCGAACCATGGGGCTTGACCGAATCGAAGGCGCCTTAGAACCACGAGTCGACCTGTTGATCTGCTCGCACTTTAAGACCACGACCCAACCTGGATAGGGTCTCACGAACCGACCCGCTCGAGCGAAGGAGCCCGACCCCAAACCGAAGATTGGAGCCATGAGCCGAACCAACCCAATGCTCTGGAGGAGGCATCATGAACGGAACCGCCAAGGGAAGGACATCACGAACCGACCCGACCCCGGTAGAGCATCACGAACCGAACCGATGATGACTAGAGCACTATGCACTTGCGAACCGAACCAGATGGAGACCGAACCACAATTATGACTAAAAACCCGAGATGCAAAGGTAGTCCAAATAGGAAGTTAGAACTTAGGATCCAGATGGGAACCAACGGGTTAACTTCACGAGTTGGACTTTGCTGCGGAACGTGTGTAAAGGGGTTATCGAGATCTATAGTTTTGGTTCACCACGGAGAGACATATTAGCAGCTATGGATCAGCGCAATGGGGGCATTAAGATTCCCAAGGGTAAAGTGATTGTAGCATGGCTATGGATAAGTGCAATGGGATCATTGACTCCCAAGGGCAAAATGATCGTAGCAAAGGATTAGTGGCTATGGACCAGCGCAATGGGGTCATTACGACTCCTAAGGGAAAAGTGGTCGTAGCAAAGGATTTGGTGACCAAAGTGGTGGATATCGTATACTTTACGCATTGAGTGGGAGATGTGAGGAAGACTGCTATGTTTGCTGTTTTCTATCACTATATCATGCACACTCCCATTTATACACTTTATGTTAGTGTTACCATAGGTTCAGGTATGATTATTTATACATGTTATTGTTTTGTTTTGCTGCTATCGCTCATACTAGACTTTTGTCTGACCTAGAGTTTTATATCTCTTATTATTACTCTGGGTGCTCCTAAATGCGCAGACTAGAGACAGGTTAGGTGGTATGCACGAGTAGCTGTCCGGAGACGAGCAAGATGCTCCCACGTACTATTTACATATATTCTCTCTATGTTGTTGTTGGTCACTATTTTGGGCATTAGAAGTGTACCTTTTCTTTTTTGCTTTAGAGACAGTACTTTGAAGTTGTAGTGATGGTTTGGATCATAAGCTATATTTTGGATTCTGCTCCTTTGATGATTTAGTTCTCAGCTTATGCACCGTCTCGCCTGTTTTATGTCAAGTTATGTTGTTATTATATTTTATTCCATGCGTTGTGAGATATACCACAGGTTCTTTGGTGATTCATAGTTCTAAACCCTTTTCTTTTGACGACCGTCTCTTGCTAGTCGGGCATTAGCACAATGCATTTCGGGGAAATGTCGGCTGGTGCGGGGCGGGCTGTCACACTTGGTATCAGAGCCTAGGTTGCGTCGTTAACCTAGGGGAAGACATCATGGAGAGATAGTGTACATATATGAGAGCGCGTATTTGTGATATTTTGGTTTTCAAAAACTATATATATACTATTAGTATATAAGGATGAAATCACACTGCACTGGCACCACTATGGAGATGGTTAATCGTTTTCTCTTTACATATTGAACGATGAGCTGATATATGAGGAGTACATGTTCAGGGGCCAATAATAGGAATGTCCCTGATATGAGGACGATGTTTACTACTTTCATGAGAGAGATGCTTAGGGATGCACAGGGAGCATTTCTTAATGCTGCAAACAGTGGTGGTGCAGCAGCGTAGGCGCTAGAGCCGATTTTGCCAAGCTTTGCAAGGATTATAGTAGTCTTGGTGGGAAGCCGTTCCACAGAACGGAGTCGGCTACGGAAGTTCAAGATTGGCTTGATAGTTGCGAGCGCATCTTTGAGGACTTAAGGATCGAGGATGCGATGAAGAGAAAGCTAGCATCGCGTCAACTTCAAGGATGGGCTATGAATTGGTGGAATGCTAATAAAGAGACTACTCCTGAGGATTAAGTTACTTGGAATCAGTTTAAAACTCGCTTCAGTGATAAGTTTATCCCAACTGCTCAGAAATCCGAATTGTTCAGGAAATTTTTGGAACTTAAGCAGAATGGTTGGGCAGTCTTGGAATATATTATTGAGTTCGATACTTTACCGAAGTATGGATTATCCCTTATCGTTGCTACTGAGAAGAAGAACGAGAAGTTCACAACCAGCTTGGACGAGTACTTGGGGGAAAGACTTATAAACTGCATCGATGAGACATTCGAATCTATTGTGGGGAAGGCATTAAGATCGGAGAGCCTCTACCCTAAGTCGAAGATCGAGATTGCTATTACATCTACAGGGGAGCCAAAGCCGCAGGCAAGTGGTGGAGGCAAGAATAATCCGCAGAATAAGAGGAAACAGAACCAAGCTAAGGATGGTCGGAAGAAGAATAAGAAAGATGTTGAGTTCTATAGCTATGGCAAGAAGGACCACTATGCCAAAGATTGTCGAGCAAAGCCAGTGGACAGGAAGTGCTTCAATTGCGACCAAATGGGACATCATAAGGATAAATGTCCATAACCCCCTAAAGAGAAGCAGATTGTGAAAGCATATGCTATCAACATTGTTCCTTCTTCGTCGAATGACCCAACTGCGGCGCAGAAGGGAAAGGGCGTCGTTATTCATGGTATGCTTTCTATTTATGATGTTCCAATTCAAGTGTTGTTTGATACCGGAGCTTCCCATTCCTTCATATCTAGTCACCTGGTAGATAAGTTGGGATTAGAACCCGAGATTGTCAATAGACCTTTAGTTGTGACGAACCCGATCGGTGGTTCGACCAGCCTTAGTATAATTTGTCGTAATTTGATCTTATCGAGTCATGGATGTGTTTTTGCTTGTGATTGATTTGTTTTGGGCTTTACTAGGTTTGGTATTATTTTGGGAGTCGATTGGCTCCAAAGGTATGAGGGTGGTGGTAGATTGTGAGGGGTCTTCGGTGACCATTAGAGCGGATGATGGGCAGAGGGTACTGTTTGGTTGCCTACCTAGTGATGGGGTGATGGTTAGTTTTCTAAATTCCCTCGACATCCCGCATGATGAGTTGTCAGATGTTCCTATTGCTGGCGAGTACCCGGACATCTTCGAGGAAGTGACCAAACTTCCACCACACTGAGAGATTGAGTTTCAGATTGATTTAGTGAAAGATGCCAGACCTATAGTGATGCCTTTTGGTCATATGGCGCCAAGGGAGCAGCGAGAGCTCGAGATGCAAGTGGGTGATCTTTTGAAGAAGGGATTTATCCGAAGAAGTGTTTCCGAGTAGGGAGCACCAGTTGTATTTGCCACTAAGGCATATGGTTCCCTTCGCTTATATGTAGACTATCGCAAATTGAATAAGGTGACGAGGAAGAATAATTATCCTCTTCCATGGATAGACGATTTGTTTGATCAGTTGAATTGAGCGAGAGTGTTCTCCCAGTTAGATCTCGCAACAGGTTTTCATCAGCTCCGAGTAGCAGTTGAGAGTATTCCTAAAATGGCATTTAGGACGCCGTCTGGGTTCTATGAGTGGTTGGTCATGCCATTCGGGTTGACCAATGCACCAACATATTTTGTGGATCTTATAAATACGGTATTCATGGATCAATTGAATAAGTTTGTTCTTGTGTTCGTGGATGATATCTTAGTTTATTTGAGGATGGAGGAAGAACACAAGGAATATTTGAGGACTATGATGGAGGTGTTGAGGAAACACCAATTGAAAGAGAAATTTTCTAAGTGTCAATTTTTGGAGGAGGGAAGTGAGATTCTTGGGCCATGTTGTCTCAGAGAATGGTATTGCCATGGATCCTGCGAAGGTGGCTACTGTACAAGATTTGTCTACACCTAAGAATGCCATAGATGTGAGAAGTTTCTTGGGGTTAGCTGGATATTATCGTAAGTTTATCCAAGACTTCTCCAAGATAGAAGCACTATTAACTCAATTGACCAAGAAGAATCATGCTTTCGTCTGGGACGAAAGGTGTGAGTATGCATTTAAGGGTCTAAAGGAAAAGTTGACTTATGCACCAGTGTTAGTTATTCCTAAGGGAACGAAGAGATGACGGTATACATGGATGCCTGTGGTACCGGACTAGGTGATGTACTGATGCAAGGAGGTTGGGTTGTAGCTTATGCTAATAGGTAACTGAAACCGGATGAGAAAAGATATCCTACCCATGATTTGGAGTTGGCAGTGATCGTGTTCACGTTAAAGATGTGGAGACACTACCTCTTGGGAGAAAGATTCGAGTTGTTTACCGATCATAAATCGTTAAGTATCTTTTCTCTTAAAAGGAATTAAATCTCCTTCAATAAAGATGGTTAGAATTCTTGGCTTCATATGATTTCAATATCGCATACACACCCGGGAAGGGAAATGCGGTAGCTGATGCATTAAGTAGGAGACATGCCGGTCTAGGGACTATGTTTCTAGAATGGAAGCAACTAGAACATATTGAAGGATATGATTTCAGACCTAGGTGCAAATTGGATCTAGAGATGTTAGCAAGTTTGACTATCAGACCGACTTTGATTGAGCAGATTGTTTCCAGTCAGAGAGACGATCCTAACCTATTCGAAATCATCTCCAAGGTAGAGATGGGTATCAACGGTGAGGAAATGAACAGGTATGGACTTGATCGAGAAGGATGGCTTCGAAAGAAGGAGAAGCTGGTTGTACCCAATGTTAGTGGATTGAGAGATGAAGTGCTTAGAGAATGTCATCATTCAAAACTGACTATGCATCCCGGTGGTAACAAAATGTATCGAGACATGAAGCAGACCTACTACTAGGAAGGGATGAAAAGAGATGTTGGGTAGTTTATATCCAAGTGCATGAACTGTCAATTAGTTAAAGCCAAGCAAAAGAAGCCTAGTGGTTTGTTACAACCATTGGAAATTCCCAAATGGAAATGGGAACAAGTCTCGATGGATTTCATCAACGGTTTACCAAGGACTAGATCATGTCATGATAGTATTTAGGTGATTGTAGATCGATTGACCAAAAGTGCAAGGTTTATACCAGTCAAGTCGAATAGAATGGCAACTAAGTTAGCAGAACAGTATATGAAGTAGGTAGTGAGATTTCATGGAGTACCTAAAGGTATTGTGAGTGACTGAGATCCATTATTTACTAGTGGATTTTGGAAGAGCTTACAAGAGGCTTTAGGGCCAGAATTACATCTCAGTATTGCATACCATCCTCAAACCGACGATCAAACAGGGAGGGTGAATCGTGTATTAGAGGATCCCTTGAGAACTTGTATATTGGATTTTGGGGGATCATGGGATGATCATTTGCATCTGGTAGAGTTCGCATATAATAATAGTCATCAGTCCAGTATTGGTATGGCTCCATTTGAAGCTTTGTACGAAAGACCGTGCAACTCACTATCATGTTGGTTGGAAACTGGTGAGAAGTTTGTGCTTGGGCCAGATGTAATAAGAGAAACTTCGGATAAGATCATGGTTGTTCAACAGAGAGTGAAGGCTGCCCAAGATAGGCAGAAAAGTTATGCTAATAAAAGACGAAGAGAATTGAAATTCTCTGTTGGTGACTTGGTATTTTTCAAGATTTCTTCATTAAAGAATGTGATTCATTTGGTAGGAGAGATAAATTGGCACCAAGATTTGTTGGTCCATTCCCAGTTCTCGAGGATGTTGGGAATTTAGCATATAAAGTTGAGTTAATTGACAAGATGGCGGGAGTTCACAACGTATTTCATGTTTCCTAGTTAAGGAAGCTCGTGCACGATTCTGATATGACTATTTCACTAGATCAGTTGGATGATATCGAGGTAGAATCCGAGGTAGTTGGGAGTCGTAGGAGGATTTGTATTGTCGGGCACGATACGAAACAACTCCGAAGAAAGACGGTGGAACTAGTCATGGTCCAATGGGGCGACAATGAGAACGACTGTACTTGGGAAATAGAGGAGAATATAAGGAAGTCGCATCCAGAATTCTTTACCTGGTAAGGTTTTAATAGTAATATAGTTATTCCGCATGCTAAGATAGGTTTGTTGTGTTTTTCATGTATGTATGATTGATTGTAAATGGTTGATAGGCATGCAGGGCCTTTTTCTTGTTTTCTTGATTAAGGAATTTTGGGGGCGAAATTTCTTGGGGGAGGGGGGGGGGGGGGGAGTGTGACGACCCGCATTCTACGCATCGGAGATCGTAGAATATTTATTTTATTTACGTACTAAGTCATATGGTCGTGTAACTTTGGGGAACGACTATTGGGGTCATTTCCCAAGTTCACAATTTTTGCCGAATTTTAAATGGCTGTTTTACCCTTGGCGAATCTTGTTTTGCCTATAACTTTTGATTGGTAAGGAGTTTTGACTTAAAACCACTTCCATTGGATTCGGATGATGGTTTAACTTTCTGTAGAGTGGTCACATTAATCAAACAGCCTTACCGTTTGGGAGATATGACTAAAATAAGGATTGGAAGGTGAAAAACAACATAATTGGGCTTAACCGGGTGATTAACAGCTAAGCCCATAACCCATTTTGGGATTAGGCTTATGGGAGGGCTGATAGTGTTCGGGAAATCAGTTTTGTTCGTTTTTATAGCTGCCATTTACCTCCCTCTAACCCTAGCAATGGCCTCCACCTTCTAAATTCATCTTTAATCACTTTCTAATCAAATATTAGCCAAATCTACATCAAATTAAGGCAGATTAGCATCAAAATTGAGATAGAGCTGCTGGAACACATAAAGATTTGACCCAAATCGGAGATAATTTTAGATCTGAGATTTACTTGTAGCTAAGGTGAGTGATTTGCACTTTTATTCACTAATCACGGCTAATTAGGGGTGATTAGTGATAATTAGCGAAATTATGACTCAACAAAATATGGAAAAATATGTAGAATTCTAAAATATTATTTTATGCCTCTGTTAGAAATTTGGGTTAATTTGGACATATTTTGCTAATCCTATAGTTAAATCATTGTTAAGGGGAGTAAGGGGAAAACATGGGTTTTGGGTATGTTTGATCCATATTAACATGTTAATTTGTTGTTTTGGTGTTTGTGATTGATTATACATGTTATTACTACTATTTAGAATTCTTCATGATAGTTTAGAAAAGTTAGAATGGTCGAAAACGCCATCGTGTGGCGTAAATAGCTTGCTGGAAAGTTGTAGAAAATACTACATGACCCCGGCTCGTGCTCACCCTCACGACCGGCTCGTGACCCCGACCCGGTTCGTGAACAAGCATCACGACCCGGAGAGAGAGCCCGACCAAAACCGCAGGGCTTGACCTAACCGAAGGCGTCTCAGAACCACGAGCTGTCCCGTTGATCTGCTCATACTTAAAGACCCCGACCCGACCCGGATAGGGTCTCACGAACCGACTCGCTCGAGCAAAGGAGCCTGACCCCGGACCAGAGATTGGAGCCATGAGCCGAACAGACCCGATGCTTTGGAGGAGGCATCACAAACCGAACCGCCAAGGGAAGGACATCACGAACCGACCCGACCCCGGTAGAGCGTCACGAACTGAACCGATGATGACTTGAGCACTATTCACGTGCAAACCAAACCACAATGATGACTAAAAACCCGAGATGCAATGGTAGTCCAAATAGGAAGTTAGAACTTAGGATCCAGATGGGAACCAACGGGTTAACTTCATGAGTTGGACTTTGCTGCGGGACATTTGCAAAGGGGTTATCGAGTTCTATAGCTTTGGTTTACCACGGAGAGACGTATTAGTGGCTATGGATCAGCGCGATGAGATCATTAAGATTCCTAAGGGTAAAGTGATCGTAGCATGGCTATGGATCAGTGCAATGGGATCACTGATTCCCAAGGGCAAATTGATCGTAGCAAAGGATTAGTGGCTATGGACCAGCGCAATGGGGTCATTATGACTCCCAAGGGCAAAGTGGTCATAGCAAAGGATTTAGTGACCAAAGTGGTGGATATCGTATACTTTACGCAATGAGTGAGAGATGTGAGGATGACTGATACCAAATGTAAAGACCCGCAACTTCCCCGTAAAGGAAAGCGTCGGATAGTTCGAGAACAAACCACAACAGAACGCATACGGAAGAACATTTCATTGTATATTACAACAATGCATCAGATTACAAGAACATACAGAGTAACAATGAATATTACACAGAAATATCAGAGATTTAAATTACATTTAAATACATAGCAGCGGAAAATAATGCAATACACAACTAGAATGAGATATACGGATACAAAGCTTTCCGGATATCGTTCCAGCTGTAAACCAGGATCCTGTGAATATAAATCTGCAAAACCAAAACTACTAGCTGCCCGTGTCAAAATAGGGGCACCCAGAGTTTAGGTTAAAACAATAAACTCCAGGTCAGTCATGTGACTGGTGTGAGAACTAAAACAGTTATTAATCTTTATTTTAAATCATTAGGTAAAACAAGGGACCACGCCGTATAACACGGAACGGGTTTCCTCCCAAGAATACCAGTGCATAAAACAAACAGCGCAATGCTAAATAAAGAAAAATGAAGCTGTTATAAGACCCAGGTCCCATCACACAATGCAACGCAAGCCGGAGGATAGGGTTTTTACCTTATAACAGCCAAAGCATGCTTGATACGTTTAAAACAAATCATTTGATACTATTATAAGTGCATAGTGTATAAAACAACTTCAAATCATAAGTATCAATCATAGGCGGCATGAATGCCCCATACCACTATGTCGCCATATATAGGTTATACAATCAAAATCGCAAAGTCACGTATTTGGAAATTGGATTTCCGTCTATGAACCGAGGCAAAAGATAGTCCTCAACCGATTCGAGACAATCTAGCCCATGTCTCAGGCAAGCGCGCAGGCAAGCCTTGGATCGTCAGGGCCGGTCCACACGGAGTGGATTATTATGCCTGAACAATACGTCTCCCCACCCTATGGGGTGTAAGTCTGGTCCGTCAGCCGACCAGAATGCATTCGGCCGAAACCGATATAACCGAGGCGCCTCGCAACAGCAACAACCACATAAGTCAAACTCGTCAGGGCGTGTAAAACCACTGACGCCACTTCTAGCTAGAAAGAAACGCAAGTCCTCCCTGAGGTCCGTCTCCCGTTTTTGGTTCATACCTGGTGTGAAACACGCGAGGTAAACGTTACACAAAGCTACGCCACAAAGGCCGTGCTTTGATCATCACCACAAGACTTTGCTTTTCAACAGAAGCCTTGATCATTTGCATCTTAGCATGCCACACAGGCAAACCATCCTATGCAACCGATATCAGTCACACAGAATGAAATCCGATGTCAGACACACAGTCCATTTACAAGTCCGTTCTGGGTCTGAACGAAACCGGAGGCACCTAGTACCCCGCATATCCATCGATCTCCAAGTACGTCTGGACGATCACTAACTGTTTCCATCTTCTTGGGTGTACAGCCCAATCAAGATCATCAGTTATCACCCAAACGACGTGAAGACTTCCGGTCTTCGACCATCGTCTTCATCTTCGACTTATCGTCGTATCAGTTATTCAGAATGGGATAAACCCGGTCTTTCCGAATAACTCGCGTATATTTTAAGTAAGTGTTACACAAACACAACATACGCCTCATTCCAGTTCATTAGTCACTAACCGTAAATTAATCAAGAGAATAATTCCCCAAATATTAACCCCGAAGGCCGAAACCAACATCAGATCAATATCCAGAAAACCATTCTGCTTGGCTAACCGACAGTTAGTTTCTAAATTTCACGTTCAAATCTAATTAAAGATTTAACTATCGCCTGGAGCAAAACTGGTGATACTCCATTCTCGATCCTTTCAATCTAATTAAAGATTCATTAAAACTCCACTTAGTTTTAATCATTATCTGGGTTAAAGAATCAGTGTCATTTAAAAACACGATTCACGATAAACCCAAAATCACATTCCATTAATTATCGGGTTAAAGAACAAGTGTTATTTAAAACACTATTCACGATAAACCCAAAAATCAATACCAATTCAATTCCAATTAAATATCATTTAATTGGTACACTTCATTAAATCTAAATAAAAAGATTTAATCTTTTCTCAACTGGGTTCAAGAACAGTGTTAGTGAAGACACCATTCACGACAAACCCAAATCACATTCGATATATTATCGGGTTAAAGAACAAGTGTTATTTAAAACACTGTTCACGATAAACCCAAAAATCAATATCAATTCAATTCCAATTAAATCTCATTTAATTGGTACACTTCATTAAATCTAAATAAAAAGATTTAATCTTTTCTCAACTGGGTTCAAGAACAGTGTTAGTGAAGACACCATTCACGACAAACCCAAATCACATTCGATTAATTATCGGGTTAAAGAACAAGTGTTATTTAAAACACTGTTCACGATAAACCCAAAAATCAATACCAATTCAATTCCAATTAAATATCATTTAATTGGTACACTTCATTAAATCTAAATAAAAAGATTTAATCTTTTCTCAACTGGGTTCAAGAACAGTGTTAGTGAAGACACCATTCACGACAAACCCAAATCACATTCGATATTCAATACAAGGCTCTGAATAGAAACTATATCGGCCTATATTCAATATCAAATTCTACGATTAACAAATGTCGTATTGGAAATAACGATATACATATATATCTTTCAAATTTCCATAACAACACCTGTAATATCACGAATTCCAACATCGAAATATTCCGAAGACAATTTCGATTCAAATCCACTCCAATGCAATCATTGGAAATTTTGGTTATTTTCAAAACCATTTCAAATTCAATTTATTTATTTAAAAATAAATAGAATTATAATTCTAGTTCAAAACTAGTTCATTTCGATAAAAATCTATTTTTATCTTTTCAAATATGGAGTTTTTCATCCCAAACTTTCACAAATCATTTCTTATGATTTTACACAAATTATTACTATTTTTAATAATTTTATCAAGGCCCGTACGGTCGATTTCCATTAACGGCCATCGAACTGCACTTACAGCGACCTTTTTCGAATTTGATTTGGACGTATCTCCAAATCCAACCGTTAGATTTCAAATTTCTAACATTCATTAGAAAGCTCTTTTCGATACGAACCCAACGGTTCCGGTTTTAGGAGAATCCGACGGTCGGATCTCCCGTAATGTCCGTTTGAAACAAATGGTCGAAATTCGCGAACTGCCGCAGCGCGGCGCGTTCTATTCAGGCCATTATATTATATATATAATATATATTTCGTCGATTACTATTTAAAACGAATTATATAAATGGTTTTAAATTCGTTTCAAAAGCAATTTCAACTTCCTTTTCAATTCAAATCAAAATTGAATTCTTCTTTATAAATTCGTTTCAAAATTCATTTCTATTCAATTCAAATTTCAATTCAATTTGAATTCATTTCAATTCGCTTTCAATTCAATTCGAATTCGTTTTCAATTCAATTCATTTCGAAATCGTTTTCAATTCAATTCATTTCGAAATCGTTTTCAATTCAATTCATTTCGAAATCGTTTTCAATTCAATTCATTTCGAAATCGTTTTCAATTCAATTCATTTCGAAATCGTTTTCAATTCAATTCATTTCGAAATCGTTTTCAATTCAATTCATTTCGAAATCGTTTTCAATTCAATTCATTTCGAAATCGTTTTCAATTCAATTCATTTCGAAATCGTTTTCAATTCAATTCATTTCGAAATCGTTTTCAATTCAATTCATTTCAAAATATTCGATTTCGAAATCACGTTTCAATATTCATTTTAAAATGAATAAAATCGATATAAATATCGTTCACGTCAAAATGGCGTCAATCTAATCCTCACGGCTTCACATATTTCTATTTTCAAATATTCTATTTCAAATATTTCTATTTCAAATATTTCTATTTCAAATATTTCTATTTCAAATATTTCTTTTTTTCTCGAAACTGGAATGAGGCCCAATCAATTACCATATAATGTTAATTATATGGATTTTCTACAACACATGTATATATCAACAACGATGAATAATCAACCATCAACCAAAGTGCACTACACTGTATAAGCATCAAATATAGACATTTAACGCTTATAGCAGCTTGTCAATCAATCGATCGACATATTTAATAAATCAGGATGAGTGAACTTCAAATTTCACCCTAACACCCGTGTGGGGTTTCAAACAATCAAACACATATTTTATTTGTGCAGTTAGGCGATGTGTAAAATTTATCGACCCAATCAACGTCATTCAAATAGGTGTACATAAACAAACCGTCTGGTTTGTAAATGAATATTTATTTATTCACATTCACGTTAAAAATTATATTTTTAACGATAACACATTTTATTTTAACATATGAATTTATATTCAGTTCATTCGTTAAATAAAATGCTATTTTTATTTTTCTAACTTATTTTAGAAAATTTCGGCGGCATAACGGCACGATACTAGAAACGGGACAAGGCCTAGCCTTATCCCCGGTCTAGTGAAGGCCCACGCCATTCACTCATCAATCAAATCAATTTCATTTTGCAAACCACAAAATTTGGAGTAAGGGTCTAACCTAGCCTTACTCCTACGCCTTATAACGGCGCACGTCTAATCCTAACCAATTTATCGATTCGATTTTTCACACCACAAACCACATTCAAACCAATATCGCAATCAATCACCAAACAGTCAAACAAACAAGTCCATGGTCTGTGGACGGTTGTGTCGGGTGCTACTAAGCACCGTCTGCATCCTAGTATATATATAACTAGAAAAATAAATTGAAAGGTGAGAAATTCTCACAGATAGTTATCCTAGCTCCACGGCACTTCATCGATAGAAATCTTCGTCGCTATCGCATCTTCGTCATCTTCGTTGCCCGGATCCTCTACATATGTAAAAATCGAATTTTGACTTCGTTATTCAATATATAAAAATCGAATTTTTATTTCACTATTCAATATACAAAAATCGAATTTTTAGTTCGAAGTTAAATATATAAAAATCGAATTTTCAGTTCGAAGTTAAATATATAAAAATCGAATTTTTAGTTCGAAGTTAAATATATAAAAATCGAATTTTTAGTTCGAAGTTAAATATATAAAAATCGAATTTTTAGTTCGAAGTTAAATATATAAAAATCGAATTTTCAGTTCGAAGTTAAATATATAAAAATCGAATTTTCAGTTCGAAGTTAAATATATAAAAATCGAATTTTTCACTAAAAAGTTTTCCTCTTTTCCTTTTTAAAGTTAAAATCTTTTTCTTATTTCTTTTAAAAGTTTGAATCTTTTTCTTTTAAAAGTTTGAATCTTTTTCTTTTAACTGAAAATAAAAATCAGTCTAAAGCCTTTATAAAAAAAACAGTTTTAACTTTTTAAAATTCAGTTTTAACTTTTTAAAATAAAGTTCTAACTTTTTTTTCTAAAATTAAAAATCAGAAAAACAAAAACAGTAAACTAAAAATCAGAAAGAAAAAAAAACAGTTTCCAAATAACAGAAAAAAACAGTTTTCAAAGGAAAACTTACAGGTTTCCTTTTTTTTTTTGGTCAGCGAAGGGGGGGGTTCACTGGTGGTTGCGGCGGCCTGAGGTGTAGGTGGAGGGATCCACGGTGGCATGGGGTGCGGTGGGTCATTGCGGTGGTTTGATGGAAGGGGGCGGCGGGATTCTTGATCGATTTGGGGTTTGGTGGCGGGTTGGTGAGGTTCGGGGTCTGGAGAGGATCGGAGAGGGAGTGCGGAGGGGCGGTGGGCCAGGGGTGGTCGGGCGATGGCGTCGTGGCGGAGGGCGGCGATGCTGGATCGGGGGGGGGGGGGGGGGGCGATCGCGATTTCTTTTTTTTTTTTTTTTGTTTTTTTTTTTTTTTCTTCTGAGAAAATATCGAGGGGGGGGGGCCAGCAGATATAAGGGAGAAGGATTTTTTTTTTTTTTATTATTTTATTATCATTAAAAGTTGACTTTTACATACGTCATCAAAACGAGACCCACCTCCTGTCGTCCATAGCGTTTTACCCCCATTCCGAACACAATGGGATATGTATCGCAGGCTGATTTGATCGTTACAATCAGTTTCCTTTGAATTTACATTTAAATCACTATATTGAATTTTAAACGTCCATTTCAAATTACCGGGGTCACATACTCACTAGAAAAATTCCTGAAAAAATATTTTCTAGCTTCGTATTGACGATACGGTCCTAACAAAACTAGTTTCGTCGAATTCTGAGACCGTTTGAAAAATGGCCAATTTCCAGTCGATTAAAATCAACTGAAACTGGTCAAACGCGTTTTCCTTTGCCACGCTCACATATTGATTCGAAAAATTATGAAATTTGAAACCTAGCAATAACTTAACATCACGGACCCAACAAAACTGGTTTCGTCGAAATCCGAGGTCGTTTGCAAAATTGCTATTTTTAAGGGCCTTATATTATATTAAAATATATATAAATTCCACAGCGACTATTTCTAAATTTCAACTGGACATATCTCATCATTTATAAAGTGGAATCTCAGTTTCTCAACTTCGTTGGAAAGATATTCACTATTAGATTCCATTATTTTTGGTTTCACTAAAATCCGGATTGTTTTGCACCCGGTACATTCAATTGAAGTTTGAAATCGAATTATCGAACTACCGCGCCATTTTCAACTCTATTTATAATTATATATAAATATTTATATTCTAACGACGACGCGTATACTATATACGTTCGAATTATATTCAAAATAAATTTCTCGTCGATATTATTTAAAATAATTCATTTTAAATTATCAAAATTCGCTAAAATGGCCAAAATAAAAATTTTAAACTGGCCCAGATTTTCCGGGTTGTTACAATCTCCCCCACTTAAAACTTTTCGTCCCCGAAAAGGAACAAAGTCGAAAGTGGTTTGATTATTCAACTCTACGCTCGACCTGGCTTCCATTCCCGAACTTTTCAGTTTCTGAGAATTTCTAAAATTTCTAAAATTTGGCTAACACCCTAAATTTTCGAAAAATTTCGCCATAACCTCCCCTGCAATGGGAGCATCGGGGAATTTCAAATAGCTTCCCCGGTCCTTCAGATCTCAAAAAGAAAAAGAAAAAGCCAAGCGGCTAGCCAATAGGCTCACAAAATCATCATCACCCAAACAAAACAGTAAATTATGTAGTAAACATGTACCTATTTGTCGGGCAAACAAATTTTATTCTCTGGCTCTAGCCTCCTTGCTATGACCTGTTCAAGGATATATATGTATATGCAAGCAAATGCAACCAATTTTCAATATCATTCAATATTCGATCAAATTAGGCATATTGGTTCAAAATTATCAAACAACTAAACAAACAACACAAACATCAATCAATTAGTGAATTAGAGTTTTCAAATTCATAATTTTGATATATAAGCTAAAATCATGTTTTTGATGCCAATTCACAACAATGTGTTCCTAACTATATAAGTTTTGGTTCTCACACCAGTCTAATGGAAATATATAGAAATCACACCTTCGTCACTCGAAAATAAATGCTGATGATGTTTCGAACCACCATCAGAACCTTGTCGGGCTACTAGAGTGCGGTTCTATATCTACCCGGTATATTAAAACTTCGAATATACGCGGATCAGACGTATACGCAAAATCTATATATACTGGATTGTCCAAATCAATATAAATAAATAATCAACTACGAATAATTGATTTAAATTTTCAAAACAAAATTTTGTTTTCATTTTAAAAATATACTCTTCACACTCGTTCTAGGATACTACTGATCCCATCTCTAACGAGTCATTCCCATTGGATATTGCTAATCCAATATCTGATGAATTCTTTCGTATGGTTCTAATGTGTCTTGTTCTCTGCTTTGTAAACCAAAGCTCTGATACCAAATGTAAAGACCCGCAACTTCCCCGTAAAGGAAAGCGTCGGATAGTTCGAGAACAAACCACAACAGAACGCATACGGAAGAACATTTCATTGTATATTACAACAATGCATCAGATTACAAGAACATACAGAGTAACAATGAATATTACACAGAAATATCAGAGATTTAAATTACATTTAAATACATAGCAGCGGAAAATAATGCAATACACAACTAGAATGAGATATACGGATACAAAGCTTTCCGGATATCGTTCCAGCTGTAAACCAGGATCCTGTGAATATAAATCTGCAAAACCAAAACTACTAGCTGCCCGTGTCAAAATAGGGGCACCCAGAGTTTAGGTTAAAACAATAAACTCCAGGTCAGTCATGTGACTGGTGTGAGAACTAAAACAGTTATTAATCTTTATTTTAAATCATTAGGTAAAACAAGGGACCACGCCGTATAACACGGAACGGGTTTCCTCCCAAGAATACCAGTGCATAAAACAAACAGCGCAATGCTAAATAAAGAAAAATGAAGCTGTTATAAGACCCAGGTCCCATCACACAATGCAACGCAAGCCGGAGGATAGGGTTTTTACCTTATAACAGCCAAAGCATGCTTGATACGTTTAAAACAAATCATTTGATACTATTATAAGTGCATAGTGTATAAAACAACTTCAAATCATAAGTATCAATCATAGGCGGCATGAATGCCCCATACCACTATGTCGCCATATATAGGTTATACAATCAAAATCGCAAAGTCACGTATTTGGAAATTGGATTTCCGTCTATGAACCGAGGCAAAAGATAGTCCTCAACCGATTCGAGACAATCTAGCCCATGTCTCAGGCAAGCGCGCAGGCAAGCCTTGGATCGTCAGGGCCGGTCCACACGGAGTGGATTATTATGCCTGAACAATACGTCTCCCCACCCTATGGGGTGTAAGTCTGGTCCGTCAGCCGACCAGAATGCATTCGGCCGAAACCGATATAACCGAGGCGCCTCGCAACAGCAACAACCACATAAGTCAAACTCGTCAGGGCGTGTAAAACCACTGACGCCACTTCTAGCTAGAAAGAAACGCAAGTCCTCCCTGAGGTCCGTCTCCCGTTTTTGGTTCATACCTGGTGTGAAACACGCGAGGTAAACGTTACACAAAGCTACGCCACAAAGGCCGTGCTTTGATCATCACCACAAGACTTTGCTTTTCAACAGAAGCCTTGATCATTTGCATCTTAGCATGCCACACAGGCAAACCATCCTATGCAACCGATATCAGTCACACAGAATGAAATCCGATGTCAGACACACAGTCCATTTACAAGTCCGTTCTGGGTCTGAACGAAACCGGAGGCACCTAGTACCCCGCATATCCATCGATCTCCAAGTACGTCTGGACGATCACTAACTGTTTCCATCTTCTTGGGTGTACAGCCCAATCAAGATCATCAGTTATCACCCAAACGACGTGAAGACTTCCGGTCTTCGACCATCGTCTTCATCTTCGACTTATCGTCGTATCAGTTATTCAGAATGGGATAAACCCGGTCTTTCCGAATAACTCGCGTATATTTTAAGTAAGTGTTACACAAACACAACATACGCCTCATTCCAGTTCATTAGTCACTAACCGTAAATTAATCAAGAGAATAATTCCCCAAATATTAACCCCGAAGGCCGAAACCAACATCAGATCAATATCCAGAAAACCATTCTGCTTGGCTAACCGACAGTTAGTTTCTAAATTTCACGTTCAAATCTAATTAAAGATTTAACTATCGCCTGGAGCAAAACTGGTGATACTCCATTCTCGATCCTTTCAATCTAATTAAAGATTCATTAAAACTCCACTTAGTTTTAATCATTATCTGGGTTAAAGAATCAGTGTCATTTAAAAACACGATTCACGATAAACCCAAAATCACATTCCATTAATTATCGGGTTAAAGAACAAGTGTTATTTAAAACACTATTCACGATAAACCCAAAAATCAATACCAATTCAATTCCAATTAAATATCATTTAATTGGTACACTTCATTAAATCTAAATAAAAAGATTTAATCTTTTCTCAACTGGGTTCAAGAACAGTGTTAGTGAAGACACCATTCACGACAAACCCAAATCACATTCGATATATTATCGGGTTAAAGAACAAGTGTTATTTAAAACACTGTTCACGATAAACCCAAAAATCAATATCAATTCAATTCCAATTAAATCTCATTTAATTGGTACACTTCATTAAATCTAAATAAAAAGATTTAATCTTTTCTCAACTGGGTTCAAGAACAGTGTTAGTGAAGACACCATTCACGACAAACCCAAATCACATTCGATTAATTATCGGGTTAAAGAACAAGTGTTATTTAAAACACTGTTCACGATAAACCCAAAAATCAATACCAATTCAATTCCAATTAAATATCATTTAATTGGTACACTTCATTAAATCTAAATAAAAAGATTTAATCTTTTCTCAACTGGGTTCAAGAACAGTGTTAGTGAAGACACCATTCACGACAAACCCAAATCACATTCGATATTCAATACAAGGCTCTGAATAGAAACTATATCGGCCTATATTCAATATCAAATTCTACGATTAACAAATGTCGTATTGGAAATAACGATATACATATATATCTTTCAAATTTCCATAACAACACCTGTAATATCACGAATTCCAACATCGAAATATTCCGAAGACAATTTCGATTCAAATCCACTCCAATGCAATCATTGGAAATTTTGGTTATTTTCAAAACCATTTCAAATTCAATTTATTTATTTAAAAATAAATAGAATTATAATTCTAGTTCAAAACTAGTTCATTTCGATAAAAATCTATTTTTATCTTTTCAAATATGGAGTTTTTCATCCCAAACTTTCACAAATCATTTCTTATGATTTTACACAAATTATTACTATTTTTAATAATTTTATCAAGGCCCGTACGGTCGATTTCCATTAACGGCCATCGAACTGCACTTACAGCGACCTTTTTCGAATTTGATTTGGACGTATCTCCAAATCCAACCGTTAGATTTCAAATTTCTAACATTCATTAGAAAGCTCTTTTCGATACGAACCCAACGGTTCCGGTTTTAGGAGAATCCGACGGTCGGATCTCCCGTAATGTCCGTTTGAAACAAATGGTCGAAATTCGCGAACTGCCGCAGCGCGGCGCGTTCTATTCAGGCCATTATATTATATATATAATATATATTTCGTCGATTACTATTTAAAACGAATTATATAAATGGTTTTAAATTCGTTTCAAAAGCAATTTCAACTTCCTTTTCAATTCAAATCAAAATTGAATTCTTCTTTATAAATTCGTTTCAAAATTCATTTCTATTCAATTCAAATTTCAATTCAATTTGAATTCATTTCAATTCGCTTTCAATTCAATTCGAATTCGTTTTCAATTCAATTCATTTCGAAATCGTTTTCAATTCAATTCATTTCGAAATCGTTTTCAATTCAATTCATTTCGAAATCGTTTTCAATTCAATTCATTTCGAAATCGTTTTCAATTCAATTCATTTCGAAATCGTTTTCAATTCAATTCATTTCGAAATCGTTTTCAATTCAATTCATTTCGAAATCGTTTTCAATTCAATTCATTTCGAAATCGTTTTCAATTCAATTCATTTCGAAATCGTTTTCAATTCAATTCATTTCGAAATCGTTTTCAATTCAATTCATTTCAAAATATTCGATTTCGAAATCACGTTTCAATATTCATTTTAAAATGAATAAAATCGATATAAATATCGTTCACGTCAAAATGGCGTCAATCTAATCCTCACGGCTTCACATATTTCTATTTTCAAATATTCTATTTCAAATATTTCTATTTCAAATATTTCTATTTCAAATATTTCTATTTCAAATATTTCTTTTTTTCTCGAAACTGGAATGAGGCCCAATCAATTACCATATAATGTTAATTATATGGATTTTCTACAACACATGTATATATCAACAACGATGAATAATCAACCATCAACCAAAGTGCACTACACTGTATAAGCATCAAATATAGACATTTAACGCTTATAGCAGCTTGTCAATCAATCGATCGACATATTTAATAAATCAGGATGAGTGAACTTCAAATTTCACCCTAACACCCGTGTGGGGTTTCAAACAATCAAACACATATTTTATTTGTGCAGTTAGGCGATGTGTAAAATTTATCGACCCAATCAACGTCATTCAAATAGGTGTACATAAACAAACCGTCTGGTTTGTAAATGAATATTTATTTATTCACATTCACGTTAAAAATTATATTTTTAACGATAACACATTTTATTTTAACATATGAATTTATATTCAGTTCATTCGTTAAATAAAATGCTATTTTTATTTTTCTAACTTATTTTAGAAAATTTCGGCGGCATAACGGCACGATACTAGAAACGGGACAAGGCCTAGCCTTATCCCCGGTCTAGTGAAGGCCCACGCCATTCACTCATCAATCAAATCAATTTCATTTTGCAAACCACAAAATTTGGAGTAAGGGTCTAACCTAGCCTTACTCCTACGCCTTATAACGGCGCACGTCTAATCCTAACCAATTTATCGATTCGATTTTTCACACCACAAACCACATTCAAACCAATATCGCAATCAATCACCAAACAGTCAAACAAACAAGTCCATGGTCTGTGGACGGTTGTGTCGGGTGCTACTAAGCACCGTCTGCATCCTAGTATATATATAACTAGAAAAATAAATTGAAAGGTGAGAAATTCTCACAGATAGTTATCCTAGCTCCACGGCACTTCATCGATAGAAATCTTCGTCGCTATCGCATCTTCGTCATCTTCGTTGCCCGGATCCTCTACATATGTAAAAATCGAATTTTGACTTCGTTATTCAATATATAAAAATCGAATTTTTATTTCACTATTCAATATACAAAAATCGAATTTTTAGTTCGAAGTTAAATATATAAAAATCGAATTTTCAGTTCGAAGTTAAATATATAAAAATCGAATTTTTAGTTCGAAGTTAAATATATAAAAATCGAATTTTTAGTTCGAAGTTAAATATATAAAAATCGAATTTTTAGTTCGAAGTTAAATATATAAAAATCGAATTTTCAGTTCGAAGTTAAATATATAAAAATCGAATTTTCAGTTCGAAGTTAAATATATAAAAATCGAATTTTTCACTAAAAAGTTTTCCTCTTTTCCTTTTTAAAGTTAAAATCTTTTTCTTATTTCTTTTAAAAGTTTGAATCTTTTTCTTTTAAAAGTTTGAATCTTTTTCTTTTAACTGAAAATAAAAATCAGTCTAAAGCCTTTATAAAAAAAACAGTTTTAACTTTTTAAAATTCAGTTTTAACTTTTTAAAATAAAGTTCTAACTTTTTTTTCTAAAATTAAAAATCAGAAAAACAAAAACAGTAAACTAAAAATCAGAAAGAAAAAAAAACAGTTTCCAAATAACAGAAAAAAACAGTTTTCAAAGGAAAACTTACAGGTTTCCTTTTTTTTTTTGGTCAGCGAAGGGGGGGGTTCACTGGTGGTTGCGGCGGCCTGAGGTGTAGGTGGAGGGATCCACGGTGGCATGGGGTGCGGTGGGTCATTGCGGTGGTTTGATGGAAGGGGGCGGCGGGATTCTTGATCGATTTGGGGTTTGGTGGCGGGTTGGTGAGGTTCGGGGTCTGGAGAGGATCGGAGAGGGAGTGCGGAGGGGCGGTGGGCCAGGGGTGGTCGGGCGATGGCGTCGTGGCGGAGGGCGGCGATGCTGGATCGGGGGGGGGGGGGGGCGATCGCGATTTCTTTTTTTTTTTTTTTTGTTTTTTTTTTTTTTTCTTCTGAGAAAATATCGAGGGGGGGGGCCAGCAGATATAAGGGAGAAGGATTTTTTTTTTTTTTATTATTTTATTATCATTAAAAGTTGACTTTTACATACGTCATCAAAACGAGACCCACCTCCTGTCGTCCATAGCGTTTTACCCCCATTCCGAACACAATGGGATATGTATCGCAGGCTGATTTGATCGTTACAATCAGTTTCCTTTGAATTTACATTTAAATCACTATATTGAATTTTAAACGTCCATTTCAAATTACCGGGGTCACATACTCACTAGAAAAATTCCTGAAAAAATATTTTCTAGCTTCGTATTGACGATACGGTCCTAACAAAACTAGTTTCGTCGAATTCTGAGACCGTTTGAAAAATGGCCAATTTCCAGTCGATTAAAATCAACTGAAACTGGTCAAACGCGTTTTCCTTTGCCACGCTCACATATTGATTCGAAAAATTATGAAATTTGAAACCTAGCAATAACTTAACATCACGGACCCAACAAAACTGGTTTCGTCGAAATCCGAGGTCGTTTGCAAAATTGCTATTTTTAAGGGCCTTATATTATATTAAAATATATATAAATTCCACAGCGACTATTTCTAAATTTCAACTGGACATATCTCATCATTTATAAAGTGGAATCTCAGTTTCTCAACTTCGTTGGAAAGATATTCACTATTAGATTCCATTATTTTTGGTTTCACTAAAATCCGGATTGTTTTGCACCCGGTACATTCAATTGAAGTTTGAAATCGAATTATCGAACTACCGCGCCATTTTCAACTCTATTTATAATTATATATAAATATTTATATTCTAACGACGACGCGTATACTATATACGTTCGAATTATATTCAAAATAAATTTCTCGTCGATATTATTTAAAATAATTCATTTTAAATTATCAAAATTCGCTAAAATGGCCAAAATAATTCAACTCTATTTATAGTAATCGACGAAATATATATTATATATATAATATAATGGCCTGAATAGAACGCGCCGCGCTGCGGCAGTTCGCGAATTTCGACCATTTGTTTCAAACGGACATTACGGGAGATCCGACCGTCGGATTCTCCTAAAACCGGAACCGTTGGGTTCGTATCGAAAAGAGCTTTCTAATGAATGTTAGAAATTTGAAATCTAACGGTTGGATTTGGAGATACGTCCAAATCAAATTCGAAAAAGGTCGCTGTAAGTGCAGTTCGATGGCCGTTAATGGAAATCGACCGTACGGGCCTTGATAAAATTATTAAAAATAGTAATAATTTGTGTAAAATCATAAGAAATGATTTGTGAAAGTTTGGGATGAAAAACTCCATATTTGAAAAGATAAAAATAGATTTTTATCGAAATGAACTAGTTTTGAACTAGAATTATAATTCTATTTATTTTTAAATAAATAAATTGAATTTGAAATGGTTTTGAAAATAACCAAAATTTCCAATGATTGCATTGGAGTGGATTTGAATCGAAATTGTCTTCGGAATATTTCGATGTTGGAATTCGTGATATTACAGGTGTTGTTATGGAAATTTGAAAGATATATATGTATATCGTTATTTCCAATACGACATTTGTTAATCGTAGAATTTGATATTGAATATAGGCCGATATAGTTTCTATTCAGAGCCTTGTATTGAATATCGAATGTGATTTGGGTTTGTCGTGAATGGTGTCTTCACTAACACTGTTCTTGAACCCAGTTGAGAAAAGATTAAATCTTTTTATTTAGATTTAATGAAGTGTACCAATTAAATGATATTTAATTGGAATTGAATTGGTATTGATTTTTGGGTTTATCGTGAACAGTGTTTTAAATAACACTTGTTCTTTAACCCGATAATTAATCGAATGTGATTTGGGTTTGTCGTGAATGGTGTCTTCACTAACACTGTTCTTGAACCCAGTTGAGAAAAGATTAAATCTTTTTATTTAGATTTAATGAAGTGTACCAATTAAATGAGATTTAATTGGAATTGAATTGATATTGATTTTTGGGTTTATCGTGAACAGTGTTTTAAATAACACTTGTTCTTTAACCCGATAATATATCGAATGTGATTTGGGTTTGTCGTGAATGGTGTCTTCACTAACACTGTTCTTGAACCCAGTTGAGAAAAGATTAAATCTTTTTATTTAGATTTAATGAAGTGTACCAATTAAATGATATTTAATTGGAATTGAATTGGTATTGATTTTTGGGTTTATCGTGAATAGTGTTTTAAATAACACTTGTTCTTTAACCCGATAATTAATGGAATGTGATTTTGGGTTTATCGTGAATCGTGTTTTTAAATGACACTGATTCTTTAACCCAGATAATGATTAAAACTAAGTGGAGTTTTAATGAATCTTTAATTAGATTGAAAGGATCGAGAATGGAGTATCACCAGTTTTGCTCCAGGCGATAGTTAAATCTTTAATTAGATTTGAACGTGAAATTTAGAAACTAACTGTCGGTTAGCCAAGCAGAATGGTTTTCTGGATATTGATCTGATGTTGGTTTCGGCCTTCGGGGTTAATATTTGGGGAATTATTCTCTTGATTAATTTACGGTTAGTGACTAATGAACTGGAATGAGGCGTATGTTGTGTTTGTGTAACACTTACTTAAAATATACGCGAGTTATTCGGAAAGACCGGGTTTATCCCATTCTGAATAACTGATACGACGATAAGTCGAAGATGAAGACGATGGTCGAAGACCGGAAGTCTTCACGTCGTTTGGGTGATAACTGATGATCTTGATTGGGCTGTACACCCAAGAAGATGGAAACAGTTAGTGATCGTCCAGACGTACTTGGAGATCGATGGATATGCGGGGTACTAGGTGCCTCCGGTTTCGTTCAGACCCAGAACGGACTTGTAAATGGACTGTGTGTCTGACATCGGATTTCATTCTGTGTGACTGATATCGGTTGCATAGGATGGTTTGCCTGTGTGGCATGCTAAGATGCAAATGATCAAGGCTTCTGTTGAAAAGCAAAGTCTTGTGGTGATGATCAAAGCACGGCCTTTGTGGCGTAGCTTTGTGTAACGTTTACCTCGCGTGTTTCACACCAGGTATGAACCAAAAACGGGAGACGGACCTCAGGGAGGACTTGCGTTTCTTTCTAGCTAGAAGTGGCGTCAGTGGTTTTACACGCCCTGACGAGTTTGACTTATGTGGTTGTTGCTGTTGCGAGGCGCCTCGGTTATATCGGTTTCGGCCGAATGCATTCTGGTCGGCTGACGGACCAGACTTACACCCCATAGGGTGGGGAGACGTATTGTTCAGGCATAATAATCCACTCCGTGTGGACCGACCCTGACGATCCAAGGCTTGCCTGCGCGCTTGCCTGAGACATGGGCTAGATTGTCTCGAATCGGTTGAGGACTATCTTTTGCCTCGGTTCATAGACGGAAATCCAATTTCCAAATACGTGACTTTGCGATTTTGATTGTATAACCTATATATGGCGACATAGTGGTATGGGGCATTCATGCCGCCTATGATTGATACTTATGATTTGAAGTTGTTTTATACACTATGCACTTATAATAGTATCAAATGATTTGTTTTAAACGTATCAAGCATGCTTTGGCTGTTATAAGGTAAAAACCCTATCCTCCGGCTTGCGTTGCATTGTGTGATGGGACCTGGGTCTTATAACAGCTTCATTTTTCTTTATTTAGCATTGCGCTGTTTGTTTTATGCACTGGTATTCTTGGGAGGAAACCCGTTCCGTGTTATACGGCGTGGTCCCTTGTTTTACCTAATGATTTAAAATAAAGATTAATAACTGTTTTAGTTCTCACACCAGTCACATGACTGACCTGGAGTTTATTGTTTTAACCTAAACTCTGGGTGCCCCTATTTTGACACGGGCAGCTAGTAGTTTTGGTTTTGCAGATTTATATTCACAGGATCCTGGTTTACAGCTGGAACGATATCCGGAAAGCTTTGTATCCGTATATCTCATTCTAGTTGTGTATTGCATTATTTTCCGCTGCTATGTATTTAAATGTAATTTAAATCTCTGATATTTCTGTGTAATATTCATTGTTACTCTGTATGTTCTTGTAATCTGATGCATTGTTGTAATATACAATGAAATGTTCTTCCGTATGCGTTCTGTTGTGGTTTGTTCTCGAACTATCCGACGCTTTCCTTTACGGGGAAGTTGCGGGTCTTTACAGACTGCTATGTTTGCTGTTTGCTATCACCATGTCATGCACACTCCCATTTATACACATTATGTTATTGTTACCATAGACTACTGTACATCTTGTTGTGCTAACTATTTGGTTGCAGGTCCAGGTTCGGGTATGATTATTTATACCTGTTAATGTTTTGTTTTGCTGCTATCGCTCATACCAGACTTTTGTCTAACCTAGAGTTTTATGTCTCTTCTTATTACTCTGGGCGCTCCTAAACGAGCAGACCAGAGACAGGTTAGGTGGTATGCACGAGTAGCTATCTGGAGATGAGCAGGAGACTTCCACGTACTATTTACATATATTCTCCCTGTGTTGTTGCTGGTCACTACTTTGGGCATTAGTAGTGTACCTTTTCTATTTTTCTTTAGAGATAGTATTTTGAAGTTGTAATGATGGTTTGGATCATACGCTGTATTTTGGATTCCGCTGCTATGATGATTTAGTTCTCAGCTTATGCACTGTCTCGCTTGTTTTATGTTAAGTTATGTTGGTATTATATTTTATTCCATGTGCTATGAGATATACTATAGGTTCTTTGGTGATTCATAGTTCTAAACCCTTTTCTTTTGACGACCATCTCGTGCTAGTCGGGCATTGGCACAACGCATTTCGGGGAAATGTCGACTGGTGCGGGGCAGGCTGTCACAAAAGCTAATGGCCATTTTTTATAAGACAAATTCTTGTGTTTTGATAACGGATCTTTCCTTTATATTTTTGATAATCTCATTTCAATTCCAATCATTTTACTTAATTTAATTATTAAGTAAACGCTTCCTTAAAATCATTGCATTATCTTAAATCTCTTTTATAAACCTTTTTTATAAAACTCGGATTTATATTATAAAACTCCTTTATGAAACCCTTTACACGATTCGATTAAGAATCTCATTACACTTAATTAGTTTCTAAAATGAATTTCATTTAAAAAGTAATTACTTCAATTATTATAAATTAAAATAATAATTAAATTCATTATTAACTAAAATAGAAGTGGCTAACTTCTTTATTAACAAAAAATAAAATATTTAGTTCTTTTTAAAACCTTATTAGAATAATAACTAACTTCATTAGTAAAGACAACTTGATAATTATATTTATACACAGTTAATAAAATGGTAATTAACTTTTAATAAATCTTATTTAGTTTAAACGACTATGTGTTTAAAACTATATCTATTAAATCAATTGAAAAATTAATTAATTTAATAACTAATTCCAACTAAAACAGTTGACTTAGTCCACTTGAAAATGCGATTAACATTTAAGTGATTTCCACAAATCCTTCCTCTTAATAATATAATTAATTTAATAATATTACAATCAATTGTTTCTTAAAAACAATTACTCCAAACTATTAATCCTTAGGTTAATTTCAGACTTACTTGCTTCTAAAACTTATTAAACATAAGAATTTTTTATATACATCATTTATAATTAACATTTAAAAATCCAACATAAAATATTTATTTATTTATAAATCTTCTATTTTATATAACTAAAATATTAAAACTCTGCTTCAGTTTCAAAAATAATTTTTATAACTTCGATTCAGTCAATTTGCCTAACGATAAATCATGTCTTAAAAAAATGGATTTTAAGGCTATCTGTTGCGAATCACTTGATCAACACTGTTTATTAGTTAATAACACATCAATATTGAATTCAATTCAACCATCAATCATCCAAAACGGAATTTAACGTTACTTGAGTTAAACAGTTCATATATGAATAATATGGAAAACAAGCAACATCCAAAATATTTGAGGAATCTAGTTGGATCTCTCCAACCCGTTTTCCCTGCACCAAAACTCATAATATCATTTAATAAATGGATATGAAATGAAATTATATTCTAATCCATTCAATATGACGGAAATATAAATATCGTTAATCAATAACCGAACAATAATCATGCAAAGCATCCAAATACCCATTTATACTAAGAATTATAAATTATCATTATATGAATATTAGCACATCGTAGTATTTCAGAAAGCGCAAGAGTTAACTCACAATTGAACTCGATCGACGATTCCATGTCGTTTTATCTAATTTCAAACTGATGTTTGAAATTAAACGTAATTCCACTTAGCTCTGAATCCTTTCAAACCAACTCACACGCGTATGCGTCATGGTCACGATTCCAATGGATCTTATTTCGCTGAAATATGACATAGTAGGAATAAAATATACATGTTACAAGGTTTCAAATGAATCAAAATAAACCTTACTCACTAATTACTACAATTAGCATTAATAATCTTATTACAGTAAATAAATCATGAGATTAATGCCTGATCATCATTCAAAATTCACGAATAATCAATGAAACCGCGACCTTAGGTTTTCAACAAAATATTCATCCACTTCAAACCCTTGTTGGTGCCGCCTATGGCCACCGAGCGCCACTCAGGTTATTGACTTTAGACTACGGTTTAGAAGCTTAGGGTGAATATATAGACAAGTTTTATTATTATTTTATTCATATATTTGGTTGTTTAACATTTTTAACTCGTATCCTTACACAGAAACTCTAATTGTTATGAAAATTTACATCTTGTTATATTTCAATATTTCAAACTCGATGAAACTAGTTTCATCGAATTTCGAGACTGTATGTAAAACGCCTATTTTAGACTGTCTTCATATCTTTGAAACTATATTCATATACTCGATGAAACTAGTTTCGTCGAATTTCGAAACTGTTTCATATCTTCGATTTTTAGTCGTCGTATCAGTTATTTAGAAAGGGTTAAACCCGGTCTTTCCGAATAACTAGCGTATCTTTATAATCATGTGATAAATACACCAAGATAGCAAACATCTCATTTCAATCCAGAATATTCTTTTATTAAAATATTCACATCTTTAGGGAAAGGTTCCCATTAATTTTATAAAAGATAAGTTCTTTTAAACTTATTATTTAATCTTCATTTGGAAATCATTTCAAAAGATTCTATTATGTCTTTTCACAACTTAAACCAAATTAAGGTTTATAGAACTAGTCAGGATTAATCGAACCCTACCGGAGTAATCTTTTATTTAATTTTTTCAATCCCAACCCATTCATCCCATGGATTAAAACTGGTGGTACTCCGTATTTTTGGTAAATTTAATTACCATTTATCATTCAAATCTAATTAAAGATTTAACTATCGCATGGAGTAAAACTGCGAGGTAGAGGGGAAAAGAGGGGGGAAAGGGTACTCCATCTCGAACATTTCTTAAATTCGGTAAATTTAATTACCTTATTCACATCTCAATCTAGTTAAAGATTCATTAAAAATCTAGTTCAGATTTAATCTTCAAAAATCTTTATTTAATGATCATTCAATCTTTGGAAATTAATCTTGTTTTTAACTTGGTTAAAGAACAAATGTGATTCAAAACACAGTTCACAATAAACCCAAATATACTTCCTTTAAATATGAAATCCTCACGGAAAATAGATCAATATATAATCGATATAAATTTATGTATCAGACTAATACTATAAGTGGAATAAGGGCAAAACCTTTTAAATTCAATAAATAGTAAATGCCTTCCTTCACAGAAGCTCATCTCTATTATTATTAATCGAATTCCATTCAATTCCAATTTAATATATTAAATTGGAAAACGTTACTTTGGAAAATTTCGATTAAATCTTAATAACAAGATTTATGAATTCCAAATCATATCTTCACAGTTAATTAGGCTAAAGAAAAAATGTCATTTAAAACATCGTTCACAATAAACCCAAAATCCAATTTCAATTCAATTCCAATTAAATTAGTTAATTGGTAAACTTCTATAAATCTTAGTTAAAAGATTTATTTTTTCTCAACTGGGTTTAAGAACAGTGTTATTGAAGACACCATTCATGATAAACCCAAAATCCAATTTGATATTAAATACAAGGCTCATAATAGTAATTATATCGTCTTATATTCAACATCAAATTCTTAAACCAACAGATATCGTTTTGGGAATAACGATATCTATATCTTCCAAATTCCTCGAAAATATCCATATAATCATGGAATTCAATATCGAAATATTCCGAAGTTTATTACCACTTAAATCCTTTTGATTTTACACGTTGGAAAAATTCTGTTTATATTAAAACCATTACACTTTCTTTTCAGTTCTTTACTCAAGTTGGAAAACAACTTATTCTTATAAAAAAAATTTATCTTAACAAACATGGAATATTTCATCCAAAATCATTTCAAATCATTTATTATGATTTCTCATAATTTATTCATATCTCAAAATATGATTTGGACATATCACAAAATCTAACATTTATATTTCAAATATCTTATTATCATTCGAAATTTCTTTTCGATACGAACCCAACAGTTCTGGTTTTAGGAGAATCCGATGGTCAGATCTCTCGTTATGTCAACTCGAAGTTAATGGTTGAAATTCGTGAATATTTGTTGTGCGACGCGTCTGTTCAAGCCATATAAATATAATATATATATATATATTATCGATTCTCATTTAAAACCTATTTTATAAATCTTTTATAAATTTATTTTAAAACAATTTCAATTCCCTTTTTCAATTTTAAATCAAAATTGAACAATCTATATTGGTATAATCTGAAAAATAAAAATATTTTCAACATATCATATTTTTGAAATCAAATCTTTTCGATATTCATTTTAAAATGAATAAAATCGACAAAAAATCCATTTGAGTTAAAATGGCGTACATCTACTTAACTCGACTTCATAGATTTATATTTTTATATCCATCCAAAATCGGATATCAAAGTCAACTTCTAATCTTCATTGAATATCATTATAAAATATTCATTATTTCTGAATTGGAATCAGACTCAATCAATTATCATATAATTTTATTTATATGGATTCCATACATCACATGTATTCAAAAATAGAGATAAACAACTATTAAACATACAATTCACATCCAGAGTTCAATTTACAACTGTATAAGCATTCAATAATCAAATAACGCTTATAACAGTCTGTCAATCTAGTGGTTGACATACAATTAAATCCAAGGTAGATGTGTAAATTAATTATTGTCCCCATACCCGTGTAAGGTTTAAACAATCAAGCAGATATTATTATTTGTACACTTGGGCGATGTGTAAAATTACTGTCCCAATATCCGTGTGGGGTTTAAATCACAGTCCATGTGAATTTATTCATTATTTAGGAGATGGGTGAGTAAATTGTCATCCCAGAATAATTTATAGTCTAAATGTTATATTTATAAACATTTATAATCACAGTTTAATAATGATGACACTAAAACTGTAAACAATCATCAACCAGCAAACAAATATTGCAATCATAGGCAATAAATATGTATTCAGTTATAAAAATAAATAAATGTACAAATAAATGAGTTCTCACTTTGATTTCCACTCCATCAGTCTTCTATTGAGGATTTTATTTTTAAACTAAATTAAACAGGCATTTGATTAAGCTCAATTTAACTTGCTCCATTTTCATTCTAGTCAGTTCCATATTGTAGAGCTCATCGTTCTGATTCAAACGGGTCCAAGTTTGTCAAATTATGAATCAATTTGAGCGAGATACATGGGTTTAAATCCTAAGTTCATTACTTAAAATTAGAAAATACAATTAAGCTTTTTAATTATTTCACTTAATCATCGTTAGTTCCTATCTTCTTCCAGGCAAAAACCCGACCTGTAACACCCCGGATTTTTGAAATATCGAATTAACTAAATTAAAGAATAATTAATCTCAGACGTGAGAATTATGGGGACTGGGTTGCGCCATTGTGTTCATCTCGGAATTCTGGTTGAAATAGAGTCCGAGTTTGCGGAAAACGAGTACCGGATGAAAGAATTATGGACGAACGAAAGGTGGTGGCAAAAGAAGAAAAAAATAAAAATAAAAATATAAATGCACTGCCGCACTTGGGAAGTGCGCCAGTACATATATACACTGGCGCACCTGCCAAGTGCGCCCAGGCCGAGGCAGGAGCCTGCACAGCTTTCTGGTTCAGACTGACCCGTGTTGTTGAGTCCTTTCTGACTCCTTGCTGAGTCATTAGGGCTGACTCATCACCTTATCATGATTAAATGGTTTTGATTAACCCTAAGAACATCCGACGGCTTAAATTAATTCATAACTCTATAAAAAGACACATAGACTCAAACCCTAAATCAGAATTAAAACTAAAACTATGGTCGTCATGCTGTTGTCTTGAACCCTGGAACAGCCACCACCAAAATTAAGAGGAAGAAGAACAACCAAATCAGAACTACTCAACCCTAACAGCGAATCTTCATCAAAGGAGCGCTAATTCAACTCCAAAAATCAGAATTCAGAACTCAAGACTGCTTTTGAGTTGTGAGTTCGATAGTTTTAGCAAAATAATTAGTAATTTAATTAGATTAAGTTATAACACGGATTGTATGGATGTGATATGAAGTATTGATTGCATGTTGTAATTATGTTGTAGGATTGTGATTGAAATATCTATGATGTTATGTTGTGATGCTATCATTTATGATGCAAAGTTATGTTGCTATCATCCATGTTGTAAATTTTATATACAATCAAATCATCATGTTTCTTATGCTAGTTTGTATTGATTCATATGATAAATTATATGTAGGAAAGTTTAGATGTTGATTCAAACATGAACCATATACAAGTTTGGGTAGAATTATATGTGACTTTACATGGCTATGACACCTAGTTTATGTGAAATATAATTGAAAGTTAGGCTATGATATATGCTAAATTATACATGATACTTTACATGTTAGATATTAGTTTACACCATTGTTGCGATGTATAAATCACATATGTGAGTATATGAGTTGGATACGAATCATGTTATGTTATTACCTATGCAAGTTTACCCTTTTAGATATAGGTCTATGACATACGATGTTTATGCGAGTTTGTGGCTATTATTTCATCAAGTTCACATCTTTAGATATAGATCTATGACATATGATGTTTGTGCAAGTTTGTGACCATTTTCTCATCAAGTTCACCCCTTTAAATTTGGATCCATGACATATGTTGTTTATGCAATTTGTAATCTTGGCCTATGCAAGTTTTAGATGTAGAACATCATTCACATATGCAAGTTCACCCCTATGTTAGATCTATGTTTTAATTATGTGTATATATGTGATGTTTTCTTTTATTTCATGAGTTAGACTATTCGAGTCTAACGTATATTTTTACGTTAAACGAACAAACGTACTACGTGGGGAAAAAGGGGATAATATTAAAAATATTTAATTGGCATAAATGCCTTAAAAGGAATAAAATAAAATTGTGGTGAAATTGGTATGATTTTACATACCATAAATGGATGGACATAATTGAGTCAGTTATGGACATCGCTAAATTTGGAATTGATTAATAATTTGAATAGGGAAAGTAATTCAAATTGGGGGTGATTAATTAGGAGTAATTAATCGTCTAAGACACGAGGTTAGGCTCTTTTGTGGTGTAAGACTGCCCGGACCCACCCGACAAATCCAGCTGCCACAAATGTCAGTCTAATGTGAGAGGTCTTATGCATAAACTAAACACGTAACAATTGTAAAGACACGAGGTTAGGCTCTTTTGTGGTGTAAGACTGCCCGGACCCGCCCGGCAAATCCAGCTGCCACAAATGCCGATCTAATGTGAGAGGTCTTTATGAGGTTACGATCTTAATGAATTAAGAAACACTTAACCAGATAAGCATGTAGTAGGACATGAGGGGTTAAGTGGGTGCCTTGGGTGACATGTGGAATCTAGTGGGTGCCTTGGGTGGCATTTGGAAATACGATTGGAAACACTTAACCAAAATTGAAACATGTAATTGAAACATGAATAAGAAGTGGGTTAAGTGGGATGTACTAGAGGGGACCAAGCTTAGGTGGATAGCTTGTGTCAAGTAATGGGGGCCCGTTTCAACCAGTAACCCATACGTATCTTTGTGGGCTCGACCCAAGTCGAGGACGGGACACACATACTGGGCTTGACTGTAAGAGGCCAAACCGGGTTAGCGGTGGCAACGCAAGTCCAACGGGTTCATATGCGTGTGTGGACCCGGGCTGGTAGGTAAGACGTTGTTGCATCGTGTAGGTATAAGCCGTGCATTCTTGGTGGTATCGGGTTGCCACTTTCGGGAGTAATACACCCCACTGTGGGGCCAGCACATGTATCTACGAGTTAGGGAGCCGATCACTTGGGGGTAGTGGGTACACCTAGTGGAGATAGAGGCAGACGACACCTATGAAGGCAGCTAGGGGTGCACGAAACTACTAATATCATTATTTAGTCTGTAGGCGGGATCAACCTTAGGATGACTAGTGGTGGTGCAGTATACTACTGGCGGTGCAGTTTAGGAATTATCCCATAGTGTTGGTGTAGTTTAGTAATCATCCTATAGTGGTTTAGGTGCGCTTAACGATATCGTTGATCATCCTGTTTCCTTATTTACTCTGCCATACTCAATGGTTCATGATAATTTCCTTATTTTCCAACTTATGCCTTAGCCTAGTTACTTTGTTAATTATATTGTTAGAATTATCGCACTCGCCAGACTTTATGTCTGACCCCCCTTTTTCCATCTCTTTCCTCCCCCCCCCCCAAGGTGCTCATGTTGGAACTAGCACCAATGGAGCTTGATTTTGGACTGCTTTTAGAAGATTTCTTGGACCGCTGAAGTAAAGTTCAGCTTCTCTTTATTTATGGCTATTTTAATGTTGGGGATTATGTCTTTCAGTTTATATACTTTGTTTTATCAAGATGGATATGATGTACTTGACTTTGGTTTATGGTTTTGATGATGTAATCAAACATATGGGTTTATCCGCTGCAATGAAATAAAGTTTTAATTTTCAAGTACTGCTTTATATCTGTCTTGTTACGATTTTCTGTTCTATACTTACTTAAAATGCTCCATGGAAGTTAATGCATTCCCTTTGTGAGTGACATTAATGGACGTGGGGTGTTACACGTGGTATCAGAGTTGAAGGTTACCAGAACAGATATGACTTTTTGACAAAATTATTTTTCAAAGAAATTTTTATAAAGAAGTACTTTCAAAAGTATGATTTAAGGAAAGTATTTTCAAGAGAAAAGTATATTTTGGAAAGCATAACCCCAAGAGCCATATATCTTTCCTTCGGTCCTTTTTGTATTGAATCTTTCCTTTTTCGTTTCAGCATGTCTGAAGCATCTGAGATACCAGAGGGCGTTCATGTGCCCGGTTGGTTCCGTCAATATCTTGAGGCTAGGGCCATCGCCGCAGGTCCAGCAAATCCTCCTCCTCCTCGTGTCGATAATTTCGCAAAGATATGCAAGGACTTTAGAGCAATGGGTGGAAGACCTTTTCACATGACGAAGACATTTGTTGAAGCTCGTAACTGGCTAAAGGAGGTGGAAGAATTGTTTGGGATCTTTGAAGTGGATGATGGAAGGAAAGTCCAGCTAGCGGCATGGCTAATGAAGGATGAGGCCTCGTTTTGGTGGGAGGTCACTAATGGGGGTCGTCCAGTTGATACATGGCCAGATTTTAGGCAAAGGTTTACGGTGAAGTTTCTCTCATGGGCTGAAAAGAATCTATATATGGAAAGGTTCTTGTCAGTAAAGCAAGGGAATTTATTGGTGAAAGAGTACGTTAACAAATTCAACCAATTGGCAAGGTTTGGCTTAGACTTGGTGAACACTCGAGAAAAGAAGGCTCTAAGATTTGTTAAGGGTTTAAACGAGCCGCTTCACGGGTTAGCTATGACCCACATTCCCTTGGGGGCTACCTTTGAGAGGTTAGTTGACATGGCACTCATGCATGAAGAGGAGAAGGGCGCCAATGCTAATAAGGCACCCGAGAAGAAAGGGGATCAAAAGAAGTCGCAACAGCGACAACAGAACAAGAAAGGTGGCAAAGGCAACAATGCTAAGAGGAAGAAGAAATTCTTTAACTGTGGGACACCAGGCCATCTAAGCAAAGATTGTAGAAAGAAAAAGAAGACTGGTTGTTTCCACTTTGGCGGGGCGGGACATCTTATTAAGGACTGCCCAAAGAAAGGGCATAGGGCAGGGTCTACCTCGGGAGGACATGTGCAAGCTCTTATGGCACCCGGGCAGGCAAGGGGACAAGTTCAGGCTCTCGTGGTCCCACCGCTGCAAGAACGAGGTAGAGCAATTTCCGTTGAAAGTTTAGATTTTCTGTTTGAACATCCTGTCCGTACTTTATTCGATTCTGGCGCATCGCATTCGTTTATCTCTACATCATTAGTTGAAACACTGCACCTAGATACTAGTCTTGTTACTGATCCCTTAGTAGTCTCAAATCCTATTGGTGGTTCGGCTCATCTTTCTATGATTTGTCGGGATTTGAGAGTGTTTATCTTGGGCGTTGAGTTTGAGTGCAACGCTTTTGTTCTTGGCTTCATGGGCTACGGTTTAATTCTAGGTATGGATTGGCTAACTAGATATGGGGCCATCCTAGATTGTGAAAGAAGGGTAGTTAGATTGTTGACTCGTTCTGGGAAGACCCTTGATATTTCTTGTGACCCTAGAGGTCCAGTAATGCTTAGTTACCTAGAATCCCTTAACGCATCCGATGATGATTTACATTCTGTTCCCATAGTCCGTGAATATGCTGACGTCTTTGATGAGGTGAGGGGTTTACCCCCAAAACGTGAAATCGACTTTCGAATATATCTAGTAGACAATGCAAAGCCGGTTGCATTGCCAGTGCGCCACATGGCTCCAAGAGAGTGAAGAGAACTCAGTAAGCAAGTGAAAGAATTGCTTGAGAAGGGGCTCATCAGAAGTAGTATATCGGAGTGGGGTGCTCCAGTAGTGTTTGCCACGAAGGCAGATGGGTCCCTTAGACTTTGTGTGGACTATAGAGAACTTAATAAGCTTACTAAGAAGAATAGACACCCACTGCCGAGGATTGACGATCTTTTCGATCAGTTAGTTGGCACCTCAGTGTTTTCGCAGTTGGACTGAGCCACTGGTTTCCATTAGTTGAGAGTGGCTGAGGATAGCATAAACAAGACTGCTTTTAGTACTCCAGACGGTTTCTTCGAGTAGCTGGTGATGCCCTTCGGTTTGACAAACGCCCCCGCATACTTTGTTGATTTGATGAGTAGGGTGTTTAGGGAGTACCTTAATAAATTCGTGGTAGTCTTTGTAGATGACATCTTGATCTTTTCTAAAAGCGAGGAAGAGCATGCCCTACATCTTAGGGAAGTGTTGGAGACTCTTCGAGCGCATAGCCTTAAAGCTAAATTTTCCAAATGTCACTTTTGGAGGAAAGAAGTGTGATTCTTAGGGCATATGGTTTCTAAAGAAGGGATAGCCGTGGATCCCACGAAGATAGTGGCCATCCAAGATTGGAAGGTTCCTAAAAATGCTACCGAGGTGAGAAGTTTCTTAGGATTGGCTGGCTACTATAGGAAGTTTATCAAATACTTCGCAAAAATATCAGCTCCATTAACACGCTTGACAAAGAAGAACTTAGTTTTCATTTGGGACGTAGATTGTGATGATGCGTTCCAACGTTTAAAGAGAGCTTTGACCACAGCCCCAGTCTTAGTGTTGTCGGATGGGAGTAAGCCATTTACCGTTTATACCGATGCTTGTGGGACAGGACTAGGCGCAGTCTTAATGCAAGAGGGAAGGGTAATAGCCTATGGTGGAACGCAGTTGAGAGTACATGAGAGAAATTACCCCACACATGACCTTGAGTTAGCCGCTATTGTCTTCGCGCTTAAGTCTTTGCGTCATTATCTTCTTGGCGAAAAATTTGAATTATTCACTGACCACAAATCGCTAAAATACTTATTCTCTCAGAAGGACTTGAACTTAAGGAAGCAAAGGTGGATGGAGTTCTTAGCATCCTACGACTTCGAGATAGCATATACCCCTAGCAAGGGTAACGTAGTGGCAGATGCCTTAAGTAGAAAAAGATTATCTTTGAGTCCGTTGTTTGTTCAGCGGCGAAGTTTAGAGTTCATCTCTACGTTTGACTTCACACCTTCCGTTGACTTCGTACCTGGTTTGCTAGCATCCTTAGAGGTCAGACCTACGCATTTTGGACGGATCGTCGAGGCACAGCAAGACGACCCACAGTTGGTTGAGTTAGTAGAAAAGCTCAAAGGAGGGGAGTCATCGAGCCATCTCCGTAGGTATACCCTAGATGATAAGGGTTGGTTGCGTAGGGACGGTAGACTTTGTGTACCGTGAGATGAGAATTTGAGGAAGACCATTCTTGATGATGCCCATCGTTCGAAGATGACCATTCATCCTGGCGGGGACAAGATGTACATGGACATGAGACGAGTTTACTTTTGGGTCGGCATGAAGAAAGATGTTGCTGAGTATGTCGCTAGATGCTTGGTGTGCCAACAAGTAAAAGCGGAGCAAAAGAAGCCCGGTGGATTGCTTCACCCATTGGAGGTCCCACAATGGAAGTGGGAAAGCATCTCGATGGACTTTATTGACGGATTACCGAGATCGAGGAAGGGTAATACAGGGATTTGGGTCGTGGTAGACAGACTTACTAAGAGCGTCCATTTCATTCCTGTGAAGAGTAAGAGGACCGCTCCATGGTTAGCCTCCGTATACATCCGAGAAATAGTTCGTTTGCATCGTGTTCCTTCTAGCATAGTGAGCGACCGCGATCCTATTTTCACTAGCGAATTTTGGAGGAGCTTGCAAGAGGCGGTAGGGACTCAGTTATGTTTGAGCACCGCATATCATCCTCAGATGGACGGCTAGACCGAGAGGGTGAATCGTATTCTAGAGGACTTATTGAGGTTGTGTGTCTTAGATTTCAGAGGTACATGGGAGGAACATCTTCCGTTGGTAGAGTTCGCATATAATAATAGCTTTCAGTCTAGTATTGGCATGGCACCGTTCAAAGCTCTTTATGGACGGCCGTGTCGTTCGCCTACATGTTGGTGGGAATCTATGGATAAGATCTTGCTTGGACCCGATATGGTTAGAGAGACTTCGGGGAAGATCGATCTGATTCGAAGGAGGATGAAGACGGCGCAAGATAGGCAGAAATCTTTTGCGGACAAGAGGAGGTCAGATCTTGAGTTTGATGTTGGGGACATGGTCTTTGTCAAGGTGTCTCCATTACGGAACGTTGTTCGCTTTGGGTCCGTTGGGAAGTTAGCACCAAGGTTCGTAGGGTCGTTTCCTATTAAGGAAAGGATTGGGCAGATGGCGTATAGAGTGGAGTTGCCCGAGAGACTTAGTGGTGTACACGACGTATTCCATGTATCACACTTGAGGAAGTGCTTGCACGAGACCGCGGAGGTGGTAGAGCCGAGCTTGCTTAGAGAGGTGGAGATCGAGCGTGATGCGACGATTCGACGAGCTCCTACGCGCATTCTTGGGTCGGAGATTAGGAAGTTAAGGAATCGAGAGGTCAAGCTAGTCAAAGTGCAATGGGGAGATGATGAGAGCAACGCTACTTGGGAGATGGAAGTGAAGATGCGTGTAACGAAAAGGAATTTCGTTCGATCCGAATCAGTCGCTAAACTGATCAAGACCGTTTGAAACGCCTGATTGTTTTGAGAACATGACAAAATAGAACGGAAACGGAAGAACATTTCATTGCTAATTACAACAATTCCATCAGAATACAAGAATATACAGAGTATGAATAAATAAAATACATTCGATAAATATCAGAGATTACAATACATTACATAGCAGCGGAAAATAATACAATACACAACTAGAAATAATACGCGGATACAAAGCTTTCCGAGTATCGTTCCAGACGTAAATCAGGATCCTGTGAATATAAATCTGCAAAACCAAAACTACTAGCTGCCCGTGTCAAAATAAGGGCACCCAGAGTTTAGGTTAAAACAATAAACTCCAGGTCAGTCATGGGACTGGTGTGAGAACTAAAACAGTTATAATTCTTTATATTAAAGTTAGGTAAATCAAGGGACCACGCCGTATAACACGGAACGGGTTTCCTCCCAAGAACACCAGTGTATAAAACAACAACGCAATGCTAAATAAAGAACAATGAAGCTATTATAAGACCCAGGTCCCATCACACAATGCAACGCAAGCCGGAGGATAGGGTTTTTGCCTTATATTAGCCAAAGAATGCTTGATACGTTTAAAACAGATTATTTTGATAGTACTTTAGGTGTATAGTGACAAAAACAATTTCAAATCATAAGTATCAATCATAGACGGCATAAGCGCCCTATCCTACTATGTCGCCATATATAGGATTACAACTGAAATCGAAACGTCACGTATTGGAAGTTTGATTTCCATCTGTGAACCGAGGCAAAAGATAGTCCTCTACCGATTCGAGACGCTCTAGCCCGCCCCTCAGGACCTAGACTCATGTGGGCCCTTGGATCGTCAGGGTGGGTATACCGATGTGGGTTAAAATGCCTGAGCATTGCGTTTCCCCACCCTATGGGGGTGTCAATGAGTCCAATGACTCCATCGGTCCCGGATCGACCGATATATCCGAGGTGCCTCGCAACAGCAACAACCACATAAGTCAAATTCGTCAGGGCGTGTAAAACCACTGACGCCACTTCTAGCTAGAAAGAAACGCATGTCCTCCCTGAGGTCCTTATCCCGTTTTTAGTTCACAACCGGGGTGTGAGGCTCGCGAATTCACGTTACACAAAGCTATGCCACACAGGTTGTGCTTTGATCATCCACCACAAGACTTTTCTTTTCAACAGAAGCTTTGATCATTTGCCACTTAGGCATGCCACACAGGCAATTCACTCCATGCGTTTGATATCCATCAATATATAATCCCTGAGCTCGTACGTCTCAAAGAAGGGCGTTAAGCAAGAGAATAAATTCTCCGCTGCCAAACAGATATATATTTAATAGAAATCAACCACACAGAATAAAATCCAATGTCAGACACACAGTCCATTTACAAGTTCGTTTTGGGTCTGAACGAAACTGGAGGCACCTAGTACCCCGCATATCCATCGATCTCCAAGTACGTCTGGACGATCACCAACCGATTCTCTCCTCTTGGGTGTACGGCCCAATCAAGATCGTCAGTAATTATCCAAACGACGTGAAGACCTCCGGTCTTCAACCACCGTCTTCATCTTCGACACCACGTCGAATTAGTTATTCAGAATGGGATAAACCCGGTCTTTCTGAATAACTCGCGTATATAATAAATAAGTGTTACACAAACACAACATACGCCTCATTCCAATTCAGAATATTCTTTTATTCAAATATTCTTATACTTTGGGAAAGGTTCCCATTAATTTTATCAAAGATAAATTCTTCAAATTTATTCTTTAATCTTCTTTGAATAGCAATTCAAACTAGTCGGGATTAGCGAACCACACCGAAGTAATCATTTATTTTATTTCCCAATCCCAACCTATTCACCCCATGAAGTAAAACTGGTAATACTTCATATCTAACACCACGGTGTTATCGGTAAATTCAATTACCATTTCACGTTCAAATCTAATTAAAGATTTAACTTTCGCCTGGAGTAAAACTGGTGATACTCCATTCTCGATCTTTTCAATCTAATTAAAGATTCATTAAAACTCCACTTAGTTTTAATTTTTTAACTGGGTTAAAGAATCAGTGTCATTTAAAACACGGTTCAGGATAAACCCAAAATCACATTCCATTAATTATCGGGTTAAAGAACAAGTGTTATTTAAAACACTGTTCACGATAGACCAAAAAATCAATACCTATTCAATTCCAATTAAATATTATTTAATTGGTACACTTCATTAAATCTAAATAAAAAGATTTAATCTTTTTCTCAACTGGGCTTAAGAACAGTGTTAATGAAGACATTATTCACGACAAACCCAAATCACATTTGATATTAAATACAAGGCTCTGAATAGAAAATATATCGGCTTATATTCAATATCAAATTCTACGACCAACAAATATCGTATTGGAAATAACGATATATATATATATATATCTTTCAAATTCCCATAACAACATCTGTATAATCACGAAATCCAACATCGAAATATTCCGAAGACAATTTCGATTCAAATCCCTTCCAATTCAATTATTGGAACTTCTGGTTATATTTCTAAACCATTTCAAATTCACTTTATTTATTTCAAAAATAAATGAATTATAGTTCTAGTTCAAAACTAGTTCATTTCGATAAGAATCTATTTTTATCTTTTCAAATATGGAGTTTTTCATCCCAATTCTTCACAAATCATTTCTTATGATTTTACACAAATTATTACTATTTTTAATAATTTTATCAAGGCCCGTACAGTCGATTTCCATCAATGGCCATCGAACTACACTTACAGCGACCTTTTCCAAATTTGATTTGGACATAATTCCAAATCCAGCTGTTAGATTTCTAATTTCTCACATTCGTTAGAAAGCTCTTTTCGATACGAACCCAACGGTTCCGGTTTTAGGAGAATCCGACGGTCGTACCTCCCGCAATGTCCATTCGAAGTCAATGGTCGAAATTCGCGAACTGCCGCGGCACGGCGCGTTCTATTAAGGCCATTATATATATATAATATATACTTCGTCGATTTCCTTTTTAAAATGTATTTTATAAATCGTTTCAAATTCGATTTCGAAACAATTTCAACTTCTTTTGCAAATTCAAATCAAGATTGAATTTTTCAATATAAATTCGTTTTAATTCCATTTCGAATCGATTTCAATTCAATTTCAGTTCGTTTCCAATTCAATTCAAATTCATTTCTATTCAATTTCAATTCGAATTCATTTCTATTCAATTTCAATTCGAATTCATTTTCAATTCGAATTCATTTCAAATTGATTTACATTCAATTTCAATTCGATTCGAATTCATTTTATTTTCAATTCAATTCGAATTCTCATTCATTTCAATTCAATTTAATTCGAATTTCTTTTCTATTCAATTCAATTCGAATTCATTTTATAAAATATTCGATTATTGAAATCACTTTTCAATATTCATTAAAAACAAATAAAATCGATGTAAGTATCGTTCACGTCAAAATGGCGTCAATCTAATCAACACGGCTTCATATATTCTATTTTCAAATATTCTATTACAAATATTTCTTTTTCAAAACTGGAATGAGGCCCAATCAATTACCATATAATGTAAATTATATGGATTTTCTACAACACATGTATACAATAACAACGATGAATAATCAACCATCATCCAATGTGCATTCTACACTGTATAAGCATCAAATATAAATATTTAACGCTCATAACAGTCTGTCTATCAATCGATTGACATACAGCTAATTATTGGGATTAGTGTATGTCATATATCATCCCAATACCCGTGTGGGGTTTCAAACAATCAAACACAGATTTTATTTGTGCAGTTGGGCGATGTGTAAAATTTATCATCCCAATCAATATCAGTCAAATGTGTTTATATAAACAAATCGTTCGATTTGTTTATATTTATTTATTTCATTTCATTTCATATACACGTTAAAAATTCTATTTTTAATTATATAATATTTTCCACTATAAAATATTTTATTACATTTCACATCACATCACACAATCAACTACACATCAAAATCAAACAAACAAGCATACAAGCCGTCCATGGTCTGTGGACGACGGGTGTCGGGTGCTACTAAACACCGTCTACATCCTAGTATATATTCAAACTAGAAAATTAAATTAAAAGTGAGAAGTTCTCACCGACTAGCTAATCCACGCCACGACTCTTCTTATGTAGGAAACCTTCATCGTGCTTGCCCTTCGTCACTTTCTCGCCCGTATTCACTATATATATAAAAATCACATTTTTATATTCTCCAGTATATAAAGATCATATTTTTAATATCTCTACTATATAAAAATCATATTTTTATTATCGCCACTGTATAAAAATAATATTTTTATTTTCGCCACTATATAAAAATCATATTTTTATTATCGTCACTATATAAAAATCATATTTTTATTCTCTACATTATATAAAAATTATATTTTAATTATCGCCACTATATAAAATCATATTTTTATTATCGCCACTTTATAAAAACCATATTTTTATTATCGCCACTATATAAAAATCATATTTTTATCTCTATATATAATAAAAATCATATATATATATATATATATATTCTTTCATCAAAAATCAAATCTTTTCTACTAATGTTCATATAAGAAAAATCAATTCTTTTACTGAATAAAAATCTAGTCTTTAGTGAATAAAAATATCGTCTTTAGCGAATAAAAATATAGTCTTTAGTTAACCTGAATCTATAAACAAAATCAGATTTTTATTAACACTAATTTATAAAAAAAATCAATTTTAAACTTATAGTGGATTATTGGGGTGGAGATGGGGGTTGCTCGCGTGGAGAGTGGGCTGGGCGTCAGCGTCGTTCAGATGGAGGGGGGTGCGGCGATGGTGAGGGGCGGTTGGGTGTGGCGTCGTTCAGATGGAGGGGGGTGCGGTGATGGTGAGGGGCGGTTGGGTGCGGCGTCGTTCAGATGGAGGGGGGTGCGGTGATGGCGGAGGCGGTGGGGAGGTGAGGCTCGGCTGCGCGGCTGAAGGGGGGCGATTTGGGGTTTTCGGGTTTTCTTTTTTTCTTTTTCTGAATGATGAAACGAGGGGGGGGGGGGTAGGGGCCTGGAGGGTATAGGGGAGAAGGGTAATTATATTTTTTTATTTAATTAATTAATTTCAAAAAGCAACTTTTTATTCCAACCTTGAAACGAGACCCACCGCCCGTCGTCCATAGCTACACCCATTCCGAACACAACGGGATATGTTTCGTAAGTCAATTCAACTGTTTCGATCAGTTTTCGTCAAAATCAAAATATATCTCTATATATTGAATTTGAACGCACATTTCAATTTACCGAGCCCACATACGAACTCTAAAAATTCCCGAAAAATATTTTCTAGCTTCATATTGACGATACGGTCCTAACAAAACTAGTTTCGTCTAAATCCGAGGCCGTTTGCAAAATTTCCATTTTTATGGGCCAGAATTCCATAGCGACTATTCTGAAAATTCAACTGGACGTATCTTTTGATTCCCGCTATGAAATTTTAATTTTTCGGATTCGTTGGAAAGATATTCTCAATTAGATTCTAATATTTTTGGTTTCACTAAAACCCGGTTTATTTTGCACCCGGTACATTCAATTGAAGTTTGAAATCGAATTATTGAACTACCCGCCATTTTCAATTCCTTTTATAATTATAAATAAATATTTATATTCTAACGACGACGTATATAAATATATACGTTCTAATTATATTCAAAATAATTTTTTCATCATTATTATTTAAATTAATTCATTTTAAATAATCAAAGTTCACTAAAATTGCCAAAATAAAAATTTTAAATTGACTCGGATTTCCGGATTATTACAATCTCCCCCACTTAAAACTTTTCGTCCCCGAAAAGGAACGAAGCCGAAAGTTGTTTGACAAATCAACTCAACCTCCATTATTTTCACTACGGGTTAAGTTCTTCAACTTTTCAGTTTCTAAAAACTTTTTAAATATTTCAAAAATTTGGCTAACACCCTAAATTTTCAAAAAATTTCGCCATAACCTCCCCTGCACCGGGGACTTCGGGATATTTCATATAGCCTCCCATGGCCTTCTCCAATCCAAAAGAAAAAGAAAATGCCAAGCGGCTAGCTAATCTGCTCATAAAATCACCCAAAACTCAAGAAATACAATAAACATGTACCTATTTGTCGGGCAAACCATTTTATTCTCTGCTCTAGCCTCCTTGCTAGGACCTGTTCAGTGTAAGTACATGTATATGCATGCAAATGCGATAAATTTTCAATACACTTCACTATTTGATATAATTTAGCTAAAGGTTCAACATTTTAATTAATCAATCTATAATCAAACAACACAATCAACAATCAATTAGTTGATTAGCTTTCCAAATTCATAACTTTGATACATAGTCAAAAATCATAATTTTGATGCCAAATACAACATTAGGCCCTATATAATTTTGGTTCTCACACCAGTCTAATGGAAATATATAGATATCACACCTTCGAAATACGAAAATAAATTCTGATGATGCTCGAGCGATCATTAGAATCATCTTCGAGCGACTAGAGCGTAATTCTATATCTACCCAATATATTAAAACTTCGAATACACGCGGATCAGACGTATATGAAAAATCTATATATACTGGATAGTCCAAATTCAAATATAATAAACAATCAAATACGTATAATTGAATTTAAATTTTCAGAAAAAAAATTGTTTTCATTTTAAAAATATACTCTTCACACTCGTTCTAGGATACTACTGATCCTATCTCTAACGAGTCATTCTAATTGGATATTACTAATCCAATATCTGATGAATTCTTTCGTATGGTTCTAATCTGTCTTGTTCTCTGAGCTTTGTAAACCAAAGCTCTGATACCAACTTTAACGAAAAGGAATTTCGTTCGATCCAAATCAGTGGCTAAACCGATCAAGACCATTTGAAATGCCTGATTGTTTTGAGAACATGACAAAATATAACGCAAACGGAAGAACATTTCATTGCTAATTACAACAATTCCATCAGAATATAAGAATATACAGAGTATGAATAAATAAAATACATTCGATAAATATCAGAGATTACAATACATTACATAGCAGCGGAAAATAATACAATACACAACTAGAAGTAATACGCGGATACAAAGCTTTCCGAGTATCATTCCAGCTGTAAATCAGGATCCTGTGAATATAAATCGGCAAAACCAAAACTACTAGCTGCCCGTGTCAAAATAAGGGCAACCAGAGTTTAGGTTAAAACAATAAACTCCAGGTCAGTCATGGGACTGGTGTGAGAACTAAAACAGTTATAATTCTTTTTTTTTAAAGTTAGGTAAATCAAGGGACCACGCCGTATAACACGGAACGGGTTTCCTCCCAGGAACACCAGTGTATAAAACAACAACGCAATGCTAAATAAAGAACAATGAATCTATTATAAGACCCCGGTCCCATCACACAATGCAACGCAAGCCAGAGGATAGGGTTTTTACCTTATAATAGCCAAAGAATGCTTGATACGTTTAAAACAGATTATTTTGATAGTACTATAGGTGTATAGTGACAAAAACAATTTCAAATCATAAGTATCAATCATAGACGGCATAAGCGCCCCATCCTACTATGTCGCCATATATAGGATTACAACTAAAATCAAAACGTCACGTATTGGAAGTTGGATTTCCATTTGTGAACTGAGGCAAAAGATAGTCCTCTACCGATTCGAGACGCTCTAGCCCGCCCCTCAGGACCCAAACTCAGGTGGGCCCTTGGATCGTCAGGGCCGGTCCACCGATGTGGATTAAAATGCCTGAACACTGCGTTTCCCCACCCTGTGGGGTGTCAATGAGTCCAATGACTCCATCGGTCCTGGATCGACCGATATATCCGAGGTGCCTCACAACAGCAACAACCACATAAGTCAAACTCGTCAGGGCGTGTAAAACCACTGACGCCACTTCTAGCTAGAAAGAAACGCATGTCCTCCCTGAGGTCCTTCTCCCGTTTTTAGTTCAGAACCGGGGTGTGAGGCTCGTGAATTCACGTTACACAAAGCTATGCTACACAGGCTGTGCTTTGATCATCCACCACAAGACTTTGCTTTTCAACAGGAGCCTTGATCATTTGCCACTTAGGCATGCCACACAGGCAATTCACTCCATGCGTTTGATATCCATCAATATATAATCCCTGAGCTCGTACGTCTCAGAGAAGGGCGTTAAGCAAGAGAATAAATTCTCCGCCGCCAAACAGATATATATTTAATAGAAATCAACCACACAGAATAAAATCCAATGTCAGACACACAGTCCATTTACAAGTTCGTTCTGGGTCTGATAGAAACCGGAGGCACCTAGTACCCCGCATATCCATCGATCTCCAAGTACGTCTGGACGATCACCAACTGATTCTCTCCTCTTGGGTGTACGGCCCAATCAAGATCGTCAACAATTATCCAAACGACGTGAAGACCTCCGGTCTTCAACCACCGTCTTCATCTTCGACACCACGTCGAATTAGTTATTTAGAATGGGATAAACCCGATCTTTCTGAATAACTCGCGTATACAATAAACAAGTGTTACACAAACACAACATACGCCTCATTCCAATTCAAAATATTCTTTTATTCAAATATTCTTATACTTTGGGAAAGGTTCCCATTAATTTTATCAAAGGTAAATTCTTCAAATTTATTCTTGAATCTTCTTTGAATATCAATTAAAACTAGTCGGGATTAGCGAACCACACCGAAGTAATCATTTATTTTATGTAACGACCCGGATTTTCGGCGACTTTGGTTATCGACATAAACACGATGTCGATAACCAAAACATCGAAAAATCCTGGTAATTATTGAAAGAAATTAGAGGGTGAGAATAGATAAGATAGAAACTTAGAATAGAAGAAGAAGAAGAACACAACATCAGAGTAACACGAACCTCACAGCGGAACGAATAACATATAATATATAACATAACTTTGAAATATAACAGTTATGTATACAATAGCACTTGTCAGAGTACAACACTTACAACACAGCGGAAATAAACTATAGCTATATGATTCTGAAGCCTCCTGCTCCAGCTCTTCAATGTATCTGCAAATCCCGACTACTTGACTGCCCGTACAAATTTAGGCACCCAAGAGTTTAGGGAAAACAAACAAATAAACTCCGGGTTAGTCATGGGACTAGTATGAGTAAAACAGTTTAAACAGGTATATGAACAAGTAAACGATATCTCATAAGACCACGCCGCAGAACGGAACGGGTTTTTCCCTTATGAGAATCCAAAATATCTTTATATCAAAAACCTTTTGATATTGTAATAATGTCTATGTACAAATAGATATCAACTAGCAGAAACGCTTTCATCTCACGTTCTACATATATAGTATACAATCAAAATCGCAAGCACGTATTGGGTAATGGATTTCCAACTATGACAAGGTATGGAACCACCTTCCGATCAGTGTACTCTAGGAACGATACACTGGAGTTCAACAAGAACATCTTGTAACTCAGCCACACATGACCGACCACTCATTTCGCTTGAGTGTATCGAATGTACATCACCAATAGTTGGGATCAGCAACCGTTCCCGTATATATCTGGGACAACATTGATAGATTTAAGAAGCAAATGAATATTCTCTAGAAAGGTGATTATACACCCTACTTCGGTGCGACCGACTTAGCCATGCTGCCTGCCCGATTTCTGTCATTTACTGGTTGATGAGGCTAGAAGCTACGCTTTATCATCACATCAGATTCACTTCGAATGCCACATTGTTAGGTCCATCGAAAATCACTAATTGACGTCTACAACCATACATTACGTGTCAGCTAAAAGAAGTTTCCTTCTCCGCTTCCACTCTTGGTACGGTTGAAGAAATCAATGTACGTGACCTTTTTGGAAATACTCTGTCAGACATTCATTCATACAAGTCATCCTCATTCACTTAGAATGTCACATCGTCATACCCGCCAAATCACAAATTGACTTATCCAAAAATAACACGGGTATACAGCTAAGAGAAACGAATTCCTCCGCCACCAAACGTGAATACGTTTGAACAGATCAACTTACGCGATCCATTGGATATACTCTGTCAGACCTTCGTCCATACAAGTTGTCCTGGGACTGGACAAACCGAAGGCACTATTCCGTATATCCATCTAAGTCACTGTTATCTAAGATTTATACAACAGCCCTTGCATTTTACTCCGTCTTCAATTATCTTTGGCATATATGATTCGCGACGCTTATGCCAATACAGAGTGGTTCTATGGATAATAATCCAACCGGTCTCTCCATATTAACGTTAAAATGGTCAAAACTTCGATAGTCGGTGAGTTAACTATCAAAGAAAAACAAGTGTGCAAACAACGATATTATTTCCAAATGGAAATTATATTGAACAAACATCATTTAACATAAATCTCTTTAGTTCATATATTTACTTATCTCCTGTTTCCCTATATTCTAAATTCTTATTTTTCTTTTATCAGAAAACATTTCTGATTCTCGTTTGGAAAACATTTCCAAAACTCCTTTACGATCAAACCTTACCATTTCTAAGTCAAGAAGGAAGTCACTCAAGTTGGGGTATAATTACCTCTCAGACCTTAACTGAACAACGTTATAACTTCGAAATGGTCAAAGTTTATCTTTTAATCTTTAACAACTTCTTTACGCCTTTCTCGGATTCAATTTTACTAATCCACTTCTATATTTAAAACATTGGTTATAACGATAACGTTATAATCCCTCCTTTCGAATTATCTAACTTTAATTATAACTTCTATTCTTATTAGTGAATAATTAACCTAACACTTATTTATTTATAAATAAATAAATCTCTATTTAAACACTGGAAAGTATAAGTACTTTCCCGAATTCGATATAATCGAATTTGCCGATTAACTCTCTTCGAGTAATCTCTATTTGATTAACTCTTCTTCGAATAACCTATATTCGATTAACTCCTTCTCGAATAAACGATATTCGATAATCTCTCTTCGAATAACTAATATTCGATAACTCTTCCTTTTCAAATATCTCATATTTGATAATCTCACTTCGATTAAACTATAATCGATAACTCCCTTCGATGAAACTAACATCGATAACTCCTTTCGATGAAACTAACATCGATAACTCCTTTCGATGAAACTAACATCGATAACTCCTTTCGATGAAACTAACATCGATAACTCCTTTCGATGAAACTAACATCGATAACTCCTTTCGATGAAACTAACATCGATAAATCCTTTCGATGAACCTAACATCGATAACTCCTTTCGATGAAACTAACATCGATTTATTTAACTCGACGAACTTAACTCGACTAACTTAACTTGACTCGACTAACTCGACTTACTTGGTTCGACCAATTCGATTCGATTAACTAGGCTCGACTAACTTGACTAACTTAACTCGACTTACTTGGTTCAACCAATTCGATTCGATTAACTAGGCTCGACTACCTTAACAAACTTAACTCGACTTACTTGGTTCGACCAATTCGATTCGATTAACTAGGCTCGACTAACTTGGTCGAACCACCCAATCAACTCAACTTATTTAACTTAACTTATTTCTCAACTCGATCAACTCGATTTACTCCTATCGAATAACTAATATTCGATTAAACTCCATTCGCTTGACTCTAGATCGCAGCGATCACAATGGTTACGCCTGACTCCCTCAGGAAACATCCGACCGCCGTAGGCTATTTACAGCCCTGCGAATTACGCTAGCAGTCGTACAAGATGGCAACTTACCCTGAATACTATGTTTGACTAACTCTGTCTCAAATAACTATATTTGATTAACTCTAGTTCGTTTTAACTCTAATCGATTAACTCTAACTAATTAACTCCAACTGGTTAACTCTAACTGATTAACTCTAACTGGTTAACTATATTTGACTAACTCGACTTGACTAACCCCTTTCGAATAACATATTCGATTAACTAACTTTCGAATACCATATTCAATTAACTAACTTCGAATACCATATTCGATTAACTCCTTTCGAATGTCTATATTCGATTAACTAACTTCGAATACCATATTCGATTAGCTAACTTCGAATACCATATTCGATTAACTCCTTTCGAAAGTCTATATTCGATTAACTAACTTCGAATACCATATTCGATTAACTCCTTTCGAATGTCTGTATTCGATTAACTAACTTCGAATACCATATTCGATTTCTCCTTTCGAATACCATATTCGATTAACTAACTTCGAATACCATATTCGATTAACTAACTTCGAATACCATATTCGTTTTACTAACTTTCGAATAACATATTCGATTTACTCCCTTCGAATACCATATTCGATTAACTAACTTCGAATACCATATTCGATTAACTAACTTCGAATACCATATTCGTTTTACTAACTTTCGAATAACATATTCGATTTACTCCCTTCGAATACCATATTCGATATAACTCCTTTCGAACGTCTATATTCGATTAACTTTATTCACTTTATAAAGATTTCCTTTTTAACAACGTTTTATTCATTTGAAAATATTTACTTTTAAATAACGGTTCTACACTTTAAAAATGATTTCCTTTTTATAATGTTCCCTTTCCAATTCTATTTGTAAATGGTTTACAAATATTTCCTTTTCAAATTTATTCGTGAAATATTCTAACTCCTTAAATTCCCGGGAAAATTCGCCATAACCTCCTTTGTATCGGGAGCATCGGGAAAATCCCCAAACCCGCCACACAGGCCTTTCCATTCAAAAAGAAATGTTTTGAATTTATTTCCTTTTCAAATATCTCCTATTTATAAATATTCCAATTTATAAACATTTCTTATTTATAAATATTCCACTTTATAAATATCTCTTATTTATAAATATTCCATTTTATAAATATTCTATTTTCAATATCACTTTGAAAATTCCCTTATCAACATTCCGGCATGTTATGGTATTCAATCATATCAAATCACGATGTTCAATATCATCCAAGTACATATAATCGCCCACAGATTTTACATCACATCATATAACAATATATGAAAAACAATAAAATAACTGTTGAGGAATCCAGTTGGATTCCTCCAACCTGTTTCCCTGCATCACAGATGTTAGACAATAGAATAACATCGATTTCACTTCACTGTTAAATATTCTGATAAACAGAATCGACATATAGATATTTAACAGTTTATATATATATATATACATATATATATATAATATTTCTACTAACTGACTAGCAGTTCAATCAATCAACCAACACACAGAAATCAGATAATTTTAACAGTTCAAAAAAAATACAACATGAAAATATAAACTGTTCAGAGTTGATGAGTTTTACTCACAGTTGCGCGTTAACCGTTGAATAACGGTTTGCGTTATTTGACTCAGTCGGACAATTTATTTCTCCATAAATTGTAACGAGCTCGGATTCACTCCCAGTCAGTCTCATTGTGTTGCTCCCGTCCATACGATCCTGTCGGATCTTGTTTCGCTGAATTCCGTCTACGTGTGACCAAGTTATAGTATTACGAAGTTTTGAACACTTTTAAATAAATAATTAACTTGGATTTTAAATCTTCTAATTGGCCTCACCCATTTATATTGGGCCCAACGCTTCCACCTATGAAGAAAATAAAACCCGACCCTACTGCCTTCTTTCCCCAAATTCAATAATGAACTCGTTCCTCTCCAGTATTTCCCCTAACCCGTTTTGACCCCTCGTTGACCACAAATACCTCCTTCTCCGATCACCAAACTCCGGCGCAACCACCACCGTATCATTCCTCATCCAACTCCACACCTAACGACCACCACCCTGGTAACCTCGACGCCCCTTCCATCCTTGCGTCGTCCAGTTCAGACCCGTCAGTACAGTGGAAGCCGCGACTCATTTTGGTCTGAAAACAACCCAATCTTGGCAAGCACACTCGGCTTGATCTCCTCTACACCAAAATACACTCGATTCCTACATCGATGGCTCAAAATCAAAACAAATCATAACCCTACTTTCGCTGTTACCAAACCAGCGAGCCAATTGAAGTTCGAACCCCACAATATACCCACCAGATTGAAGAGGAGGGCTGTAGAAGCTTGAATACAAGGCCATTTGGATTTATAGTATTTAGTTGGATTTTCTTTTGGGTTTGTTTGGATTTTCGAAGGAGGGGGTTCACGGTTTCTTCTGGAGGCGGTATTTTGGTTGACCAGGAAGATGAGCAACTAGGTTTTAGGGATGGTGGACCGTGTTTATAGGAAGGTTTCTAGATATTTTCCTTGATCCAATTTGCGGCCGAGAACTCCTTTGGTGGCAGCTGCAAAAAAAAAAAGAGAACGTGGACTTCTTTTTTTACGTTATACTTGTGGTTAAGGTGATTATATAGGCTTAGAAATTGTATATCCATTTTCGTAAATTCCATTCATATACAACTGCTATAGACAGAGTTGATCATACCATTATGACGACCAATGTACCACGATCCCAAAGATATAATAATACCGGTAGGTGGACTCTTATTTTTGAAACTTCAAAATGTTGATTTCAGGGTGCGAAATACTTCAAATAAAAAGTCTCTTATTTAATTAATTAAAAATTACCATAAAATTCTAAAAATTAAATTTTCGTTATGTCTCTAAAGAACCTTGTCTAAATTCAAACCCGATCTCTTGTTATATCGAATAAACCGTTACGGTCGATAAACGATTCTATAGTGACTATTTCAAAATTTGATTTGGACATATCTCAAAATCTACATGACGAAATCCCGATTTTTCTCTTCCACTATAAATATATACTCCACCAGCTCCATACGTTTCTTGTTTCAGAGAAATCCGGCTTAAAACGAATCCTGTACATTCAGTTGAAGTTCAAATCGCCAAATAGCCAACTGCAGTGCCATTTCAAGCTCGATTTTAATTATATTATAATTATATGTTCAAACTGACGTCGATTGAATATATTCGTCAATATATTTCAACTCTAAGCTAAATTAAATCTTGGGGATGACCCTGTTCACAGAATATTGTGATTTCCAATATTTTTTTGATTATTTCTGAATTAAATATATTATTTAATTTATCATTTTAATTAAATATTCCCAGTTATTTAACTCCACGACCATTAAATCCTTTAATTCACCATTTATATAACTAAATAAATTAATTATAATACCTCTGCCAATGCGGGTCATTACATTCTTCTCCGCTTAAAATTATTTCGTCCTCGAAATTGCCAAGTTAGAGGACGACTCTATCGACTGGTTAGAACATATTTGTTCACTTCTTAACTTCAGTTTCAACTGAACCAATTTAATTTCATTTAAATTATTAATTAATTCTTATCAACGAAAATTTTCAAAAATCCTGAAAATTTTCTAACGCCTTAACTTTTCTAAAAATTTCGCTAGCACCTCCTTTGTACTGGTCAATATCTCAAACTCCAACTCGCCTCTCTGGGCCATCTCCATCCCAAAAGAAAATCAAACAGCCAAGCGGCTTCCCAATTCGGCTCATAAATCTTATATCCAATATATAATATAAACTGGTACCTTTTTGTCGGGCATATCGTTATATCCCTTCCATCTGTTATCATTCAAACATATACCAATGTCATCCCAATCAAACTCAATCACTTTTATATCGTCAAACCAAATCATTCGGTTATTCTCAAGTCGAATCCCATTATCAATCTCAAGTTTCATTCTTGATTTTCAAATTCTAAGTCCAGCTAAATTTCAAATTCTTGACTTATCCATTCAATTCTATTTAACTTAGTTCAAGTTAAATTTCAATTTATATTTACCGTCTCACTTTATTTAACTTCATAAGTTAAATTTAAATTCCAAAACTTAAATTCCTGGGTAAATTTCAAATCCATTTGAAATCAAAATACCTATTCAAAACCTTTGAATTTCTAAACAACTTGTTTTATCAAAACAATTCAAATCAAAATCTCTGGTAATAATCCACCACTTAGAAACTCGAAAATCACACCGATGATACTGCGCAGTCATCATCGGAATTATTTTCCAGCGACCCAAGTGATTTCAATACTATATCATTTTCAATTACCATTACTAAATACTTCCATTTTGAAAACATTTCAAAATCTCCCAGGAACTTAAAATTTCCTTATTTTAATTCCAAATCTGATTTAAATTCATATTTAATTCATCTTATTTCATATACTTTACTTATATGATTCTGATTGGTCATATATAACCATTTCACTTTATAATCTCATTCGATTATAATTACAACCAATATATCTAATATATGATAATATATTACATATCCATACTGTGTGGTCCATCGTATTCAAGTATTTATTTACTCCTACCGATACAGTGGATCAAACTGATCGACCAGAACTCATAAACAACTCAGCCAATGAATCTCCACAATATAAAACCATTTTTATATCAAATACAAATATGCACTCGTATATATACACTCAACTCAATCTAGGGTATTACTAACCCTATCTCTACCGAGTCACGCCACAGAGCCAAGTAATTCTTAACATAAGCTCTGATACCAACTGTAACGACCCAGATTTTCGGTAGGCTTTGCAACCGTCCCCATCCTCCAAAGCAGCAGGTAAAACCCACTGTGGCTTACACTGGTACCCCAATACCATATTTTACGGCCATCCTTTCGACTTCACAACCAACCCTACCAAAGGGACATGTAGGAGTAAGAGTCTCCCGTTCGCCACCTAACGAAAAGCGAGAACGCCCTATCATGCGACACATGCCTAAGCACGCAACATGGACTGGTGTGAGTAAAACAGTTTAAACAGGTATATGAACAAGTAAACGATATCTCATAAGACCACGCCGCAGAACGGAACGGGTTTTTCCCTTATGAGAATCCAAAATATCTTTATATCAAAAACCTTTTGATATTATAATAATGTCTATGTACAAATAGATATCAACTAGCAGAAACGCTTTCATCTCACGTTCTACATATATAGTATACAATCAAAATCGCAAGCACGTATTGGGTAATGGATTTCCAACTATGACAAGGTATGGAACCACCTTCCGATCAGTGTACTCTAGGAACGATACACTGGAGTTCAACAAGAACATCTTGTAACTCAGCCACACATGACCGACCACTCATTTCGCTTGAGTGTATCGAATGTACATCACAAACGGTTGGGATCAGCAACCGTTCCCGTATATATCTGGGACAACATTGATAGATTTAAGAAGCAAATGAACATTCTCTAGATAGGTGATTATACACCCTACTTCGGTGCGACCGACTTAGCCATGCTGCCTGCCCGATTTCTGTCATTTACTGGTTGATGAGGCTAGAAGCTACGCTTTATCATCACATCAGATTCACTTCGAATGCCACATTGTTAGGTCCATCGAAAATCACTAATTGACGTCTACAACCATACATTACGTGTCAGTTGAAAGAAGTTTCCTTCTCCGCTTCCACTCTTGGTACGGTTGAAGAAATCAATGTACGTGACCTTTCTAGAAATACTCTTTCAGACATTCATTCATACAAGTCATCCTCATTCACTTAGAATGTCACATCGTCATACCCGCCAAATCACAAATTGACTTATCCGAAAATAACACGGGTATACAGCTAAGAGAAACGAATTCCTCCGCCACCAAACGTGAATACGTTTGAACAGATCAACTTACGCGAACCATTGGATATACTCTGTCAGACCTTTGTCCATACAAGTTGTCCCGGGACTGGACAAACCGAAGGCACTATTCCGTATATCCATCTTAGTCACTGTTATCTAAGATTTATACAACAACCCTTGCATTGTACTCCGTCTTCAATTATCTTTGGCATATATGATTCGCGACGCTTATGCCAATACAGAGTGGTTCTATGGATAATAATCCAACCGGTCTCTCCATATTAACAACATTAAAATGGTCAAAACTTTGATAGTCGTTGAGTTAACTATCAAAGAAAAACAAGTGTGCAAACAACGATATTATTTCCAAATGGAAATTATATCGAACAAACATCATTTAACATAAATCTCTTTAGTTCATTTATTTACTTATCTCCTGTTTCCTTATATTCTAAATTCTTATTTTTCTTTTAACAGAAAACATTTCTGATTCTCGTTTGGAAAACATTTCCAAAACTCCTTTACGATCAAACCTTACCATTTCTTAGTCAAGAAGGAAGTCACTCAAGTTGGGGTATAATTACCTCTCAGACCTTAACTGAACAACGTTATAACTTCGAAATGGTCAAAGTTTATCTTTTAATCTTTAACAACTTCTTTACTCCTTTCTCGGATTCAATTTTACTAATCCACTTCTATATTTAAAACATTGGTTATAACGATAACGTTATAATCCCTCCTTTCGAATTATCTAACTTTAATTATAACTTCTATTCTTATTAGTGAATAATTAACCTAACACTTATTTATTATAAATAAATAAATCTCTATTTAAACACTGGAAAGTATAAGTACTTTCCCGAATTCGATATAATCGAATTTGCCGATTAACTCTCTTCGAGAAATCTCTATTTGATTAACTCTTCTTCGAATAACCTATATTCGATTAACTCCTTCTCGAATAAACGATATTCGATAACTCTTCCTTTTCAAATATCTCATATTCGAAAATCTCACTTCTATTAAACTATAATCGATAACTCTCTTCGATGAAACTAACATCGATAACTCCTTTCGATGAAACTAACATCGATAACTCCTTTCGATGAAACTAACATCGATAACTCCTTTCGATGAAACTAACATCGATAACTCCTTTCGATGAAACTAACATCGATAACTCCTTTTGATGAAACTAACATCGATAACTCCTTTCGATGAAACTAACATCGATTTATTTAACTCGACGAACTTAACTCGACTAACTTAACTTGACTCGACTAACTCGACTTACTTGGTTCAACCAATTCGATTCGATTAACTAGGCTCGACTAACTTGACTAACTTAACTCGACTTACTTGGTTCGACCAATCTGATTCGATTAACTAGGCTCGACTAACTTGACTAACTTAACTCGACTTACTTGGTTCGACCAATTCGATTCGATTAACTAGGCTCGACTAACTTGGTCGAACCACCCGATCAACTCAACTTATTTAACTTAACTTTTTTCTCAACTCGATCAACTCCTATCGAATAACTAATATTCGATTAAACTCCATTCGCTTGACTCTAGATCGCAGCGATCACAATGGTTACGCCTGGCTCCCTCAGGAAACATCCGACCGCCGTAGGCTATTTACAGCCCTACGAATTACGCTAGCAGTCGTACAAGATGGAAACTTACCCTGAATACTATGTTTGACTAACTCTGTCTCAAATAACTATATTTGATTAACTCTAGTTCGTTTTAACTCTAATTGATTAACTCTAACTAATTAACTCCAACTGGTTAACTCTAACTGATTAACTCTAACTGGTTAACTCTATTTTACTAACTCGACTTGACTAACCCCTTTCGAATAACATATTCAATTAACTAACTTTCGAATACCATATTCGATTAACTAACTTCGAATACCATATTCGATTAACTCCTTTCGAATGTCTATATTCGATTAACTAACTTCGAATACCATATTTGATTAACTAACTTCGAATACCATATTCGATTAACTCCTTTCGAATGTCTATATTCGATTAACTAACTTCGAATACCATATTCGATTAACTCCTTTCGAATGTCTATATTCGATTAACTAACTTCGAATACCATATTCGATTTCTCCTTTCGAATACCATATTCGATTAACTAACTTCGAATACCATATTCGATTAACTAACTTCGAATACCATATTCGTTTTACTAACTTTCGAATAACATATTCGATTTACTCCCTTTGAATACCATATTCGATTAACTAACTTCGAATACCATATTCGATTAACTAACTTCGAATACCATATTCGTTTTACTAACTTTCGAATAACATATTCGATTTACTCCCTTCGAATACCATATTCGATTTAACTCCTTTCGAATGTCTATATTTGATTAACTTTGTTCACTTTATAAAGATTTCCTTTTTAACAACGTTTTATTCATTTGAAAAGATTTACTTTTAAATAACGGATCTACACTTTAAAAATGATTTCCTTTTTATAATGTTCCCTTTCCAATTCTATTTGTAAATGGTTTACAAATATTTCCTTTTCAAATTTATTCTTGAAATATTCTAACTCCTTAAATTCCCGGGAAAATTCGCCATAACCTCCTTTGTATCGGGAGCATCGGGAAAATCCCCAAACTCGCCACACAGTCCTTTCCATTCAAAAAGAAATGTTTTGAATTTATTTCCTTTTCAAATATCTCCTATTTATAAATATTCCAATTCATAAACATTTCTTATTTATAAATATTCCACTTTATAAATATCTCTTATTTATAAATGTTCCATTTTATAAATATTCTATTTTCAATATCACTTTGAAAATTCCCTTATCAACATTCCGGCATGTTATGGTATTCAATCATATCAAATCACGATGTTCAATATAGTCCAAGTTCATATAATCGCCCACAGATTTTATATCACATCATATAACAATATATGAAAAACAATAAAATAACTGTTGAGGAATCCAGTTGGATTCCTCCAACCTGTTTCCCTGCATCACAGATGTTAAACAATAGAATAACATCGATTTCACTTCACTGTTAAATATTCTGATAAACAGAATCGACATATAGATATTTAACAGTTTATATATATATATATATATATACATACATACATATATATATATATAATATTTCTACTAAATGACTAGCAGTTCAATCAATCAACCAACACACAAAAATCAGACAATTTTAACAGTTCAAAAAAAATACAACATGAAAATATAAACTGTTCAAAGTTGGTGAGTTTTACTCACAGTTGCGCGTTAACCGTTGAATAACGGTTTGCGTTATTTGACTCAGTCGGACAATTTATTTCGCCATAAATTGTAACGAGCTCGGATTCACTCCCAGTCAGTCTCATTGTGTTGCTCCCGTCCATACGATCCTGTTAGATCTTGTTTCACTGAATTCCGTCTACGTATGACCAAGTTATAGTATTACGAAGTTTTGAACACTTTTAAATAAATAATTAACTTGGATTTTAAATCTTCTAATGGGCCTCACCCATTTATATTGGGCCCAACGCTTCCACCTATGAAGAAAATAAAACCCGACCCTACTGCCTTCTTTCCCCAAATTCACTAACGAACTCGTTCCTCTCCAGTATTTCCCCTAACCCGTTTTGACCCCTCGTTGACTGCAAATACCTCCTTCTCCGATCACCAAACTCCGGCGCAACCACCACCGTATCATTTCTCATCCAACTCCGCACCTGATGACCACCACCCTGGTAACCTTGACGCCCCTTCCATCCTTGCGTCATCCAGTTCAGACCCGTCAGTACTGTGGAAGCCACAACTCATTTTGGTCCGAAAACAACCCAATCTTGGCAAGCACACTCGGCTTGATCTCCTCTACACCAAAATACACTCGATTCCTACATCGATGGCTCAAAATCAAAACAAATCCTAACCCTACTTTCGCTGTTACCAAACTAGCGAGCCAATTAAAGTTCGAACCCCACAATATACACACCAAATTGAAGAGGAGGGCTGTAGAAGCTTGAATACAAGGCCATTTGGATTTATAGTATTTAGTTGGATTTTCTTTTGGGTTTGTTTGGATTTTCGAAGGAGGGGGTTCACGGTTTCTTCTAGAGGCGGTATTTTGGTTGACCAGGAAGATGAGCAACTAGGTTTTAGGGATGGTGGACCGTATTTATAGGGAGGTTTCTAGATATTTTCCTTGATCCAATTTGTGGCCGAGAACTCCTTTGGTGGAAGCTACAAAAAAAAAGAGAACGTGGACTTCTTTTTTTACGTTATACTTGTGGTTAAGGTGATTATATAGGCTTAGATATTGTGTATCCATTTTCATAAATTCCATTCATATACAACTGCTATAGACAGAGTTGATCATACCATTGTGACGACCAACGTACCACGATCCCAAAGATATAATAATACCGGTAGGTGGACTCATATTTTGAAACTTCAAAATGTTGATTTCAGGGTGCGAAATACTTCCAATAAAAAGTCGCATATTTAATTAATTAAAAATTACCATAAAATTCTAAAAATTAAATTATCATTATGTCTCTAAAGAACCTTGTCTAAATTCAAACCCGATCTCTAGTTATATCGAATAAACCGTTACGTCGATAAACGATTCTATAGCGACTATTTCAAAATTTGATTTGGACATATCTCAAAATCTACACGACGAAATCCCGATTTTTCTCTTCCACTAGAAAGATATACTCCACCAGCTCCACACGTTTCTTGTTTCACAGAAATCCGGCTTAAAACGAATCCTGTACATTCAGTTGAAGTTCAAATCGCCAAATAGCGAACTGCAGTGCCATTTCAAGCTCGATTTTAATTATATTATAATTATATGTTCAAACTGACGTCGATTGAATATATTCGTCAATATACTTCAACTCTAAGCTGAATTAAATCTTGGGGATGACCCTGTTCACAGAATATTGTGATTTCCAATATTTTTTTGATTATTTCTGAATTAAATATATTATTTAATTTATTATTTTAATTAAATATTCCCAGTTATTTAACTCCACGACCATTAAATCCTTTAATTCACCATTTATATAATTAAATAAATTAATTATAATACCTCTGCCCATGCGGGTCATTACATTTTATTTCCCAATCCCAACCTATTCACCCCATGAAGTAAAAATGGTAATACTTCATATCTAACACCACGGTGTTATCGGTAAATTCAATTACCATTTCACGTTCTAATCTAATTAAAGATTTGACTATCGCCTGGAGTAAAACTGGTGATACTCCATTCTCGATCTTTTCAATCTAATTAAAGATTCATTAAAACTCCACTTAGTTTTAATCTTCAACTGGGTTAAAGAATCAGTGTCATTTAAAACATGGTTCACGATAAACCCAAAATCGCATTCCATTAATTATCGGGTTAAAGAACAAGAGTGATTTAAAACACTGTTCACGATAAACCCAAAAATCAACACCAATTCAATTCCAATTAAATATTATTTAATTGGTACACTTCATTAAATCTAAATAAAAAGATTTAATCTTTTTCTCAACTGGGCTTAAGAACAGTGTTAATGAAGACATTATTCATGATAAACCCAAATCACATTTGATATTAAATACAAGGCTCTGAATAGTAAATATATCGGCTTATATTCAATATCAAATTCTACGACCAACAAATATCGTATTGCAAATAACGATATATATATATATATATATATATATATCTTTCAAATTCCCATAACAACATCTGTATAATCACGAAATCCAACATCGAAATATTCCGAAGACAATTTCAATTCAAATCCCTTCCAATTCAATTATTGGAAATTCTGGTTATATTTCTAAACCATTTCAAATTCACTTTATTTATTTCAAAAATAAATGAATTATAGTTCTAGTTCAAAACTAGTTCGTTTCGATAAAAATATATTTTTATCTTTTCAAATATGGAGTTTTTCATCCCAATTCTTCACAAATCATTTCTTATGATTTTACACAAATTATTACTATTTTTAATAATTTTATCAAGGCCCGTACAATCGATTTCCATCAACGGCCATCGAACTGCACTTACAGCGACCTTTTCCAAATTTTATTTGGACATAATTCCAAATCCAGCCGTTAGATTTCTAATTTCTCACATTCGTTAGAAATCTCTTTTTGATACGAACCCAACGGTTCCAGTTTTAGGAGAATCCGACGGTCGGATCTCCTGCAATGTCCATTCGAAGTCAATGGTCGAAATTCGCGAACTACCGCGGCGCGACGCGTTCTATTAAGGCCATTATATATATAATATATAATATATACTTCGTCGATTTCCTTTTTAAAACTTATTTTATAAATCGTTTCAAATTCGATTTCGAAACAATTTCATCTTCTTTTTCAAATTCAAATCAAGATTGAATTTTTCAATATAAATTCGTTTTAATTCCATTTCAAATCGATTTCAATTCAATTTCAGTTCGTTTCCAATTCAATTCAATTTCAATTCGAATTCATTTCTATTCAATTTTAATTCGAATTCATTTTCAATTCGAGTTCATTTCAAATTGATTTACATTCAATTTCAATTCGATTCGAATTCATTTTATTTTCAATTCAATTCGAATTCTCATTCATTTCAATTCAATTCTAATTCTAATTCATTTCAATTCAATTTAATTCGAATTTCTTTTCTATTCAATTCAATTCGAATTCATTTTCTAAAATATTCGATTATTGAAATCACTTTTCAATATTCATTAAAAACAAATAAAATCGATATAAGTATCGTTCACGTCAAAATGACGTCAATCTAATCAACACGGCTTCATATATTCTATTTTCAAATATTCTATTTCAAATATTTTTTTTTTCAAAACTGGAATGAGGCCCAATCAATTACCATATAATGTTAATTATATGGATTTTCTACAACACATGTATACAATAACAACGATGAATAATCAACCATCATCCAAAGTGCATTCTACATTGTATAAGCATCAAATATAAATATTTAACGCTCATAACAGTCTGTCCTTCAATCGATCGACATACAGCTAATTATTGGGATTAGTGTATGTCATATATCATTCCAATACCCGTGTGGGGTTTCAAACAATCAAACACATATTTTATTTGTGTAGTTGGGCGATGTGTAAAATTTATCGTCCCAATCTATATCAGTCAAATGTGTGTATATAAACAAATCGTTCGATTTGTTTATATTAATTTATTTCATTTCATATACACGTTAAAAATTCTATTTTTAACTATATAATATTTTCCACTATAAAATATTTTATTACATTTCACATCACATCACACAATCAACTACACATCAAAATAAAAAAAAGCATACAAGTCGTCCATGGTCTGTGGACGATGGGTGTCGAGTGCTACTAAACACCGTCTACATCCTAGTATATATTCAAACTAGAAAATTAAATTAAAAGTGAGAAGTTCTCACCGACTAGCTAATCCACGCCACGACTCTTCTTATGTAGGAAACCTTCATCGTGCTTGCCCTTCGTCACTTTCTCGCCCGTATTCACTACATATATAAAAATCACATTTTTATATTCTCCAGTATATAAAGATCATATTTTTATTATAGCCACTGTATAAAAATCATATTTTTATTATCGCCACTGTATAAAAATCATATTTTTATTATCGCCACTATATAAAAATCATATTTTTATTATCGCTACTATATATAAATCATATTTTTATTCTCTACGTTATATAAAAGTTGTATTTTTATTATCGCCACTTTATAAAAATCATATTTTTATTACCGCCACTATTTAAAAATCATATTTTTATTATCGCCACTATATAAAAATCATATTTTTATTATCGCCGCTATATAAAAAACATATTTTTATCTCTACATATAATAAAAATCATATATATATATATGTATTTTTCTTACATCAAAAATCAAATCTTTTCTACTAATGTTCATATAAGAAAAACTAATTCTTTTAGCGAATAAATATCTAGTCTTTAGCGAATAAAAATATCATCTTTATCGAATAAAAATATAGTCTTTAGTTAACCTGAATCTATAAACAAAATCAGATTTTTATTAACACTAATTTATAAATAAAATCAATTTAAAACTTACAGTGGATGATTGGGGTGGAGATGGGGGTTGCTCACGTGGAGAGTGGGCTGGGCGTCGGCGTCGTTCAGATGGAGGGAGGGTGCGGCGATGGTGAGGGGCGGTTGGGTGTGGCGTCGTTCAGATGGAGGGGGGTGCGGTGATGGTGAGGGGCGGTTGGGTGCGGCGTCGTTCAGATGGAGGGGGGGTGCGGTGATGGCGGAGGAGGTGGGGAGGTGAGGCTCGGCTGAAGGGGGGCGATTTGGGGTTTTCGGTTTTTTTTCTGAATGATGAAACCGGGGGGGGGGGGGGGGGCTGTAGGGTATAGGGGAGAAGGGTAATTATATTTTTTTTATTCATTTAATTAATTTCAAAAAGAATTTTTTTATTCCGACCTCGAAACGAGACCCACCGCCTGTCGTCCATAGTTACCTCCATTCCGAACACAACGGGATATGTTTCGTAAGCCAATTCGACTGTTTCGATCAGTTTTCATCAAAATCCGAATATAACTCTATATATTGAATTTGAACGCACATTTCAATTTACCGGGCCCACATACGAACTCTAAAAATTCCCGAAAAATATTTTCTAGCTTCGTATTGACGATATGATCCTAACAAAACTAGTTTCGTCTAAATCCGAGGCCATTTGCAAAGTTTCCATTTTTAAGGGCCAGAATTCCGTAGCGACTATTCTGAAAATTCAACTGGACGTATCTTTTGATTCCCGCTATGAAATTTCAATTTTTCGGATTCGTTGGAAAGATATTCTCAATTAGATTCTAATATTTTTGGTTTCACTAAAATCCGGTTTATTTTGCACCCGGTACATTCAATTGAAGTTGAAATCGAATTATCGAACTACCGTGCCATTTTCAATTCCTTTTATAATTATAAATAAATATTTATATTCTAACGACGACGTATATAGATATATACATTCTAATTCTATTTAAAATAATTTTTTTGTCATTATTATTTAAAATAATTCATTTTAAATAATCAAAATTCACTAAAATTGCCAAAATAAAAAATTTAAATTGGCTCGGATTTCCGGGTTATTACCATGCGTTCATTATACCCTTTTCTTTTCGATGGTATGTATTTTAATTTCTCCTTTATCGCTTATCTTGTACTTATCTTATCTTTAGTGTGTCCTCTCGCTAGTATCTTTGACCTTTAGATCGGATAGTCCTATGGTTGAAACACGTGTTTGAGACGTTTAATGTATGATGGATGCACGTGGTTGCAAGTGTTTGCTAGTGGTTGCTCGTGGATGCATATACACACACTTTAGGTACTAGATCGGCTGAGTCACTTCATATTGCATATTGCATATAAATGTGTGTACATATTTGAATAATGGATGAATAATGGTTGTACCATCATATGGATGTTGCATTTTGGTGAATGGTTGTGCACACATGTAGAAATGATATGTATCGATAAGGTTCTTTCGCATACATAATGGACGCATGGCACTATCATGGTTTGCATTAAGGAGGTCAACTGAATCAGTAGACCGCCTGATTTTGCATTAGATAAGGAACATATACACACACTTTTTGCATATGTTCATACAGCATTAGAAATTTTATAAGGACAATGGATGCACGTGTTTGATGGTTGAGTAGATGGTTGTTTGGATGGTAGGATATACATTCTCCTTAACTTGGAGATTTCGGGGACGAAATCCTTTAAGGAGGGGAGAATGTAACACCCCGGATTTTTGAAATATCGATTTAACTAAATTAAAGAATAATTAATCCAGACGTGAGAGTTATGGGGATTGGGTTGCGCCATTGTGTTCGTCTCGGAATTCTGGTTGAAATAGAGTCCGAGTTTGCGGGAAATGAGTACCGGATGAAAGAATTATGGACGAACGAAAGGTGGCGGCAAAAGAAGAAAAAAAATAAAAATATAAATATAAATGCACTGGCGCACTTGGAAGTGCGCCAGTACATATTTACACTGGCGCACCTGCCAAGTGCGCCTAAGCCGAGGCAGGAGCCTACACAACTTTCTGGTTCAGGCTGACCTGTGTTGTTGAGTCCTTTCTGACTCCTTGCTAGGTCATTAGGGCTGACTCATCACCCTATCATGATTGAATGGTTTTCATTAACCCTAAGAACATCCGATAGCTTAAATTAATTCATAACTCTATAAAAAGACCCATAGACTCAACCCCTAAATCAGAATTAAAACTAAAACTATGGCCGTCATGCTGTTGTCTTGAACCCTAGAGCAGCCGCCACCAAAATTAAGAGGAAGAACAACAACCAAATCAGAACTGCTCAACCCTAACAGCGAATCTTCATCAAAGGAGCGCTAATTCAACTCCATAAATCAGAATTCAGAACTCAAGACTGCTTTTGAGTTGTGAGTTTGATAGTTTTAGCAAAATAATTAGTAATTTAATTAGATTAAGTTATAACACAGATTGTATGGATATGATATGAAGTATTGATTGCATGTTGTAATTATGTTGTAGGATTGTGATTGAAATATCTATGATGTTATGTTGTGATGCTATCATTTATGATGCAAAGTTATGTTGCTATCATCCATGTTGTAAATTTTATATACAATCTAATCATCATGTTTCTTATGCTAGTTTGTATTGATTCATATGATAAATCATATGTAGGAAAGTTTAGATGTTGATTCAAACATGAACCATATACAACTTTGGGTAGAATTATATGTGACTTTACATGGCTATGACACCTAGTTTATGTGAAATATAATTGAAAGTTAGGCTATGATATATGCTAAATTATACATGATACTTTACATGTTAGATATAGGTTTACACCGTTGTTGCGATGTATAAATCACATATATGAGTATATGAGTTGGATACGAATCATGTTATGTTATTACCTATGCAAGTTTACCCTTTTAGATATAGGTCTATGACATACGATGTTTATGCGAGTTTGTGGCTATTATTTCGTCAAGTTCACACCTTTAAATATAGATCTATGACATATGATGTTTGTGCAAGTTTGTGACCATTTTCTCATCAAGTTCACCCCTTTAAATTTGGATCCATGACATATGTTGTTTATGCAAGTTGTAATCTTGGCCTATGCAAGTTTTAGATGTAGAACATCATTCACATATGCAAGTTCACCCCTATGTTAGATCTATGTTTTAATTATGTGTATATATGTGATGTTTTATTTTATTTCATGAGTTAGACTATTCGAGTCTAACGTATATTTTTACGTTAAACGAACAAACGTACTACGTGGGGAAAAAGGGGATAATATTAAAAATATTTAATTGGCATAAATGCCTTAAAAGGCATAAAATAAAATTGTGGTGAAATTGGTATGATTTTACATACCATAAATGGATGGACATAATTGAGTCAGTTATGGACATCGCTAAATTTGGAATTGATTAATAATTTGAATAGGGAAAGTAATTCAAATTGGGGGTGATTAATTAGGAGTAATTAATCGTCTAAGACACGAGGTTAGGCTCTTTTGTGGTGTAAGACTGCCCGGACCCGCCCGGCAAATCCAGTTGCCACAAATGTCAGTCTAACGTGGGAAGTCTTAGGCATAAACTAAATACCTAACAATTTTAAAGACACGAGGTTAGACACTTTTGTAGTGTAAGACTGCCCGGACCCGCCCGGCAAATCCAGCTACCACAAATGCCAGTCTAATGTGAGAGGTCTTTATGAGGTTACGGTCTTAATGAATTAAGAAACACTTAACCAGATAAGTATGTAGTGGGACATGAGGGGCTAAGTGTGTGCCTTGGGTGGTATGTGGAATATAGTGGGTGCCTTTGGTGGCATTTGGAAAAACGATTAGAAACACTTAACCAAAATTGAAACATGTAATTGAAACATGAATAAGAAGTGGGTTAAGTGGGATGTACTAGAGGGGACCAAGCTTAGGTGGATAGCTTGTGTCAAGTAATAGGGCCCGTTTCAACCAGTAACCCATACGTATCTTTGTGGGCTCGACCCAAGTTGAGGACGGGACACGCATACTGGGCTTGACTATAAGAGGCCAAACCGGGTTAGCGGTGGCAACGCAAGTCCAACGGGTTCATATGCATGTTTGGACCTGGGCTGGTAGGTAAGACGTTGTTGCATCGTGTAGGTATAAGCCGTGCATTCTTGGTGGTATCGGGTTGCCACTTTTGGGAGTGATACACCACACTGTGGGGCCAGTACGGGTATCTACGAGTTAGGGAGCCGATCGCTTGGGGTAGTGGGTACCCCTAGTGGAGATAGGGGCAGACGGCACCTATGAAGGCAGCTAGGGGTGCACGAAACTATTATATCATTATTTAGTCTGTAGGCGGGATCAACCTTAGGATGACTAGTGGTGGTGCAGTATACTAGTGGCGGTGCAGTTTTGGAATTATCCCATAGTGTTGGTGTAGTTTAGTAATCATCCTATAGTGGTTTAGGTGCGCTTAACGATATCGTTGATCATCATGTTTCCTTATTTACTCTGCCATACTCAATGGTTCATGATCATTTCCTTATTTTCCAACTTATGCCTTAGCCTAGTTACTTTGTTAATTATGTTGTTAGAATTATCGAACTCGCCAGACTTTATGTCTGACCCCCCTTTTTCCATCTCTTTCCTCCCTCCCCCCCCCCAGGTGCTCAGGTTGGAACTAGCACCAGTGGAGCTTGATTTTGGACTGCATTTAGAAGTTTTCTTGGACCGCTGAAGTAAAGTTTAGCTTCTCTTTATTTATGGCTATTTTAATGTTGGGGATTATGTCTTTCAGTTTATGTACTTTGTTTTATCAAGATGGATATGATGTACTTGACTTTGGTTTATGATTTTGATGATGTAATCAAACATATGGGTTTATCCGCTGCAATGAAATATAGTTTTAATTTTCATGTACTGCTTTATATCTGTTTTGTTATGATTTTCTGTTCTATACTTACTTAAAATGCTCCATGGAAGTTAATGCATTCCCTTTGTGAGTGACATTAATGAACGTGGGGTGTTACACGACCGCTGTAACCCATCATCCATTATTAGGTCTCCCCCTCGCACGATCACCACTCCGCCGGATGGCGATTAGAAACCGTCATGTGAATCGCCGTTCAGACCTCCACTCACACTTGGTGTCCGGTGAAACTCGGTTCCCCATATTGCTTCGAAAACTTCTCCAAATCGACCAACTTTGAGCTGTTATTCCTCACCAATCACTCAACAAAAATTGATCACTACTGTTCATTAAGTAGATCTCTCCAAGCTCTACACCTTTGCTTCAGAAATTTTTGAGAAATATTGATTGGATTTAGATATTGTAAGGAATCAAAATTCGAAAATAATCGCCGTATGTTTTAGAGTGGCGGCGGCCTTTTGAGAATTTGAACTAGGGTTTACATATAAATGGTTATTTATATGGCAAATTCTATTTGTACACCTTAAATTGCTTTAGATGCACAAGACACTTTTTTTAAATCGTATACACCACTTTTTTCTTAGTATACACCATACATATTACTAAACTATCCTCAAGCCTGCATAGACCAAAATAAGTTTCACATTTAGTATCTTTCTGACGTGCATTGATCAAACTAAGGAATATTGATTTCTAAAATTAATGAATTCACTTTTGCAACTCAAATTCAAATCCTTAATTGGATGTGTATTTATTTAATTATTCATATATTAGAATTTAACTTTAAATTTTGAATAATAAAATATTATTCTACTTAAATTTTGCTTTTAAATTAAAAATGATTTAAATATAGTAAAAATTTGAGAACTTAGTGCACAACCAACCATATTAATTTTAGTACTTCATTTGTAAATTTATTTTTGTGACTAATTTGGAATGCACAATGTTAGAACTGATTATACATGAATATAACAGGAAAGAATATAAGTAATATTTAATGCTTTAATAGAAGTTAAATTAAATTAACTTGATAACACATAGAAATTTCAATTATTTTATAAAAGAATTTTAATGATTGTGTATGATGTGGACATATGAAATTTTTATTATTTTATTTTATTTTGATTATTTTTTAATAAGGGTATTTTTATCTTTAATTTAATTAATTTTTTTAATGATGTAGGTAAAGTAATTTGTGGTGTATAAATAGAATTTGCCTATTTATATATATAAGTTTATTAATATTTTATTCGTTTAGTTACTTATTTTATGTTACGAACTCCAAATGAACTGCAATGACTTTCGCTCCTAACCGAATAGCCCCATTCCAGACATTTTTGTAAGCCAATTCGACTTTTCTGATCAGCTTTTATAAAAATTAAAATATAAATTAATATAACATTCAATATTGAATTTCAACGTACATTTTAATTTACCAGGGCCACATACTGATTCCAAAAATTATGAAATTCGAAATATTGCTATGTTTTGACGATATGGCCCTAAGAAAATTAATTTCATCAAATTTGAAGACCGTTTAAAAAATGGCCTTTTAACTAGCCTATTAAATTAAACTGAATTTACAAAACGCGTTTAAATTTACTACGCTGGCATGTTAATTGCAAATGACTTGAAATTTTAAACTTGAAAATAATTTGATGTTTTGGATCCAACAAGAGTGGTTTCGTCGTAAACGAAGGTCGTTTGCAAAATGGCTATTTTTAAGGGTTTATATATTATAAAAATATAAATAAATTCTATAGCGACTATTTTAAAATTTAAATTGGACATAACTTGTAGTGACCCGCAAATCCGTAACATCAGAGTTGACTATATACATCATACGTCCAACCCAAATATCACGAAAATACGAAACAATTTTTTTTTAGAAGAAAGAGGTAGAAGAAGAACAGAAATAACAACACAGAATCTCACATCGCAGCGGAACAAAATATAATATATCATATCTTTGAAATACAAAATCTTAACTATATAACATACACTTAGCAGAGTACAACACTTACAACACAACGGAACCAATATAACTAGATAAAGCTGAAGCCTCCTGCTCCATGCTCCTTTAGATAGATCTGTAAAATCCTGAACTACTTGACTGCCCATACAAATTTAGGCACCCAAGAGTTTAGGTAGAACAAAACAAATAAACTCCGGGTCAGTCATGGGACTGGTATGAGTAAACAGTTTAAAACAGTTTCAGAAACTAAATGATACCCCATAAGACCACGCCGTATAACACGGAACGGGTTTTTACCTTATGAGAATCCAAACACTTGACTTATCTTTATATCAAAACTCTTTTGATATTATAATAATGTCTAAATCAAGTAAATAACAATCTAGTGGAACGTTTTCATCTCACGTTCCACCTATATAATATACAATCAAAACCGCAAGCACGTATTGGGTATTTGGTTTTCCAACTATGACAAGGTATGGAACCACCTTCCGCTGGTATATCTCTAGAGGAGAATACACCGAGTTCAACAAGAACATCTTGCAACTCAGCCACACATGACCGACCACTCATTTGGCTTGAGTGTATCGAATGTATATCACCAACGGTTGGGATCAGCAACCGTTTCCCGAATGGGACAACATCGACAATAGATTTTTAGATGTAAATGAAACTCTAGATCATGTGATTATACACCCTAATAGGTGCGACGTACATAGCCATGCTGCTTGCCCGATTTCTGTCATTTACCGGTTGATGAGGCTAGAAGCTACGCTTTATCATCACACCAGATTCACTTCGAATGCCACCTCGTCAAATCCATCAAATCACTGATTGACGTCCTCAACAGTACATTACGTGTTAGCTAAAACAAGTTTCCTTTTCCGCTTCCACTCTTGGTACGGTTGAAGAAATCAATGTACGTGACCTTTCTGGACATACTCTGTCAGACATTCATCCTGACACGTCACCCAGGAACAGGATGAGCCGAAGGTACTATTTCTATTTATAGAAAAAGTCCTTGCACTCTACTCCATCTTCGATTATCTTTACATAATCTGATTCGCACGCTACTGCCAATACGGAGTGGTTCTTCGGATAATAATCCAACCGGTCTCTCCATATCGACAACGATGGTCAAAACTTCGATAGTCTGTGATTTAACTATCGAATAAAAACAAGTGTTTCGATAGTCGATGATTTAACTATCGAAGAAAACAAGTGTTCATCCAAACATCCAACAATCACTGAGCCTTTAATTAATATTCCATTAATTAAATCTCTTCTCTATTTCTTTATCAATATTTGTTAACTAAATATTTTCAATAACCATATTGGCCTTTTACGTTAATTGGAAAACATTTCCGAATATCGCCTTCCTTTATTTTCTATACTAGGAAATATTCATTATTCTATTTCCAAGCTTACATTTATTTGGGTTAAAACGGATGTTGTGTAAAACATCGTTACGACAACCCAAATACTATATTCAACTAACTCTCATTCAACATTGATCTTCAAGCCGGGAATCTTACTATTTATTTGTTAATAATGAAATTAATCAAGTTGGCGTATAACTACCTCTCAGACCTTGACTGAATAACATTTATAACGTCAAAATAGATATGACTACTTACTCGAAAAATCAATACCATACAGCTACTTCTTCACTTTTAAACACATATACACCTTCTCTTTTATCCTTACGAGGTTTTATTCTTATACTTCCTTTTTGATTATACTATTCTATTTCTAAGTTCGTTTTCTTATCGACTTCTATATATTTTATATGTTAATTTCTAACTATCAAATTATCTTAAAAATATTCTATCTCCTTAAATTCCCGGAAAAATTCGCCATAACCTCCTTTGTACCGGGAGCATCGGAAAAATCCCCAAACTGCCACACAGGCCTCTCTAATCAAAAAGAAAAAGGAAAAGCCAAGCGGCTTGCCAATACGGCGCATAAAATCTCATATATGAATTTAAATACGTACCTTTTTGTCGGGCATTCTATTTATTTCACTTCTATAGTTTATTCCAAACCTGTCTCCTGTATGTTTATACCTGTCCAATCTATTTTAACTATACCAATCGTTTTAACTAAATTCGTTAATTAATTTGTTAATCAACTCTTCAGTCTATTTCACCTTCATATTTGAACATGACATGTTCAACTATATTTTAACTTGCATAATAACAAATTCTAATTATGCTCATACTATATGTTAGACCAAAAAGTGGTTCTAACACCCAAATTGATTAAAAGCAGAATGAAATGAGATCAAAAATAAAAATGAACACACAGAATTTATAGTGGTTCGGCGAAGAAATGCCTACGTCCACTTGTCTTTCACTATTTTCTCTGATTTAGTTGCAAGTACAATGAAATATTCACTTGATTTCTCTCACAACTCACTTACAATCACTCAATTGTCTAAAAACAAATAATGAAAGAAGATTTGGATTTTCCGGGAGTGCTGGAATTCGGGTTATGAAGGTGGTTGATCTCTCAAAGTGCCAGAAAAAAGATCCTTTTCTTTGTCTCCAGACGGGGTATTTATAGATGTGAATTTGCTCAGAACCCGATCCGGATCGGAGTGACGTGTCATCCATCCCATCAGCCTCGGGTTCAGATGGATTTCTATGTTGACAACGCATCAGAGTAATGGACGTTGTGGGCAGGAACTGGTCATAGCCGATCCGAATAACCAAGCGCTTATGCAGGGGAGTAACATGGAAAATGGGTTCGGATCGGAAGAGTTGGCTCAAGGGGTTCGGATCGGCACCTCCGATCCGAGCAGGATTAACTGAGGACCAATTCTCTCTTCTTTTTACTCTGCTCTGCTCCGCTCCGATCTACCACTGTAGCAATTGGGTGGCTTTCCGATCCGACTGGAAGTAGATTGCCCTCTGACCCGAATAGTTGTGCCTCTCTAATTCCAATAGTAATAGTTCACCGATCCGAACAACAGACTTTACCCTATCCAAACCGCTACCCTGCTCCGATCCGACCCGCTTCAGTGTTTTTCAAGTTCTTCAATATTTCACATCTTGTCTTTGTATTGCCCAGTTAACAAAGTGGGCTAACATTTTGCCCCCTCAAAGGATGCTTCTGTTGGAGACGGAGCATGCTTTGACTATCAATGCATAGCGCTCTTCGAGGTAATTTCTCTTTTGATTTTCCTTGTGTTTTCATCTTTTTCTTCAAATTTCAATTCAGTTCGTTGCTGAGCTAAATAACTTGTTTCGGTTCGGATTCCGATCCGAACAGACCCCTTCTCCTTTCTATTTTCCATTGGACAATTGGGCCAAGCTTTACTTCTGGACTGCCTATCCGATCCGAACGGGGGTTCTGCTATTGGGCTATCGGTCCGATCCGAATGGGGAGACGAATAGACACCCTTCTCTTCTATATAAACACTGCCTTCTTCCTCCTTTCATTTTTACTGTTTTACTCTTGAAATTCTGCAGAACGAGAGAAAGAAAACTAATTCGTGAAGCATCAAAATTCCTTTTAATTCTCGAAGTAATTACATCGGTAGGTTATAAATCTTCGATCGATTCCTTCTTTAATCATTCTCGAGTCGGATTCGTGAGCGATTAGGATGATTTACCTATGAAACTCTGTTGACCTTGCCGCCGTGACCCTCCCCCTCGTCATCATTGTCAGTAGACTCGTCGCTGTCTTGAGGTTGGAACGGAGGGAACGATAATCCGTAGTTGAATGCACCAGCATGTAATTGCTTGGTTTTGATTTGAGGGACTGGCACGAGATTGGCCTTGGGGTCAGTTAGGGAAGAAAGAGGGTGAAGGAGAAGAAGAGGATGATGGAGAATCGGTTCGGTTCGGAGGGACATGGAAGTTAAAAAAAAACGAGGGAAAGAGGAAGGGAGTTCCGGAAATCGGGTCGGGGCAGGTAAAGAAAGAAACAAGAAAAGAAATCCAGGAGATCGGATCGGGTCGGAGCAAGTATTTAAAGAAGGGGAAAAGGAGCTTACCTACCCGGATTGGGTCGGACCGTAAGATGACGGAGGAGAAGTATAACTACTTGATCCGATCCGAACCGTTAGGGGACTTTGCCTCCGATCCGATTCGTCTTTGATTTCTGAGTTTCAATGTGATATTCAAGCCTAAGGCCACGCCCCCGATCCGATCCCAATGAATGGACCCGAACCGAACCGAAGCACAGTCTACCTTAACGCATAAAGACTCGTCTAACTGGCTCAATCAACTTTTGGCATGATCTTCAATTTAATGGACAGTTAGGATAGTGCCATGCGAACGTAACTGGACATCAAGAATTACTTCAACTCTTTATATCTTGCCAAACTTTTTCGTCGCACTTTTAAACATTTACTTTGCACTTTCCATATACACTGTTTACACTTTAGTTTGCACACATGCACGAGGGGATACGGGCTAATTTGCTCTAGTTTATGCTATTGCTTCTTCAATAGTTTTATGACCGTGAGACCCAGACGCTCTTCCAGACTAGCTGAGTGGAAAGAAGTCCCGGAAACCTCTAACAAGATTACTCTCGAGGACATATCTTCTCCGTCGGATCCAGAATGGGATAATGAGGGTTCAGACTACGACGTCGGAAATCGTAAAAGTGACGAAGCGTCTTCAGAGAATGAAGTTTCTTTAGGGTTTGAAGAAGAAGGAGGGGTTGGCGACGACCGGGCTCCTGATGAGTTTGAATCGGCTGTCATATTGGAATCGCCCCAACATTCTGTTGAATCAACAATTGACACCGACCGACTTACTCGAATTTGTTTGAAATATGGGATAATGAAAAGAGACACTCTAGTGCCTTCAAGCTCTGACCGTCCCCACAACCCTCCAGAAGGATATATGGCGGTCACTCGGTTGATGTGTATGGTCGGCGCTATCCCTCCATTTTGTCCCTTCATCGTTGACTTTCTAAGACAAATGCAGATTGCCCCCATGCAGCTGCATCCCAATTCTTATGCCTACTTGCACACCTTGTACATAGCATACCGTGAAATCTTAGGTATAGAGCTCACGTTCGATGACGTTCATTTCTTCTATAACTTCAAGCATCGGACTCGAGAGACTCCATCTTTCTGCTATTTTGAGTCTGTTCCTAAGAGGAAGATAATCTCGGCGCCATTCAGCAGTAAAGCCGGAGATTCCAGACTGGAATGGTTCTATGTGAAGCGACAACCTGGATGTGCCAGGAGATGGACGAAATCAAGTAAAGCGCTGATTTTCTAAATCCGGACTCTATTCACTTGAGCCATCACCTTAACTTGTTTTCCTTTTTGTTTGCAGTCGACAATCCAAAACAAATATCAGATCAGGTGTTCTTTGACCGGATGCATCAACTTCTTAACGGCGACCAGAAATTCTTGACTATCGATGAAGTCCTTAAGGACAAATATCTTCACTTTCATGGGCTGTTATCCGTTTTTCGTAGTATTGGTCATGGGACGGCTCCGTACGTATATATTCCTCCAGTGGAGGTAGTCCGAGAGACAGGAGAAGGCTTGGGAGTTCCTACAGTGCCTCTTCAAACTTCACCTTCTCCATCTTCTACTCAGGATGACGAATTGGCTAACCTGGCCGAAAAGCATCGTGAAGGATATACTGCCCCCGAGGAGGCTACTTCTCTGGAAAAGTCAACATCCTCCCAAGAGTCGCCACTTAATGCTTCCGAGGGAGACGTCCCTAGTACTAATGACCTAATATTTCAGGGTTTGGGGGATCTCCCCTTACCTGAAACCATATACACTTCAGAGGATTTTAGGAAGGATCCTTTAGTCTTCACCTCTTCTGAAGAGACCACTCCTGCTAAGGCCAAAGAGCCTGCCTGTACTAGTCTAGCTTCAGACTCGGGTTGGTTGGGGGTGAACACACCACTTAGGACACACTTTATACAACAGCATTAGCATTCATTGCACCTCTTTCTCTGTGAATCCATTGATTCTGAATTTCGTTTGTCTTATTGTGCAGGCACGATGTCTCGATCTTACTATGATATGAGGAAGCTTCGCCGCAGCATGTCTAATCCACCTCAGGATATCGAGTATGATCGCCGCGATGATCGCGGTAGGGAGGAGAGATGGCCTTATGATCCCTATCGCTCTCGACCCTCACGTTCTCGCTCTCCCGTTCGGCCGGAACAAGAGAAATACAAAGGTTATCAAAGCCGTAGGGAAGAGGACAGGCCACAATCTAAAGACTCCACTTCTTCCCATGAAAAGCGCAGTAGAGAGAGAAGTCCTCCAAAAGAAACTGGGTCTCGAAGTAAGCACAAGGTCCCTGCTACTAAACGACCTAGGACAGACAAAGAAACTACTGAATCCTCCACACACAGGGACACTGAATTGACGATCCCCGCTCCTCCACCACTAGATGCGGAGACTGCAATCAAGCAGGCGTATTTGGAGGAGCAATTTCCCGAACATTACTTCGAGGCTTTGACTTTTTTACCTGCCCTCGAACCTATTTCTTCCAGGTGGGCAGACGAGGCTAAAGCAAAGATTGACGCGGTTGAAAAACAGTATTCTGAGATGTTTAAATATTCACGCAACCTTTCCAGAATTATCCGTACTTTAATTACAAATGTTGATTCAATGCAAAAAACGGCGGAAGAAGATGCTAAGGCCTTAAAGAACCTAGGTAAAGATTTGGAGGACACACAGGCCCAGCTTGCTATTGCTCAGAGGGACGCTACCGACTTCAAACAACAATTTGAGGATATGCAAAAACGCTATCATGACTTGCTTGAATCTCACACTCAAGAGCGTTCTGAGTTAAAAAAGCAAGCTGATGATGCTAAGTCAGAAGCTGCTAAGACGCGCCTTGCTTAAATTGACCTCGAACGGAAAAATGCCGAGTTAGCAAAGAGGAATGCTGAACTAGAAAAGAAGAATGCTGACTTGGCTTTAAAGCTATTGGAGGCAGAGAATAGACCTGCCCTGTCGAAGGGCAATGTTGAGTGTGCTATCAAATCTGCGGAGGAGGCCCGCAATCAATTGTCAGAGGCGGAGGCTGATATTCAGGGTTTTGGCGAATTAATGATTGAATTCTTCGCACATATCATCCGTCGCCGAAACATTTCTTGGATCGAAGATTACCCATCCACTCTAGTTCAAGTATGGAATCAGATCGTTGAGTGGGAAAAAGAGGAGCTCAAAGTCGATTCCATCGATGAGGATAAGCTAATGGAAAAATACTTGAGGGATGATGAGCCAGAACGCCTAGCTGAAGGGCGCCGCCTCATTGCTGAGGCTATGGAAGAAGAGAGGAGGAGGATTAAACAGAAAAACATTCCCGAGACTGGTTCCTCTTCTGCTGCCCCCGCGACTTCGGAAGTAGAGGGGTATGACCCTGAAAATCCGGGAATCCCCTGAACAACTCTGCTATCTCCAATCCCTGAAATGGCATCAGAGACAGTAGTTACCCCCGCTGAGAAGTCTTCGGAAGGTATTCCTACCTTTTCTCCTCAATTTGTCAAGGCTATTTCTACCTTTCGCCACATGATTGAGCAATCGATGAAAAACCCATTGTTTTCACCTGAGTTGATAACTGTTGCTTCTCATTATGTAGGTATTGAGCCCTCTGGAAAGACAGATGTGACTCAGGGAGCCACCGCTGGGGTAGAGCCTACGGGAAAGGCAAAAAGAGGGGAGGACAAGGCTGCTCCTATAGACTTGGGAGAAAGAAGTGAGCCGACTAAGGCCGACACTCCCCACGATGAAGAAGTGATAGCAGCTTTAAAGGATGATGGCGGTGACGGAGGTCATGAGGAGGAACCAGAAGTTGCAATAGTCGGGGAGTCAAAAAATGATGATGATGTTACTTTGGCTGCAATGAAAGCTGATCAAGACAAACGCTTGCAATTAAAAGCCGAAGAACTAGACCCTGAAGCCCTCAAGCCCCTCGCAGTTGTGGATGCTGGATCAAGGTTAGTTGTTAAGCTCTCAACTAGATATATTACAGAGGAACTCGCTAAAAAATCTTCTCTTGATTCCAGCGCTCCGCCCTCTGGGAAGAAGTCAACCGGTTCCAGCACCGCATCTTCAGGAAAGAAGAAATCAAAACGAATCTTGACAGAGGCCGAGAAAGAAGCAAAGGATGCGGAGAAAGCCGCCAAGAAGTCCAAGGCTCACTCGAAATCTAAATAGTGGATTGCCTTGTATCGTTTTAGCATTTAGTGAACCAACAATTGCTGCTACAAGAGCGTCTTTTGCACCTTCTTTTTTAGCTACTCTCATGTACAAATTCACTCATTCGTAAATAAATAGAAAAAAAAATAACTCATTTTCTGCAATGTCTGTTTGTCAGTAGTTCTGTACTTATGTAAAAAGGCATGTCTTACTATAGTTATGAGATGAAGTTACGGAGGGAGGAAATATGCGTATACATATACGCCCCCAGTCAATTCTCACAAATTATTTAATGCTTAATCAAGCAATCTGAATGCTCCCGATTTTCGGACGGGATAGCACTTCCTGTGTCGTCAGTGCCTGTCTTTTTTCCTGGCATTTCTTTTATACTCTTCTGTCTTATACTCAGGTTAGAGTTCTTACTGAGGCGGTCCCTTGTCCGGGTGCACCTTCATGCCTCAGAGGATGTCGTCTTCCCGTTCTTTTATACTCTCTCTCTCTGGAGAGTTAGAGTTCGAGCTCAGTAATCTATTCATTCCCCGGTCTTTCAGCGGGGAAGGATCTCTTTCTCAGCGCTCATTCAGAGACGCTTTTATACTCTCTCTCTCTCTCTGGAGAGTTAGAGTTAGGGGAAGGATTTCTTTTTCAGCGCTCAGTCGGAGACGCTTTTATATTCTCTCTCTCTCTGGAGAGTTAGAGTTAAGAATGTCGTTTTCTCAATCTTTTATGTCTTGTCGCACAAATAGTCGTTGTGCTTTTTCTTATGTTTAAACTATCTTCAAACTTTTCAGGTTTTGAATCATCCTGTATTCCATAATCACAACAGAATAATCGATGAATGTATATATATAATGCATAAAAGTAAATAACACACAATATTTTTATAGTGGTTCGGCTAAGTCGTAGCCTACATCCACTTTATAGTCCTTTATTCATATCGTCAGATTTTCCCAAGGCAAGTCGTGCCTTATTACAGAGTTCATAAGAAAAATAACAAAGAGTACATCATTTCTAATCCAAATATCGCATCAAGTGTTGGGCATTCCATGCTCTAGGGACTTCTTCGCCATCTACGGTCGTTAACTTGAAGGTTCCTTTTTCAAGTTTCCGTTGGATGACAAAGGGTCCTTCCCACTTTGGACCGAGGTGAGGAAGGGATGGAAAGACTCTCTTTAGCACCAAATCTCCTGGTTCAAAAGTCCTAAGGCGAACTTTTTTGTCGTAATAGCGTGTCATCTGACGTCGATGTCTTGCAGCACGCAAATCTGCTTCGTCCCTTTTTTCTTCGACTTCATCAAGAGACTCAAGTAAGAGTGCCCGATTCGTCATTGGGTCGTAATACGTCACCCTGTGGGAAGGAACTTCCAACTCAACTGGAATCACTGCTTCTGAGCCAAAGGAGAGAGAGAAAGGGGTGTGACCAGTAGCCGTCTTAAATGTTGTACGATATGCCCACAAAGCCAGGGGCAATTCGTCAAC